>JAPDNY010000003.1:37943656-38543656 GCA_029375565.1 Gekko gecko | reverse complement strand
ACATGATTTGTGGGTCACAGTCTCCATCAATAAATATAGTGGAGGAAGTCAGATTTACACATATCTGCAAACACAGATATTGACTTTGACCCAACAAAGTACACAGACACAGAACAACTGGGACTGAACACATGTAACCTTGGTCAAAAAAATAATAATCAGCAATCTGTTCACCAGGGGTGTGTGAAGTCTATCAGCCTAAAATCCAGGGGTACCAATTATTTTACTTCAGCTTTAACCCTTACAGATTCCTCTTAGACCCCCCTCATGTACATCCTATGCTTAAAAAATAGTTAATCCTACCTTATTTTTTTTTACTTCCTTTCCCCTTCCCTACTTTCTTCATATAAACTAATAACATTCTTTATTTAAAAATTTAAAATGTTAATCCTGCCTTGTGACAACCCAACCATTTCCACACACCCCAAATGCTTCTTAGTCTTAGTGAGAAAAGTTAAACACATCCATTGGCATCATGGCCAAGCTTTAACAATGCTTTAATACAGGAGGTGGTGGCAGCTACAAGCATGGACAGCTTCAAGAGGGAATTAAGCATATGGAGCAGAGGTCCATCTGTGGCTATTAGCCACAAGATATAGATAGGAACTCTCAGGCTGGGGCAAGTGATACACTGTATTCTTGGTGCTTGGGGGGGGCAACAGTGGGAGGGCTTCTAGTGTCCTGGCCCCACTGCTGGATCTCATGATGGCACCTGGTATTTCTGGCTAATGTGTGACAGAGTGTTGGACTAGATGGGCCACTGGCCTGATCCAACGTTGGCTTCTCTTATGTTCTTATGTTCTTAATGCTCTGCAACATCCCAAGCCACCGTGAGCAAACAAAAAACAAAAAACCCACAGAACTCTGCAATATTTTCTTCTGTCCCAGTTGATTAGCCAACAATGCATCACAAGCATGGATCAACACATCTGATTGAACTCGTGACAGAACAATCAATGGCCATGTCTCTTCCCCTTTGGTTTTTTTAGTTACCCACCATATCAAGTCTCACTCCTGCACAAACCGTGGCACCCCTGAAGCCAGCCTTGAAGTGACAAACCTGATCTTCTCTCATAACCACATGCTGTTTTACCTCCATCAAAGTTTCATCCTCTTCTTGCCATAGTTGGAAGTCGGAGTCGACCACTCACTTCCTCTGTAACTCCCAAACTTCCTCTTCTTTTATTTGGTTAGGCGTATCATTTCCTCTGGAGGTGGTTGCCTCAAGTTCACCTTGTTCTTCCACATAATCTTGTGTCTCAGCCACTAGTTCTTCCAACCCCCTTAAGTAGGCAGTTTCAATTACTAACGCCTTACAGTATGGAAAATTTCACCCAAGCTCACAGCATACATTCGCCCTCCTACTTTTGCTTCAGACTTTCACTGCTTCACTCATCTGTAATTTTCATCAGAGGGGGCCCTTCCCCTGATTTTCATGCTGTTCCCACTGCCCAATAATTATCCAACAAGTGAGCCATGGCTTCTAAGGATTCAGGCTGCTGTCTCATTACCCAGCTTCAATCTGGGATGAGTACCACCTATAACAGTTGTTCTATCACCACTTTTTCCATCACAGCTTCTGCTTGGTGATCTTCATGGTCAAGCCACTTTTTAGCTCCTTTTTTGAGAGCATAGGCAGTTTCAAAGGGGGTTTCAGCCTTAGTCCTCTTAGAGGTTTGAAAGCACTGACAATAGTTCTCCGTGGCTATGTGCATTTTCTGAAAAATGGCTTGTTTAACTTTCTCCTAATCAATGGCATCAATAGCACTCAAAGATTTATAAGTGGCTAGCACAGGCCCCATTAAAAATGGACCTAAAATAGCAGCCCATTGAGCTTTGGAACATGCTGCCACAGTAGCCATCCATTCAAAGGCCCCTACATCATCAGACATGGCCATTTTAGGAATCCCAAAAATGCCCCCTCCTACCACACCATCAGGTCTCCCAGCACCATCTCTGGAGGCAGCCATAGTTCTAGATAACTCCAGCAACCAAGAATCTTGAACCACTTGCTGATGCTCCAGCACACACTGTATTAATTCTTCTTGGGCATTGGCTAGCCATTCCCCAAACTGCATTAAATTCTGCCACAAGGCCTATGGTTGAGGTGGCTGAAACCTATTTATATTGGCCTCTCATGCACTGTTGTCATCTGCACTGTATTTCATCCGCTTGTTCCCCCAGTATCATTTACCATCCACCTGCAAGCATTTGGGAACATAAGTGGGAGCAGATGGAGATGGAGACGAATTGGCCGGATGGTGTCATCAGCTATTACTGTTGATACTGAATGTTCTTATTGTGATTTGGGTTTTAATAATAGTTATATTTTAAATGTTGTGGCTAGCTTTAAATGTTGAATAGTTTGTTTATTGTTGTTGTCACCCACCCTGAGCCTGCTTGTGAGGGAGGAGGAGGGCTAGAAGCATCAAATAATAAAATCCAGAGTGGACACAGATGGCCCTGCCATGCCAGGATTCCCAGGTCTTGTCATCCTTGAATCATAAATGGACTAATCAGCCCCAGATCCTGGATGAGCCCCCGCTTTTGTGAAGTCTATCAGCCTCAGATCCAGGGGTACGAAATATTTTACTTCAGCTTTAACCCTTACGGGTTCCTCTTTGACTTGCCCCCCATGCCCACCCTAGGCTTAATACAATTATTAATCTTACCTTGTGACAACCTGACCTTCCACCCAACTGCTTCTTAGCCTTAGTTAGAGATATTACACATCTGCCAATACAAGTGCTCATTGCCTTTGTACCACCATCTCAGTACTGGCTGGGCCCTCCCCACACCTCCCAGAACCCCTCCTATCCAGGCCCGTAGCTACAGTGGGGCATTTCAGGGCCCAGCCCCTTGACTTTCCTCCAGGGCCCCGCAACTTACCACCCTGGACAGGCCCCCGTCTTATTTTTTGCCCTTCTGCTGTTGCCAGGGGCCGTGGCAAGCCTCATGCTGCCCTTCCCTCCCTCCCCCGCAGTGGTGCCCGTGGCTTTACACTGCAACCCATGAGCTCAGAATTGCAGCTTGGTCACATGCACTTCAACCTACCCAGGAACTTTAAGGACCTCTACAGAATGCTGCTCTAGGACACATGGAAGCCAGCACTGCAGTACAGGGGGGGCACTTTGCGGATCTTCCCTCACATATACGTCATTTTGAAGACTGTTAATTGAAACACATATATATCAGGAGCATTCCAATTTCCTTCTCCTAGAAGAGAGTGGGTGCAAACCCCACCCATGTTTTTCTCAGCATGCAAGTAACCCCGCCAAGCCAGTCACAATTGCCTGTTAACCAGGGGTGGGTGTGTGGCTATCCAGTGCTGCTAGAAACCAACTGCAGCCTTGCACAAAGTTGCACAGAGTTGCTGGGAGTCTAAATAGATCTCACCTGGAGGATCTGCTTTTCTGGCAAGCTTCTTGGCTTTCTTTTATTATGTTAAATAATAAGTAAAAACCCAGTCCATGCAATGCTTGTGTTGATGCAAAACAGGCACGCCCCTGCTCCTCTCTTCTGAAGTGCCTGAATTTACAGTGACTCAACTAAGCAACTGTCCTCAGCAAAAGGAGACTGCATTTTAAAAAAAAGAATCCCGTGACACAACAAAGAGAAGGAATGCATGCTGACGGCATAAGATCACATCACAGGGAGAGCTAACGTAAAAGGCATGAAAAAAATAGAGTTCACAAGTAAAGGAAGATTCTTTTAGAAAATGAAACTTAAAAGTCTGTCTGAGCCCCCACCCAGCCTGGTCCCCACAGCCGCCAGCCAACTCCTCCCTTCCCAAGCCAGAGGAAGCCTGTTCTTTCTCTCCACCCCTGCCCCCCCCACCCCGCAGCAACCTCCAGAACGTCTTTTCTACACTGGGGGAAGGCGACCACGCAGGCACAAGATTTCCAAGCTCAAGGTAGGCAAAGTTGAAGGCCAGGTGAAGGGCCAAGAAGCCGGTAATTAAATTACTTTAAACTGAATTAGCCAGTGTCCCAGTGCTGCCTGGAGTGGAGAACAAACCCTTTCCCCAGCCTGCTTTCATGGTCAATGCTCTGAGCCTAGGACCCAGGGGAAAACTGTAAAGTACTGGGTTTCGGGCATCATGACTCGGACGACGACATAAGAGAAGACGCGTTTATTCGTACTTCACACAAGACAAAGAACACACAGTAACGGCTGGAGGCCAACTATATACAGTTCGGGGGGGACGGCCCTATATTCCTATTGGCGGGTTTGAATCGCCCGCCAATGCTGCCATTGGGTCACTACTGGCGAGCTCAGGAACCTAGTCCCTATTGTTCTCAGAGAGCGAAGCTTGGCTGTATTTCGCCAGCTCTGCCTTCTGATCCCAGGACACAACACCCCTCCCCCCATAGTTCGTCTCCTATCAGGTGACGTAGTCTTTTAAGTATGTTGGTGCCCTCCGTTCTCTTAGCGAACGTCGGGGGGCTGGTACCGGACTGGCGGGGCCCCTCTCGGGTGGTCCGCTAGCACAAGGAGCTTGGATCTCTGGTAGTAGCCGAGGCGGTGACGGTGGCGGCTGTAACGGCGGCGGCGGCGGCGGTTCAGCTGTCACCAGGGCCCCCTCCGGATTCCGTGGACTGTCCGGCGCTGGCTCCGCTGTCGGTGCTTGCAGTCGATCGGATGCTGGGGCGGCCGCAGCATTTCCCGGTAACTGGATCTCTGCGTCGGGGTCTTGCCGCCTCCGGAGCTGGTCGACGTGTTTACGGAGGACCCGGTCCCCGTCTGTTAGGACTTCGTATGACACTGGCCCGGTGGGTTTTAGGATGCGCCCGGCCACCCACTGAGGCCCCGCCCCGTAGTTCCGGAAGTAGACAGGTTCCCCCGGGAGGAAGCTCGGGCGCCTCCCGGTTCTCGACCAGCTTTCTCTCTGGTGCTCGGTCCGGATGGAGCCTGTCTAATAAAGTGGTAGGGCGGCGGCCCATTAATAGTTCTGCGGGGCAATGCCCGGAGATGGGGTTTGGGGTGGTGCGGTATGTTAGAAGAAAACGGGCCAACCGGAACTCCCAGTCCCCCTCCGTTATGCGGCTCAGGGCTTCTTTGGCGGTGCGTACCGATCTCTCCGCCTGTCCATTTGTTGCTGGGTGGAAGGGCGCTGATCGTATGTGCCTGATTAGGTTCCTTTCGAGGAACGCTTGAAACTCCGCAGATGTGAACGCTGCCCCGTTGTCTGACACGATTGTGTCTGGTAACCCGTGCGTCGCGAATATTTTCCGCAGGGCCCTTATTGCCGCTTTGGCAGAGGTGGTAGACACTGGGCTTATTTCCACCCATTTCGAGTAGGAGTCTACCGTCACCATGAACTGGAGCCCCTGAAATGGCCCCGCAAAATCTATGTGTAGGCGTGACCACGGCTTGTGGGTAGACTCCCAGCTTTGGGTTGGCGCTCTCGGGGGATTGGGGCGGACTTCCTGACACCGTGTGCACCCTCGGACCCAGGTTTCAATTTCGGCGTCCATCCCGGGCCACCACACGTAGCTCCTTGCCAGAGCCTTCATGCGTACAATGCCGGGGTGGGCCTCATGTAGCGTTTCTAGAACCCCCAGGGCCAGATCTTCCCCTGTATGCGGCAGCGGCAGGCGGCTCAAGGCGTCGGCATGACCCAGCGCCTTGCCCGGCCGATGCTCCAACTGGTACTGGTAGCCCGCTAAAAACAAGGACCAGCGCAACACCCGGGGCGACAATACCTGCGGCGTTTGTTTGTCCGCCGCGAACAGTCCCAGGAGCGGCTTATGATCGGTTACGAGTGTGAAGGGCCGCCCGTACACAAAGTTGTGAAACTTTTTAACCCCCGCCACCAGTGCCAAGCCCTCCCGGTCGATTTGTGCATAGTTCCGCTCCCGCGGGGGACAGCGTGCGGGAGTAATAAGCCACCGGGACTTCCCTTCCATCCGGTAGCTTGTGTGCCAAGACTGCCCTGACCCCATACGGTGATGCGTCGCACGCAAGGATTACCGGGAGCTTTTCATCAAAGTGGGCGAGCACCGCGTTAGAAATCAAGAGTACTTTAACCCCCGAAACGCCGCCGCCTCCCTCGCTCCCCAGGCCCAAGGTGTCGCCTTATCCAGCAGTCTGTGCAGGGGTTCGGCCACGGCGGCCTTGTGGGGGAGAAAGGCGTGGTAAAAGTTCAGGAGGCCTAAGAACGCCTGGAGCTCGGCCTTGGACTTCGGGGCGGGGGCCTCCACGATGGCCTTCACCTTGTCCCTCGCCGGATGCAGACCTGTTGCGTCTACCCGGTATCCCAAGAACTCCACCTCCGGCACCCCAAGGAGGCACTTTTCCCGCTTCACTTTCAGCCCCGCGGCTTGGAAGCGTTCCAGTACAGTTCGGAGGCGGGCGGCGAAGCTTTCAGGGGTGGTCGCGGCGATGAGGACGTCGTCGAAGAACAGCGTCACCCCAGGGATCCCTTTCAACAAATCGTCCATTAGATTTTGAAATATCCCTGGGGCCACACTGACCCCGAACTGCAGCCGCTTCACCCTGAAGGCCCCCCGGTGGGTCACTATGGTTTGCGCCTCGGCCGTGGCCTCATCTACCGGGAGTTGCTGGTACGCCTGCGCGAGATCCAGCTTCCCAAATATGCGCGCCCCCGCCAGTGTGGCTAAGACATGGCTGACCACGGGTACGGGGTATGCGTGCGCCTGAAGTGCCTGGTTAATGGTGCACTTATAATCCGCGCAGATGCGGATTTCCCCGTTTGGCTTGACGGGTGTCACAATCGGGGTCTCCCATCGAGCGTTCGGGACCGGCTCTAGGACTCCCTGGGCCACTAACCGGTCCAGTTCGGCCTCTATTTTCGGGCGGAGGGCCAGGGGCACGGTGCGGAAGCGCCGACGAACGGGCGTCACGGTGGGGTCTAAGTGAAGCGACACCGGGGGCCCTTTGTAACACCCCAGTTTCCCGTCAAAGACCTCAGGGAATTCCTTGCACACCGCCCCCAGTCCCGCACCCCGCACTTATTCACTCCCCCAATCGTTATGCCTAGGGCTTCGAACCACGCCCGCCCCAGGAGACTCACGAGATTTCCCTCTACCACCACCAAGTCCAAGTTCCCCTCAAAGTCTCTGTACTGCACTCGGAAAGTGCCGACTCCCCGGATGGGGACAGGGTTCTTTTGAAAGTCCACCAAGCTTAGTGGCGATGGACGTAGAGGGGTCCCCTAATGGGCAAAGTCTTTTTAAAGTGTCTAGGGAAATGATGGACGCCGCCGATCCCGAGTCCACTTCCATACAACAGGGGACCCCTCGATCCGCACGGTTACTTGGATCTTCCGGGCAGAGGAGAGGTTGGGGTTGGGGAGGCGAAGTACCTGCAGCGGCTGGTCGGTGAGATGGTACAACTCGGCGACCTCTTCCGTCGTCTCGTAGGCAGTGGACGATGCGCGGTGCGGTGGAACCGACGATCTCGAATTCCTGTGGCACTTGGACCGGCAGACCCGTGCAAGGTGTCCCTGCTTTCCGCACCCGTGACAAACAGCATCCCGGAACTTGCAGGATTTCCTTCCGTGGCCTTCCCCGCAGCTGGCACAGATGGTCCGGTTGCCGGAAGGCTTGGCTGGCTCTCTGTTGGCCTGCTGGAACGGCGCCGGCTGGCGTTGTTGAGGTCTGAGGGCGAAGACCTCTTCCGTATCTACATTACCGGGGCTTGGACTCCTTCCGACCACATGGGCGGCCGCGGCCGGGCGTTCCCCTTCCGCGGCCTCGTGGGCTGTTGCGGCGTCTAGGGCCTCGTCTAAGGAGAGCCTCCGGTGTCCAACCAACTTGCGCCGCAGCTTGGAGTCCGCCAGGCCCCACACGAACTGCGTCAGCAGGTTGTCCTCCACCTTCGGGAATCCGCAGTCCACCGCGAGCGCCCTTAGCGCGGCCAGGAAGGTGGCAATGGATTCCCCTTGGGCCTGGACTCGCCTCTGGAAATCCATCCTCTTGGCCAGGAAGGTCGGCCGGGGGCTGAAGTAAGCGTTGAGGACATCCAGGATCTCCCCAAACGAGCTCTCCAAGGCCGTGCGTGGCACCAAGAGGCTCTTGGCGAGGCGGACGGTTTGGGTGCCGCAGGCGTTCAGCAGGATCGCTCGTTTCTGGTCGGGGTGGCGGATTTCGTTGAGCTCCAAGTAGCTGATGAGCTGGTCGACCCATGCGTCCCAGGTTTCTGGCTGCGACGGATCGAAGTGCTCCAGTGTTACATGAGAAGCGGCCATGGTTCTGTCTGGGAAGGCGTGCGCCGGGGCGAGCGGTGCGGTGCTGCTCTCGGGGTCAGCGATGCGATGCTCGGTGAGCGGTGCGGTGCTGCTCTCGGGGTCAGCGATGCGGCGCTCGGCGGTGTCCTTTCCGTCGCTCATGGAGTCACGGAAGGCGTTGAAATCCCACCTTCGTCGCCACTGTAAAGTACTGGGTTTCGGGCCTCATGACTCGGACGACGACATAAGAGAAGACGCATTTATTCGTACTTCACACAAGACAAAGAACACACAGTAACGGCCGGAGGCCAACTATATACAGTTCGGGGGGGACGGCCCTATATTCCTATTGGCGGGTTTGAATCGCCCGCCAATGCTGCCATTGGGTCACTACTGGCGAGCTCAGGAACCTAGTCCCTATTGTTCTCAAAGAGCGAAGCTTGGCTGTATTTCGCCAGCTCTGCCTTCTGATCCCAGGACACAACAAAAACATGAAATGGCTGGGCACTACAAGCTCCCTCCTCCCCCGATCTACTCAGAGTGGCAGTAGCTCTCCAGGTGAGGTTTATCAAATTATGCATGGGATGGAGAAAGTTCAGAAAGAGAAATTATCCTCCCTCTCCCAAAATACTAGAGAACTTGAGGGCATCCAATGAAGCTGATGGGCACTAGGTTCAGGACAGTCAAAACTTCTACAGGGGGCACCCCACCCCTTATGGAGCTGACCTACATGCAGGTTTTCCCACCCAGCATGTCACATGCTCTGCCAGCAAGTGCTCCTTTTTAGTAATAAGGGAATGGTAGGAATTGTTTAAATTAAATTTCAGCATAAGGCTTTAGTTCCACCTTATTTAGGCCAGTACTAGGCTATGAAAAGAGGCAAGATTGTTGTCAGTCTTCAAGCATGCTGAGGGCACGGCAGGGCGGCGGGATGAGTCCAGGATGAGGCAGGAGCGGTTGCAAGACAGGCGTCACCTCAGAATTTGCCTCGGGGGGTTGCTTCACCTCCCTCTCTTGGCGGCCATTCCCCCAGTAGATGCATACAAGTGGATGGGGTGGCTGCCCAAGTCTCTTTCCTCATGTCCAGTCCTAGGGTTCCAGCAATCCTCTTTGGTTTCTGCCTCCCTGCTCCTTATTGCTTCTCTGCTTCCTTGTTCGTTCCACCACCCATGCCTTAAAGCAGCCGAGCCATGGGATTACAATCATAGAATCATAGAATGTTAGAGTTGGAAGGGACCTTACAGGTCATCTAGTCCAACCCCCTGCACTCTGCAGGAGCATAGCTGAAAGATAGCCCTACATACCTACAACATACCCAAAAGATGGTCATCCAGCCTCCTCTTGAAAACGTCCAGGGGCGGAGCATCCACCACCTCCCAAGGCAGACTGTTCCACTGCTCAACCACTCTTACAGTTAGGAAGTTTTTCCTGACATCTAATCAGTTGGCTTGGTTCCCACCATGAACTTCCCCCACCCTTCACCTTCTCAGTTGGGGCGCTGTCAGGTGGCCCAGCTGATGCCCCTTCCCTGGCCTCCCCCCTTTCTTATAGGGCAGCCCTGGTAAGGGTGGCAGGGAAGAATCCTGGGTCCCTCAGGGAACCCCTGCAGGGATCCATCTGCCCCTTGCCATTGGAACTTTGGTACGCCCATGACCCATTCCCCTGAGGAGTCAGGGGGAACCCAGCCATGCCCTCCTGACAGTTGTGTTTGCAAAACAGTAGTACAAATAGCCTAGATTAACTTTTTAAAACTTCTGAGCTTCAGTACTTGAAGGCAGGCACTTGTGGTCGTAGACAAATTTTGCTTTAGGTTATCCTGTACTTTCATTTTTCAAAAGGGAGTGCCTGAGTTCATGAAAAGGAAAGCAGGTTTTCGCCAATAGTATATAGCCAAGAGAAATTTAATAAAGAAACTTAATTTTTAAAAAAAGTTTGCAAATTCCATCTCAAGGACAGTTTCTATTAAACCATAGTCAGGTTTCAGTATAGAAAGTACTAGTTCTAAAAAACAAAACAAGCAAACAAAACTGAAGCAAGGTTAGGTTAGGCACATTTAATAAACAAACACTTAGTTTTTGGGTGGAAAGGTTGATAAAAAGGTTTCAGAGTCTGTAAGGTTGTAGTGCAGATAGCAAGGAACCGAATGTCCCTCAAGTACAAGTTAGAAAGACTTTGGCCCAGGGAAACAATGAGTGGCATGAAGGGAACACAGTGGGGCCCTGGGGGCAAGGCTAAGGAGAAGAATAGAAGGGAGGAGGGGAGGAGGCCTGCTCCACAGCTGCGTTCCACCACTCCATCCCCTGGCTGGAGTGGTGCAATGCAGAGGCAATGCAAGGCCCTCTTCATTGAGGCAGCTGCTGGAGCAGGCTGGAGTGCTGCCCTGCAGAGTTGCTCACAGGTGCTGGCACTGGGCAGGGGTCTGCTGCATTGGAGGTGCTACCTGAGTTGTCTTTTGGGGTGAGCTTTGGGGACAAGAGTTCTCCTGCTCTGGAGCTCATCCCAGGGACCCAGAGGCTGCTGGAGGAGCTAGAGGAGACAATGGGTGCCCCTGTTTTGGTTCTTCTGACGTCCAGCAGGCCTTTTGAGGAGGAACAGGAGAGGAAGCCAGAGGTGGCACAAGAGGAAGAGATGGAGGTACACCCCAAGGTGCTGCCATCTCAGCCCCTTCCCCCTTGGGCATCTCCTCCTGTCCTCCCAAGACACAGCTCTCTCGCTTTCTCATTCTGTAATCATTGCTCGATAAGTTTATCCCAATAGGAAATGTAAGAGTCCTTTCTGACTAAGCTGAGGTAGACTTTTTGGATGTTGCAGTGTAAAAATCTAACTTTTAAGGGGAAAAGCCTTCCGGCCTTCAATCGAGCCCAAGCTTCAAGAGATGGTTGTCCAAATTCAGCTCAGAGAGCTATTCTCTCTATGCAGTTTGGAATTCCGCAGATGGAACATAAGAATTTAAGAAGAATTGAACTGAAGGACTCCCCCTGTTTTGTCAAGCCAGCTACCTGTCCCATGTAAACTTTGCACAGCCACCTTGGTGTTAAAACAGTTTGATGGTGGCTGGGATATACTGAGCCCCAGATGAATAAAAGAAATGACAAATAGTATTTGATGCTACTGTAGCCAATATTTTAACATGAGCTGACCAAGTTAAACACTGACCGAGTTAAAATCTGATCAAACCAGACCCCTAAGTATTTAAAATAGGAAACCCCAAGACACAGTGTTTCTCCCCCAAGCTCCTCACAGGATGTGGTTCCAGGGTGCCCGCAGCTGCTAGTCAGCATGGGTGGCCCTACACCTCCATAGTACACGGAGGATCCCTGCTTCGCACAGTGCCAGCTGTGTAGGGCCTGAATCAGTTGAGGGAGGGACCAGGCTCATCTCTCAACTCCTGGACTGCAGAACCATCTGAAGATGGAGGGGACAGAGAGGCTGCTGCTGGGGTGCCCATGCAGCCGCCACCAGCCAGCCAAGAGGTGAGTCATCCTGTGACCATCTCCAGTGCTGTCCCTGAACATTCTCCAGTAGGGAAGGGAGACTAAACATCTCTGACAGAGATGTTTGGTAAAATTGGCACTAAGGTGCCAGGGGTGGGGGAGAACAGCAGGCAAGGAAGAGGATCATTTGCCACATTGGTGAGATGATCGCTCTAGATGGTTTCTGCTTCTCCATGGTTGAAGACATCAACTTCTGCAGACTACTCCAGGACCCTATCCCTGGTACATGGTCTCTGCTCCAACCAAGCTGAGCAAAGCTGTGTTGCCCCCATTGTACAGGGCTGCCAGAGACTACATGAAGGCATAGTTGTCTTGCACTCACAAGAGAACTGTACACTTCACATCCCATATCTGGACTTGCCCTCAGGTGCACTGCGCGAACCTCTCACTGAGTGAGCACTGGCGGCAACCCGACAATGTTGTGGGTGGAGGTGGGGAAACCAGTGTTAGGCACAGTGAGGACCGCTGCATCGGCTATCGCCAGTCTCTGTTCCACACCAAGATTCTCAACAAGGCACACATGGTGGACGTCCCTGCCGCCATTGAGAAACAGTGGGATGGGTAGGCAGAGACATCTCCATGGGCTTCATGGTGACCAATGACGAAATCATGAGGACAGTGGCACAAGCATTGGGCCTCAGGAACATTTGCTGCATGGCCCACCTTTTCTACCTCATGGCTAAGAATGCCTTGGGGCTGGGTTCTGCAGAGAATCCCAGCCTGAATGCTGAAGCTTGTGATGTCAGGCATCTCCTCCAGAAATGCTGGCATCTCACAGATCACTTCTCTCGTACAGTGAAGGACACCCATCTGTTGTATGAGAAGTAAGAGCTGACAGGCATACCAGAGCACCACCTGATCAGCGATGTGAGCAGTTGCTGCAACTCAACCTATGCCATGTTGGAAATATGTGTGTTGTAAGGTCTAAAATTCAGTCATTATAGGGTTAAATGTGTTTACCTCATGTGCTATTGTTTAGACTGACTAGAAGGGAACCTGGCACAGAGCCAAAAGGAAGAAAGCCCAGGAAACTGAAGCCTATTTACTAACAATAATGCATTCAGGTGATTTCCAGTATCATCATGCCCCTGTATAAATCATTGGTGTGACCTCATTTGGAATACTGTGTACAGTTCTGGTCACCACACCTCAAAAAGGATATTATAGCATTGGAAAAAGTGCAGAGAAGAGCAACTAGAATGATAAAAGGGTTGAAACACTTTCCCTGTGAAGAAAGGTTAAAACACTTGGGGCTCTTTAGCTTGGAGAAACGACAGCTGAGGGGTGACATGATTGAGGTTTATAAGATTATGCATGGGATTGAGCAGGTTGAGAAAGAAGTACTTTTCTCCCTTTCTCACAATACAAGAACTCGTGGGCACTCCATGAAATTGCTGAGCAGTCAGGTTAGAACAGATAAAAGGAAGTACTTCTTCACCCAAAGAGTGATTAACACATGGAACTCACTGCCACAGGAGGTGGTGGCAGCTACAAGCATGGACAGTTTCAAGAGGGAATTAGATAAACATATGGAGCAGAAGTCCATCAGTAGCTATTAGCCACAAGGTATAGATAGGAACTCTCTGTCTGGGGCAGGTGATGTGCTGGGGGGACAGCAGTGGGAGGGCTTCTAGTGTCCTGGCCCCACTGCTGGACCTCCTGATGGCACCTGGTATTTTTGGCCACTGTGTGACAGCATGTTGGACTAGATGGGCCATTGGCCTGATTCAACATTGGCTTCTCTTATGTTCTTATGTTATGTTCTTATGAAGGGAAGGTCCACAAACATGACACAAAAGTGTCAAAATCAAATGGACTGGAAGGTCAAACTTCATTACAAGCAAAAAACCAGAGTTCATTACATGCAAAAGATCAGAGTTCAATTTTTCCCCCCATGGAGGAATCTCAGTCCCACCTGAGTTCAATACCGTACTATCAATAGCAACCCAAAGACACACTAAAATTAAGTATCACCCTGACCTCCCCTTATTCCAAAGGCAAGGCATAAAAGGGAATTTTAAAATGGGAATATAAGTAAAGACAAGAAATACTCAATCAGTGGTTTGAAGATGATCAACAGATAATAATAGACTTATATATTTTTTTAAAAAAATTGAAATTTATCACTAGCAAAATAAATACTTTATAACACATTGTAAATATTAAAAAGTGGACTGTACCCAGACACATATAAGAAAAGGAGATGGTGATTTCTACTGATTCCCACCCATCCCCGCAACATTGTTCCTGAAGGTTCACTGACCTCCAGAAAAAATGGCAGTCTCAGTGGGCCGTAGCAGTGTGGGGGGGAGGGAGTCAGAAGAAATCACTCCATCGGAAGAAAATTTACAAGATCTTAAATATTTGTAAATCCATGATTGCATACATGCCATTCTTCTGGTAATTAAAGCTTACAAGTAAAATGGATGTCATTGCCACCACTACAAGTACATTCGCCCCCCCCCCAAGATACCACTCAGTAGTCCTGTTCACATGTTATATGTGCATATGTACATCTATTTCTCAGAAAGAGCCAATGCACATTTACTTTGCAACTAAAATCCAGGACCAGTATCTAGATATAGGATCTGTATCATATGCTCAACTGTACACGCATTGAGTGTAACATGAAGATAAGTCAATGCACAAATTACTTAAAAACCAAGTGTACACTGTACACAGATTGTGTGTGCATTCACTGTAACTTGTGAAGAGGTCTCCTGTTTCTTACTGTTTCACCTTCGTACAAGATTACAGTTCAACAGCTCAGTGCTTTCTGAGAGTCCCAGTGCATTTCCAACTGCTTAGCAGAGATATACAATAAAAGATTCCAGAGCCGCTCTGCTTTTTGTTTACTTTGCAGAACTGTAACCTCGGGCAGTTAAAGTCCTGTATTTTCTTTTCAACCAAATGGAAATAATATCTAAATTACATTACAAATTTCAGAGACACGGGGGCCTCCACAGCCACAATAGCAATTTCCTTCTGTGCTTATGCTAGCTACAGCCACCTGACCAATAGAGGACGCCAGTTTTATGGTGTAAATTATTACCCACTGGGGCAGGAAAGAGTCAATGCTAAGCATTTTTTCTTGGCCATTGGTTGGGGATGATGGATTAGGCCCTGCCCAAAAGCACATATAAAGCAGGTCTGTCAAGCTGCTCAAGTTTTTTAACTAAAAAAAAAAAAAGTTTTTCAACTCAATTGACTACGATGCTTTAACTGATGATTCGATCAATCGAGCATTTTAAAAGCTCAATACTATAGACATTCACAATACCCCTGCAATGATCCTTCTATAGACCAGGGAAGACTTCTACTCTTTCTTTTGGACACTTAATGCAGAGTTTCTTCAACTAGGCTTCACATTCTGCCTCACAATGCTATGGGGACACAAGAAGTGCCTAGGAAGGAACTTAGCAGTAGAAGGCTGATCCCCCTTGCTAGGACCTCTGACTCCCCCCTTCAAGCTGTTCTGTTCTGTACTAACTACAGGGTGGGAAGCTCCTGGCAATTTAAAAGGGAGCTTGGGGAAGGTGGAGGCAAGCAAATGGATCAGCAATAATTGTGAAGTGGACGGAAACCAAAGACAAAGTAAAAAATAAAAAAATAAAGTAATGAAAATAGCCATTTGAGTCCATCCTTAGTGTCTGAGGTATAATGTAGCACGGAAGAATTTCCCAGGTCTGGATTTGCATATCACACCCTTCACTCCCACCTATGGCTCTCTTGGGAACACTGCTTCTGAAGCTCACTATAAGAGAAACAGAAGAAAGTCTTCCTATCAGTCTCACACTGCTTCTTTAGACTATCCAGAGCCAGTCTGAAAAGCACAATGCTATTTATTTGTTTTGAAAATGTCTAGGCCTCAGACACAGCCAAAACAGGCTCCTGAGGCAGTTTCCAAGTTGACATTAAAACAGAGAACTGTAATAAATAAAATCCACCTCTTAACAATAAATTGAGTCCTGACCCCCCAAAAAGTCAATCAGTAAAAACAGAAGCCTAAAATGTCACTCAGCATTAAAATCAAAAGGAAGAACAAGAATAAAATAGAAAAGAAACACAACTGAAAGCCAGAGAAACATTTTCTTTTGGCTCTTTAGGGGCTAGGCAAATTTCTGTCAGGAGGTTGTTCCAGATCTAGACAACAAAGAAGGCTTTCCCTTTGGCGCATTCCACATCATCTATATACTAATAGCCAAGGTGGCCCCTGTGTGCAGATATCTAAATCTGCACATAGGGGGCATCTAGGGGGCAAAGATATTTTCCTGCACATTTAGGCAATCCCCAGATGTGCAGAAAAATCTAAAACCTATAAAAAATCTATAGGGGGATACTTAAATCCCCCCAAAAGTAAAAGAACTGCCTTGCTGCTGCCAGGGAGGGGGAGAGGGGTGGGTGGGAGGGAGGGAGGGAGAAAGCTTGGTGGGCTAGCCAGGCCTCGCCGCTGCTGCCGCTGGAAAAAAGGGAGAAAGCTTGGCAGACCAGCCAGGCCTCGCCACCACCACTGGCAGAGAGGGGGGAGGGTGTGAGAAAGTTTGGTGGGCTGGCCAGGCCTTGCCACTGCTGCTGCTGGTGGTGGGGGAAGAGAAAGTTTGGCAGGCCGGCCAGGCCTCACCGCTGCTGCCGGAGGGGGAGGGAGAAAGTTTGGCGGGTTGGCCAGGCCTCGCCACTGCTAGGGGAGTGGGAGTGGGAAGGGAGAAAGCTTGGTGGGCCAATCTCAGGCCTTGCTGCTGGTGCTGGGGGGGCAGGGGAGAAGGCTCATCTGCGCCTGCTTCCTTCTTCTCCCATGGAGCTTCTCCTACCCCGTGGGAGTATCGCAGGTCCCCCTTCTTGTATTCTAATAGCGAAAGTGTGGCCACATACCTAAATCCACAGATCAGGGTCACACAGAAAGCAAACAGATACTTTCACACACACACACACACACACACACTGCAAAAACACCAGAAATCCTTTAAAAATTTCATCTGGGGGCTGTAAATTCCCTCCCAAAACAAAAGTGTTGTCACACATGTGCAGACAATGTGAACATTTACTTCCTCTTCAGCACTGGTGGCAATGGTGGGGGTGGATGAAAGCCATGCCAGGACCTTCTGTGGTGGCCATGGTGGGGGAGGAAGGCACAGTGGGCCCACAGCAGCAGAGGCTAGGAGCCTTGCTAGGCCTGTCAACAGCATCAGCAGCAATGGGGGGATAGGATGCCTCAGGGGACTCAGCAACAGAGGCTGGGAGCCTCACCAGGCCCAGGGACAGTTAGGATCCCAATGGGAGGGAGGAAACTGCAGCAGGTCTAGCAGCAGAGGCTGAAAGCCTTGATGGGCTCTGAGGCAGCATCAGGGGTGATGAAGGAGGAAGAGGAAGCTGCAGCAGGTCTGGCAACAGTGTCTTTTAGTGACTGGAGATGGAAGGGTGAGGAGGATTCTTCACTTCCACTCATCCGTCTCCAGCACTGCTCCTCCCTAAAGTCTGGTGGTTTAGAAGCTGGCTGCAAAGTTCAAAGCAGGCAACTGAGCCAGTAACTGAGCCTCTTAACCCTCTCCCCCACGCACACACCTCCATACCTGGCACCTCAGCTGCGCTCTTTAAACTTTTCCACTGGTTTCTAACCAGCAAGACTGCAGGGATTGGTGCTGGGAGAGGGAGGTGCATGGATAATTCTTTGTACCCACTTGTCTATCTCCAGCACTGCTTCTCCCTGCATTTTGGCCAGTTAGAAGTTGGCAGAAAAGTTTAAAGAGTGCAGCTGAGGTGCTGGGTATGAAGGGTGTGAGTGGCCAAGGAGAATCCTTCTTACCCCTGTCACTTTACCCACCTCAGCTGCCCTCTTCAAACTTTCCTGATGGCTTCTAAGCCACCAGACTACAGGGATCAGTCCAGGGGCACAGGGGTGCGGGTGAATTGAACTGAACTGAAAATAAACGGCAACAAAATACACAATTTTTTATTGTGGTCCTCACTTGTAATGTCTGTAGCTGGGGAACTTGCAGAGAAAGACCCCTCCAGAAAACTGTAATGGATGGCCAAGTTTGTGTGGGTGCAGCTAGTCGATTAAGCACACTGGTCCTTCATCATTTAGAGACATTAGAGAAAGGTTGGCAAAGGCTTCCTCACAGAAATAGTACCTGCCAAAGATATCCCAGCCTTAGAGATCCACAGTGCAATCATAAACAGAGGTATACCCTTCTACTGAAGTCACAGAAGTGTGGAAATATATTTAGGGCTTCACTATCAGTCTCACTGTTAGGCCAGAGAAACTCTGAGACAGGGTTATACTTATTCTATGGACAGTTTATTTCCATTTCTGCCCTTTTGAGGATCTATGTCAAGAGTGGACACCATCATTATTCTATTATTATTTGTTCCCATTCTCTCATTCTAAGACCTATGCCATCCAGTCAGATAACAAAAACAATATGTATAATATGAAGCTGGCTATCAAGTTCCTCAGCCTCGGTATTTGTTTTCCTGACCTGATTCCCTTCAAGGAAAGGTTCTAATTTCTTCAAAGCTCCTGGGGGTGAAATTGAAATTGAGTTGTTTGGACGACGATCCAAATGACTGTCACGTTAACTTTCCTCAGAATTTTCATGCAGAAAGAACCACAATTGGGTCTGAAGTCTGAAAACAAAACATAAGCCATTGTTATGGGGAATGGAGTCCTAAGTCCTCAAACCCATGGTTACTGTTTAGGGGAAAGGTTACTTTCAACATTTCATCCTACACTGCAGCTTCTCACCATTAGTAACATGCTCACCAACATTAAAGATGAACAATTTGAACTATGCCTTGTTTTATTTTTCACTGTGGAAGGAGAAAAGTTGAGGGAGGGAAGCTAAATGAAATGAAAAACACACTTCGATGTAGCTAGCTAGGAAAAGTGGTCAGAACTACATGTATCCACTGTGTAATTAATTGTATCCTATCTGGATTGGTTTTAGTAATGAACAAAGCAAGGAATATAAATCAGGTTTGCAATTATCAAAAAAAAAAAAAAACTATGAAGAGAAAAATTATCACACCAACAGAAATAGTTTGCTCTCTTATTGCCAGACAGGCTGCTCCTACCTTCATCATGTAAGAGCCCGCTCGCAAGCCGGGTGAATATATTCCCATTATTGGAAGTCTGCGCAGACTAGCCAGCCCTAAATGCCAAGAAATAAGCAAGGGAGAGAGTGAAGCATCGGTGGCAAATTGGAATCTAAGGCCTTTTGTGCTTGTTAAATGGTGGAATGATTATAATTGGAAAAAGTGATGTGCATTAGTTCTGAGTGAATGTACAAGAAATGACAAGCGTGTAACTTAATGATTACTCCACAACACTCGGACCGGCCTTCTAGTCTTGGCGCTGTGCGGTTCAGCCCTACAGCAAAGAAAACGGCATACCTTCCACTGCTATTCACGGACATCCTCCACAGGTCACATGGAAATAACCCCGAAGTGATAAGTCTTGGTTTAGGAAGTCTGCTGCTTAAGCTTGTATAAGTCATTGTGACAGAAGGCGTTTTTCCCCCCTTCCCTCCCTACGCCTGCAAACCATTGTGTTTGTGAGCCGCAACTGGACAGAGTCTTGTTTTAAATGAAACAATATACTGTATGTTTAATCTCATGGGCAGCGAGGTATCAGAAATGCTGTAGATCATATTTCTATGATTTATTGGAGAGAGTCTTTCCCTGGTGGTATATTTCCCTTCCCCCACCTTGCATTTCTGCACTATACAATCCCTGGTACATTAAAAAAAAAAAAAGAGTATCACCAGCCAAAGCCTTTCTCCTCAATTATTATAAACCTTTTTGTGTGATGCTAAATAGAAAGTTCTCTGTGCCAGAGTATCACAAGTATAACATTTCTTTATTTCATAAATACCCTGATATATATATATATATAGATATATATATAGATATAGATATATATATATAGATAGATAGATAGATACAGACGTAGATATATAGATGCGCACACACAAAATATTTTGCTGAGTCTTTTTCCTGGCTCCCCAATTCTTTTGTGTTCCTTTATTTAAAAACCTAGGCAGAAAATATTTCAATGTTTTGGTCTTTAAGGTGAAAGGTGTATTCTATGCCCAGTCTCATGTAAAAATTCAGGGTTAAGTGCTCAATGAAAACATACTGTTCATAAATCTGCACTCCAAAGTGGCAGGTGATGTGTCAAGAGGCAATAATCTCCACAAAGAGAGTGGGGGTTTTTTTTATCCTCGCAACAGGGACCTTGTCAGGGTCAGAGTTTCCACAGGATCTGGATGAAGTCAAACCTTTGTGCTGAACAAATCATCATATGGAATTCTGTACTCTGTGGGGCATTGCTAATCCATCAATAAGGCTAAACATAATGATCCAAGGAACAGAAAAATACTCGTAGTAGGACTCAAAGACTATGCAGTATGGACATTCCTTTAAAATTCTACGTAACTATTTAAAAGTTTTTAAAAGAAAAATCCGGGTCATTGACCTCAATTAGAAATGGAAAAACAAAAAAACCTGTAGTTTGTGGCAGTACCACTAGGTGGCATACAATGAGCTGTCGAGCAAAATCCACCCAGGTGCAAATGCCTAGCTCCAACAGTTATCCTTCACTTTAAAGTTCTGTTAACGCCTAAAAGAATCCATAAGGTGAATAACTCATACTTTAGTATGGAAAATTCACCAGACATCCTCCTCCCATGAATGGAAGTGATCCAAATCCATATGATGAAATTTGCCAATGGTTGGCAGGGCAGCCCTAAATCTCCAGGCATGTAGAGCAGAAAAAGGGGGGAAGAGCAAGACATCAGAAAGGAAACATCATCCTTATTCAAGCGAAGCTCACTGTTTAATTGTATTCATTGTATTATTGTTTGTTTCTCTTTGAAAAACAATAAAAAATAAATTAAAAAAAGAAAGGAAACATCATCCAAGAGAAGAAAAATGAAGCCAAGACGAGTACTGTATCGATCTTGTCTCAACTACCCTATTGTCCTGGAATCTATGACTCTCCAAATCACTCATCCAAGGAATCACATGCTCTCTAATGCCTCTGTTTGCACCTATTTGCTTCTAGACAGTTTTTATCACCTGCTCAGCCTCTGAAGACCAAACTTTCAGATCTGCAGCACCAAAAGGTTCTGGCCACTATGTGAACTAGGACGCTGGATTAGATGGACTACTGGTCTGATCCAGCAGGCCAGTTTGGTGGAGGGTTTTTTGCTTGAATCCAATTTTATCAGGGTTTATTAGAAAGTGAAATTGTAGCCCAAATAACACTCCTACAATATATCCATCGTCATCCATAAACATAATGGTCTGGTCAACCAAGCAATGCAGAACTTCAATTGGCTTGCACAAAACCTTGCTTCAATAAAACAGCTGGACTGTGTTTAGTGATTACAAGGACCACTTCTGGAAGCAATTTATTTACTTGGAGGAACTCCAGAGAAAGCATATTGGTCGCTCTCTGTCTCTCTCTGTCTCTCTCTGTCTGCTCTCTCTCTCTCTCTCTCTCTCTCTCTCTCTCTCTCTCTCTCTCTCTCTCTCTCTCTCCATATTTTTTTTTTGGTCCTGTTACCGGTATATTTGAAGCTATGATTTAGTATAAAAGAGATGCTAATAAGAAAGGGTATTACATTTCTTTTAGGGAAAAATTCTTGACAGTTGGGAAGGAGAATACATTATGAGGTCCATCATGCAGGTAATATCCTGCATATCAAGTCTAATTACCCATTTATAGTTAAAACAAAAGGTGTTAAGGGTGTAGTGAATCACAGTCTAATGATTAGTGATAAAAATCACCTAGATAATGAAAATGGTATCGAGAAACAGATTTTTAGGCAAAATGATTATCACGTGAGATTGATTAAAAGGATAATTGTGAAACAATATAACCTTTCCCATAATTATGGGCTCAAAGTTGTTTAAGACCATTTGTCATTATGGCACAATGATCCTATATTGTAAAAGATTGACCAATGATTAGAATGATATTCATTGCTTCCCATAATGTGAGGTACTATCACATCTATACAGTGTGACTGCACTATATCTTCATCATGAGTTAAAGATAGAAGCAAAAATCTCATATTATAAATAAATAAATGTCTAGAACAATGCAATGGCTGAGTTCAGACTGGCAATTTGCCCCGCTATAGCCCCGTTTCAGTGACGTTTTAAAAGCGGATTAAAGGGGGCATTCACACAGGCACATCTGCCTGACGTTCCCCACCCGTAGGCAAACCGTGTTGTTCTGCTTCGCTCCCGCATTTAATAGATACCTCATAAAAGTGGTAGCAAATCCCCGAAGAGTGCCTTTATGCCACATTTGTCCGCTTCCTGGCAGTGTGAACGCTACACAGAAAAGCCAGGAGCAACCCACGTTGTGCATAAGGGAGCAGCGATATGATTGGCTGTGCTCCGCTCTACTGCCCAATGCGGTGCTGGCACAGCGGGATCCTCCCCAAATCGGCTGGATGCCTATGTGTGTATGGGCGCATGAGCGCTCATGCACTCATACACACATAGGCATCCAGCGGATTTACCAGGAAAAAGCCGTTTTCAACCGCGCCTCCAGGCCAGCAGTCTGAACGCTCCCATGCGCCTCCTCCCGGTATGCTTCTGCATCAGTCTGAGCTGTGTGACCGGGAAAACCCAGAACAGTTTATTCCGGGGCTTTTTTGCCACGACTGGCTCCCAGTGCAAATTGCCAGTCTGTCCTCAGTCAATGAAACTTTGTTGGGTGTTTTCCATCATATTCACTAACACAGCCTATGGGATGTGTATCAGAGGAGACCTTTTTGCAGTGGCTGGAGCAGTGGCTGAGAATTGGATGTTTTTCATCAAAAGCATCTGAGAGAAATGAAAGCATGTCGTTTTACTTAATTTTATTCTGCAACATCTGTAGGTAAACCTGAGGCCCTTTCTTGAAGAAATACATCTTTAAAAATAATACTCTTGATATTTATCAACATGTTATTGGTAAGATGTTGCAATAATAACAAGAAAGGCAACTTTCACTGTTTCTTCCCCAGAGCACACCTGCAGGGATCTTACCAGGGAAGCTGTGTTTCCGAAATTTTAGAAACCTGACAGTGATTGAGGAAGGTGAAAAGGCATGTGCTTTGTTTGGAGAGGGTTCTAGGCCAAATCTGTGGCTTTTTCCAATTAAAGGTTAGACAGCAGGTATTTGGACAGATCCCTCTAAGCCAGACCCAGGAGAGCTGCTGCCAGTCCAAGATACTACTAAGTTAGAGGTACCAAGGGTCTGGCTTGGTAGAAAAGAAGCTTCCTGTGTCTTTGGAAGATCAGAATGACTGTAACCATTGGGACTGAGAAACTGTGTTGGATGCCAGAAATAGTACCATAAATCAGGTAGTCAAAAAAGGTGTGATGACATGTAAAACACTGGTTTGCAACAGGTTTGAAATGACATCTTCTGGCTTCTCTGTAACGACTGAATAAACCACTGATGTCATTTTTCTGACCAAAGGGCAACCCCTTTTTGAAGGCAACTCTTCCGCAGGCACGTTTTGAATGTCCAGGAGTTATGAGACGAAGGCTACGGGATTGGGGCAAAGTAATGTCCACGGGTGTTGTCTTTCCCAGGATTCAAAAGTTTTCCTCAAGTAGCTTGAACATCTTTTTTTAAAAAAAAAACCTGGGCATCTTTATATTTAAGTTATTTTAAGTGCCTGAGCTATTCCACTGAAACGTCTAGGAGATGAACGCTCCGATTCAACTGTACTACACAAAGGAAACATTGTTATTATAGATATTATTGCCTCAGGGTTTTCCCCCACAACTTTTCAGAGAACATTAACCACTGCAATCTGAAAGGCATTTACATTTGTGTTACTCGTTTTAGATGCACTCTCAAGGCCATTGTATCTTTTTAAAACACACACACACACACAAGCCCACTTAAACCTTCAAGATGCTTAGTGCTGCTGGAAAACTCTCAGTTTACCATAAAAACTGAAGGTACTCCTCACATGTTGCCAATTTTGATTGTGTACACAGTTATTAAGGATGTCATTAATCCAGACTTTGTTATTTAGCCAAAGAATCTCACAGATTACCAAAGAGTTCCTTCCCATGACCAAAAGGAGCATTGCCAAAACTAAGGAAATAAGCCCCTGCTTGGAAAATAACAGAGAAGCAAAGAGTCTCAAGACTGAAACTAGGCTTCGCTATGGAAGCACAGTTATATGTTGCTTCAGCCCTAGATTTCACCCAAGGGGAAATGAGCAGTGAGCTTTAGCCTTCTGGGTTCCTTCCCTGCAGGGCTCTTTTTGTAGCAGGAACTCTTTTGCATATTAGGTGACACACTCCAAATGTAGCCAATCCTCCAAGAGTTTACAGAACTCTTCTTAAGGGACTACTGTAAGCTCTTGGAGGATTGGCTACATTAGGGGTGTGTCGCTACAAAAAGAGCCCTGCTTCCCTGTATTCCCTTTGAGTCCTCTTAGCTCTTTCCTTGCTCTCCTCATCATCTGAACCTCCCAGTTCTCATGTTAGCTTCTGCAATGTGGGGAGGAGAGCAGCAGTGGGGAGGATTCAGCACAAAATTTGTTGTTCAGGGTAATAATATCTAACTAATATATTCACTATTCCTGCTCTACAAGTTGTTAATTTTTAAAATAAAACTTTCATCAGTTGTGCACTGACCTGCATGGCCTAAGCTGGTGTGATCTTGTTCAGATTTCAGAAGCTAAGCAGGGCTGGCCCTGGTTAGTGCTTGGATGGGAGACCACTGCGGAAGGCCAGGGTCACTACGCAGAGGCACAAAATGTCAAACCACCTCTGAATACCTCTTGCCTTGAAAACCCTACATGGTTTCCATGCCACTTTCCGCCATCATGCTCTGGGACCTATTCTTATTTGTTTGAAATATTTGTGTCTCCCTTTTTGGTCTACAAAGCAGCTAATACCAATTAAAAAGAAAATGCCTAAAACAAAGAGTTCTCACTGAGCCCCATTAAAATGTTGGAACAAGAAGGATGGGCATCATAGATAACTCTCTATAACATGGCTGTATACGTTCACTAACAACAGCATTTAATGCCTTTAAGTTCCTCTTCTTTCAGTGGGAAATATTAAACACAAGCTTCAGCCCATCCTATTGAAATCAGTCTTGTCTTCAATTCAGAACTGTGGCTGGATTACATCTTAAATCAGAAAGGCATCACCTATCGTGATCAAATAAGCCTCCGCATAAATTTGAAATGAAAACTGACAATGCTATTGGGCGGGCGCTTGCTTTAAACATAGAAGCTAAAAACTCAATCATGTGATTTAAGTATCTTGTTCAAGAAAAAATATATCATTGACAATAAGAATAGTTACACAGTCATTGCCTCAATCTGGCTGAATAAATCACTGTGATTTAGCTCCTAGCTGTAATAAAAATAAATGATATTGTTTTGGCTCATTACTACTGATCTAATGAAATGTAATGAATTAAGAAATTTACTAAGTGAAATAGTCTCATAAAAATAACAATTTGAAGCTGTTCCTTCAACAGTCGCGTGGGAGAACAAAATGCAAGCACATACCATCATGTCAAAATTGACTAATTACATCAACAAGCGAGACAGAAGTAATAACTTTGTTTTGTATAGTTCTCTCTCTATGAATTACTGCAAACAAGGAACCTAGTATCTATTAGGAACCTACTTTGAAGGTAGTTTACCTATATGTTCAAATAGGTGGAAAGTGCTGTCAAGTCACATCTACCTTCTGGCAACACTGAAGGGTTTTCAAACAAAGTTTTCAAGCAAAGAATTGGAGTCCTTGCAAAGTGTTTGTTAGATGCTAAATTTGCCAACACCGACTTGGCTGATCCTTGGACTGATCCTTGGACAGACTTCTGAACTGTTCCCAACGTTGAGCTTCTGGCCTTGTTTCTACTGGTGCTTTGGTAGATGCTGCAACTTGACACCGAAGGCCTGCTCCAGTGGCAGCCTGACTCAGAACAGGAAGTGCTATATTTTTTTAATGTTTTTATTGATTTTACATCACTATGACCTATAGGGAAGGGGGCAGGGGGACACAACTAAAATTTATGACAAGCTTCCTCAATAGATTACAATTATTTATAATTCCTGCATTAACAAGAACAGAAATTTCAAGCTTCTATACCATGAAATATAATTACGCTAAATTCAAGTGTTTTATAATCCATTATATTTCGGTTATTTCTTGCATTTTTTCTTCTTTGCTTTCAGTGTCTTAGGTGCTGCTGCTCCTTTCTTGGACTCTGGTGTTTCAGTTGTACTGCTGGAGTCACTTGAAGTGTTATCCGTTTCTTCATCGCTTAATTCCTCCTCTTCCTTGTCATCTTTGTTCAGGCTTAGTTGCTGTTTCAAAAAGTTTTTTGCCTTTTTGACAGAATCAATTTTGATTTTCTTATCATTAAAGTTGAAAACAAGCCCCTCTGGAAAAGTCCATCTGTAAACGATTGATTTATTTTGAAGGAAGTGGATTAAGTCTTTGTATTGACATCTTAGTTTCCGGATCTCAGGTGGAATGTCTTTAAGAATTTAAATTTCTTCCTCCTTGACTTTTAATGCTTTCCCCAAAGTGGCTTTTAAAACGTTTTCTCTCATAGTTCTCTTGGATAATTTCACATATATTTCACCAGGTAACTTGTTTTTTCTTATAAAGTCTGGATATGTATGATAGACCAAGTCCATATCGTTCTGGAGGTCCTCTTGTTTGAGATCTGAAATTGATGCAATTGCTTCACTTAAGATCATTTTTAAGTTTTCTCCCGATAATCCTTGAGAATGTAAAACATGCATGGATTTTTCCAATTGCAGTTGGAGTAATTGATTTTTGTCCATATTTCTTTCTTTTTTATCTTCTTCCATCTTTTGCTCAATATCTTTAGTCCTTGTTTCCACTTTCTTAATCTTTTGGCCTGACTTGTCAGCTCTTTTTCCCATATGCAAGAGCTGTTTTTGAACAGAATCCAGCTTACTGTTGATGTTAGACATCTGCTCCAGCAAAGGGCGCAATGCTGAAGCCAAATATTAGGAAAGTCAGCAGTAGCATCTTGTGACTGGGTGGGAATTGTTGGTGTGGCATTTCCTGTTGGAGTCTTCTTTTCTGTTGCTACTCTCCTCTCTCTACCAGCCATTGTTTATGTAAAAAGAAAGTTTTTATTTTTATTTTTAAAGTCAAGTTTGTCTGAATTCAATGCGTCTTGGATTAGATCTCACCTTTCAAGCTCAGTAAAAGTCCCTGTGGTTAGTTTCATTTTCTCTCTTTTTTGTATTGCTTATGGACCATTTCAGTTCGGGGGGGTGGATCGCTGACCCTTCCCCACCTGCTGCTCTTTCTCAGATCAATCTAACAGGCATGGACTTTGTCACTTAAAAAGAAGTTTGCTTGATTCACTGTTAAGTTGCTGTTGTTCATTGCAGGAGTTAGACTCGCTTATGTTCTTGTCTGCTCATCTGGAGGTCTGCTCTGATCACCATTCTGGCTCCATGGCATCAGGACATCTTGGGGACGGGCAAGCCTCGATCCCTAAGCCATCGCCTCAGGAGAGGTTTGTCCCTGCTCCCCAGGCTGGGAGTCTCCTGAAGAAACTCTGGGGGGCTCTGAAACCAGCCAAGACCCGTCCTGATCAGGAGATTGATGGGACGTGTCCAAGTGCAAGCCACCATAAACTGGAACTATTATTGCATCATGGCTACTCAGATGGCCCTTCCTCATGCTCTACTCTGATAAGCTGAGGAAACACAGAACAGGCTAAAGGGATACCTTAAAGTCAGTCATAATGGCCAGGGTGTGCTTTTAGTGATCGTGTAGAAGAATGCAATCTCTAAGGTGTGTTAGGCATAAACTGTATAGGATTTGGAATCATCTACTCCTCAATGTATAATAAGGACCTAGCAGGTGGCTGGCATGGCTTATATGTTCACAGCAACCAACCTGATAACAGTAGGGAAGCAGCATATTTTGCATTAGCTGCAGTCTCAGAAGAAAACATTGTAATAGTAGTAGATTTGGAGGGTGATCTGTGAACAGCAATGGGCTTCAGTGACTTCTCTCCATGGCCCTGTGATGCATGGAGGAAAAATATGCTTGGGATGCATACACACTTTTGAATAGAGGGCTATGGTTCTCATTGCTGGCAGAATGGGGGAAGTGAAAGAAAGCAGTTCCATGTACCCTTTCCCCCCCTCTAATAGGTGACCATATGTTTGGTTGGAAAGAAACTTATATGCAGTACAGCCATAGCCTACTTCAAGGATCACTTCCCTAAATCTAAGTAATTCTGGTTCAAAATCCAAGCTGCCCCCTGAAAACAGGAATATCTGGACAATGTTCTGAACAGGTTTGGATCTTGCCAAGATAGGGTTGGATCCAGATTAATTTCCCAATGGCAGAATGCAACTTTTCTACCTTCCCTTTACCACTGTAGCCCACTGATCTTCTTGAAGCACTGCTCCTAGGGACAAGGGACCCTGAGGAATGACATGAAGCAAGTCTGCAGTGGGAAGAGAGAATTGGTGGAAACTGTCAATTTATTCTGGATCCAACCCATAGACTTTCGCTCTGTGTACCATCAGTATTTCAGAAGAGCAACATTTGAGAATGTCCTATAGAAATACATCTTAAGATGCTTTACAAGTTTTGTGGATGTAGGTAACGGATTAATTTTAGTTGGGCTTTGTCTTCTACATTTGCATTCAATTTTCCCCCATGCTGTTATTCTTCTATTGCTATGGTTATGGTGCTGTTAAAATAAGGTATAAATGAGTTAAATAAGTTAAATAATTAGCCCAAAATAATGTTATGGCCTGATTTGAAAATTATTTAGTATCCCAATGCATACAGCCATATAAAGAACCAACCATTAGTTATCTCGGTCTGGCCCTCTCTACAAATGATGGAAAGTCATCACATTCATAACTTCCCAGTTTCTTCTTATGAAGTCATTTGTTGGCTCCCAGTTCTAATGATGGACATTGTCACACTGATTTCAGTAGGGTTTAAGTCTGAAGAAGTGACTTTGGGACTTCAGCCATTGGCTACAACAGAGATCCGCTCACAAAAAAACCCTGTATTACAGTGTGATCTTAACAAAGAGTTATTTTGGTCTAAGACCATTGATTTCAGCAGACTTGGCCTGGAGTAACTCTGAGTAGGATTGCACACTTAGGTTTCAAAGGTTTTTTAATGCACTCTCAACAAAGGAAAATGCAAGCAAGCAATTCAGACAGGGCAAATCAATGAAGCAATATTATCTTAGCAAGCAGTTCCATGATCTAACTATAGATTCAGAAGTAGCAGAACAAAGTTCGAGTCCAGTGGCACCTTTAAGACCAACAAAGACTACCTATATATATGGACTGGTAACTTCCATTTCAATGTATCTGAAACAGTGTGTGTGCACACGAAAGCTTATGCCTTCAATAACACTTTGTTGTTCTTAAAGGTGCCACTGAAATTGAACTATAGTCTAACTACGTTTCATAGGTGGAAAGAACAAATGACATGCTCTCTGTAGACATTGTCCACGGTTCTGTGGCTCCATGGCTGTCCCATTTCTGGGAATCATTGTTAGAGAAATGCAGATAAAATGGAGGTTCTGTGGGTGGAACATAGGCTGATATTGCAGCTCCTACTGGCAAAGAAATGTGTGTACACCAAAGCTGTTGATTTGAGATGCTTTACCATATTTCAGTTTTAAAATGTACCAGTGTTTTCAATACTGCCAAAGGTCCTCCCCCCCCACTTAACAATGCCAAATTAGCATCCCACTAGCAAGATGTAGGTAACAGAGCCAAAGTTTGCAAAAGTCTTTTTAGGAGTCTGAAGAAAACTACTCTACAGCATTCAAAATTATTTGGAGACTCAGATTTTTATAGAGTAAATGAAGTGGTTCACTTGGAAAGGCATGATTTAGAGAGCTTCTTGGATTTAGCTAAAGCAGTGGATCAGCCTCAGTCCTGTAAACATGGATTTCTAAATGCCTGGAACAAGTTATTTCCCGATCCCTTGCTGACTTCTCTACCGAAGGATGTGGAGAAGATTGACAAATAGCTGGAGAAATAAAGCATTTAGGAGACTAGAGAGAAATCTTAGTTGCTGCGATAGGCTAGCCAACCTGGAAATTCAGTAAAACCCACATCTTTGGTAAGGCAGCAGAAAAACGTGAACAGAAAATTGCAGGTAGAGGCATTTATAAGCCTTTGAAAGCATTAGGCCAGGAGGAAATACTCTCAGGAACTAACTTAGAAGTAATAAATAAATAGAATTATGTCTGCACTTGACCTATTGAGGAAAGCCCAAAACCGCATGCCACAATAAATATGTTATTCTTTAAGGAGCTGCAATACTTTTTTTTATTTTTAATTTAGAATAGAAGCTCAACTATGGAAGTGACTAACAGCATAATCTGGAAATGAGTTAAACCCTTCTAAACCCACTGGCTTCAATGGACTTAGAATGGTGTAGCTCTAGCTAGGATTGCACAGTAAATACCTTTGGTTCTTTAAGATCATAAGTTCTTTGATGTGCCCCAGCCCTACTCATAAAGTTCCAATTCCCTTTAACTACATCAGTCATAATGCCATTAATGTAAATGGGCATAACCCATATAAACACTGTAAGATAAATGTGTTACTCCTCCCTTCAGGCTGTCCAGATCATTCAATAGTGCCACAAAAAAGGGAATAATACTAAAAAAACCCACATCCTCACTATAATTCTGAACAAAATGCAGCCCAAGTTCTCCTGCAACAACCTATACCCATCCCAGCAATTGCATACATTCATGGGGTTGCCATGAAGGAGAAAGATACAAAGACAGTCCAGAGATGATTATGGTAGCCTGTACATGCACACTGAGTGAATGCATAGGGATGGAGTGCATGTACAAGCATGTTGGCCCTTCCCCTCACTTCCCCATGATCACTAGCTTGTAAGCATAGCACCTATATGAGAACCTATGACGTTTGTTAAGTAGCATCCTGAGTCATGGGGAGATAGTAGACTCTTCCCCCAACAAATCTGTACTGTGCAGACAACCCAGAGATTGTGTGGAGGTTGGGCCATTGTGCTTATGCCTGCTCTCCTTCCCCACATGTTCAGTCCATGTCCAAAGGAGTCATGTGTAGATGGGTGGTATCTGCAGGAATCGTACAGAAAAATGGGATTGTATTATGGAGAAGAGAGCATTTCAAGAACAAAAGGCACATAAGAGATGTTCTAGAACCTTCATTCCAGACACGTTTGAAATCATTTGCTGTATCAAATATTGAAGGGAAGGATGGAATGTGTACGGGAGGACTGGATGGATGTCCACGTATCCTAGTAATACACTACACAGCTTTCAGAGCCACAGTATGTTCTGCACATATGAATACTTGCTTAGCTATTTAATAGCAATAACAGAAGCACTGGAAGCAACAGAATCAAGGGAATTAGAGGAAATGCTCATTAAAACAAATTTAAAAGGTCTAATGATTAAAATATTGATTAATTAGCCAAACATTGATTAACAGTCACACATTATCAACTACAAAGATTCTAATTACTGCACCATTATTCCAAAGATTGACCTGTTCTCTCTTGTCAGTTAGGATGAAGAACAATTTTTATTAAGTGGGTAATTTGGATTTTTGACCTGTAAAATTTTAATAGGAAGTGCAGAGAGGGTGTCGTGTGTGGTTTGGCATTGTAGTCATCAAGGGACTGATAGTTACTGTCTCTACTTAACCAAAGGCACAGGAGTGCAAAAGGGATGTGAATACTTAGGGATTAAAGCCCTAACAACTTCATAATCAGGAAAATATGGAGACGAATTTGCAACTAGGAAAAATCCTCCTCCGAGAAATCGAGAACAGTTCAATTATAGGAGCATGCCAGTGGAGCATGAGAGACCACAATCTGGGCAACCTAGATTCCTTTGGAAGACAGAACATGCAGCGATTTAATGAAACAGTGCTAAGCAGAACTTCTGCTCATCTTCAAAAGCCTCCAGAAACAACAACTAGGAAAAAGAAGCACAGCCAACTGCAGTGATTTGTCCTACTGCAGCTCCTATCATCCGGAACAAGAATAAACTAAGGGGGAAACCACTGGTTCCAAAAATAACCTCTCTCATAGCAACAGGCTGATCTGACAGAAAAGCAGACACATGGTGTAAACCTTCTGAATGGGAAAATTTATGGATGCCCCACATAAGACTATCTTGCTGATTTCTATAACTGTCTATTTAAATCTGTTGATGTAGCATTTAAACCTTGCTTCACAAAAGAAGAGAGGCTAATACACCCCCAGGGTTATGCTCTCCATATAACTGTCTGAAAAGTGATGGTCTGGTGAGATCAGCTCTACGGCCGGCATGCAGATTTATGGTACAGATGTAAATGAGCTTGGTGGAGAGAAGGAAAGGGACCTTCTTGATCGCACATATGCTGGTCAGGCAAAAATGTACTCCGGTCCCTTTTCTGCCTCACAGTCAGACAAAAAATCACATCAATAAGGCAGTTCAGGGGGGAAAGGCATTGACAAAGATCAGCAGCCCAAGAACAGGCCAGGAAGGCCGGAATGGTGCCAAGGACCTCCACATTGGAGAGTTTCCTTCAAGCTAAGTGTCAGGGTCCTGCAGGGGATGAGAATTGAAGAAAGCCAGATCATGCTGTGGCTCTTACAACAGGAGCAGAAAAAAAAAACAAAAAACTATTATGCCACACATGGTACAGTCTCAAGTTCTGATGTTCCCTCTACAGTCTGTGCTGATGATGAAGTCATTACTGGGCATGGGCTAGCAGCTGCACTGGACAGTTCCAGCAACAACCCCAAAGACATGACCCATGAAACAAGCTGAGCATTTTCTGCCTATGCTACTCAGTCCAAGCAAAGGCTTCTAACATTCCATTTTAGTATAAGATATTTTTTAAAAATAACCAAAACAAAATAATGTTGCTTTTTTTTTTTAATCTGAGAAGAAGGGCAGTGGGACAACCTGTTCCATTTTCGTTACACCTTGAATTCAAAGCAGGGGTTAACGTCTACTGAAGCTGGAAATGTGCCTTTCAGACAAAATGGTGATGACACATCTCAGAGGACTGTGTGCATCACATTCTGTCCATTTGTGTGGTAGAACCAGAATGTAACAACTGAATAGGGCAACATCTGAATGGGTGCTAACAAGCAGCACTCACAATAGAATTGTACAAGTGTCCTAATTTAGTTAAATATCCTACTTTCCCCCCCAAGAGACACCCAGAGTGGCTTGGAGCTTCATCCTCCCTTCCTCCGTTCTTTCTTTTAACAAGCCTGTGAGACAGTGATTAGTCCCAAAGCCATCCAAGCAGGCTTTGCGGCAGAGCTAAGCCCAGGACTCCCAGATCCTAGTCCAACACTCTATTATGCCACACATGGATAGAGCACAAGATACAGGAACAACACAAGGCAGTATGCTCTTGAAGTCTTTTGCTCCTCCATTGTAAGACTTGGATAAACAACTACATATTATTCTCGTAATACAGACAGTGGTCTGGAAAGATGTAATATGAGAGTATCCTCCCATCTTCCCTTCAGCTTGTGCTTGTGAGCACAAATGGTTTAGATTTCATATTACCCCCCATACAGTGAGAGTAAATCCAGTTCTCCTTATTGGACCAAGTTATAACAAAAAATGGTTTTCTTTGGGTTCAGGTACATCAGATTTGAAAAATATTGATATTCCCTTATTCCCAAATTTCAAATACTGGTATGGTATTTGGATTGCCCCCCCCCCCTGGATTTCCAGATTTTTCTGGTCCATTATTCCCTACGGGGAACAGTTGCAGGAATTGCTTTTAAAGATACAGTTGTTTTTAAAGTTTTCTGGGTGGGTAATAAAGTTGTTTTTAGAGGTACAGGCACCAAAATTGCAGCAGGACTGCTGGTGCCTGCCCTTTAAGTAACCCCCAAGTTTCAAGTTGATTGGACCACAGGTTCCAGTTTATGGACCCCTGAATATGGTGCCCCTAACCATTCTCCATTATTTCCTGTGGAGGGGGGGTGAGAAAAAAAGAAAAAATCCTGCAAGCTACTTCCAGGACAAAAAGTAGCAAGTAGCAATTACTGAGAAGAAACAGCAAGTCCAACAGAATCATTGCAGAGCTCAATGATCCCAGCAGAACCACAAACCAATGTGCCAAGACAAACAGAACCAAAATCAAACCAGAAAACCTCTGCAGTAGAAATTGAAGATGTGGGTACATTTTTTTCAAGTCCAGCACAACCAGTTGAAATGTTCAGAATGCCTAGCAGAACCAGTGCCACTTTGGCAGTACAAGCAAAAGAGGACTAATGTCAAACCAGAGAATCCTTGCAGTACAAATTGAAGGGGGTGGACATTTTTGCAAGCCCACCACAACCAGTTGCAGTGTACATAATGCCCACCAGAAACAGTGCCACTGTGTCAGTGCAAGCTTAACAGGATTGATGTCAAAACACAGAATCACAACATATCCAAGGGAGGGGGGGATTTTGCAAGCCCAACACAACCAGTCGCAATGTGAAGAATACCCAGCAGAACCCAGTGCCACTATGACACTGTAAGCTTAAAAGAACTGATTTCAAAGCACAGAATCACAACAATTCCAAGCAAGGGGGGGATTTTGCAAGCCCAGCACAACCAGTTGCAATGTGCAGAATGCCCAGCAGAACCCAGTGGCACTGTGGCACTACAAGCTTAAAAGGACTGATTGCAAAGCACAGAATCACAACAAACTCAAGCAAGTGGGGGAGGCATTTTGTAAGCTCTAAGAAGAAAAACCAAAAAGGGAACACAAAAGAACCATGTCAAAGAAAAAAAAACCCTATTGGAACTGACAAGACTCATTTGAAATTGGCAAAAGCATTGGGAAAGTCCATAGAAAGCCCCATACACACAAACAAAGTGGGGGGAAACAAAAACAGTCCCTAGGAGCCTGCAAATGCTGGCTTCCAATCTTCCTGGTAATTCCCAGATATTTCTGGAATTTTGGGGGATCTTTTTTCCCCCTAAAAAATCCTGGATATATTTTTGGGGTATAATTTTGTCTCAGGTGTATCCAAATGCACACCTCTCATTACAACAACAAAGTTATTTCAGTGCATGGCCTACATTTTAATTTTATTTTATTTTTAATTATGAATTCTGGTCCCGCATACGACAGATATTTATGGAAATGAATCATACTTTTGGCAGAATAATAGGGATGGATACTTTGTGTTACAAATGCGAATCTGAAATTTTCGGTAAACCTCCCTGCATTAAAAATGAATTAACTGTGCGATTATTAATTGTGCATATTCCAGTCCCTTTGTGCTCTACCGCATGTTTCCTGAATCTCATTTGAATCCTTTGGCTAAGTAATGTGTCAAGGGGGGTACTAGCCTGAATGCCTGATTTATTTAAAAAGCAGGACAGCACTTCCACATTAGAATACCAATGAGTGGGGTTAAAAAGGCTTTACTGTAGTTGGAGGGCAGCTCTCAGTCTGAGAAGTACCTGAAAAGGACCTCTATGGACTAATTTTCAGAATCACATTGTAATGTGGGCTCATGTCAATCATCAGAACAGACAGCTTCATCCCATGATATAAACTAGTTATACATTCAAGAGCTGCCAGAGGATCTTCATTAAAAAGGGACTTAGCATTAAAAGAAGAAGGTTGTTTTATTATAATACTTCAAACACAGGTTTTTTTGTTTTATATGTTCTCTGAAACCCTTTTTTGTTCTTCTCCACAGTATCAAAAAAAAAGTGCCACAGAAGAAGCGACAACATTAAATATTCCAATTTTTAATAGGAATCAAGGTAGCTTTCTGGTTTAAGGCATAAAAAAAGATATACATTTCCCCTAAATATATTCATGCCTTTGACTAACAAAAAGAAATCTCTGGATGTAATAGGAGGATGTTTTTAATCTTTTGTGAGGAGGGATTTGCAAAGCCGCTCTCCTCAGTACAATATCTAGTGGCAAAGTATATCAGCAAGAGGTGTATGTATTTGTAGAAAACCTCTCGGCTATCCACCAGCTTCCAGATACAAGTCAGATATCACAATCCATATCATTAAAAAGTAACGAGAAAGCATTAAAAAGAACAACATTAACAATATCTGTGTAAGTAGTTCATTGACACTGTCATCTAGTAGTTCAAGAAATGTGTACGTTTAACAAAAATAATAAAAGGCATATTTGGGTGTCTGTTTACCTACATGGTTGCTGTTTTTAAAGAACCTCTCATTTAAACATAATTTCAGGAGTCACACCACATCTTCAAATTGAGCATGGCATTTTAATAAAAAGGGAAAAAAAACCTCTTGCCTCTTAGCGCAGCCTTACGGACATAAAAAATAAGGACATCGGGAACTCTTTGCTATTTGCTGGCTCAGCAGCGTTTTCTCTTTTTAGAGCCCCATCAGAGGCTGGACTTGGGCATTGTCCAGAAATACTTCGATAGTTTTATTTAATCAGGCATTTCCAGTTTTATTGCTTGTGGTGTGTTTATCTGAATCATTTGTATCCTGCCATCCCCCGTACACTTACATGGGAAAGTATTCAAAGGTAGACATACTTACCAAGTATAAAATCCCAATAAAATACAAATAAGCATGGTAAGAGAGAGGGAAGGCAGCATGGTATAGTTGGTCTTGTCAGATCTCAGAAGCCAGGCAGGGTTGGCACTTGGATGGGAGATCACCAAGGAAGACTCTGCAGAGGGAGGCAATGGCAAACGACCTGTCACTTGCCTTGAAAGCCACTTGGTGGAGTTGCCAAGAATTGGTTGCAACTTGACAGCACTTATGTACGTCAACATCGTCAGAACTTTGACATCCAAACAACTGGCAGACAAACTTATGATGTAACGACTTCACTGAGCTGATCAAATCAAACAAGAGGATCAGTAGCATTAGTCAAAATGCACCTAGAGAACTATGCACTATTCCCTCTTCTGTCAGTGCAGTTCCACTGATGGTTGAGGCAAGAATTCAAGTTGTCTCTTTCCAGGTCCCTAAGGCATCCCCTACAGACACATGGTTATTGATCCATGCATGCCCCACAACCCCAGGAATCAACTGCCCTGGACTGTTGCATGGAGGGGAACATGCAACCCTCTGCACTGATGGTTGGCTGGATCCAACCCATTACTTTCTACATCTCAAAAATTTCACAAGCAGGGCTCAGAAAGTAATGTCCATCCTCTATAGATTGCCCATAGCATAGACCTTCTGTGCCATACATGTGGGCTTTCATAGGATCTAGCTTGCTGCTGGTGGTAAGAGCATGCTGAATTGGGTGGCCTTTGGTTTGGATTCAAGTCCTCACTCTCCATGAAACATATCGAGTGACCTTGGGCCAATCATTTTCTCTTTGCTTAAGCTATCTCACAGGCTTGTTTAGAGGATAAAATAGAGGAGGCAAGAGCCACATAAACGGACCTGAGCACTTTGGTGGAAGAGTGGGACAAAATACAATCAATCAATTAAATGTGCTAAATAAATAAATAAAAACAGCTCTGATGCTCTTAAAGGTAAAGATAGCAAGCAGGGAGAAAGGACCACCCATGACTACAACAGAATTTCTGTGGCCCCCTCATTCCTAGTACATCTTTTTCTGTCAACTGGAAATGTACTCTTGAAAGCTGAGGCACTCTCTCAAAAGGATCTGTGGAGCTGTAGGAAAAGTGCTTGCACAGATGCAACTGAGCGTGCATGGAAACCTTTGGATACTAGGTACAAGTACATAAATGCTACTTAGTTAATGTGTATTGAAGGGATTCTTAAACTGTTGCTTTTTTGTGGCATCTTTCTCCCATCAGAAGCTACTAGTTAATCCTAGGGAGGCAAGAAAGTGTCACCTTCATTTTGAGAATGCAGAGCTGAAGCCCAAGGGCATCTTTTACTCAAAATGAGAAATACCACACAATATAGGTGAGCCTTTTGTTGTTGTGGTTGTTGTTTTACGTTCACAGGATATACTTACGAAATAAGCAATTAACACCTCCACACACATCACCGTAGGAAAATTTCAGTTACATCACCAACACAGCTCATGGTATTATACCACCATTACAGACACACATTCTTCAGCAAATGTTTAGATGCTTGAAGCCCTATATTCAGGGTGGAATTCTCACAATCTTTTCTGGTACAGCATCTGCTGTGCATACCAATTGCCAGTACCACATGCCGAGTTGGCCATGTGAAGGCCAATACCATATGCAGAACACAGTGTGGACTGGATTTTTGCATGTCATCATCAACAAACAAACAAACGAAAAATCCGTTCTCACAGGAGGACATTAATAGTTGACACCGCCTCAGCATGTGATCAGCACGCACAGTGATCATGTGAATAGGGCTTGCGAGATAAAGCAACTTCCCCAGATTTCAAGCAAACAATTAGAAATTGTTAAGGATCCCAGTTATTACTCATGTCTCAAACAGAGCATTTAAGCATAAGTTTGAACAATGCAAGATGTATGCTCTTCTGTGTTATTTTTTTTTTCCAATGGCTCCACTCAAGACAAACTCTCTGGGAATGGCATCATTACGAAATGAGTTTCAAGAGCTTAGAAAATCCACCTGGCGTGTAAGGCTCCGTTGCACTTGCATGAACCCAGAGAGAGCTTAATTAAAGTCTTTCTGATGCTTAGAGATAAAACAGATATACCAATCCTTGCTCTTTGGGGCTCTTAGAAGAACTCTTTTGAAGCTCCCCTCATCGCAGTCTCTGTCATGCTGAAGGCTTCGATTATACGCAAACACACACGGCTTTTTCATTATTATTTTTTTAAAAGCCAGCTGCCACAATACAGAGGAACAGTGAGGCAGATACCATGAAGCCACAACACCTTTTTAGCCTCCATCTTAGGAGCAGTTAGCAGTACAATCTTTGATTTGCCCTTTATTGCAGCCTAATGGGTAAAAGGCGCTGACATCTCAAATCTAAAGCACACAAGCTTGAAAGGACTTGCGCGCATACAGTTTAGAGAACTCTCCGGAGCACACTCAAAAGAAAAAATTATAGGGTAAAAAAAGAGAGAGAGAAAAGGCTCTGTTGCCAAGGATGGACACTCTGTCCTGTCAATACACAGGAACAAGTATATTAATGCTCAAACAGCTGGAGGCAAATCGTGACTTGCAGCAAATACCCGAAACTCTCACTGCCTGTCCAGCTGAGAATCAGGTCCTCAGCATCTCCTCAGATCAGTCCTTTTAGCTACTAGAGCAAATAGCTGAATATATTCATGCTGCACTTCCTGAGGGGAAAAAATATGCTCGCACGCTCAGTATTTATACAGTGTAGGAGTACTACAATGGGGTACTGCCATATAGATTCATTCCCAAAGAGACACGTGTTGTGAACAACATACACAGCTGATCCCAGGATTTTTATGTCAGCCTCTCCCTCCCTCTATGTCTCTCAGCTTAGGCTCATAGGCTCATTTTCTCACTTTGTATTGGCTTCATTGATTTCCCCAGACTTGTTTAGGCACAAAGGAGAGTCAGTGTGGTGCAGTGGTTAGAAGAAGAAGAGAAGAGAATGGATTTATTCCCTGCCCTTCACTCAGAGTCTCAGAGTGGTTTACAAACTCCTTTCCCTTCCCCTACCCACAACAGACATCCGGTGAGGTAGGTGGGGATGAGAAAGCTCTTTCAAGAACTGCCCTTTCAAGGACAGCTCTTGTCAGAATTATGGCTTGCCCAAGGTCATCCAGCAGCTGCAAGTGGAGGAGTGGGGAATCAAACCCGTTTCTCCCAGATTAGAGTCCACACATTTAACCACCACACCAAACTAGAATATTGGACTTGGATCTGGGAGACCCAGGTTTTAATCCCCTCTCTGCCACAGAAGCTTGCTGGGAGAACCTTGGGCCAATCAGACATGTTCAGTGTAACCTACTTCACAGGGTTGTTGTTAGGGCTGCCACCTTCTGAGTGAAGCTTGGAGATCTCTCAGAACTATAGCTGATCTCCAAGAAACAGAGATCAGTCACCCCAAGGAAAATAGCTACTGGGGGAGGGGCTGGACTGTATGGCATTATACCCCGCTGAGGTTCCACACTCCTCAAACCCTGCCCTTTCCAAGTTCCAGCCCCAAATCTCCAGGAATTTTCCAATCCAGAGTCGGCAACCCTAGTTGTTGTGAGGGTAATATGAAGAGAATGCTGTCAGAATGATGTGAGCCATTTTGTGTTCCCACTGTGGTATGAATAAATAAGTAATGTGCCCTGACAGTTTACAGGGGGTTAGATCCAATCAGCTTTTCCTCTGGTGAAAAATGGAGGAGGGAGTCCCTTCAGACTACCGAAAAATCTATGCTACAGACCATGGAACCTGCAAGGACAAAAACCTTGTGGGATGGGAGCTGTAATGTGAAAGGGAATTGGGTGGGATCCAGCCAGGGTCATTTAGCAGAGGGAAGGAGAATAAGCATACCTATGAACTTGCCTTCTGCTGAGTCAGACCATTGGTTTATCCAGGTCAGTTTTGTCTCCCTGATGGGCAGCGGCTCTCCACAGTCTCAGGTTATCACCTATTACCTGGACCTCTGAACTGGAGATGCTGGTGATTGAACCTAGCAATTCAATTTACCTACCAGTGCTCTACCACTAAATCACAGTTGCGGAATAAGGAACCCTGCTAAGGACAGCTTGTTACATTGTAATTTTGTATGGAAGCTTAGTTTAATTATGTCATCTAAATAGAAGCCACAAAGTCAAAACTAGGGAGAACATGTCATTCCAAATAAGTTGCTGTAATTTCTGTTTAGATGTCAAGAGGATTCTTTTTTTCTCACCTACCGGCATGTTTTTTCAAAGCCATATCACTTATTGTTTCTTCATCTGAGAATCCATTTATTACTTAACCACCCCCAAAATACACTGCCTTAACAACAGACTACAGATGATGTACAAAAGATATTAGAACAAGCAATACAGTAACATTAATAAAATACAATCTTATTTTTTTAAAATCAGCAATAAAGAACATTAACACCAACAGCTTAGTCCTAAAACATTCTGAAAGGCTCACTGAACTGCAACCAATTTACATTTTACAACCAGTTTACATTCTTCTTTTGAGTGAAAGGCACTAAGAGACTTCAGTTTAGAGTCAGTATGGTGTAGGGGAAAGATTGGGACTTAAGGAGCTAAATTCCTATCTACACAGAGCCATGAAGTATATTGGGTGACCCTGGGCCAGTCACACACTCTCACTGTCTCTCAGCCTCGTAGGGCTGTTGTGCAGATAACATGTGGCGGGATAATCAGAAGAGGAGAAGAGGTCCTTGGAGGAAAGGGAGGGTGGGTTAAAATATTGAACAGTAGGTACTTTATTTATCCTGACCAAGATGGCCCAGGCTATCCCAATCTCATCAGATCTGAAAGCTAAGAAGGGCTGGCCCTTGTTAGTATTTGGATGTGAGACCACCAAGGAAGTTCAAGGTTGGTATGCAGAGGCAGGCAATGGCAAACCACCTCCATTCATCCCTTGTCTTGAAAACCTTATGGGGTTACCCATAAGCAGCTGCACACATACCTTGTTTACCCAAAAGGAAGACTAGATTTTTTCAGATGACAGTCTCTATGGCATCAAGAGAGGCTTAAATTCTCATACAAGTAGCAGTTATGTTCAGTAATCTTAATATACCCTTTTGTGTCTAACCCTCTTTTTAGGGGGACTGACTTATATTCCAAGTTGTCTTCCATTCTGGGACATTTGGGAATAATTGGGAGCATGCTCCACATCTGTCCCTCTCCCCTATTGCCATAAAAAGAAGCCAAAAATCATTTTTCAGGCTTCGTAGGCTTTCATAGCTGGGAAGTTTCCATGTGACACCTGTGACGATTCAGGCAGAACTGAAAGCACTTGGAGCCCCTCTGAGTTATGCAGTATCTCATTCCCAAGCATGCCTGGGGTTCAACCATGAGTGAGAATTCTAAATCAAGACAAATGGAGACTCCCCACATATGACATGAGGACACCCATAACATTCTATCAACATCTAGACTAATACAATCTGGCACAAAGAACTCAAAATTATGCAGAGTTGATAATGCTATTTAATTAGGTGTGGATGTCTCTGTGTTTAATCTTTTGATTAAATAAAAAGAGGGGGGAAACTGAAGTTTAATTTTCTAAATATTGCTATTGTTTTCTGTTAACACAAGTAGGAGATTAGATACTCTGAGCCTAACACAAAAATAAAGGTTTCATGAAGGCTCCAGCACAATCATGTAACCTTGTGTTGCCCATTCTGGTTTCAAAAAATCCCTGAAGAGGTCATGTGGGGAACACCGGGGGGGGGGCACTAGCTTGGGGAAGATAGTTTTGTGAGAGAGAGAGCTCAACAGGAATGGACATGATGCCATAGAGACTCTCATCTGAAGCTACCATTTCCTGCAAGGGAACTGATTTACGTTGCCAACCTCTAGGTGAAGCCTAGAGGGATCTCAGTAGAGATGTGATACCACAGAGGCAGACTACAGAGATCAGGTCCCCTTGGGGACAGTAGCTTCAGAAGGCAGACCTGATGGCAGGGGTCTCCAACCTTTTTGAGCCCTTGGGCACCTTTGAAATTCTGACACAGGGTGGTGGACACAGTCACAACATGGCTGCCACAAGAGGCAGAACCAAATGCAAAATGGCTGCCACAGAAGGCGGAGCCATACACACAGAGGAAGCCAAAGTGTAAGGGAGAAGAACTGTGACTTTAAAAAATACAGCAGAAAGAGGAGTGAGAGAGAATAAAAGAAACACTGTGGTAGCAGCTGCCACCAAAACAATGTTATTTTCATTTGCCCAGCCAATCCGATCTCCAGTTGCCAATCAGAAGCCATGTTGGGCAAGTCCCACCTGCTTTCTAAAAACACTTGATGGGTACCACGAAAGATGTTGGCAGGCACCATGGCACCCACAGGCACCATGTTGGGGACCCCTGCTTTATGGCATCACATCCCCGCCAATCTCTCCTCCCCAAATTCCCCAGGCTCAACACCAAAAACTCTAGAAATTTAGGGCCAATCCTTAAGACAAGGACAACTCGGTAGTCTTGGCCCACCCTCAAAAATAACTAAGCAAGCCCATCCTGAATTCTAGTCAGTTTGGTGTAGTGGTTAAGTGTGCGGACTCTAATCTGGGAGAACTGGGTTTGATTCCCCACTCCTCCACTTGTACCTGCCTGGATGACCTTGGGCAAGCCATAGTTCTGATAAGAGCTGTTCTTGAAAAAGAGCAGTTTCTGTCAAGAGCTCTCTCAGCCCCACCTTCCTCACAGGGTGTCTGTTGTGGGGAGGGGAAGGGAAAGGAGTTTGTAAGCTGCTCTGAGACACCTTTGGGTAGTGAAGGGTGGGGTATAAATCCAATCTCTTCTTCTTCTTCTTCTTCTTCTTCTTCTTCTACCTCTGAATTTGTCAGCTTCTCACACTGCCATGTGGGAAGCAGAAGCAATTCAGCTCACTAGAGAACTTTTGTGGATTGCAGCTATGTAGCTTGCCAAAGAGAGAATGCACTTGTTTTCAAAATGGCACCCTGTTAACAACAGCAAAACTTTCTGCTTTAGGACAAGGACAAGGAAGTTGTATGAGCATGACATATTCAAAGACAGCAGCAAGAGAGGGTAATGAATCTAACACTTGATTTGTTTGGTGATATAAATTAAGGAGTAACTCGATAATCAGGTTTGCTAGATGGCGGCCAGGAAAGTGAGTACACTGCCAGGGCTACAAAAGAGAGTGAGAGATGGTTCTGTAAAGGCTGAAATCTGGATTAAATTTAAATGGAAAGCAGCAAAGATGAGTTTCACAAAATTCCCAGACTGCCCTCATGAACTTCTATAGCAAAGTCCATTGTATGTTCACTTAGTCATTTGTGCTTGAACTTATGTCAGTCACAGAGCAACACAAACAAAGCTATGATATTATGTGGAATAGATTATGGTCACCAGGTTCCTAATGTAGGCAGGAAGCATATGAGGAAATTGGATAGACACACTGCAGGGATTTCTTTTCAGTGTTATTTTATAGCCTGAACCTACTTGATCCAGACAGATTACTCAAAACCTTCTAATGGGGTGATCCTGGACCACTTCAGATATTTACCCAGGCAGTGACATGCTCTTCTTCTATTACTTTGTTATGTAAGCCACCTTGGATCCCCGTTCAGGAGAAAAGTGGGGTACTTTTCTCCTGAATGGGGATCCAAGATGGCTTACATAATTCTCCTCTCTGTCTTATCCTGACAACACAACCCTGTGGGGTAGTTTAAACTGAGAGTGTACAACTGGCCCAAAGTCACCCAGCAAGCTTCCCTGGCAGAGTGGGGGTTCAAACCTGGGTCTCCCAGATCCTAGTCTGACGCTCTAACTACTAGCCCCTGTGCTATGTTACGTTGTCTTATGAGAACAGCAGTGGTACGTGCCTGTTCCATCACCACATGAAGACTTGCACTGCCATGAGGGATCTAAACTAGGCCTATGTTTCAGTAGTAAGGCAACCAACCTCAAGGTGGGGCCTAAAGTTCTCTCAGAATTACACCAAATTACTACAGAAATCAGTTCCCAGGGAGGAAATGGCAGCTTTAGAGAGCAGGCTCCATGGCATTATATACCCACTAAACTCTTGACCGATTTCACACAAGCCGCTGCTCCGCCCTCACACTTCCCTTTGCCCCGATCACATTAGTCAGTTTCCCACTACTTGCTGCATGGCTGCATATTGCACTGCAGCTTTGCCCAATTTCCCCCGCGTCTACTTGATCCTGTTTTTTGAAGATCAAGTAGACACGGAGAAAATCAGGCAAAGCTGCTGGGCAAAATGTGGCCATGCAGCAAGTAGTGGGAAATTGACTAATGTGATCGGGGCAAAGGGAAGCGCGAGGGCAAAGTAGTGGCTTGTAAGAAATTGGCACTTCTCTTCCCTAAATGCCACCCTCACAAGTAGGGTTGCCAATGCCAACATACAGGTGGGGCCTGGAATTACAACTGATCTCCAGACAACAGAGATCATTCCCTTTGGAGAAAATGGCTGCTTTTGATTATGGACTCTGTGGTATTGTACCCAGCTGAGCTTCATCCCCTCACCAAATCCTGCCCTCCCCAGTCTCTACCCCCAAAATCTCCAGGAATTTTCCCAACCAAGAGTTGGTACCCTAATCCCCAGGCACTTTTCTTGGCACTCTTCTCAGGAATAATCTCCAGGAATTTCTCAAGTTGGAACTGGCAACCCTATTCAATATGGACATTCGTCCTTATCCCTTAACAGCCTTGAAGATGGAAAAACCATGGTTGGAGCTTCTTTTGTTGCAGTTCTGCTGCATTACTCCTATTCGTACATGATCACCTTAACATTACCATTATCTTCAGAGGAAGATGTGTTAGAGCAATTGAGAAGTCATAGGTGTGGCTACAACTTCCCACAGTGGGTTCACTGAACTACCAAAGAAAGAAGAGCTTGATGCAATATACTAAAAAGATCCAGACAGCAACTTTGTACAACAGATGCAAGGGTAAACGTCCAGTAAACACAATTCCATCAGTTCTAACTTGGCAGATTCACTAATTCTGCTGAATTTTCCCATGCATATCTGAACAGGAGGCATAAATGCAGCAATTTCCCACCTAAGAAGAGTAAGGGAATTGATAATGGTTATAATAATAAATCATTGTTTGTGCCATTAAGGATGTATTCACTTGATTTAACAATTTAATGCATTTTATCCTTTTATCAAAAGCTCCTAAATAAAGCTTGGCTTGGCATTAAAGGACCTAACAACCAGAACTAAATTAAGTTTTATTGGACAAAATACACTGATTTGCTGTGTCATACAATTACAGAATTCCTCTCATATGTAGAAAAACATCTATATGAAATTATTTTAGAAGGGTTTTTTAAAAGCTACCATAGGTTAGGCATATTTGCTAAAGCTACAGGGGATTTTTTTTAACGTGCATGTTTGTATGAAAGAAAGAAGGTTCTATATTTCTGACCCTTTTCAAAGGTTAGACAGAACACTTGGCATACATTTTCCTACCCTGTGCCTATTGATATGTTTCTACCCTGGCCTCGGCTGCGTTATCCTTTAGAAAAATCTTTAGAAAAAAATGGTGACAGCTACGGGGAGGAAATCAACCTTCCTGCAGATCATAGATTTTTTTTTCCAAAGGACCATGGCCATCTCCATACCACCAAATAGCATCATTCCACCCCCCACCCCCTTTCCAGAAGATGCTTTAACACCGGAGTAAGGATCTGATGTCTAGTCACTTTTCCGTGTCTCTTTAAAGAAGACTTTCGATCATTAATGCATAAGTCAGTCAGCCAGACAGACCTTTTTAATAAGCAGTTGAAGAGCCACTGTCTTTAGCACATGAAGCTAACAAAAGGCTCATTAGTCAAATGAACAAAGAATAGTTTGAATATCAATGTCTTATTTTACAGGAAGGCCTGCTCCAAAGAATCTCAATGCAGTCATTTGACTGGGGTTTCTGTGTCCAACTTTTAATGCTCCGGACCCTACTTATGAAAAATTGATGCAGAAGAAAATGTTGAAAGAATATATTCGCCGTGTGTCATTTTAAGTGATGGGCCTTTGCGTTCAACAATCATTTGGAAAGCAGAAAACCTGCCTTTAAAGAATTTTTTAAAAGTTTCAAATGGGAGAGGGAACTTGTTCAACAGATTCCCTCTTTGCTGTAGGAACTGATCCTCCGTGTGTTTCTTTTGCCTAGGAAGATTGCTTGTAAGGGTAACGGGCGGCAGACAGATCTATTTAGGAAATAATACACAATATTTCAATGCTCTTCCAAGTGATTACAATATGAAAATAGTGCTCTGAATGGGTTTGGTTTAAGTATTTCAATCTTTTTTGGCAGATTTAATCTTATATAGTGGCAATACCTCAGGATGACTATTTGAAGCCACTCCAGTTAATGATGCCACATGGTATTTTAGACATGGAAAGGACCACTCATGGTCAGATTCGATGGCATTTTCAAAGCAAGAAAGAAAAGGTTAAGAACATTCAAGTCATGTATGTCATTCAAAATCAGAAAAACACATTTCAAAATTATACCTCACCCAAATAACCTGTGGTAGCACTATTTTAATGCACCCATATGCTGGCTATCAATTCTGCATTTAACTTTGCAAAACCAAAAGCTACAACGCTAGTTCAAATTTTCCTCCAGAAAAGAAAATACCCTCTGTACTCTATCAACATTTCAAGGATTAAACACAACTCCTTAGAAACATGCCCTTGGTAATCAAAATGAATAATCAGTTTTTAGATTTGCGTAATAGGTGTTACATGCCCACTTACAAAGCACAGAACAGAATAAAATATGTGTACTGGAAAATAAGTCAACAGATTATTCCTTCTAGGCAACCTCGTCTTTGTATAAGGAGGCCTTTTTTGAAAATTATAACCATGTACACACTTTGGTGTAGTGGTTAAGAGCAGCAGACTAATCTGGAGAACTGGGTTTGATTCCCTACTCCTCCACATGCAGCTGCTGGGTGACCTTGAGTCAGTCAAAGTTCTCTGAGAGCTGTTCTCACGGTGTCTGTTGTGGGGAGAGGAGGGGAAGGAGATTGTAAGCTGCTCTGAGACTCCGAGAGAAGGACAGGGTATAAATCCAATATCTTCTTCTTCTTCTTCTTCTTCTTCATAGTAAGGATTAGTCTTCACTTCACCCAAAAAGATGCAAAATTACTAAAGAAATATAAGATTTGTTGTCGAAGGCTTTCATGGCCAGAGTTCATTAGTTGCTGTAGATTTTCCAGGTTGTGTGGCCGTGGTCTTGGCATTGTAGGACCTGATGTTTCACCAGTAACTATGACTGGCATCCTCAGAGGTATAACACATAAAGATGGAGTACTCTCTGCGTCAAGGTGAACAGAAAAATAGTAGGCAGGTAATTTATATCTACTCTGGAAGGTGGGGTAGGGCTGAGTCACTATCTTGTAGTAGTTCTCCATGTTCATAGCCTGGAGAACTACTACAAGATAATGACTCAGCCCTACCCCACCTTCCAGGGTAGATATAAATTACCTGCCTACTATTTTTCTGTTCACCTTGACGCAGAGAGTTCTCCATCTTTCTGTGTTATACCTCTGAGGATGCCAGTCACAGCTACTGGCGAAACGTCAGGTCCTACAATGCCAAGACCACGGCCACACAACCCGGAAAATCTACAGCAACAAATATAAGATTTGTTCCACCCAGCTTTTCCACAGTTGTTAAATGAAGGAGGGAGTTCCCTTTGACCACCAAAAAGGCTATGCTATTATGGGATCTGCCTGGACAAAAGCCATGTGGGACAGGGGCTGTAATGTGGAAGGGAAATAGGGTGAATTTGAGCAAAAAGGCTGGGTGGATCCAGTTCAACATAGAGTCCTTAAATAACACTTTAGACTCTCAAAAAGTAATGTTTTCAAAAAAGAAATGTTCTTGATTCATCTGGATCTAGTTTTGTGTTGTTTCATAACTAATAAAAACCATAAGACATGTTAATCCAGAGTCCAGTGAAAACTACATGCTGAGATTCAGTGACACAGCTCCCCACATGGAAAGAGACCCCCCCCTTTACCACCCCACCCCATCATGGACTCCATCTGACACAGACAGAATCCCATCTGTACGCTGGATTCTGAATTTACACGCAGATTCGATCGGATTATAAAAAGTTGATATTAAAAGTACATTCAGATATACTATGGGGTCTCAAAACGTTGCAAAAGTGACTCTGACACAGGAATGAGATACTTGGAAGGAAAAATGAGAAAGATCGTACCAATGCCATTTCTAGCAGAATTACACCCTCTAAGTCAGGGATGTCAAATATAAGGCTTGGAGGCCAGAACCGGCCCACTCAGGGCTCTTATGTGGCCCATGAGCAATTGGTGCAAGGGAAGGAACAGGAGACTGCTTGGGGGGGAGCAGGCAGAGCCACTCCAGTCGTGGCTTCAGCATGGCTGAGCAATCTTGTCTGCAAGAGCCAAGCAGATCGGGCCCTCGTAACAAATGAGTTCGACGCCTCTGCTCTAAGTCCACTGACATAAATGAGCTTAGAAGGGTGTGAAGCTGCTTAGGATGGCACTTTAAGTTATCTACATAAAGGTAGAAACTAAAGGCTCGTGGACTACTATAAGTACCCAAAACTGAGGAAAAAGACAGACTGAGACGCATAAGAAACGAGAGAAAAGCAAACCCCATCAGTGTGGAACTGAAGAAGAAACAGAACAGGACAATATCCCAAAATTCCAAAAAGGAGGAATCAAAGGTAGAATCCACATGCCGTCGAATAGTGTAATCATTCCCCTTCTGGACTCTCCAGCCTGGATAGGAAAATTCAGGAGGTGAATATCCTGCATGCAATGTGGATACGGGCAAGGATAGAGTGATAATCAGTTTCAAAAGTAGGTCAACAACCATGAGTATGAAAAACAGACAATTATATTGAGGGGGGGGGGATTTATGTACATGGAACAAGCAAATGCAAACAGGTAAGGCCTTTACTGTTGCATCTGTGTGATCTTACCTTTTTACGAATGAGTGGCCAAATGATTCTCACACTTCACTCATCAACGACAAGGAAAGAAATATACTTTTACACTGAACACACATTGAAAAGTTCATGCAACACTTTTTCTTTTTTCTTTTACAGAAGTAATAAAAAGTTTCCATGGGAGAATTTGTAGACAAAACTCATTGCAACTTTGGAATGTTTTTGATATGGGGACATGAGAGAGGGGAGGGGGAGCAGAATTTCCCCTTCTCTGTGTCTTTCATACCATGAGACCAATGGAACTACAGATACTCTGATGTAGCCTAGAAAGGTCAGCAAGAGTGCCACTAAGGTGGCTAGAGAACTGGTTTCGATACTGTAGACAGAGGTCATTTGTGGGGAATGGAATATAAAATAAAGAGAGGCAGAATGATGCCGTAAGCATCAGGGTTTAGTCTGGTGAGTTTGTGTTTTTTTTTAAAAAAACTCCAGCCTGATTGAAGGAATGAGGGGAATGGAGAGACTTTTTTTTTTCTTTTGCTGAGCTGAAAGTGGAATGGAGGGAAAGAAGTCAATAGAAAGGTGAAAAGTCCTGGAAGTCACACTAGTGGCTTAGGACAAACCAAGAGCCTGAGGGTGAAATTCTAACCCCACTGAAATAAATGAAAGTCTCCTCCAGCTTCCTAAACACTTTGTCCCATTATTTTCCATCGTGAGACTTGTTCATGAGGAAAGACATTGAGGGACGTGTCCTCAGTAGGATTAGGATTGCATGCTGACTCGATGAAAGTCATTTTATGCAGATCATTGTTAACAGTGAGGTGGCACACTGTGACATAACATCGTATTAAAAGACAAATCTTCCCAATTTAAACCACAATAGGACAAAGATCAAGAGGCAAGGTCAAATATCTGTCATATAATGAGACACAATTTTTGAAATATCAAAATGGTGTCCAGCCGGGAGAACAAAAACACCAGTTCTCAGAGAGTAGCAACAGTAACATTAGTGACTGATTAAACAGTAATCACGAGCACCTGATTAAGTACTCCTAGACACAGGAACGGATCCCGAAGCCTCGTGTCATTCTAGTCACCTTGTTAGAGAAAGAAAGTCTGAAGAGTAGTTGAGACTACAATAGAGAGGAACAACTGGGAGCTTAGTTATAAGGGACAATTTTGTGTTTTGTTGGAAGGAGACGGTGATTAACAGGGAAGTCTATTAAGGTGTACACAGCCCTGAGGGGAACGAAGTCGAGGAGTGCTGGAGGCTATCTGAGCTTGTGTTAAGTCGAAGGAACAAAGGGGCATGAACTTCAGCTGAATTGGACACTTAAAAAGTTAGCTAGGATTTTCTTGCACAAAACTACTAGAGAACAGGTTACAGTTACACAAAAGTTTGACAAATAACGGAGGGAGAAACAAAGGGTGCAACTAGTACTAAAGGGTGCAGCTATCCAAATAGAAAAGTTGCTTCTTAGGTCTAATGCCCTAATTTTGTTGTGTGTTCTCTCTCTCTCTCTCTCTCTCTCTCTCTCTCTCTCTCTCTCTCTCTCTCTCTCTCTCTCTCTCTCTCTCTTAAAATATTTGCATTCCCATCAACTTCAACTGGACAATACAAGCTCACAAGCAAAAGAACACCTAGCTTGCCCTCTGACTGTTTCCAGAGACACATAAATTAGAGTGCCACTCCAATTAATTGCTGTTTGCTCCATTTGGGAAAGAAACATGTATTGGGGTTGCCAGATCCAGGCTGGGAAACTTCTGGAGATCTGAGGATGGAGCCTGGGGAGGACAGGGACCTCAGTGGGGTACAACACCATAGAGTCCACCCTCCAAAGCATCCATTTTCTCCAGGGGAACTGATCTCTGTAGTCTGGAGATGAGCTGTAATTCCTGGGGATCCCAAGTCCCACCTGGAGGCTGGCATCCCTATATAGTTTATCAGTACATGTGGAGTCCCCCCATGGAGCAAACAGTAATTTTCCTTTCAGGTAGGAAAACGGCATGGGGAAGACTAGGATGCCTCTCCCCTCTCCCCACATACCCCAATCTTAGTCTGAATCTGGTTAGCAGGTGCCTGAGAAGTGCATAACTCTCAAACACATCTCTCAATCCAATCCCGGAGTGTCCCTGGGGAAAACAGAGTGCACCTTAAGAAAACAGAGGGACAAGTCAGTAACAGAATGGGACAGCAAGTCAAACCAATGCTAAATCTTCCTGTATCTCAGGGACCTTCTTCTAAGAAGTGCTGGTGCCAGTCATGTATAAATCTCCATTTGGGGTGACATTTGAATGTGGTCATTATATGACTCACTTTCTCCCCATTTTCGTTCTCTGCCATCCCTGACTAACTCTGAAAAGCAGACCGCATGGGCACCAGAAGCCAAAGAGGAAACTTGCAAAGATTTGCAAAAAATTACCCATTGGTGCTATTTTTAGCAGACGGGTGAATTATACTACCATTTATTTAGTTAGCTAATACCTGAGTGGACATCCCTAAGGCTAAACCCATGCAATTAATAGCAGGTTGTGGAATGTGGTAAAGAATGCATCTCTTTTTGAATAACAGTGGAGGATTATGTAAAAAATGCTAGTCTGCGGTTAGAGATACAAGATTTGTTTAAAATGCTGATCTCATGGAAGGGAAATCAACACTTTTCAGTGGTGATTTAAATGGAGACTTTGGGAAACATTTAAATATATGCAAGACCCATTATCTTACCGTATCTGAATTTACTTTACTCCTTAAGAATAGAATGTGCATTGTGTATTTAATGTAGCACAAAAAACTGCACTACTTGGCATATATATGGAATTTAAAAGTTTTTTTAAAAATCGTTGCTTTGTTCAAATAATAAAATACGCCAAGGTACTTTACCCCAAGGTACCAAAGCATAGTTTTTGGTCAGCTGGAAAGATATGGAGGGAGGAATAAAATAAGAATTAAAATATCATCCATCATAATTGCAGAAGATGAGCTAAGTATTTCAGTATTTTAACTTAGAAGCAAGTAACAAGATGCCATAATCCCGCTGTACACTGCATTGGTCAGGCTGCACCTGGAGTATTGTGTGCAGTTCTGCAGGCCTTACTTCAGAAAGGATGTGGACAGAATGGAGCGTGTGCAGAGGAGAGCGACAAGGATGATCAGGGGCCTGGAGACCAAACCCTATGAGGGACTTGGGAATGTTTAGTCTGGAGAAGAGGTTAGATGGGAACTCTCAGTCTGGGGCAGGTGATGCACTCTATTCTTGGTGCTGGAGGGGGCAGCAGTGGGAGGGCTTCTGGTGCCCTGGCCCCACTACTGGACCTCCTGATGGCACCTGGTATATTTTGGCCGCTGTGTGACAGAGTGTTGGACTAGATGGGCCATTGGCCTGATTCAACATTGGCTTCCCTTATGTTCTTATGTTCTTATGAGGTTGAGGGAGGACATGATTGTTCTCTTTGAAGGGTTGTTGCTTAAAGGAGGGCAGGGAGGTGTTTCTGTTAGCAGCAAAGGATAGGGCTCGCAATAATGGATTTAAATTAAGGGTGGGAAGGCTCCAGCTGGATAGTAGGAAAAACTTTTTTACAGGAAGAGTTGTGCAACAGTGGAATCAGCTGCCTACGGGTGTGGTGAGCTCCCCCTCACTGGCAGTCTTTAAGCAGCGGCTGGACATACACTTGTCATGGATACTGCAGGCTGATCCTGCATTGAGCAGGGGGTTGGACTAGATGGCCTTGTATGACCCCTTCCAACTCTGTGATTCTATGATTCCATGACCTATAGACTCAACATTATCCAGAAAGCGGTGCAATAATACAACAAAATGGCAAAATCTGTTTTCCCAGGAACTATAAGTAAGTCTGGATATTGAGTGAAATTTTCTAATCATGTTATTAAAACACTGATTTCTCTTCAATGGTGTACTATCATCACTGTCTGTAAGCAGCATAGCAGCTCAGCAAAATTAGCCACTCAAAACCCATTCCATGTCATTTAAGCAATAAATAAAAATATCCTTGAAAACAGTTTATTTCTTTAATCAGAATCAGATTCAGGAAAGTTAATAGCTTCTGACGCTGCACTTCTATTTTGGGATCTCACGGACTTCAGAAAACCGAAAACCTGCTGCTGTTAAAGAAGCTTCTTTATTCATTCATGTTAGCTTCTTTCTTACCTTGTAGGTTTCATTCATTTATTAATTGATTTTTAAAAAATTTGTTCCAGCATCTTGGCATTCAAGGCACTTTATGGAACTAACGAAAACAATGCAAACCATTCCAAACTTGTACTACAATATCAGTGATTAAACATGAAAGAAAAAATCTCTTTCAGTCTCAGGCTATGAGAAAATGAATATAATTTAGAAAACAACATCATGACAGCCTGTTAAAATGAAACAACAACAAAGATTTATACACCAAAAAATGGCGATAAACGGGATAGTCTTCTTCACCTGAAATACAACAGAGACAATACGTTGGATACCATGGTGCGCAACTAGTCAGTGCAATTTCTGTGTGTGCAGCTAGTCTGTACACACGCAGAAATACTAAAATTACTCCTTATTGTCTGTTTGCAATAAGTGAAAGCCATTTGATCCCCACTACCTTTTCCTCATGCACAAGACATAACATGAGTCATTTCTTCTGTTACAATTTCATACCTAAATAGAATGAAATCATGTGGCCTATTTGTGGTATGTTCCATGTTCCATGTTCCACACAGACACTGTTGTTTTGTTGTTGGGATTATATTCAATTGCTGTGAATTGCTGCAGCTGTTGTGCTACTGCTGGTGCAAACAGAACTGAGGTAAGTATATTTTTCTTTCCTCTTACACGTCATTGGATCCAACCCAGGGCTTTTGGACTATCCTATAAGAAGAATTCCATAATTAGAGAGCCATCACAGAGAAGACCCTGCCTCCACTACCAACCCACTTTTAAATTAGGGGCAACTTGAGATATGCAGTTTCTTTGACATTCTGCAGAAGATGGAGGCATCCTTGAGCAGATCTCTTGCATACATGTCTTCTGCATTTATTTAATTCCAATATTACCTTACAATATTGTTATTAGATGGTTTAGAAAGCATTTTGAAGAAATAAACAGTAGTAAAAGTATCTTGAAGCCTTGTTGTATAAAATAATTTATACTGAAAAAAGAATGCTTTAAATATTTTCTCTTCCATTTTCCCTTACATTTCAATTTTTTCCACCAGAAAAAAAATGGGGGGGGATTCCAGGGAAACACAAAAATATTTCCAACCTTCTCTTCTTATGGATTTTTTTCTACCCTGGATGCACCATCAGAGAACAAAATTAGAACAAAAATGGTAACACAGATATTAATGTTCAAGCATCTTCCAGTTCAGCTCACATTTTGCTTGCTGGTCATAAGAAGGGAGCCAATTTTTCATCAGGCAGTTCAGCTGTTAATGAGCATGTTGAGCCTGCTTGGTGGGCTACTTTCTATGAATTCAAACCATTCAGGACACTGCAATCAGCAGTATATCACACATGGGATGGGCGCATGGCTCAGTGCTAGAGCATCTGCTTGGCATGCAGAAAGTTCAAGGTCCAATGCCTGGCTTCTCCAGGTTGTTGTTGTTTTTTTTAAGATCAGCTAGTAGGTGATGTAAAAGTTCTCTACCTGAAACTTTAGAGAGCTGCTGCCAGTCTGAGTAGATGGTACAGAACCTGATGGACTAATGGTCTGATTCAGTACAAGGCAGCTTCATATTCCCATGTGTCCATGAATGTTCTCACAAAACTCTGAAGGAGATCAAATTTCTCCCTCCCCACAGACATGTCTGCACACCACTCCAAAGCCAATCACTTAAACACTGAGCAAACCATTCAGTCAGTTATTTATAAACACTGCATTTTCCAAAAATCTTGCCAACTGGTATTTATCTAAGGGCCCCACTAGACACGACATCATCCTTGTATCCACCACAGGGACAATGTTGCCATTTTAAAGCCTAAAATGGGTAACTGCCCATTTCAGGCTTTTAAATAGTGGCAGCATACCCATGGTGGACACAAGGATGCCATCACATCTAGGCTGGCCCTCAGACCATGCCTTCAACATTATTTCACACATGTGTCTTTCCATACAGCTCTATTAGAGCCATAGTTCCCAATCCCCAGCATCATTTAATTACCTGCCACTACCATCCATGACCTTGGGTGAGAATCAATTTCACCTACTGTGCGGGTGTGAATGCAACTGTAAGGCAAAAGGAAATTACACTTACCATCAGCCCATTACTGCACATCCACAAAGCTATTCAGGGGATGGTGATGGCAAGGACATATGAGGATTAGTTCACAAGTGGTTGTAATTGTTTAAAATGGTACTGTTGGAACATGTGTGCCATGAACATGTGTGCCAGCATCTTCTAGTAAAGGGCACCAATCGCTGCTTTCCTGACACATCAAAAACATGATAAAGAGAAGAGAATGCTGTGACTTTCGTTAGAAAAATGTCTTTATTCAGTTCAAGGACCATGAATAATCCAATTTATTGCCCCACATTGCCTCATTCTGCAGTGTCTGCCTGAGCTGACAATGAACAAAGATTAATCAGGAAGAGAAAAGCATCATTTAGACAAAGGAAATCACACTACAATCTTCGTATAACACTGATTCTACAATTATTTCACACCAGTTTGAAGGGAGTCATTGGTTCTTTTCAATATCCATTTTAGCTTAGTTGCTGTACCAGGGCAACTCAGATGGCCTGGAGCCTGGGTGTTTGCTGCCACTCAGCAGAGCACCAGGGGAAAACGGGGTGGGCGGGTGCTGCTACACTTCTTTTGCATGTTCCTGCCCCCTGCAGCTCCCACCGGTTGCCAGAGCTCAGCTGGGAAACCTAAGGGCATGGGGCCCCTCCTTTTTGAGCCTGCAGCACCTTTGGGATTCTGACATGGTGTGGTTGGTGCAGCCACAAAATGTCTGCCACCAAATAGCTGCTGCAGCTTACATTCAGTCACACTATGAAGACCCCTGCGGTGCAGTGGCAGCTGCTGCCAAATCGAAGTTTTTAAAAATCTGCACAGCCAGTCAAATCTCCAATGGCCTTGCTGGAAAAGAGCCACACCTGGCCTTACCCATTTTCTTAGAACACTTGGTGGGCACCAGGAAAGGTGCTGCCAGGTGCCATGGTGCCAACAGGCACTGCACTGGGGCCCCCTGCCTAAGGGCAACAATTTTTAGGGGGGAGGGATTGAACTCTTGTTCCATATAATTTTCTTTTTAAATGTCTGTATTGGAAAATGAGTGTTTTGGTTTGCTGCCTTTACTGCCTTTTGGGGCCCTTCTACTGTGAAAGCAGGCATTCGGTTTTACTTTCCTGCAGTTAATACAAAGGCCATTGAGAAGAAGTAGGCGTCTTTCTTTTGCAGGAGAGGGAAGAATGTCCCTTTCACTGGTGCATCTCTTTTATGCATGCATATCCAAGCACACTTTCATACACAAATACCAGCCACTAAGCGCACAATTATAGTACAATACCAAGAATACAAAACACCAACCTAGTGGATATTAAAGGCAAACTAAGTGGAAGACTCTCGCTACTCATCGAAAGCACAAAAACACACAAATACATTTGGCTTTTCAATTGTTCATTACAGTCTTACTAGTCAAAACTGATATAAAATTATGCCTCTCTCACCTATTAGTTTTGTTGTTCCCATGTCAAATGAAGTTGCTATACTAAGTCTGGCCATAGGTCCAGTAAGGCCTACTCTGACCGACAGTGGGTCTCCAAGGTCCCAAGCAAAGATCTTGCACATTACCTACCACCTGATCCTTTTTACTAGAGATGCCGGGGACCTCAGGCCTTCTTGTTTTAGCAGTTACCTGTGGACACCCAGGACTGAATCCTGATTGGGTTTTTTCCCCAAAAATGAATTTACAAAACATACTTCTTTTGCATCAGATAGGATTACTGAATGATGCCTTTCATTTCTTTTCAACTTGGTTAGTGAGACTCCAGTGAAAGCAAGGAACATTTTAAATGATCCCAGCTTTTCCCACCTCCTTTCTGCTGGCCACAGCTCCCGAGGTCAGTAGAATGCAAAGGGAAAAGATCTGAGATCTTCTTTCCCTCTTTTCTCTTGGCCGTGACTCCCTAGGTAAGCAGAACGGAAGGGGGAAAGATCTCAGATCTTCCCTTCCTCCTTTCTGATGACAGGCTGCCCAGCAGAGCCCCAGCACAGCCTGCAGGGAACTCACCCCACTTCGAGTTCACATGTGCGCAGCTTCCTTGCAAAAGACATTTAAAGGGAACTTTCTCCTTAAGTGGCTTTTGCAAGCCAAGCCATGCATGAGTGAACCCAGAAGCAGCATGAGTTCACCCACCCCCTTCTCTATTATACCCTATGGGGACGGTCCTTATAGGGTATAATGGAGATGAATAAATTCCAGAACCCCAATAATTTCCTGAATTCCAATATCATAACAATACAGAGATTTGGGAATATTGATATTTTTCAGGTTCAGTACACCCAAATCTGAAAAATACTGATTTCTTTTTGCACATTCCTAGTAGCCACATCCCAAATCACAAAGCATCCCAAACAGCCTCCAAGACCCTGTACTTCCCTGTTTCTTGAGGTAATGCATGGTGAATTTGATGTCCATTTGTACAAGCACCCTTTTGCCTCAGAGGATACCTGTAAAGGATGTAAAGGTGAATCTGATTACATGCAATGCAAGAATGTTAGTGTGAAAGCCTTTACTGGGTGCCAACCACTACCCTATACTGAGAAGCCTTCACAAGCCTGTTAAGGAAGCATCAGTAGTGAGGGTGATCTGTGGGACCCAAAACCTAAAATGGACTCCCGTAAAAAACCTGGCATCTTCTGTCCACCAACTAAGAGATCTCAAAATTGATCTGGCAATGGAGAAACAACCCAGGGGCACGCTTCACAAGGTCATATTTTTTAATGAACCAAAGCTGGAAACTATGCATATGTAGTCTAGCCAGGGGAATGACAGCCATTCTAGATGCCATAATGCCTGATATGCATTGGATAAATTTGACTGACTGCCACCTCTTCTGTAGAAAGGCATAAGCCATTGCTTTAGTAGTCTTGCGCCTATCCAGGGGTAAGGCCTTTGCTTGCAGAGAATCTAGAGATGCTCCAATAAAATGAAACTGGCAGGAAGACTCCAAGTGAGATTTCTCCCAATTGACTACTAAGCCCAATCTCATGCAAGTGGAGAGGATCACATCTAAGTGCACCCTCAGGAGCTCCTAGGAGGGGGCCATAGCAAGCTAGTCACCCAAATAGGGAAAGATTGTAAACCCCTAGTCCTTAAATGAACCACGACTGCCACCATGCATTTAGTAAAGCCCCTGGGAGTGGTAGCGAGGCTGAATGGGAGGGCTGAGTACTGAAAAATTTCTGAGCCTTGCCTGGAGCAAAGGTACTTTCTGTGAGATAGGTGAATAGCAATGTGAACTCTCTCTATCAGATGGAGAGGCTTGCCCTGATGCTGGTCTAGTTCAGATTCTGGTAGCTATATCTAATGTCCCTTTTATCATAGGGAATGCTACTAGCCCCAAAATCTGAGCTATAGAACATATTCATTATCCGGTCACTAGGCCTTGGGTCTGATGGAGAGAAGTCAATATTGAGAGCCTTCTAATAAGTTGCTCAGAATAGACCAGGACTACAATGTCAAGGGGACTGAGATCAGTCTTGAGAAGATGGAAGAGTTAGGATCAGAGGCAAGGTTTCCTTCTGGATGAGGCAAGGTTTCCTTCTGGACCCGAGATGACATTGATCCTTGAGGTCAAGGGGAACCCTATCCTGAATGTCAAAGTAATGTGGATTCCTGAAATCAAGGAGGTGAGGGGTAGTTGGCACAGAGGGTCTGGTAATGATGATCAGCATCAGGGTGAGAATTCCTGAAGCGGGGATATCGATGCTCAGCATCATGGAGACTTAGGCTGTGGTCACACAGCAAGCTTATTGTGATTTGTTCCCGCTATAAATTTAATTGGGAATATTTTTTTCGGGTTGGGATGATCACACATCCCTCCCCGAACCGTAAGCATTGCACCACAAGGCTCTGGGCACTGTCTAGATACCTGCGCCACTGCTTGGGTGGCACAGCACAAGTTTTTTTAAAAAACAAATGCTTTGTGCATGCACATATGCACATAGCCCACTAGGGCTCTCCATACTCCCTTTTTTTTACAGTCCCGCTCCCCCCCCCCAAACAGCAAACAAAATGAACCACCAACATACTACCAAGCACTGGAGTCTATGTGTGTGCTTGAAAGTTTAAACATTGAATTTATTCAGTGCAGGATTGCTCATGCGCACAAAGGCGGAAGCTGGGGGGAAGAAAACCTCATCGCGTGAAGGACGGTCAGATGACCTAATTGTAATCATTGTGAGAGATGGTGAAATTGCAGATTCAAAGCGCAAATACCCAGAAAGTACTTGATTTCCCCAGCGTCGGAAAAGTCATTAAGGAACCGGGAGGATCGCATGAGTGAGCCCACTTCAGTGTGGGAGACGGATTTGGGCATCTGATCAGCAATTTTAAATGTGAGCGGGAACAGCAGTGAAACCCAATCAAAATGACCATGTGACCACGGCCTTAGATCTCAGTGAGGATTTAGAGACTGTATGCCTTGACCTTTTTCTTTGCCTTTTTGGCCGGTGGTTCAGAGGCTGCTATTCTTTTATGTTACACTTACTCATCCTCAGTGATTGGCCATTCCCTCCTGGGGAACCTTGTTGCCATTCTCCAGGTGGGGGCTGGAGATCACTCAGAATTACAACTGCTCTCTAGAGGGGGGGAGATGGAAAGCTGAAGCCAGGGGGCAGATAACAGTAGGTTGATGGTTGGCTGGGAGGGAGATAGAGTTGCCAACTCCAGGTTAGGAAATTCCTGGAGATTTAAGGGCTGGAGCCTAGAGAGGGTGAGGTTTGAGGAGGGGTGGGACCTCAGACAGGTAGAATGCCATAGACTCCACCCTCCAAACCAGCCATTCCCTCCTGGGGAACCACTGTTGCCAATCTCCAGGTTGGAGGGCTGGAGGACTGGAGATCACTCAAAATTACAACTGCTCTTCAGGTAGCAGAGATCAGTTCCTCTGGAGAAAATGGTGGACTCTGTGTCATTATACCCTGCTGAGATCGCCACAGCAAACTGTCTCTGAGTGCCCAAAGCTCTCCCAAAGCCTCATTCCAGAGCTCATTGTATTTATTTCCACAGCGGGCCTTATTCTTAGTTATTGAATAAAAGCCCTACACAACTCCCTCAAAATAAATGCATTTGTGGAAAAGCACTCGTGGGAAGATGGGATTTTCAACCACGAGCTATACTGTAGAATCAAAATCTAATAACCAAAGCAGGAAAAAGGCTAGCACTGCCAACTGGACTTCATTAGGCTGGACTACAGACATAATATTTAACACACAAACACACACACACACTGGATGCAAAAGTCCTATCTTTGCTGGATTGGTCAACCAACAGGACCAGCTCCATATTTCTAAGTCATCCTTATCATTATTATCATAGTGTAGTCTTGAGTTTCTTACTTGAGTTTCTTACTGTTTACGAAACGAAAGCCCAAAGTCCATTCATTTCATATGGATCCTTCAAAGGTATTCTCATTGCCAGTATTATTAATGTTGTTAATGTTGTTGAGTAACAATCCAATATTTTATGCAAGGAACAAACCTGGAAAGCAACTGTGACTTTTACTTTTGTTCTCCATATTTTTCTTAGGGACAAATGTCCTTCTCATCACACGGACCTGTTCAGTGGCTGTTGCTGAGGTAGCCAGGTGCTTCTTTCTTTTAAGTTAGAGACCTGACACCACTTTAGCACAGCGCCTTTGGGTTTAATTTATCACATGTTCTGGCACCATTTATCAGTAAATGCAGAATGATGAAGAAAGGGCTCTATTAAAACCAAATAACTAGTGAATTAAAAAGCTGTTAAATGAGTTGGAGTGCAGACCACTGTTAACAATGTGTGGGAAGGGTGTTTGGCTTGAATCAATTGCTTTCACAGTAGCAATCCAAAGAGCCCACCTTTGGAGAAGCATGTTGATGCATTCATGTCTTGATTTCCTGACTACATTAAGGCTGACGACTAATAATATTTTAAATTAGCCTCATGGTGAAGGTGGGGAAACGCCTGGATTGTCCCAAGCATTTCTCTACCGAAACAAAACTCTCCTCTATTTAAAAACTGAGAATGGCAGATATATAAACACACACACACACACACACACAAAGCACAGCAACAGATTCCAATTAAGATACATTTCACTTGCTCAATCACAATCTATTCGCAGATGCTTTTACAATATTTTAATGCACTCTGCCATGCCAACTGGTAAATAATAAATAGGTCTTTGTATACTTCAGGAAAGCCTGCATACAACCTCTTTGCAAGCACCAAAGAGCAAGCTTGCTAATGAGTTCAGATTTGTTTTCATTTTATTGATTGCCATAAACTTGGGAGGTAATGGAAAAGTTCCAATGTACAGCTGATATTGCTATTGACATGGCATGACAATTGCCAAGTCCAAACTTGAAAGGTCTTGTTTTTTTTTTAATACTACTGAAATATGCTGGAGAAATCTGACAACCCATGGAGTATGTACTCACAAAACATATATTTAGAATACTGTGTCATCAAACATGTATGCAACCTTCTGGCATACTTTGAGGAGGAAGCTATTTAATACTTAAAATCAGTATGGCGATGTTCCTTCGCTCCACTATGACAACAGAGTAAGAAACAAAGAACCGCTCAATGATATTAGAGTCTTGCTTGTTTGGATCTAGTACAATGCAATAAGAGGAACTCTGTACTTACAGAAAGTACATTGCTGTTCCCAGTTCTCAGTGCTGGGTGCAGACTTGTGTTCTGGGGCAGACTGGCCATTTAAATTACAGGGAAATTTCCATATGGGCCACAGGGAAATTTTCCAGATAGGCCCAGCAACTCTGCCAGCCACTCAGAAACCACTTGGCTCAGATTTGGGCAATAGGTGTCAGATCATCAACTGACTCCTCCAGCACTGCTTCCATTTGGGGGATGAGGCAAAGGGTGAGCCAGTGCCCATTGTTGGCTCTTCAATGGCTTCTGAAGTGCTGGCCTGTAGCACCACAAGGGCTGATCTGTTAGCCTCACTCCAGGGCCATTTACACTTCCTGGTCCACTCCTAGTTTTAATTAATTAATTAAAGGTAAAGGTTTCCCTTGCTCAAAAGCAAGTTGGAGCTGACTCTAGGGGGCAGTGCTCATCTCCGTTTCCAAGCTGAAGAACCAGCACTGTCTGAAGACGTATCTGTGGTCATGGGGTCAGCATGACTAAATTCCAGAGCACACAGAATGCTATTAACCTTCCCACCAAAGTGATACCTATTTATCTACTTGCAATTTCTTGCTTTCAAACTACTGGGTTGGCAGGAGCTGGGGCCAGTGACAGGAGCTCACTCTGTCACACGGCACTAGGGTCTTGAACTGCCGAACTGCAGACCTTCCAGTCTGCAGCTCAGCATCTTAACCTCTAAGCCAGCATGGCCCCTTAAAAACATTAAAAGCTGTGAATTACAACCCAACATTAGTAATCCATCCAGGCCATAAAACATAAAACATTACACAGTAGTTTGGGGCGAAAAGCACACTGTAAAATAGTGTTAAAAGATCAGATCCTGGGTAAAAGAAACACTTTGGCTTGGTGCCTGAAAGTGGACAGCTCAGGCACTAGGTGAGGCTGAAGGGGAAGGGCATTCCACAGAAGTGCCACTACTGAAAACGCCCTTTCTCTGATGACCACTCACCTCACCTCTGCAGGCTGGGACGCAGGGAGTGGGGCCTGTGAGGCACATCTTAACTGGCAGGTTGGACAATATAGGAGGAGGCAGCCCTTCAAGTACCCTGGCCCCAAGCCATTTTGAGCTTTTAAAGGTACAAACCAGCACCTTGAATTGTGCCTGGAAACAAGCGTGGGTCGTTAATTAGAAAGTAGTAATAGTATGAGCAGAAAGGACAAAATATGTGGCAAAGTAGAAATGATTAGTATGCTGTACAAAACTTGTGAATAAAAAGTGTTACAAGAGATAATTCCTAATTTTATTTATATAAGGATACACCATTCATTAAAGAATGTGGTCTAAAGTGGCAAAGCCGCCTTCAGGACTTATCTACCAAGTTATTGTGTTTTTCATGGTGGACTGTGTAGAGAAACTAGTGGGTATTTTAATTAATTAACTTTTTAGAAGTGTTCTGTCCCATAGTACTCTCGGCTGAAGCATCTGAGATGGCTCACATGAGTTCAGGAGACACACTGGGCGATTCTGCATCTAGCATTCACTCCACATTTTCTCAAGTGGGAGGGGAAAGTGCAGCTCAAAACCACATCCAAATACCTCGGGCATGGGACAACGCCCTACTAACTGCAAAGCCACCCCTGAACAGCCATCATATGGCTACAAATCCGACAATCAAAGAACTCGAAAGTGGCACGGAGTGTGGAAGCTACCATCAAATCTGATGATCAAAGGAAGTGAAAGCAGCATGCAATGCAGAGGGGAATTTCTGTTCCAGTGTGGGTTTCGTAAAACAATGAAGGGAAAAGCCAATGCAGAATCAGCCCTAATCTGAAGTAATAACAGTCATAAAATCCCACTGACTGGACTGACTACTCAGCTGCTATAGGGAGGAAGTTCCAACATCATAGTGCCACCATCGAAACATGTCCCTCATGGCCACTTACCACCCCTCTGTGATGAGGGCATACAGGGAAGGGCCCTGAAGAAGATCTACATTTTGCTTTGATACAGTCTTCAAAGGCCACCCCACATATATTGCATGCAGTCCACTCTGGACATGATCAGAACATGGATAACCATGACCACTCATATTGTTAAAGAAATGTTGCCAAACAAAAGTTGGGCAAAAGTACTAGAAGCTGCAGAGACTTCTACCTGCACCTGTAAACTTGGATCTAAAGCTATGACTCAATCTATGAAGCTGGGTTCAAAACTGAGTCTCCGAGCCCTAACCTGGTTAGCCCAGGCAAGCCCGATCTCATCAGATCTTGGAAGCTAAGCAGGACCGACCCCAGCAAATATTTGGATGGGAGACCTCCAAAGAATACCAGGCCCAGGAGGCAGAGGCAGGCTATCAAGCCACTTCTCTGAACATCCTCCATGCCCCAGTAGGAATTGCCAGTTGTCACCATGACTTCCAGGCATGGGCATGCGTGCGCACATACACACACGCACAAATGCAAAAAATACAAAAAAATCCTGGGTCTCCCAGTTCCTAGTCAAACACTCTAACCATTGCAACGTGCTTTCTTGTAAGCATATTAAACATTAAAGGGTATAGGGACAGAGCTTCTCAAGGACCCATAATACAATTGCTCCAAAGAACTATTACCCAGCACAACCTTCTAATATTAGGGTCAAATAAGATTGGAGCCACCAGAGCACCATGTCCCCAAGTCTGATTTTGAGCAATTAGGTCCGAAGGATAGCATGATAGCATCAAGAGTCCAGCAGTATCAACACGGTCACACTTCCTTTTCTTTCTCAGAGGCATTTTCCATACCAAAAACATTTTAGAAGCTGTACAGAAATGGGTCTAGATAATTTCGCATCCAAGAAAGCCTGGAGCTGCAAATCCGTAACCCACTCAAGCATCTTGCTCTCAAAGAAGGCATATACCTTGAGCCCAGCCAGGTAACCTCCTACCAGCTAGCTGTAATAAGTTGACGGGGGCAAGGGTCAAGTACTGATATAGTAGGCCACACATTAAAGCAACTCATCTACATCTGCAGGCTACTGTAAAAGCTGCCATTGGGCAACTTTACAGAATCAGATCTTAGTTAACACCAAGTGAATGTATTTTGCCACACAGGAGACATCCTGTGGAAGTCTGAACACCATTACTGCTTAATACAAATATAATGCCGAATGAAATCATCTGGAAGTCTGAAGTGTGGTGTGCTTATTATACCAATGGTATCAAGCCCCATTTCCCCCATGCTCAACAGACTCAGAAACAGCAGTCCGGTTTCTCCTACCAGTGGTGGGACACTGTGGATGAGAGTAAACAAGCTGAAACCAAATCCACATAAGGCAGAGGTAAGAGCAGAGGATGATCCTGATAATCTTGAGAGTGGTGGCAGGAGAGATCACAGTTTTATACTGGATCTATTGATTGCCACTTGGCTTCAGACTCCAATCTATAAACCTATATCCAGCGTATCTTGGAAATGCCTCTTCACATACGAGTCCTCCTGTCTATTAAGATCTTCAGTGAGATATTGATGGTAAAGATTCAATCACCAGTCTGGCCAACAGGGCTAACTGACATAGACCCAGTAAAAGGCATTTTCAGCGACAGTCCCAGTTATTTGGTAGTTGTTTTACACAGCTATAAAAAAAATTAATTCTGATATTAATGTTTTTATTGGGGGAGGGATTTTTTTTTTTTCCTCCGGGCCTTTAAATGCGGCTTTGGCAAGCCGGTGAGCTATGAATCACGAAGCAGATATAAGTCTTTAAATATTATTTTGCTCTTAAATGAATGCAAGCTAATATGCCATTTAGAAGTAAGCATTTAACTTCCAGCGTGTTTCTGTGGATGAGTAAAGGGCTGATTAAACAGGAAACCTAAGGTGGATTTTCAATTTTTCATTCAATCATGCATGATTTAACTAGCTTAATTTCCATGTTGAAGCATGTCTCTAGCTCCTGTCACTTCAAATTATAAATATGTAAGGGTGTAGACTATTAAAAAAACCCACAGTAAATATTACTCTCTGAGCGACATGATAAATGCCTTACTATGCATCTCCATCAGTAAGTAAATATGACGCTGACTTTCCGTAGGCCACTGATTATTGATGACACAGTGCCATCAAAATACATCCAAGGATCCCTTTCACACTTGAAGATGATACTAGTCTAGGTACGGCAACTAATATTAGATATCGCATCGTGTAACAAAGCAGTCAAAGTCAAGACATTTAGAGTGAAATCCTAACCGGAGTTAAGCCCTTCTAAGCCCACTGACTTCAAGGGACTGAGAAGAACGGTATAACACTGCTTGGGATCGCGCTGTTAAATACGACAACTCTGATCCAGAGATGTTCTGGTTCAGCAGCAGGCGGCTCGTGCGAGAACAACCTGTCTCCCACCCCGTCCCTCTGAATAGATAATCATCACTGTCAGCACTGTCAGGGCTGATTGTAGTATGTGGGCCAGGATTAATATCAGTTTGCCATATTAATTACATACCAAGGTTGGAATAACTGAAAAGGGATAGCATAACTGAAAGCTAAAGACACTTGAAAACCAGGACCCAATGAATGATTTAGCAAATGTGGCTGTCGGGGGGGGACGGACAACTCTGCGTGTCTGTTTCCAGCAATGAAACTTTCCAGTTGTAGCATATGAGCTCATGCTAACTTATAATAATTATTTCGATTCACAGTTCCACCATGTAATGGGGCCTTGCTGTTTCCTGCAACATTCTTTAATCCTAGAAGGAGACCCAACAATATGTTTAAGTAGAAAGAGATACCCCTGAGATGCATACTTTGGGGGGGGAAACCTGAACAAACATGTTGTATGCAGCTGAAGCTCTCTGTGTGTGTATATATGAAGTGCTGTCCAGTCGCTTCTGACTTATGGCGACCCGATGGGTTAATATCCCGTTTCTTACATGCCCAGGGAAATGCTGATTGCCACTTCGGGGTCAGGAAGCAATTTTTCTCCAGGCCAGTTTGGCCGGGGATCCTGGAGTTTTTTGTCATCTTCTGGGCGTGGAACAGGAGTCACTGCGGGTGTGGAGGGGGAGGTATTCGTGAATTTCCTGCCTTGTGCAGGGGGTTGGACTAGATGACCCTGGAGATCCCTTCCAGCTCTATGATTCTATGAAAATGTTCTATCGTTAACAGCCTTGCTCACACCTTACAAACTGAGGGCTGTGGCCTCCTTTCTAGAGTTAATCCATCTCATGTTGAGTCTTCCTCTTTTCCTGCTGCCTTCAACTTTTCCTAGCATCATTGTCTTTTCCACTGACTTTTGTCTCTGCCAAGGCTTAACTATGGAACTGTATCTTTACACCTCAATTAGACCTAAGGATTCGCTATATTGTGTACACCTCAGTTTCATTTATTTCATTATGGCCCACCTTTGTTACTGAGCCGCTTCCTTCTGAATAGTGGCCATTTGTCCCAAAACTTTCTGGTCTGAATGGGCCATGCAGCTCTGTCTCTGCTTGACTGGCCGATTTCCCACAAGCGCTGCTCCATGCTCGCTCTTCCCTTTCCCCCCGATAGTACATGTCAATTTCACACTAAGAGCTGTGCAGCCGCATTTTGCCCTGCAGATTCGTGCAATTTCCCCCGCATCTACTCAATCTTCAAAAAACAGGATTGAGTAGACACAAGGAAAATTGCACGAAGCTGCGGGGCAAAATGTGGCCGTGCAGCACTTAGTGTGAAATTAACATGGAGACTATATGCAAAAAAGAGAGCTATCTCAATAGTTTCTTTCCTCTCTCATGATTCTTTGTGGATCCCAAACTTGTAATAACTATCATCTGTGTATTTAGACAGAAACAACGGTGTACATGACTGTTTAACAAACACTTCTCTAAAGTCTGTCATCAAAATCAAAGTTAGGTTTGGCCTCTCACAGAAATAAAAACAGCAGCAAAGTTAAGATCCTTTCCCAAACAGTGGTGGTCCACTCAATAAATAATTGAAAAGAAAGGCAAAATCTCTTCAACCTACCTTCACCCAAACAGATTTCCCTTAGACGTTTCTGAAAGCCTGGGTGAAACCCAGCAAATTTAAGAAGCTGAGCTAAGTAATAAATTGTGAAGGTTAATACGAGATTAATGTATGAAAGTGCTCCTGAAACTTATCCTGTAAATAAAATAACCCACGTATTCTCACACCCAATTTGTTGGTTTGCTACCTGGAGCATCATGGTTGTTTATGTACCGATGTGTTTGGATAACAACTCGCACATGATGGGTAGTGTCTATAATTCCTGAATTCAAATTTAGGGTGGATTACATACATTACACTGGGTTGTGTCATCCAGTCTTACTGTATAAATGGAAATGCTGTGGGGACAGTTACTCCAGAAATGCACAACAGCCAGCTTAGACACAAGTTTTATGAGAATCAAAATATAGTTATGCATGTATTTCTGACCTGCAGGCTCACCGATGGACCTATGTGCTCAGAGGGACTGTCAGGAAATGGCTGTGCACCCACATCTATATATGAATAGCCAAGCTGGCCAAATGTTAAGATACATAAACCTGGTGAATGGAGCTGTGACCAGACAAGAGAGATCTTTCTACAAACCTGAAAAGGGCCCCAGGTTTGCAGAAATATGTGAAATCTTGAGGATTCCTTACCATGCAAGTAGGTCTGGGGTCCGCACCACACAATTGGGCCACAGTTTTTCTGGTTAAAGGCTGCTGGGGGGAAGGGGAGATTGTCAGCCTTCAGGTGGGGGCTAGAGATTACCTGGAATTACAACTGATCTCCAGATGACAAAGATCAGTTCCCGTGGAAGAAATGGCTGCTTTGGAGGGTGCATTCTGTGGCATTATACCTATTGAGGTTGCTTCCCTCACCAAACCTCACCTCTCAAGGCTCTACCCCCAAATCTCCAGGAATGCCCCAAGCCAGCAACCCTTAGAAGAGAAGAAAGCAGGAAAAGAGGACAGTCTATGGGGGCTTTCAGGAGGAAATAGCAGGGGAGGGGGAATGAGATGCCTCCTGCAAGTCCTTGTGGGTTCCCACTTGTAACGTCTGATTTGGACAACCCCATAGGCCAGTGACTTTCACATAGCCAGGGATTTCTCCCCAAAGGGAGACCTGCATACAAATGAAGAAGAGGAAGAAGAGTAGGCTTTCTTTCCCCACTATTCTCTCCTTAAGGAGTCTCAGAGCAGCTTGTAATCACCTTATCTTTCCTCTTCGCACAACAGGCACCTTGTGACTGGCCAAAGGTCATCCAGCAGGCTTCATGTGGGGAATCAAACCTGGCTTTCCGGATTGTTAGAAAAGTGAAGGACTATGCGCTGTCCACTTCAGGAGGTCACTATAGATTTAGTCAGATAGACAGGTCAGGAAACACACAGCATCCTTTCCTTTCTATTATCCGATCCTATACCTTTGAAGTAGAATGCTATTGGGACGAGTTTCCTCCCTTCTGGCTTGACACCTCTCTCACACACTCACTTCATCTATCTCACACACAAAGAAGAAGCACATTTTCTCTCCATCTTTGAACAATGGATGCAGGGGCACTCTTCTCTGCATCCATATCCATCCTAGGTAGTTAGAATAGATTCTATCCCTGTCTTGCATCTATACTGTCTAGAATGTAGTTCCATATAATAAAAAACTCTTTATCAGTTTTAAATCTGACTACCGGCTCTGTATAACTTTATAAATCTGCTAGAACATTCATGTGCCAAAGCTTTGCTGCATGGAGATGCCTAGTGCACTCTCCTACATTAATAGTGATTCCTGGCTCTACTAAAACCAGAGAATCCGATGAAGATTAGAGTCCCCCACTCTTAACCACTGTGCCACGCTGGCTCTGACGAATTGTGTATCAGACCCAGAACATCCTGCTGACAACCCTGCTGACATTCTTATTTTATGAAATGATCCACCAGAAGATTATACAAGCACTGCTATCCGTGGAGCTGCAATGTGGAACTGGCCCTGATCATACTCTGTATTTTTGGAACCCCCATCCTGCCTTTAATGCTAACCATACTTGCATTTATCAGCCTCCAATACCTTTTACTGCAAAGGACCTCTTATCATATTACTTAATAAAGTGGCCTGCAACAGCTATTGAAGTACCAAAGCCAGGCTGCCCAAGGACAAGGTAAGGGTGTCTATATAGTTTTAAGTACAGAGGAAAATGTGACTTCATAAATTAACCAAGGGGGGGGAGGTCACAAAATCAGGCTTATGAAAAAGTCAGTATGTTCCAGTGGTGCAAAATGTTGAAAGCAACTCAGTTAAAGGCGACAAGAAGAAGCAGCCATGGGAGATTTTAGAGGTGGGGAATGATTCCCATATTTCCAAATTGTTCCATATCCCTGTGACTCCTCACAGACCCCAAATCATTTTCTATATACTACCATTCTATATGACAACCCAGCCCAATTCAATCCAGCTTGAATACCTCTACCCTACTTGGGAATCTGAATCTTGTGACTTCTGACGTGCTGATAACATGGCTGGCATTTACAGCTGTGCACTGAAAATAATGTTAAAGAATTATTTTTAAAAAATATTTTAATTAGAGAGATTAAAGAAGTAATAAGCAATGTACAACTATCTGACCTACCATTAATCAATTCTCTCTTTTGTTTTTAGGACATACCTACGTGGAATATATTATTTTGGATAAAAACTTGCTATGTCTCTATTTATTATTTTGATTTTTTTTTAAAAAAAAATCTTCTTTCCTAAAGATAATTTGGATGGGTTTTGAATTTTAAACAAACATTAAAACATCATCTCTGCATTATTATGGCAGGTTTCCTTCAATGCAGCTAGATCAATGCAGCATTGTAATAGTTAATACTCCATACATTTAATATCACTAATTATTTTCCTTCTGGTATTTTGATGGGCTAGATATAGTCTGGATTTTTTTAAAAACAAACCTCTATGGCAAGGACAACTGCACAGCAAGGTTAAGTGCCTTCTTGTCTTCAGTACCAATAATTACCTTTAAACAAAAAAAAGCTGTTTTCAGATTTGACAGCTAATTTACTAATGAGTATGTGTGCCCAATATATAATAAAGTAATATTGACCAAAAATAATCCTGGATTGGTACTCATTGAAATTATTTTATTGTACCAGTCTTCTATTAAAGAAATTGAAAAGGATTAATTTTGCAAAATGGGATTGTCAGAGATTGCTGCATAAACTAGATGCATGTCAGCACTAAATTTAATTATTGATCACAATACAATAGTGCTGAGTTTTCCAATCCCAAACGGCTTCCAGTAAGTATCAGCAGATTCCAAATATATGTAGAGAGAGAAAGCAGACCAGAGGAAAATATTTAATTGCGGAGGACCACATTTTAATAAATAAATATTTTATCACTGGGAGATAAAGCAAAAATGACTTGTAACATCCATTTCCAATCTACTGCTAGTTCATACACTAAAAATAAATGCATGTTTGACTTATTCTGGACACAGAAAGTGTGAGCAGCCTAGCAGTTCCTGTGTTTGTCAGGAAAAGATTTCTGCAAATCACTTGATTCATGCATTAGATTTAACATTTAGAGAATGTTGATCCATATTGGACGCAGGCTTCTCTCCGTATGTTTGGTAAGGATCTATTGGGCATAATCAAGTGGATTTATTCTACACAGCTAAAGGTCATTTTACAGTGTTGTGTGTGAAACAAAGAAGTGATTTGGTGTTCTCTGACTAAAGCCCAGACTGAGAAACAAATCCTTCTCCCTAGCTGCAGAAAGGGCATTCTCTTGAAGCAGTTAAAAGTATGTGCTCTTAAAAACAAGTGAAGATATCAATGTGTTGGACAATACTGCATTCTTCAAGAGTTGTTGCATTCTAGCTCTAACATACAGCAAATGGGTAAAATAATTCTCATATTTTGGCTTTGCACACAGCGTCAAAAATTGGGGCAGGATGGGAAGGCATTTGAACCCATTTGGCCAAGTGGTTCTCCAGCTGTGGGTCCAGATCCAAAAGTGTGTCATGATTTTCTCACAGGTGGGTCATAAGGTCAGGAGGAAGGAAGAGGAGGTTCTGGGTGGCTAGATGACAAATTTGGATTTTCCTCGGCATAATGTGTCATGAAGCATAGTCTCTTGCTTAGACAGATAAAATTATAAACCAGTTCCATGTTACTGGAATGACCATCTCCTCTCATACTATCCAGCCTGCCAGTTAAGATCTGCCTCTCAAGCCCTGCTCTCTGTGCCACTGCTTTTGGAGGTGAGATGGGTGGCGACTAGAGACAGGGCATTTTCAGTGGTGGCACCTCTGGAATGCCCTCCCCCTTGAGGTTCACATGGTGTCTACTTCATTTCCTTTTAGGTGGCAAGCTAAAATATACCATTTTAATCAAGTTTTAATCAGGGGGTTATCTTATCAGCTTTTTAATGGCCTGCTTCTGTTTTATGGGTAGTTTTTATACTGCTTCTGTCCAATGGCTTGTGTTTTAATATTGTGGCGTATAATTGTAAGCTACCTTGAGCAGGACTCTGAGGAGGTGGCAAAGAAATATTTTAAATAAATAAATAGCAGGTGTGAAATTCCTGCATAATATACTAGAGAGGGGGAAAGTAGCATGGAGTTACCTTACAAGTAGGACCCAATAACTACACTATGTTTAGAAATGGGCCTGGTTTCTGGTTTAAGCATTTCGCTGCTCAGTCACATCCCCATCTTGCTCTGATGGGGTTGTGCCGAGACTTGGCTGATGGGAAGGGTCCAAGTGTGTCCCGGACCCTCCCGGGGTCTCTGTAGGAGACCCTCAGCCTGGAGAGCTGAGGAGAGCCTCTTCCAAGGCGACGGCCAAGGAATTGAGGCTCACATTTATCTCTGAAAGGTCCCATTGCCACAGAGCCAGCATGGCGCTGAGAGATGACTGCCGGACCAGCAGACATGATCAAAAGTTTTAAAAGGCTTCTAAAAGACTTCCAAGGCTTCAAAGCATGAGTTAAGCAATGCTCAGGTGATTTAAGCGAACAAAAAGCCTTGGCAGCAATTAGAAGCGCCTAAGGGCAAAGCGGTAAGGGGGAGGGAGAAGCTCAAGAATTCACACACACCCCATCTAAAGCAAGGCGGTTTTAAAACAGAACTAAAAAACCTTGAATTAAGCTAAACGCATTAAAGGATTAGTGAAAACAAAAGCTGCATAATAACGAAAAGCAGATTAAGTTCTGCTAACTTTTACTTTGTTTTGGGAAACTTACTTCTTGTTGATATTATGGCTGGGAGAGGGTGGAAGCTAGGTCTGGAGAAAAAAATGTCAACCGGAAATAGCCTACCAACGACTCCCTCCCACAACCAGGAAGTAGCTGTAGATATGTCTACACTGTTGGCCAATGCACTGCATCCCCTAATGAAGCAGATGACTAATCTCAACGTTAAAATGGATAATATGCAAAAGCAAATGACTCAAATGGACAGAAGGACTTCAGTAATCGAAAAGACGTTAAAAAATGGAAAAACAGACTGAGAGTATCAATAAAAGAGCGGATGAAGCAGAAAAAGAGGGATCCTCCAATAAAACTCAACTAATACAGCTCCAGCTGGAAAGATCCATGTACATCCTTCATTTCCAAGGGATCTCAGAAGAAAAGAACGAAGACTTAAAGGCTTTCTTAGCAGAGACTTTGGCTCCAGTAATGGATTACAAACAGGAAGATTTACTGAAGGAGATGGACTGGGTTTACAGGACTTATCCAGACTTTATTAAAAAAATAAGCTCCCAGGAGAAATATGTTTGAAATTCATGAGAAGGTCTACCAGAAATCTGGTGCTGAAATCTACACAGGGGAACCCCTTAAAAATCAAGAATGAAGAGATAAAAATCTTGAAGGATATCCCCTTTGAAGTTAGAAAGCAGAGGAGACTCTACAGGGAGCTTACTCTCTCTCTACAGAAGAAAAGGGTCCCTTACAGGTGGTTATTTCCTGAAGGATTAAGTTTCAGATATGAAGATAGAAAGTATAACATTGACACTGTTCCTAAGGCCAAAAAGTTTGTGGATCAATACTGTAATTTAAAGCAACACAACAAAGATAAGAAACCTAAAAAGGATGAGGAGGAAGAAGAGGAAGAAGAAGAATCCTACTCACAGGTTTCAGCAAGCAGTAGTCCAAAACTCTTTAGTTCTTCAGATACAACAGAGTCAGAGAAAGGAGCAGCCGCTCCCAAACCCCGAGGAAAAAAGAAACACAAGAAGAAAAGAACCTAAGACTAAGATAATCGTTGATAATGCAGTTTTTGCTAACCAGTCAGTTTATGCAACTCTTTTTTATTTTTTGTTAAATTTTTATAAGCAATAATAACTTTGTAACATTAGGTGACAAAGACATATATGTAACCAGATCGTGTCACCATGTTAGTCTTCCCCTCCCTATATCCAGTAGTTTGTTTAGAGTTAGGGTTTAGTCTCCTTTCCCCATCCTTGTAGAGTATGTTGTATTAGTTTTCCTTCCCTTTCCCCCATAGAAGTAGGGATTTAGAAGTAGGGATTTAGCAACCTTTCCCCATATCCTGTAGTAATGCAAAACCAATAAAATACTTATAATAATAAAAAAAGAAATGAGCCCCACTTCCAAATGTTTGAAAATCTTCAGTTTTAAATATATTGTCTTGCTGGTGCTACCCCTGGTTGGATTGCTACTGGAAACTTCCCTTCATGTGGTGAGTTGCTTCATGAGGACTGTGTTCATAACAGATTTCAATGAAACTTTGGGGGGGGGGATATAACTGAGCTTGAACTCACCCTAGCCAGTAATCTATGACAGAGTTTGCCCAGCTCCACCTCAGCATGAGAGGTGTTCAGTCTAAAGGACGAACAGAGTTGGCTGAAAGAGAAGGTCCTTTGGAAAGTGAGATGGGAGGTGAATACAGAAGGGCAACGGGTGCTGATGCCCTCTCATGCCTGCACTGCTGTGAGCAGAGAAAAAAGGCTACAGAGACTTGATCAGAAGAGTAAGCAGCTGAGCTAGCAAGTTGACTGACTGAAGCAACTTCCCTGTAAAGCAAGCTCAATTTGATGGGTTGGCTGCAGGATCACAGTAGCAAATGACACTGTCAGCTTCGTAGCAGCAAAGCCTCAGCAGGAAATTAAACAACCCATCAGCCTCAAGGGACTTCCCGACATAGGGGTAGCAGATATAGACCTAAGCTAATGGTAATGGACAAAAGGCCAGGTGGGAATGGAATTATTCAATCCAGGAAGAAAGACAATTGTAGCATAAATGCCCATCTGTACTAGAAGAATTCACAATTTGGCAAGACGCTGTGGTTCAATGTTAGATCATCTCCTTGGCATATATAAGGTCCCAAGTTCAATACCAGCATATCCAGTTAAAAAAACAGACTAGGTGATGTGAAGGACTTCTGCCCCAGATCCTGAACAGCCACTGCCAGTCAGAACAGACAATACCAACCTTAGCACTGTTCCAGGAGATTTGCACACTCCCAGCCTAATCTACCTCACAGGGTTGTTGTGAGGATAAAATGGAGAAAGTTGTAAGCCATTTAGGGTCCCCATTGAAGAGAAAAGTGGGATATAAATGAAGTACAATCAGGGCCGGCTCGAGGTGGCTCTGCGCCCTAGGCGGGCGCAGATGCCAACCTCCCGGCAGGGCCTGGAGACCCCACCATGCCGCCCCTGCGGCCCGCCTCCCCCCCCAGGGCACCTGTCGCCGCCTCCCCCCCGCCGCTGCCAAGAGCGCCCAGCTGGGGCGCAGGAGGTGGTGGTGGCACTCGCTCGCCTGCACACCCACCCTGGGGGGGAAGAGGTGGGGGCGTCCCTCCCGAGGCTTACTCAGGACTGGTGGGGGCTGCTGGGGCGGCGGGAAGAGTCCCTGCTGGCTGCCGCCATGCGCTCCCGCCTCTTCCTCCCCGCCCGGCCGGGCCGGGCGCCTCCTGTTTGCACCCCGGCCGGGTGCTCAGGACTGGCGGCGGCGGCGGGGAGAGTCCCCGCTGGCCGCCGCCATGCGCTCCTGCCTCTTCCTCCCCCCCCCGTTTGCAGCCCGGCTGGGTGCCCAGGACTGGCGGCAGTGGCGGCGGGGAGAGTCCCCGCTGGCCGCCGGCCCGCCGCCATGCGCTCCTGCCTCTTCCTCCCCCGCCGGGGCTGGGCGCCTCCTGTTTGCACCCTAGCCGGGTGCTCAGGACTGGCGGCGGCGGCGGGGAGTCCCCGCTGGCCGCCGCCATGCGCTCCGCCTCTTCCTCCCCCCCAGGGCGCCTCCTGCACCCCAGTCCCCAGCTGGGCGCTCAGGACACGTCGCCCTCCCTCTCCCCCCCCAGCCGGACGCTCTTGACAGCGGCGGCAGGGAGGCAGCCGCGGCGCCCGGTTAGGGTGGTGGGGGAGCTTTTCGGGGGCGCCATTTGGCGCCCCTGAGGGCCCTCGCGCCCTAGGCGAGTGCCTAGCTCGCCTAGTGAGCGAGCCGGCAGTGAGTACAATGCGTTAGGGTTAATTAAAAATATCCTATGGCACTCTGAAAACTAACGTATTTATGATGACATAAGCTGTCATGGGCCAGAGCCCACTGCATCAAACGCATAAAATGCTGGTACAGACATAACGTTAACCACATCAAGTTCTTAGGTGAAAGAGAGACAAGAATGCCAATGGGCAGGGAGAAGCCCAAAGGCTCTTGAGATGATCCAAACATTTTAATTGTTAGAATGGTTCCTATCTGCCGCTTAAAAAAGAGAGAGAGAGAGCAGTGGAAACAAGCAATTTTATTTCAGAAAAGAAAATGTCTATGGTCCTGATTAAGGGAGTGCACAATTTTTTTTTTCCGGGTATACGAAACCCGAAAAATATCGATATATACCAATACTCCCAAATCCCAATATTGGCATCAGAATATTGGGTTTCAGGAAATAATCAGTATTGCTGAATTTATTCGACTCCATACTTTATCTCCCCTCCCTGAGTTGCACTGCAGCAGTGGCATGCCTCAACAATGGAAGGGAACGCATTTAAAGAGACTGTGGTCTGAGGCATGAAGAGGCATGCTGAGGCATGCAGCCACTGCAGTAGACTCAGGGAGGGAAGGAAAGGTATTTAAACTTTAAATGCCTTCCCTCCCTGAATTGCACCACAGCAGCAGCACACCTCCACAAGGGAATGGAAGGCTTTAAATGCCTTCTCTTCACTCACTGACGCATGCCCCACTGTGGCACGACTCAGGGCGGGAACAGAAGGCACACATGTGGCTTGGCTTTGCAAAAGCCATTTAGAAGGAACTTTCCCTTTAAATGCCTTTTGCAAAGCCAAGCTGTGCACGAGGAACCTGGAAGTGGTGCAAGTTCATCCAAAAGGTAGGTGAACTCGTACCTCTTCGGCTGAGCCCAAGGAAAAACCTAATAATATTGGATTTTATTTGGGCTCATCTGGATTGGTAGCCAAATCAGATTAGAAAATCTGTTTCATCTGAATAAATACCTGAAAAATATCAATACGGTATTTTGGTGGTATTTATTCAGCTTGGTATATATCGAGTACACACCCCTAGTCCTGATTGCTCAAGTCTCTTGATGTTATATCCAATTCTTAATTTGTCAGCCATTTTGTATCACAGAGTCTCCCTATTCTTTCCCCTCTTGGGTTCTGTCTTCTTTTCCTTGCTGCATTCTGTACCTTCTGGTCTTTTTTAAAAAACACAAAACAAAACAAAGCCAACAAAAAAAATCCCTTTGTATTTATTCTACATAGTGACATAGTAAAATGGGGGAAAGAGACACTCTTTTAGGCAATCATTTCTATTTCTTTACATAATGTTCTGAAAAGTTCCACATGACAATGCTATGATGTTGATGTATGCAGCGCTTCAGCTTAGACATCTGATTGACAGGTACACCATTATTTCCACAATCTGGACTGATTGCTACACACAGTAAATGCTAATCTTTACCTATTCAATTGTCGTCGTCCCCCCAACACATTATTCATTCATTTTTTTCCCACTAGTGTAAAAATGACCTGTTTGGTGCATTCCCCCATTCTAACTGTCTTTGTCAGTGGAAACCAGGTTGGAATGAAAACACCTGGACAGTTCCTCAGTGACGGGACATGTAGTTTGAGAGCTGTATTGGTAAATACCCACTAGTACAAATGATGGAACATGACTCATTAGATGCCAATAAATGAGTCATCTAATTTAGACTAATTGAGCTGTACCTAGAGATAGGCATATGCAGATAGAACTCATTCTTTAAAAAAAAAAAAATCAGGAATGCTTTGCATGCACAAAAGCCACCCCACAGTATAAAGCCACTCTATATTCAGTTTTACTTTAATCACAACTTGGTATGTATGCTTGGGAGACGGACGGTTCCCCCCCTTCCTCATTTAATTGGATGCCAGTTCCTGAAAATTCCAAGGAGTAAAACTTTGATGCCATAGCATATTGTATCGGATTAACAAAAAAAGAGAGAAGCCTATTTGAAATAAGCTACCCATTTGCATCCTACCACTGGACAAGCAATAGCAAATCTGGAAAGGTTTTGATTTTGGGGGAAAAAACCAACCCACATTATTTTCATCTTAATTCTGACCTTATTGCAGAGAGAAAGATAAAGTTAACAAGTTGCACTTTTAAATCACAGCAAAGGTAGGCAAGATAGGCTTAATATTTAAAGTCACAAAAATCAGTTGGAGATGCAAACGGCCACCTATAATTTTTTAAAAAATCCAGTGGAGACATCTAACACACCGGTAGTCCTTCCTTTCCTTTTTTCTAACCATTTCCTTTTTATGCCAAAGATTACTGTCTGTGTTGGAGTAGCCTTTTCAGACAGCCACTGTACTCCAGGACAAAGAGCAAGTGATCACTACAGCAAAACCAACTGGCTCCTAAAGGGTCCGACATCAAAGAGGGGAGAAGAAGTGGGGAAATAAACCAGTGCACCAGTCAACAAGTCCCAGGAAGCAACGTGGCTCCAGTAACTGAGGTCAGGGCATACTGACACCAAGCCCACCTGAAGCATTCGAAGGAAAAGCTATAAAATACCAAGTAAGGAAAAGTTAACAGTATGCTACTTTTATTTTGGCAGTTCTGAAAGACAGGGATGCAGGGTCTTGCAGCTTAGGTACAGACTACACTATCTTAGTATTCATGCTTCATAAGTGCCTTATTCCTGAGCTCACACATTAATGAGCCTGAGGGAATGGCCTAGGCGTAGAGAGAGAGAAAGTTGCGATCTGGTATTTGCTGGAAGGACCACCGGGTGGTGCTTTGCTAGAGCTAGTTAGCATTGGGCAAGTTAGCATCCTTTTTGTCTAGTACTGAGCAGCACAGTGTAGAGCAGAAACAGAGCTGAATAAGACATTTTGGCATCATGGATCCTCCTGCCTCCTTATCAAGAGTAAAATTTAGGTCTTATTAAAGCCAGCAGAGTCAATGGATACAGGAAAGAGAGGGGAACTTTGTGTCCAGTGGCTGTTGAAGACATTGGCTGACAATAAACATTGTAAAGGTCCCATAACACTGTAACAAATATATCCCATAATACTCATGAATTTTCAGTAATTCAATTGGGATCCATTTTTAATGCAGCTGTTTAATCTACTGCCCTTGGGGTAAATCTGGGTGCTCAATTCCTGTATAACTTGGGCTCAAAATTCTCGGCGAGACATTCTCAAAATTCTATGGGTCTGTTCAGTTTCCAGTCTGAAGGCAGCACCAAATTTGAAATGAACTCTCTCTAAATTAAATTGGGATTGGTCATGCTGTAGGTCACTTTCTGTACGTTAACGTATTTTGTGTTTTTATACAAGGACCCTTGCGAAATGGAGAAGAGAAAAAGCAAAATGGAGAAAGGCACCTAGAAATAAAGACTGAAGACAAATCTGACTGGCAAATGAAGCTAGCAGGTGTTATAAACTAACAGACATGACAATCTATAAAGCAAAAGCTAATGAGTCAGGCTCAAGGGAAGGATTTGTATGGCATTAAATCACAATGTATCAAATACTGTGTACCAACCACACCAAAAAAATTATTTACTTGTATATTTATACTCCACTTTTCTTTCCAATGGGGATCTGACATGCCTCTCAACATTGTTCTGCTCTCCTCCATACTATCCTCAAAACTACAGCCTTGTTGTGACTGGTTTGGCTGAGTGACTGACCCAAAGTCAAGTTTCCATGGCAGAGTAGTGATTTAACCCGGGTCTCCCTTAATCAAATACTCTAACCATAATACCATGCTGTCTCTTACAGAAGAGAGCCCACTTGTTTTGGGTGATAACTCAGAACCAGGGGATCATGAAATAAAAAGGGAGCCAGAAGTAGCTCTGTATTTACTTCCAATCAGATGTTGCAAGGCATCACCCACAATCACAAAAAAACAATGAAAATAATTTCTTCAGGGCTAAATCCCAGACTGAGTTCAGACTGGCAGTTTGCCCCACTATAGCCACGTGTGAGCAACGTTTCACAAGCAGATTAGCGGGGCCGTTCACACAGGCACATCTGTCTGGTGTTCCCCACCCGTAGTCAACCCGTCATGTACCGCTTCGCTCCTGTGTTTAAAAGATACCTGGTGAAAGTGATAGCAAATCCTGGAGAGCGCCTTTATTCTGCTTCATTCTGCTTCTGGGAAGTGTGAAAGCTAACCCAAAAAGCTGGGAACAACCTGCGGTAATAATGTCTGCTGGGTGTTTCCGTGCATAAGGTGCACTTGATTGCCCTGGAGAGGCAGCAGTGATATGATTGGATATGCTCTGCTCTACCGCCCAATGCGGTGCCAGCGCAACAGGATCCTCCCCAAATTGCCCTGAGGCGCTTATGCGCATAAGCGCATATGTGCATATGCACACATAGCCGAATTACCAGGAAAAAGCCGTTTACAGCTGCGCCTCCAGGCCAGCAGTCTGAATGCTCCCTCGTGCCTCCTCCCAGTATGCTCCCGCATCAGTCTGCGCAGTGTGACCAGGAAAACCCGGAACACTTTGTTCCAGGTTTTTTTTTTGCAACAACTCCATCCCACTTCAAACTGCCAGTCTGAACTCAGCCTCAGTCTCTATGAAGGGATCTTCTCTTTCACCCACACCAGCAAAATTGACAGGAACTTACCATTGCCCCATGTAAAACACATTTTGGAAAAGATGGAGTGGAGAGATTTTGGTTAATGTATGCCTGACAACACATTGACCTGTTCAGTGTGTCTGGCATATGCCAAGGATCAGAACACTAAAACTAAAAGTTATCTATGGGCTTTCAGGTGTGATTATATCTGTGCATGGGAGAGGGGTTTGTGTATCTTCTGATGATCTTTCTTGTGTGCATGAATGAGAGAGGGTGTTCATCAACTTCTTGTATTTTGTTTGCATCTATGTGAGAGAAAGACTGTGTACTATGATTTGCCCTGTTTCTGGCTGGGTTCACTTCACTTTCTTCATTACCTGTTCAGACTTTTCCTGTGGTTTGAGTTGAATGCTACACAGGGTTAGATGCAGCATTTTCTTAGATCTCAGCCCACTGACCTATCATAATACTGCTTGGCCTTTTACAAACTTACCTATCTGGCCCTGCAATAGCCTACCTGAGAAGAATGCATCCACACACTATATTTTAGAACTTGCTCCATTGTTTCCTAAACACTCTGGGGTGATTTCCATGAGACAGAATTGACAGGCTAGGACCCAGGATCCAACCTATTAACTCCATTGCAGACACAAATTTTACATGCATGTTCTCCTTGTTGTGATTTGGCGGCATATAGTGCATTGAAGCACATCAGGAAGTGCCTGGGAGGCTGACAGCCATTTATTTTCCCTGGGAAGAGAGCCATAAGATGCACAAGGAGGTCAGAGAGCAGAGATTAATTTCTGCTGAGAGATAACATTTGCCTACCAGCCAGGAGAGGCAAGATGGACAGCTGTTGTAAACCATGATCTAGTTATTGAAATATGTGGGATGTGTGCTCTAAGCTGATTGGAAGATGGGAAGATTGGAGGGCACCTCCCAACATGGACAACTTCCTTAAAACTGGGTCAGGAGAGGCTTCCCGTCAATGAAGGCAGGAAAGGTTTAAAAGAGTGGTAGCATTTGTGAATACTTGTTGAAATGCTGGAGGTTGGATTCCTCCTGCATGGAGCAGGTAGGATGTCAAGACGTGCATTTGTGCCATGGACGTCTGGGGGGGGATGTCAGAGGTAAACCTTCTGTATTGTTAAGTTGTTATATTTTCCTGTTCTTTTCATTACATCTGTAACCAGTAGGTGGAATAGCATTTTTCCTGCCTTGTGCTCTAGCATTATCTGTAGCAATAAATTCTTTTCCTGTTTAAGAGAGCTGACTGTGATTCAGTTCCTCCCTACGCATCTTAGATTAGTTGCTCATGCTTAGATACAGGCCGAGGACAGACTGGCAATTTGCCCCGGTAGCCAGTCGCGGCAAAAAAAACCCGGATTAAACTATACCGGGTTTTCCCGTCCACACAGCGGGGGCCGCTGACGGAAGATACGGGACGGAAGCGCGTGGGAGTGTTCAGACTGCCGCGCCGGAGGTGTGCTATATTCGCCGTTTCCCCATTAATTTGGCTGTGGGTGTATGGGTGTATGTGCGCATGAGCGCTCATGCGCTTGTGCGCATAAGCGCATTTTGCCTTTCTTTTTTTTTTGTCCTGCAATGCCGGCACCACATTGGGCAGTGGAGCAGAGCGCAGCCAATCACAGTGCTGCTGCCTCGTGCCCAATGCGGCTTCCGCCCGGCTTTTCGCCTGCGCGTTCAGACTCCCCGGAAGCGGAGAAACACGCGACGAACGCAGGCTTTTGGATTTGCGATGGCTTTTATCAGGTGTTTTTTTAATCCGGCAGTGAAGCACAACAGCACCGGTAGGCTACGGGTGGGGGACGCCAAGCAGATGTGCCTGTGTGAACATTCCATTTAATCCGATATTGAGTCGTTGTCAGCCCAGGTCCCTTCCCGGGGCAAATTGCCAGTCTGTCCTCAGCCACAGATGCACAGGGGGAGAGCTGAAGTAATTGGGAAATTCTGCCCTTTGTGCTTGCTCAGAGGCTACCTTTCTAGTGTTCCCCAAATCACTGGTTGCATCAGAGTCTGGGTTCATATTTTGGGGCAGTGGCACAATGAAGAGGAATATGCTTTATATATACACAACACACACGTAGAAAACACATAGACCCCAGGGAAGATTTATGACACTTCTCTGTGTCTGCATGCCCTATTCCCACTCGGGATCAGGACTGCAGTGTGATGCAGGAAGAACTCCAGCCTGGCCTCCACACCTTTACCCTGAACCACAGCAGTCCAGGGAAGGAACTCTTTGTCCTGATGTGGAGCACCATATAACCAAGCAGTCTTCTGCAAAAGGCCTGTTCAGGGTAACAGTCTGGGAGAAAAGCTGGAACTCCATCTGCACAACGACACAATCCTGATTCAGAGCAAGTGTTGGAAGTCAAGGACTGTACGCTATCCTCATGCCTCGGTTTACAAAGGAGGACTACAAGAGAGTTAGAAAGATAGAGAGGGCGGGACACACAGAGCATCCTTTCCTTCTACTATCTGATACTATCCCTCTGAAGTCCACTGTTATTCTTAGGTACACTCTGACACTTAAGTACGCTCTGATAACCTTCTCTCACACACATTGCCATCTCTCTCCACCTTGTTCTCATGGAGGCAGGACATGCATCCTGCATCCTCATCCATCCAAGTTAGTTAGTTACTATCCTGTTTCTACTCTTTCCTATGTTTGGTCAAATGATCGTAGCAGTAAAGAACTGATCTATTCCTTCCTATTTAGAATGGAGTTCTATAAATAAAGGAACTCATATTAGCTTGCAAATATAAAAGAGGCTCCATGTAACTTTGTGTCTCATCAGCTTCGCTGGACAGAAGCTTCGCTGTGTGGTAAGCCTTTGTGCACTCTGCTAATTTAATAGTGGTTCCTGGCTACACCAAACCAGAGAATCCCAGTAGTAAGAACAACTCAAACGAGAAGGGAGGAGAACATGTAAATAATGTATGACTGTGACAGAGTTCACAGTTTGGCTCTGAGGTCCCCAACATCTAATACTCTATGCACTCTGTCTTTTGGAAATAGACATTTTGCACTGGAGAAATGGCAAGATGGACCTCCAGCAAGTTGAAGAGAGTCTTCATTCACAACCAATGTTCTTGGTGGCTTTGTTGCCAAGGATGCATGCAATTCAACAGCAGCTCCATCAGTCCTTGCTTGCAGATCTTAAAAGAGGATGCCACATTCTAAAGACATGAATATGTATACTTTTGAGGAACTGCTATAAAAGGAATGCACACTGAGAGGCAACCTAGAAACTATACAGGATAAACAGAAAAGAAGAATATCTTGATTAGCAATAATGGCAATCTCATTTCATTTATGTTTTCTAGATCATTGACTTGCGTTGTAGCTACACTGATATTTTATGTTTTAACTTCCAGGTATTTTCATGTGCCTACCTATAAATTACAAGTAAACCTCCAGTTTCACAGGGCTATTGGGATAAATGTACATGTTTAAAATATTCCAGATTCCCCAAGAAAGAAAAAGAGGATAGAACTGCAAAGCACACATTATAAAATTATAAGGAATCTAGAATTTAATTCCTAGAATACTATCATTTCTGTTGAGACAGCTGGTGTTGCAGGATACTACTTATAATATGGTTATCTACTAAAAGTTTAAAGTTCTTCTATACTGTACAACAGTTTTTTCCCTATTTATACAGCTTTTATGTGGTGGTAAATGGTACAACTGCACTGTACTGTGATACTGAAGAAGTTCAGATTTAACTTGACCTACTCAGAATGGGTATCTACACACCAGTATGTTATGAGACCTTTTGTGAGACTTCTTTGATAATTCTTCGCAAGTCTCCATTAGAAACACAGAAAAGCCACTTCAAGAGTGCACACTTACAGCTTACTGTTTACCTATACACTGATAAGATCAAAACCCCTGGTCTTACTGTTTTTGTTAACAAGGAGCACTAAAAGTCTTCCCACATACTGAGTTTTGGTTTCCATTTTACAATCCGAGATGACAGACGGCACAAAAATGATGAGAAAACTGTGGGGAGGCTTCCAGAAGATTGATTCTCTCATCAGCTGATTCTTTTCTAGTTAGTCTTTTATTGACTACAAAGGTATAGCCAATGCAGAAAAGGAAAACCAGGCTGCCCTGTTTAATCCTGAGGGCATTGGCAAAAGGTGATCACTTTCTGAGAAAACAGAGGCCTACAAGGAAATCAGCACACTGTATGAGCCGTTAAGCTGATTTAAACACACAAGGGATGCCTGGGGTTGAGCTCAAGATCTCTGAGGTGTGAGATGAGAATGAAACCATTCCACAGACTAATATTACTGAGCTTTAGTAGCAGGTGGTATAGTTGATCAGTCAGGAACCTGTCATTTGGAGAATAGGCCAATATATCTGAGAGACATGAAAAGTCCTTCATTTTTTCCCCTCTCTTTCCCTCCAAGAATAAAAAATACTGCAATAGTGAACTTTGACAATCATGTACCATACATTTTCACAAGTTAGACACTTGTAAGGAAAAGACAGAACCAAAATGGTATTTGTAGTACACAAATTGAAAGATATATATATAGTGAAATAAACACTGTACTGTGTATTATGATTTGCAACTATTTCCTCTTCTGAGCTGGATTCTATTTTGCACTTTGTTTATATATGTCAAGTATTTTATTTTAAAATCAGGTACTATATAATAAATCCACAAATACATAGATGTTTACTTCTAAAATAATAGTAATTATATATAACTGGGGAGAGGCACAAAACTAACTGCCATTTTTATTTACTTATGTAACTAGAGTGACAGCATGAAAATCGATATTAACCCCATACTTCCATACCTCTCTAGTTATTCTTATTTACCATTGTTTATGTATTATAGTTGCTTTTATTATTTCAATCTCTTTTTAGGCATTATTCTTTTATTGGGTTGATATTTTACACATTTTTAGTTTGCTGTAAGCCACTGTATGTATTTTTAAATAGAAAGGTGAAGTACAAATTCACCAAATAAACAGCAAATAGAATAGGACTGGGCGGGGGGATTTTGAGAGAGAAAGAGGATGCCTGTTTCCAAGACAAGCCGCACATAAATCCCAAAAGACTAATACACACTCTTGTATTCAGTAGTAAGTTTCAGATAGTTACTTTGTGGATTCAGATACCCTTTGTGAATTAGGAACCATGTACAGTGAAAGATGCTGCATGCTGTTCCACAGTTGGATTCCTGGATCCAGCACTTGGGCTGCACATGGGATCATTCCCCAGTGCTGGATTGGACACTGAACATGTAGCCCTGACTGGATAGTCAGCACTGCCAGCATAGTCAGTGCTGCTCAACTGCCTGGGTAGATAAGAAAGGAGAAACTCACACCCCCAACTATGTCCACATTCCTTTGAACATGAGAGTGGTGTCACCAAAACTCACGCCACTAACCATGTGTGATCCACCATGTATAACTCAAATCACATGATACAAACATAGCTGATACTCAGTCCACACATTACTGGATACATAGATCTACAGACCAAAAGGGTTCCATATTTTAATAACATATCCTTTCACGTGGCCCAGAATTATGGAACAATTTTGTTCCTCACTAATCGTGCTTCAGTGTTTTCCATCTCTGTGTTGTTCAAATAAATTCATTTGAGATACCATCACTCTTTGTGACCATTGTATTGTGTGTGGTGGCGAGTACATGGCTATTATTAGCTAACACCCACATTGTTTAAAAATTGTTATTAGCTGTGGAGAAATAGGCAGCCAACACCAAGCATACCAATAGTCTCAAATTCAGTACCCTCAAATACTTGCATATTTAACACTTAAAATAAGGACTCTGCTCTTTACACTACCGTAATAATAATATGTATGTTATGATTTAGCATATGTAGGCTGATTTTCAGGTAGCAATAAGAAATGTCAAATTGCAAATAAATAATGACAAGGTGGGGGGTTGAGAATAGTGTTGGCACCGTTCCATTTTGCTTGTACTATGCATGTCACTTGTACAAAAGATGATAGAGAGAAGTCTCACACTTCTAATTGTCAACTACTATGTTTGTCCATGAGGCACAAAGAAAAGGGTCCCTAGTTAGAAAAGGTCCTTCAGGTCACGTTTGGGTGCTATGTTCTCCCAGGCTACTTCCTATTAGTAGACACTAACAAGTTATTTGGACACACACTCTTCAATTCCCTCGAGTTCATTGTGGAGGGATCTCATTGATTTTAGCCACCAGCTGCTAACCCCCATAGGAAGCTTACACCATGATGCCTTCCTTTTATTTCCCATAGGTGCTGTTTTCTAAGTTAACCTGCTACAGCTTTATTGGGTCACCGTGCAGTCAGAATAAAACCAAAAGGTAAGCTAATCTAAATGGTGCATTCTACACAATAATAACGACAGGCTTAACCACTTCCTCTTGATCAGCATTTTTTTTTCCTTTTCATACAAGGATTTTCCCCCCTAAGTGACTAATAGTAGATACCTTTAAAAATGAAAACATGAAACTAATACTTAGTCACTTTCCATTGTTCTCATTATGAAAGCGAGAGAAGACATCAGGTCTGTCTTCATGATACTCAATTTTCAGTGGGTCTCAATGTATTTATCTAATTTATATAATTTAGTTCCCCGCCCTGTAAGCCAAACTGGCTGTTGAAGCAGTCAAGTCGATAAAATCAACAGTACAATAAGTAACAAAATATTAAAATATTAAAAATAACCAGAAAAATGACAACATCCAAACAATCACACTAACGATACCACTTAAATAAAAAACACAGATAGAAAAACAATAATTAAAGAAGAAAATATCCCCAAGCCAGCAGATAAAACAGAGTTGCACTTACTGGCAACTGTTGTTCATTGATATCTTCTGTGCAGACACATGTTGGAACTGTGCCTGCACAGACTGGCTGCAGATATTTGTTTTCAAGCTTAAAAACTCCAAAGGGGGGTTGCCCCGCCCCTTTCGAAGCCAGCACATGCACAGGATTCCTGCCCAACATGTTACGTGCTCTGACAGTGGACACTCCCTTCCCTCAGTTCCCACTAAGCCACCGTGAACCCCCTCACATGGCACATTAGACCCTGTGAGAGCTCATGGTGGGGCAGGAGGGAGGGACTGTGTGTCTGCACAGAAGACATCAATGAACAACAGTTACAGGTAAGTGCAACTCTGTTTTCATCTTCTGCCTTCTTGTGCAGCCCATTAGCAAGCTACTCACCAGAGGAGGTGGGGTGAGTCTCTCACTGGAACAGAGTTTGCAGAATAGCTTTGCCCATTCTCGCCTCTTTCCTTGCCTGAAGATCTAGAGCATAATGTCTCACAAATGTGTCTTCTCTTGGCCAGGTTGCTGCCTTGCAGATGTCCAGAAAGGAACCCATTGATGAAAGGCAGTAGATGACCTCTGTGCTCAGGTGAAGTGTGCTTTAACATTGAGAGACACAGCTCCTCAGAGGTCCTGTAGCAAGGATGGATGGCAGCCACCACCCATCTGGACATGGACTGTGCTGAGGCAGCTTTGCCCTTCTTGGGGCCCCAATAACAAATTAACAGTGCTTTGTCCTTACAAAATGGCTTGGTTCTTTCTAAATAATAGCAGAGACCCCTCCTAATGTCAAGGGTATGTAGGGCTTTTTCTGCCTGTGAACTCGGAGTATGAAAGAATACCGGTAGGACAATTTTCTGTGCCAGGTGGAACATGGAAACTACCTTAGATAGGAAGTCTAGACTCTGGTGTAATACAGCCCACTCACGGAATACAACCCGCTCACCTTGAGAAAAGACAGATCAGCTCTGAGTGCCACCAGTTTGCTGACTCTCCTGGCTGAGGTAATAGCCACTAAAAACACTACCTTCCTAGAGGATAAAGCTAAGAAACAGGAGGCTAAAGGCTCAAAGGGAGGTTTCATCAGGCTAGCTAATTCTAAGAGTAATGACCACTGTGGAACATTATGTAGGAAAGAAACCTTGGGCAGCCCTTTTTAAAAGCACTGAGCCAATTTGGGAGCAAAAACAGTAGTCCCCTGCACCTCCTCACGAAACACAGCAATGGCCACCAGATGGGTCTTCATTTAAGACACTGCTAAACCAGCCTATACTAAGGACAACAGGTACTTCAAAACTGATGACAAATGGCAGGTAAAAGGGCATTCCCTTCTTGCAGACAACCAGGATTCAAATCGAGTCCATTTCCTGCCATAAGAATACCTAGTTGAAGGTTTACGTCCTTGCTGCAGAATATCTAGAACTTCTTGGGATGCAGTAATGGACCATGTATCAGCAAATCTGAGGTGGGGGAAATGGTATGTAGACAAAGCAGACGGAGCAGCTCCAAGAACCAGATCTGTCAGGGCTGGAAAGGAGCCACCAGGACACCATCTGTTCAATCAGGTAGTATTCTCCCTATAAGTTTGTTTTTTTGGGGGGACACATAGAAGAGTATGCCTGACCAAGCGATCTGGAATGCATCCCCCAGAGAAGTTGGATCACTGCCTGCCAGGGAGCAGAACTCCAGTGTTTTCTTGGATTCAGCTGTGGCAAACAAGTCCTCCTAAGGATACCAACCAGGAGTCAAAAATCAACCTGTTATATCTGTCCTGGATAGACCATTTGTACTTGGTTTGATATACCCTGCTCAGGTTGTCTGCCTCTGATCCCACTATATGAATGGCCTTGGGAAGGGCCCCAGTACGCATCTCACACTGCTATTGCCTCTAAGGTGGTGAGGGATCTCATGCCATAGAGTATACCCTCCAAAGCTGCCATCTTCTCCAAGGGAGCTGATCTCTGTTGTATGGATCCAGGAGAACTCCAGTCCCCACTGGGAGATTAACAACTCTATTTAACATGGTTGGAAAGACTTCACATATTTTTAAAGGAAGTGATAATGTCAATAATAAAAATGGATCTGGCAGTATAAGAATATTTGAAATGATGAAGTTTTAGTTTTAAGATAGACTCCCAAGGTCCTGAAAAATATTTAAACCTTTGAGTATAGTCAAGCTCAAGTGTCAGGTGCAGGTTATGTACACAACACAGGTCTTCCTGGTTTTATTGTTGTATACCTTCTTCAGCAGCAACCACAACAGTCCAGTCCTTCCACTCATGAAGGGCAGTGCATATGGGTTCTAAACATGGAAGACTGGAAGGGAGACACAAAGCCATAGAGAACTGAAGAGCAAATGAGAAAAGTGAGGATAAAACTTGCCTGGGTTATTCTCTTCTTTCTTGGCAGTACTTGATGACATTCTTCTCTTCCAGGTACATCCAATGATACAAAGAGTCATGGCATACAGAACAAACCTGTATATGGGTCTCTATCCTCTAGAAGCAGAGTCAATACTGTCCACTTGTAGCTATTGCCGTTACAATTAACCAATAATAAAACCAGAAAGACCTATTATTTTATAACCTGACCTGAAATTTGCTGTGCCATCACAAAGATCTGTAATGTAGGTCATCCTAACTGGTGTACTGACATAATGTTGCAAATCTTGAAATTATGTCGATGCCGGGAAATTATGATACATGGGTTTATTACTGTGATATTTCACCTTTCATTAAATGAGGGATTCGATAAATTTGTTTTTTTTAAAAAAAAAAAACACACCACATATACTAAAAAAGATTAATTATAAATTAATTGTATTACTTCATTGGGAAAGGCACAAAAAAGTAGCATTTGTGACCCTTGAATCTAGACACCTGCCTGTGTAGGTACACCTCAAAGTCATCCACATCACTTGGATTCTTGACCTTGGTTTCAGTATGAATCCCCTGAAATTCAAGAATGAAAGACCAACAAGAGGTCACTGTCATCCTGGAACACTCAGCTGCTATTCCACGAACACATGGCAATTATAAAATGGGCCTTCTTGTCTCCTGACTTGTTCCAATGTCCTCCACAAAGTTTGATAACTATGTGAGAGCTCCTCTGAAGCCCCTATGATTCATAATTATTGTAAATAGATAGATGTTTCACAGATAGTACTTTGTACACAGGCCTCAACTTGGCACACCATCACAAACAAATGTCCATGTTGTACTAAAATTCAGCAGAACATCTGCCAAATTGTTTTGAAGCCTAGGCTGATAATATAATTATAAACCTAATTTTCCCCAACACTTTTTTTAAAATCTTACCCTTCATCGAATGATTCTGCCTTTCCCATTTTATTACAATAATCTTATAAATTACATTAGGCTGTGAGTGTGTGACTGGCAAGACCAACTATGCTTGATAACTGAGTAGCAACTTGAATGTGGGTCTCCGCAATTGTACTGCCTTCTGGTGATCATGGAAAGAAATCCAACATGCTCAAGCAAACTGGCCCATTTCCCACCAGTTTCACACGTTTAAGCTTTCAACTGCACTTGTCACTTGAATGGTTTCTCGTGTGCCCTTCAACTCACGATTTCCACATACAGCCCCGTATCTGTGCTTAGATTGGGGTTGCTCACTCGGGTGTGCACAGGCGAGGCCTTGTACACAGATCAAAAAGGCAGCAGCATTCAGCTATCCACGCACACAGCCAGATTCTTTCAAAGAAACCTGTTCCCAGTTCCCTCTTTTTCCACCCCCAAGTTGCTTCCTTCAGCTCTCCCTCTCTCCTGTTGCTCAAGGCATAACACACATTTTATAATGATTAAGGAAAAAAACCCTTCCTGCTCATTGCTCGGGCCTCAGAACAGAGGTAGCGGAACAATACTCTCCCCCACACCTTGATCTTCATGTATGCTTTATCCTACCCCCTTCATGACAATGACACCTACATGAAAAGCCAGCAAAAAAGAAGCCGTAGCAGCAAGCTCACTGAAGAATCTAACAATGGCACTGAGATTGTTAAAACTGACAAACTGGAGTGTGCTTTCTACAGGTAATACAACAAGCTCCTCAATTGGCTACTGATGATAAGCTTCAGGAGTTGAGTAGAAGGGGAGAAAAAAACTGTGGCTTCTAAAAACTGATGAGTTTTAAAATAATAAGAAAGGGGAGCCAAGCCACTGCAGAACAGTTAATGCTCAGATTAACTTTGTTCCAAAGATGGTCATTTCCCTGCAGTGAAATATTCTTTAAGTCTTTGTTTCCACACTGGGTTATTTGTCAATGAAAAGATAATTGGTTTTTAGATTTGTTATCATTACTCCATCTTTATAAAAAAAAAAACACCTTCTGCATTGGGCTTGGTCATCGAAGATGTTTCCCTCCCTTTCATTGCAAGATGCTGAGGCTGGGGAAAAGAGCACGGAGGCAGCCAGCCAATCAAATTATAGAACAATGGGAAGGTCAAGTATCACCCCACATTGTTGTCCAGCATAGAATACATTGAAGGAGGCATGAAAAGGTAGAAATTTAACCCCTAGCTAGAGAGCTGTACTTATGATTCCAGTTAGTCAAATAAAATGGACCAGGATGTCCTACAATGCTAAAGCAAGCACGAAAGCATGAAACTCTATGGGATACCAGGTTATAATTAAGAGTACCATTTGCCCCCTTGTTCTGCCTTCCATGGCAGGGGGGGAAAAGATGATACAAGCAAGGAAGGAACTGATGTCCCTTTCTATTGGAAGAAATGAACTACAGTCTCCATCTCACTAGGGGTTTCTACAGTAAATGGAGTCTTGATTTTTTCTTTAGGTTTATTTTAGTAGTTCTCAAACTGGCAAGGTGTTAAACCATGAAGTTACCTTCTACTGGAGCCGCACCAAGAAAAGCAGTCTCCTTTTTGATGGATTCTCTTGCAATTGAAAAATGGAAAATGAAAAAAGAGAAGCTGCATACATCTTGACAATTCATCACTTCATTCCTCATAATTAATTCATATCTACGCTGCACACATCCACGCATGCCTTACACTATTGATAGGATATAGGTATAAGTATCATATATGTGTATATTGATATACAGTATAAAGTGTTCATATGATAGCCAAAATGCAGTTATTTACATAACCTCCTAATTAAGTAATATGATCCGGAAGCTCCAAGTGATCCAGAATGCAGCCACACAGGTTCTTACTGGGACCCCTCGGACAGCAGACATTCAACCAGTGCTGTGTGAGCTGTACTGGCTTCCAGTAGAGCACCAGATCAGGTTTAAGGTTTTGGGTCTGACCTTCAAGGCCCCTTAGCAGTCAGGGACTTACATATCTTCTGGATCACCTCTCCCAGTATGCCCCTGGAAGAGCATTACACTCAGAAAATAAGAACCTCCTAGTGGTCCCCAGCGCAAGTCCTCAACCAGGGCCAGGCCTTTTTCAGCCCTGGCCCCTGCCTGGTGGAACTCTCTGCCAGAAGCCATCCATGGCCTGTGGGAGTTATTACCCTTCCATAGAGCATGCAAGGCAGATATGTTCCACTAGGCCTTTGGCTGAGGTAGTGATGAGGACAATATGACATCTGACACTCTCATATATTTCCCCTCGTAACATCTCCCCCCCCCGGGAAGCAGGAGAACTGAATTTTTTTTCTACCACCTAGTATATGTATATTTTTTAATCTATTGATCTTTTTAGGTGGTTTTAATTTTGATTTTAACTTAATTTTTGAATATTAGTCTGTTGTAAGCTGCCCTGAGCCCCCCTTGTAGGGAAAGGCAGCCTAGTAAATCTAATTTAATAAATAAATAATAATTAAGAATCACATTGATTATCCTAATAAGGCATTACAAGATACAGTAAGTAATTCAGTTGTGAAATTTACTGCCAGTTGACATAGTGATGGCCAGCAGGGGTATATCCAAGCTGAAAAAAGCTATAATTTCAGCCAGTTATAGATTTAAGTATCTTTTCAGCTATCCAAAATAGCCAACCCCAAAAAATCCTGAAAATATTTGGGATTTTTTGAGATTGCTGGATAGCCAAAGTTAAAGCCTTCCAGGTTAACTTGTAGCTTGGATAAGGCATTTAAAGGGACTGTGAGCCCTTTAACACCTTCAGACTCTTCAGACACATTCAGAGCGAATGTTCACCTTGCAGAAGGCATTTAAAGGGTCTGTGATCCCTTTACACACCCTTTTCCCTACTCCATTGAAAACAATGGAGTATGGGAGTATAGAATTGGACCACCTGGTCCAATGTTTTTGAAACCTGGGGGTTCTTTTGAGGACAGGCACCAAAAGCTATGCTGCAAATTTGCTGCTATGCTCACAAGACTCCACAGTTTAGAGGCACTGAGTGAGAATGGACGTTGTACTAAATGGACCACTGGTTTAATCCAGCAGGGATCATTTTATGTTCTTAAATATCCCACATATTTGGAAACAGCCCCAAGTACAGAGAAGTCTCTCCCTATGGATAGCAAGTTCTGCTTCTTTTATTACCAAAACAAGAAACAGCAACTTACTATAAGATATGAAGACATGCTTTCAGGCTTATGAGGAAACACAGGGGGGGTGATTAAACTATCTGCATAGCCTACCCCCCCCCACATCTCCCCTTCCATAACTCCCTAACCTCTTGGAGGGGTGAACAGGCCAATCCCCCCTTCTCTTTTCATTCACTAGCTGCCGTCAGTTCTTTGTGCCTTTAGGAGTATATCCAGTAGGGAATTTGGATACTTCACACCTGAAAAAGTGCCCCAAACTCCTCGTTTAGCTTTGGGCTGGGTATTTCCAATTCAAAACTAAACAGAGAATTCCAGTCACTATTATGGATTAGAAACATCTGAACACACACCTTAAGAGTCAGTGTGGTGTAGTGGTTAAGAGTGGCAGACAGGAGAACAGGGCTCTGGAGAATGGGGTTTGATTCCCCACTCCTCCTCCACATGAACTCTGCTGGGTGACTTTGGGCCAGTTATGCTCCTCTCAGAACTCTCTCAGCCCCACCTATAAAAACCAACTTGTCTTCTTAACAAGAATCCAAATGGTTGTTTCTGTAAATTGACAGTCTTCTATCACTCTTCTTGCTGAACCTCCCTACAACAATACGAAGCACAATTCTTTGAGACCAGGAAATGACAACTATTGCACCAGATACAAACGTAGTATCTACTGCTACTTACTACGTGTGTGCATTTAGATATTTCCACTCTGAAGCAGTACCTTAAATTCCCTGTTTAGTTTTGGGTTGGAAATACCCAGTCTGCAACTAAACGGAATTTCAAGCACTGTTCAGGATCGGAAATATGTAGTGCTCAGACTGGTTTGGGATTTTTTTTTCTTTTTTTCTGTTGACCAGTTTCAAAAGTCATATTTTTTTCAGCCTAGCTGTGAAATCATCTCTAGTATGTAGTGACTCCAAAGAGGTATGTGAGTAGCTTTGTTTTGTTGCTTTCAAGGATTGGAATGAGCTGCCCACAGTTTACTACTAGTAATAGATATACTGATATTGACTTCACTCAAAGATAATATGAGAGCTGATTGCCACTTTGGGGTTAGGAAGCAATTTTTCTCCAAGCCAGTTTGGCCAGGGATCCTGGAGATTTTTTGTCATCTTCTGAGAGTGGAACAGTGGTCACTGCAGGTGTGGAGGGGGAGGTATTTGTGAATTTCCTGCATAGTGCAGGGGGTTGGACTAGATGACCCAGGAGATCCCTTTCAATTCTACGATTCTATGATTCTTTCTGGAGATCAAAAGATTAGGTTACAATTATAACTACGCAGCAACAACTACTTTTAAAGCAACTAGTTCTTGAGCACACTGCTCATTGCTGCAGTTGAGTTAGAACTTAGAAGGATGTAACTCTGTTTAGGATTGCACTGGCTACTGAACAAGCAAAGAACATTTTAATTCTGAATATTGAAAAATAAATAAATTGGCCCCGTTTAGCATAATCAACTTGCCTCAAAACAGTTTTTCTAAACAACATAGCCATCGGACGAACAAATCTGAAGTATTGTACAGCTACATGACTCTATTTGGAGAAGTTAAGTGACTGGCTCACTGGGGAGAGATGCATGAAAAGGACAGAAGGAAATGAGATATGAAAAGCCACACCCAGGAAAAAGATTGCTTTTGTTAGCTCTGTCCTTTCCTTTATTCCGCCATCACAACGAACAGAAAAATGGGGTTTCAGTGACAAAAGATTCAGGCAGAGAGCTCAGAGGAAAAAAGGAAAAGCAAAATGTTTTCATAGAGACAGCAAGACTCCCATCTCATTAACATTAATAGAATATACACATACGCATAAAAGGAGAACAGACTCACACTGCTCTTGGCCCCTGACCAAAATGGAACTGGTCAGCAGGATTTTCAATTCATTAGGTCTATGAATGAAGGTGTGAACTTCACTTCAAGGAAGATTCCAGCAACGAGAGTGTGTGTTCGTTCTGTGTAGTGCAACCACCAAATTTTTGTTGCCCGGGGTGAGTAAAAACTTGGGCTATTATTTCATGCCATCCAGTTTTATAGGAAAATGTGAATGAGATGGTTTTCTGCCACGTTTCAATATGGGGAAAGAAATTTAACTAGCTTAGATCAAAACTCACCAATCATATTTCTAAAAGGGGGGGGAGATGAGTTTACCCAGCTTGCTCCACAAGGGGCAGAGGTTACTATGAAGGCTTTATATCCAATCATGTGCCAAAAAATAAAAAAAAAGTTGTGAACATGTTATACCTTGATAATCTACATGCAACTAATGAGTATCAAGCAAAAAGGCATTATAGAGCTTTCTAGAAAGCCCAGGGTCATGATTTGGTGCTCCCTAGGTAGAACAGTCACAGAGAAGTAGTCCTACAAGTGCTCATTGCTCTAATAGTTCTGATAATTAAGACATTATGCATCACTGGTCCTTTTTTACCTTAACAACTTAATGCAGCAGCAGAAATGAATATTCAGGGATGGAAACCCTCAAGTCTTTCTAAGTTTTATTATGACTGCATTTGATTTATCTTTTATTATTGGCAGTCCTAATTGGAGATGTTAAATTATGACTATTTTGGCTCTTCCATGTTCTCATTTTCCTCACTTGTGGGTTCCTATCACTTTGGCGGGTTGGTTTTTCTTTTCCACATGCAATTTGCTCCCTCTAGTGGTTAATTCGATATTACATCACTGCATGTCTGGCATAAAAACCTGCAGATTTAAACTTTAGGCATAAGAGTTCCACAAAAGGGAAAGGTGCCCAATAAATATTTTAAATAAATAAGTTGTTACGGGTCAAATTTGGTGTAATGGTTAAGTGCACAGACTCTAGTCTAGGAGAACCGGGTTTGATTCCCCATGCCTCCACTTGCATCTGCTGGATGACCTTGGCCAAGCCATTGTTCTCTCAGAGCTGTTCTTGAAAAAGAGCAGTTTCTGTCAGAGCTCTCTCAGCCCCACCTACCTCACAGGGTGTCTGTTGTGGGGAGGGGAAAAGAGTTTGTAACCTGCTCTGAGACTCCTCTGGGTAGTGAAGGGCAGGGTATAAATCCAATCTTCTCCTCCTCCTCCTCCTCCTCCTCCAAATACTGCACAATGGCTTGGATCCAATGGCATGTTTCTATGGTCAGAAGGATTTCAAATCATCAAGCATGATTTTCCCACACACACCCTTCTACTTCAGTCAAAAATGTCCCCTGGAGAAGCATTTTCAGATGGCATTCTGGGCTGCAGCAGGAGGGGTAGACAAGAATGTAATACTCCAGGGTGGAACCTGTACCGATGATGCAGTTAGGGCTGCTTACTTCAACTGTAGAAATTCCAGGAGATTTTGCAGTGGTGCATGAGGTGGGCGGGGTTTGGGACGCTCGGGATATGATGCCATACAGCCCACCCTGCAAAGCTGCCATTTCTTCCAGGGGAACCAGTGTCTATAGTCTGGATATTAGTTATAATCCAGGAAGAACACCAGGCCCCACCTTGGGACTGGTAGCCCTAGACACAATGGAAAATTTAGACAGTGCAAACAAAATTACTGCATGTCTTTCTTGTATCCTAACTTCTCCTACATCCTTTTAGACAGATCACACCTGGCTACTGGCTGGAATCACAATGCCACAAAACTGCCATTAATCATACTGCTAGAAAAAACTACTTTTGATGTTTATAGTGAACTATGCTGGCACTAGAAATACCACTTAGAATCCAGTGCTGGACAATGGAATCCAGGTTTCCCGTAACTAGTTGAGCCTGTTCTTTCTCTCTACCTTCAGACTAGCAGGAAGGATGCATTTTTTAATATGCTCTTCATTATGCAGCCTAGACTAAAAAGACAGGATTTGGGAATGTTAAGTTATTGTTCCCCACACAGGCTTAAAATGCCTTTTTATGTTTCAGATTAACCATGGGGGAAAGATCTGGGCTTTCCTCTGATAATTCAGTCATGCCAGAGGTGGGTCCTATGCTTTTTCTGCTGTAATTCAACCACTTGGCTAGACAGATCAGTGAAACATATCACTGGAGGGCCCATAATGCATTGGAAGCTTAGTGGCACGGCACCTGCTTTCCATGCAGAAAGTCCCATATGCCTGGCATATCCAGGTTCTCAGGTTGTAGGTGATATGGGTCAGGTTGTAGGTGATACGAAAGTCCCTGGCAAGCTGCTGCCAGTCATAGTAGACAATGCTGATCTTGATAGGTCAAGGGTTTAACTCAGCACAAAGCCACCAAATGTGTTTGTTATAGGGAGGGATTGTGGCTCAGTGCAGAGTACTTGCTTTGCAGGCAAAGGGTAAGGTTCAGTCCCTAGCATCTCCATTTGAAATCATCAGGTAGAAGATGATATGAAAGACCTCTGCCCAAGATAGCCTGGAGAGCTGCTGCCAGCCAGGGTAGGCAATATTAACCTCGATCAACCTACAACCTGACTCAGTAGAAGGCAGCTTCCTGTGTAGTTGAACTAGCCCATACCACACCTCTTCTGACAGGCGCATGATGCTTTATGATGTTGGAAGACATGCTGAACCTTAACCATGAAGCCATGGAAAATGCCTGTTCTCCAGTCTGATGACTCTTCTCCCTGATGTAACATCAGCACAGTAATAGAAAGGAAAAATATTTGCCCCTTTATTATGCCATACAATTTGCTTTAATATTTTAGAATTAGTTTGCAGCTATTGTTATGATGAATGTGCAATAGAAACATGCCAGATATAGGCCAAGTGGGAATAAAAACCTCCGACACACTATATTAAACACACATAGTGGGAATTTTAAGCAACTTTGAGGATCTCTCTCCCTCTCTCTGAGAAGTACATTGACATATCCAAACTGGTACAGCTTTATAAATAATTAACTTTTAAAAATAAAATTTGGAATCATGGCCTTAATTGAGATAATGGCTTAACGTCCGGGGGCGGGGGGGGGACATGTTAATGTGTTCGTGTTATATTGTTTTATGGATAGTCATTGGCTTTACTGTGATTTTATTGGTTTTATTCATACTTCGGTAACCCACTTTGGGTCCATTAGATTTTTTTAGAAAGACAGGCTAGAAATTAAACTAAATGCACAAACGAATGGTCGAAACATTCTTCACCTTCCCACAATACGGCAGCTCCCATCAAAGATAACATTCTCTGAAGCCGGGAGAAGCTTCTGAAATACTCGTTTCAAATCCCTCAATCTTCAAAGGAGGCCATTCATATAAATTCAGTAAAGACAGTAATGTGTGAATCTGATACTACCCTGACCCCACTCCACCTTCAAAAGCAACTCAGCAATCTTAAACAGTAAAATTCAGGCAACAAAAAAAAGGAGACACCTCTGCTGCTGCCAAACAGATAGATAGCCTATGCCTGAACTCAATTTACAAAACAGGGACATCACTGTACGTTAGCCACTTTAATACATTCAAGTTTATTTCCAGAATATACATCTGCCATCAGCAGACTGCAGAGTCGTAGCAGAACTGAATAATGCTGACTGAGGAAAGTGACCAGAGGCATGAAACATAAAGGGAGCCAATTAACCCTTTCCCAAAACACTTTTTTTTAAAAAAAGCAAAATCTTTTAACAGTCCTTGGGCAGGGAGGGGGGAGATGTCAAAATCAGGCCAGCCGTAACACTCGTAGGTCCACCCGTATGGCCATTCCAAAATATCTTGGACACAGGTGTCCAAACTAGATTGTAGCAAGCTGTTGGTTGTTTGGGTACTGCCCCCAATAAGTTGAAACCCTCTACATAAGATGAAACAATGCAGGTTGCAGGTTGGTGTTAGCCCTACCTAAATAATGTGGGGGGGGGAAGGAAAGTACCTTCAGTGCCTGGGCCTTAAAAGTGTTACTGGAAGAGTAACAAGCTGAGAGCAATCTATGAATCTAGAAATGGCAGAAAATAGGATTGCTTTCAGTTTATGAGCTAGTAAGCCCCTTTCAAAGAGTAGCTCATGGTGACTGACAGTGAAAGCAGTGCTTGTGTTACATGCCAAGTGGCACAAGGCCACTAGGAATGATGGCACCGGGGGGGGGGTTAACCCTGCAACAAATGCTCATCTGATGTAGCCATCTAGAGGGGACAAATGAGGGGAACAATTCAATGACATATAAATATCTCTAGAAAGAAATGTCTGAGACCCAGTCCAAAAAAACCTGCATATTCAGAAAGATGATTGTCATACCTATGGGAAAATTTGAAATGAAAACAATCCCCCTTAAATAATAATATGAACACAGGCATATAACAAGAATATGAGGACATGCTTCGAATTAAAAAATGCATCTTAATGCAGGCAAGGAAAGCTGTTCAGACGAAGGATGTTGCCAAATGCCATGAATGCACTGTTTTAGTTCAAAAATTCCAGTTCTTCACATGGGTTCTAAGGAAGAGATGACAGCTTTCTTGCCCTGCAATAGGGTTTCCAGGTCCCCCCTAGCAACCAGCGGAGGGCAGGGGGTCTTACCAGGTGGTGGGAGCCCTTGCTGGCAATGCACTGATGTTCCCATAGATGAGCAAATGTCACTTCCTGTACACACTGGAAATTATGTCAGCACAGAGTTTTAACCACAGAGTTTTGCCCAAATGCCAGAGTATACCCAGCGTGCCAGTGATCTGCAAATCTTGTTTGGTGCCCCACTGAATCCCTTGGACTTTTGTTCCTGGGGGATGGCAGGGCAGACCCTCGGGAACACTATAGGAGGCAAAGTAGAGGTCTGTAGTAGCAGGAAGGAATCAGCAGGAACTACTGCTACTTCTGCCAAGGCCAGGGCCAGTTTGGTGTAGTGGTTAGGAGCTCAGGCTCTAATCTGGGAGAATGGGGTTTGATTCCCCGCTCTTCCACATGCAGCTGCTGGGTGTCCTTGGGCAAACCACAGTTCTCTCAGAGCTGTTCCCTCAAGAGCAGTTCTTAGTCAGAGCTCTCTCGGCCCCACCTACCTCACAGGGTGCCTGTTGTGGGGAGAAGAAGGGAAGGAGATTTCAAGCTGCTCTGAGAAGTAAGGCTTCTTCTTTGGAACTGCTTGGTTGGATACATGTTAGTCGTCTTTTAACCATAACAACTGCCAAACTTTAAATTGTTTCTGCTTTACTGTGCTTCTGTCATCTAAAATAGCTTTATAATTAAAATTACTTTACATTAAAAGGGTTGGTGAGGAAGCCTAACATGATTTGATACTATGTGTGTATGCGGGCCTTGCACCAACATCTTGGCCAAAACCTCCCACATGGATCCAGTCAATCCAATGGAGAATTAAGCACCCTAAACCCCACAGATGATCTCAGAAATATATCCAAAAGCCTACACCTTCCAAACTAGAACCAGAGTGAGTTTTTAACATTGAAATGTGACATTTCAAGGAGTGCGGTTTTATTTATCTCTGAAAGCACAGGGCTCTCCTTAGCAAGAGAAAGGCAGGATTAGATCAGGTCCTCTGCATCATACTAGGAATCACTTCCATTACGTGGCTCTAGCCTCCTGACCCTAACCTCCAGAGTGATAACGGAGCTCAGTCCTCCCTCTCTCTTGGCAAAAGAAGAGGATGATCTAGTTTTACAAAGCACTCTGCAGATGAGGTGAATGTTTTCCCACTAGCAAATTCTCCTCCATTAAAAAAAAAAATGGGATTTCCTCCTTTTCATGGACTGTGAAAAATACACATACAATATTTTGGCTTAGCTGTAATGCCAACAAATGAGCTCCCGCACATTGGTATCTTGTTGGGAAGTTTACTAATGGAAAACTACCTGAACGGTTTAGTGATTCCTTCGAACAATGACCAATATAATCATCAGTCTCTTGTTCTGACACTCATCATTACTGCTGAGAATCCTATACACTTGTTCTGTTTTCTCTAGGTAGTCATTAGTCTTGGGAATCGAATGAATGTGAGCTATTTTCTTCAATCAATTTACTAATAATCATGTGAGGAAAAATTAGATTCCAAGTCCGGTGTTGTTGTTTTTAACAAAGACGACCAAACTGAACTTATTCTTGGTACCCCTCCCTTGCATAAGATGCAGCTCTGATAATAAAAGCTGTAGGGACTCTTCTCTGTTATTAGACATCAGTGGAAGTAAGATCCCAAAGAGAGCTGCAGCTTGAATAGCTGGTAGGGTGCTTTATGTACTCACTGAAAACGTACTGCCTTCCGTCTCATGGCATTTGGCCAGGAAGCAGCAGGGTTCCAAATCAGCAACAATAAGAGTAAACTTCTCTCTTCCATTTGGGCATGGATGTCAAAAATGTAAGCCGTCCTCTACGATAAGGCAGATTATTTCCATGGCATATGTCTCAGCTAATTCTGATCTCTCCAAATACTACTCATATTTATGAAGCATTATCTGTAGAAATCTAACCTCTCAAGGACGGCGACATAGGGAAACAGATGGCTTGCAACAGCATGTTTAATCCCAAATCAAATAACAGAATCAGCACTTCAGAGTGACTGCTTATATAGACACTTTTGTCAGACAACACAGCTTATAGCTGTCCATCTAGAGCAACAGGAGCCAGGCAAGCATGCCGATGAGCAGGCTAACCGCAGATGTAAGGTCTTCCTTATTTTCCTGTTTGTAAAAGCAATTGGGTGAAATGTGTGCCACGTACATTTTCTCTCAAAACCCAGATTTATACTGGGGTTGCCAGCTCCCTCCTCCCCAGCGGGGGACTTGGGGGGGTATTCCTGGAGAGGGAGGGGACATTCCCAGTGCAATGACATCATGTAGAAGTGACGTCATCATGTTGGGGATGCGCCTGAATCCCAAGCAGGAAATAAATATGTCAAAACTGGAGACTGATGTATCCTTAATTATGGAATGCTGAGAGTAATTAATTGAGACCCTGCCATCCATCTCTTTCAGCATCCCACAATTAAAGGTACATCAATCTCCAGTTTTGACATATTTGTTTCCTTCACTGTTTTTCCCCCAGAACCCAAACAAATGCTAACCATATAAACTCTTATTATCCCCGTCTGATCCTTGAATCTGTTAAACATCTTCATTAAGCTGTCTGATAATTTACTGCTCCCCCTCTACCTATATGGATGGACTGGTAATTTCCAATTTTGTTTCAGTCTCTGTCTTGACTCTAATTGGCCCTTCCTGGCAACTAACCCTCCACCTTCCCTCTTCCTATATGTAATGGTTGAGGAAATTCTGCTTCACTGTATCTGAAGAAGTGTGAATGCACACAAAGGCTCATACCTTGAATAAAACTTTATGGTCTTAAAGTTGCCACTGGACTCAAGTTGCTTCAGACCAACACGGCTACCACCAGAATATAAGAGGATACTGCCAACATTTCTTTGAAAATAACCCCACCCTTGCCACTGCCACACAGACTCCCTCTTCAACAGGTGGTTTACAACTGGAGATCAGGAACAGACATTATGAGTGATACGATGTCAGTGCTATGGCTGGAATATATCTCTGGTGCTGCACAAAGAGAATAGGCCCAGTTCAGACAACATGGGAAAACATGGCTTAATTAAACTAACCACAGGTTGCAGGATCATCCAGATGTGGTCCAGTCTACTAACTATGGTCAGTGAGGGTCTGTTGCACCAAGAACTGAATCCATTAAGTTTGTTTATTAACCAAAGTCAGTATTAACTGTGATTTCTGTACAAACATGAAGATCCCAGCTTGTTCTCTGATACCATCCTTACCGTAAGAGTGGTTCTTTGCAAGCAGAGTGGTTCTTTGTAGCCAGGATTTTTTTAATTTGAGGGGCCTTTAAATAAGTTGGGGGCATCCTGCACACACCCCAAGGGAGCACTACAAATAAAATAAGAAATTGGGAGTTGCAAGGCCTGGGCTGGATGGGAAGTCAGGGAGGGGGCTTGGCAGTAGGTTGAGGGGCCAGGCCCCAAGATGTCCCACTATCGCTACAGGCCTATTTGCAGGGAAGGCAAGAGTAAGAGCAAAGACAGTGAAACTGGCATTTTTAAGGGCAAATTGGGGTTTGAATGATGGTCGGCAAAAAATAATCATACCTAAAATAAACAGTGGTCTGTACCCAACCATTAAGTGCACATTACATGGAATTCCCCCCCCCGTGTTTTTTTCAGGTCCTGCCACCCATTCTGATCCCTAGAAAGGTTATTGCCAGGGCTACAGATGGGAGTCGAGAGTGGAAAAAACACAAAGGGGTGAAATAATTCCTCGTTTCTCTTCTGCAAGCAGCATAGCTCTGCTAAGGAAAGAGGTCAATTTCATCCCCTTCACCCATCTCACTGCAGCCCATCGGCGTAGGGTATGCCGGGTCTGGGTTGGAAAACACCTGGAGACTTTGGGGGTGGATCCAGGAGAGGACGGGGTTTGGGGAGGGGAGAGGCCTCAGCACGGTACAATGCCATAGAGTCCACCCTTCGGTGCAGCCATTTTCTGTCAGCTGGAGATCAGTTGTAAAAGTGGGAAATCCCCAGGCCCCACCTGGAAGCTGGCAACCCTAAATTCCAGCATAGTGTAGTAATGTCAGACAAGGATAGGGGAGACCAAGGTTCAAATCCCCATTCTGCCATGGAAGCTTGCTGGGTGACCATGGACCAGTCGGGCACTCTCAGCCTAACCTATATCACAAGGTTGTTGTGAGGGTACAATGCAGGGGAGGAGGACAATGTAAGCCTCTCATTGGGGAGAAAGGCAGGGTATAAATGAAGTAAGTAAATAATATTCCTCTGCACAGATCCTGTGACTCCAGAAATGGAGAGGGATGCAGGGAAATTCCATGTGACTTCTGTGCATGGATGGTGAGATACAGGCCATTTGACGTTAGTCTGAACTGAGCTAGGTCTTTTATAACACTAGGACCTCGCTGTGTAACATCATGAGCGACTCTGGTTGCACTGAAACATTCTGATATTTTACATTTGCTTTCATGCTGTTCTTTACAGACAAAGAGGCAAGAAAGCAAAAAAGAAAGTTTCAACAGTTAGAAGATAATCTTTGCAAGTACCAATAAAATTAAGCTCTGGCAGAAATGTACTGAACCAGTGTGCTTATGAAACAAAGATGACACTGACAAATAATAAAAAAAAATCTGTAATTGTTTGAAGAGCTCACGGGTTGTTGTTTTTTTTCTCCCCAGCGCTATTGAAATGAAGCCCTCTTCTCAAGTACTTTGCACATACCAGAGTGGCAAATTTCATAAAGCCCTGCACTAATGTTATGCATTTCCCTTCCAAGTGAAATGCTCTTCAGTAAGTAAACATGAGTATTCGATTGTGCTGTGTGCAGAGACAATGGGAAAGCCCTCCATTTCAAAATATATTGATACGTAAATCATTCTAAAAGCATTGAATATTACTGAAAAGCACTGAAGGGTTGGAATCTCTCAAAGCCTGACAACAGGACCAGCGTAGATGTTTCATCCTCAGCGACTTGCCTAGTGTGTTTGACAGTACAAAACAAGACATTCATATGATTGTGTTGTTTAATGCGGCAGGTACTCGAGTGGAGAACAGCCCCATAATTGTAAAGTCTATAGCTATGCTGAGCAGTCTGGTACAAATTCCATTTGGAACACTCTGATTATGTCTTATTTCAAGATCACGCAAATAACTCAATAGTCCCTGAAATTGTTAATGGTTTGGGGTTGATTAACATAATTTTCACATTTTCCAAAGACAAAGGCAAACAATTGGAGCTTATTTAAGCTGAGGAGAAAAAGTGACAACTGGATGGATGGGTGAAGAATATGATAGTTTATGAAACCGTGTGCAATGCAGAGAGAATTAATGTTGAGAATTATTCATTCTCCAAAAGTAAGAACTTGGGGGCCTTAGAGCCATCCAATTAAATCTGAAGGTTTAAGACAAAGAGAAGTATGACTTCTAATAAAACATGTCTGACTTAATTCATGGCCAATTGATGTTGCAAATGTCCACTGGATACTTCAGCTTTCAGAATAATTCTGATACTGAAGCCAGTTTGGTATAGTGGTTACGAGCAGCGGACTCTAATCTGGAGAGCTGGGTTTCATTCCCACCTGGGTGACCTTGAGTCAGTCACAGTTCTCTCAGAGCTGTTCTCTCAACAGCAGTTCTCAGAGCTCTCTCAGCCCCACATACCTCACAGGCCAGGGTGTCTGCTATGGGGAGAGGAAAAGAAGGAGATTGTAAGCTGCTCTGAGACTCCAAATGAAGGGCGGGGTATAAATCCAACTCTTCTTCTTAATGCAAAAACAAAAAATATGACAAAGAACTGTCCTTGGACTGTACAGGGCAGATACAAAAGAATGTCTCCTAAAATCTGTATACAACCATACCAATTAGTTACAGGAAGATTCTGCTACCTCAGCTCTTAGGAATCACATGCCTGGAGTCAGTGGCCTAAAGATACAAGGCTCAATCATAATTTAAGAGAGCAAGAAGGGCTGCTGAGATGAGGAAACAGAAACAAGATGTCTGGGAGCCCTAACTACCCTGGGGATTCACTGAGCTGGGGAAGTCATATGATTTGGTTTCATGTACTATTTGAGTCAGGTCAATATGGCATGAGGACTGCCTCAGACAACATCTTTCTCTGAGGACCCATGACAGCTCAAAGCCAGGGGTCTCCAAACGTTTAGAACCTGTGGGCACATTTGGAATTCTGACATGACATAGTGAGCGCAGCAAGAAAATGGCTGCCACAAAATGGCTGCTGCAGGAGATGGAGCCAGCCACAAAATGATTGCCACAGCTTAATTTCAGTAACGCAGTGCAGATCCTTATGCTGTGGTGGCAGCTGCTGCCAAAGCAGCATTTTTAAAAAAATATACACAGCCAATCAAATCTCCAGAAGTTCATCAGAAGCTTTGCTGGGCAGAAGCATTATCTCGTCCCACAGAAGAAAGAAAGAAAGAAAGAAAGAAAGAAAGAAAGAAAGAAAGAAAGAAAGAAAGAAAGAAAGAAAGAAAGAAAGAAAGAAAGAAAGAAAGAAAGAAAGAAAGAAAGAAAGAAAGAAAGAAAGAAAGAAAGAAAGAAAGAAAGAAAGAAAGAGAGAGAGAGAGAGAGAGAGAGAGAGAGAGAGAGAGAGAGAGAGAGAGAGAGAGAAAAGAGAGAAAGAGAGAGAGAGAGAGAAAGAGAGAAAGAGAGAAAGAGAGAAAGAAAGAAAGAAAGAAAGAAAGAAAGAAAGAAAGAAAGAAAGAAAGAAAGAAAGAAAGAAAGAAAGAGAGAGAGAGAGAAAGAAAGAAAGAGAGAGAGAGAAAGAGAAAGAGAGAAAGAGAGAAAGAAAGAGAGAGAGAAAGAGAGAAAGAAAGAGAGAGAGAAAGAGAGAAAGAAAGAGAGAGAGAGAGAGAGAGAAAGAAAGAAAGAAAGAAAGAAAGAAAGAAAGAAAGAAAGAAAGAAAGAAAGAAAGAAAGAAAGAAAGAAAGAAAGAAAGAAAGAAAGAAAGAAAGAAAGAAAGAAAGAAAGAAAGAAAGGAAGGAAGGAGGGAGGGAGGGAGGGAGGGAGGGACAATATCTGCTGTTTTAATGTTAATTTGTTGTTTTAATGTTAATCACAAATGAGAGCCAGTTGTGGCAGACAGGAGGGGGATCTGCCCCTGGAGATCATGAGGTACCAAGAGCCTTGGGTATAACATTTATTATTTAGAATATTAATCCACCCACCTTTCTCCTGAGCATTTCAGAAAGACAACATAAAACAATATAAAACCAGTTAACATTAAAACAACATATATTAAAACATTAAAAATCCATCCAAAAAATATTTCCATTTTGCCCAGGCTCAGGCTGTTCTAAAATCTCCCCACAATAATTCTGTCTTCCTGGAAAGCCAGGATGGTAGGAACACCCCAAAGACTTCTTCCATAAGGCTGTTCTACAGGCATGGGACAAGCACTGCAAAAACTGAAGCCCAGACCATTGCAGAAAGTGCTTTAGGAAAGGTCAATACTGACAACAAACCTTGTCAGGAAGACGGGAGTTATCACACAGGAACATCAAGCAGAGGTGTCCTTCAAGTATGTGGGCCCCAGGTCAAGAAGAGGTTTAAAGGTGAGCACCAACACCTTGAATTAGACCAGGAAATGAACTGACAGCTAATGAAGGAACCTCATAATAGGACAGACATGGTTCTGCCTGCTGGCCCCAATAACAAACAAGCTGTTGCATTTTGCACCATGGTCTTCAAGGGCTAAAAAGACCATAGTGGGCTCCCCTCTCCTCAAAGAGCCTTCCTTTGATGTTAAGAAGTGGCCTGGGCATGGGGCAGGACTTGATAAAAATTTGTTATGCACAGTGCAAGCCAACAGAACATGAAATAACCTTATGTTGAACTGCAATGCTGAAGTGGCTTTAGCTCTGTAAGACATCCACCTTATGGTTAAAAATACGAAACTGCCCACGGTAATCAGTAACCAGAAAAGAACAAGTCAATTGCATTGGATAAAACCAATTAAAATAATTAAATATTAAAGATCTGAAAGTGCATGATAAAATTTATCTCACTTCTACCAGAAGTTGGTTTGTGAACTCTGTGCATGCCGAAAACAGAACAGTCTAAAAACAACTGTCTTCCTACTTTTTTAAAAGAAGTTCCATGATTTATTGCCCATGCCAAGAAGCCATAAATTGAATGGCTTAAAAAGCAAACCAATTTTGCCATGTTGGATTTATGAGTGCAAGAACATTTTATGGCATATCCAGATCAGTTTCTCTGTAGGGCAAGCATTTTGTTGTTGGGTTGGGGCGAGGCGATGGATGTCAATTTAATTCCAAGATGGGCTGCTTTTTAATTTATATATCTATCCACATCACATAATATGGAAAGCACTGGCTGAGTTACCTTACAGCAAGTTCCTTCTGAATTTCAAAGAAAATTCAGTAAAGTTTGCCAATTAAAAAAAAAGGCTAAAATTTTCTCTACATTCTCACATATAAATCTAATTAGTCAGTTTTGCCATGCAGGGATTTTTAAATGCTTGGGGAAAGATACAGAAAAACTGCACTCCAAGTCCTATGAGGAAAGGTTGAAGGAGCCAGATATGTTTAGCTAGAGAGGAGACGGCTGAGATTTGATATGATAACCATCTTCAAGTATTTGAAGGGCTGTCATATAGAGGATGGTACGGAGTTGTCTTCTATTGTCCGAGAAGGTCGAACCAGAACCACCAGGTTGAAATTGAATCAAAAGAGTTTTCAGCTAAACATTAGGAAGAATTTCCTGACAGTTAGAGTGGTTCCTCAGTGGAATGGGCTTCCTCGAGAGGTGGTGGGCTCTCCATCTTTAGAGGTTTTCAAACAGAGGCTAGATGGCCATCTGACAGTAATGCTGATTCTGTGAACTTAGGCAGATCATAGGCGGGATAACGTGGGGGGGAGGTGTGAATATATGCACCGTCGCAGTTTGATCCGTGATTATGCAATCATACGCAACCGCGATGCAGCAGGGTGTGATCAGTCAGCACCAGCAGCAAAGACGATGGCCGCTAGCACGATCACACCAACCGCATCCATCAGCAGCCCGTGGCAAACCGGTTGCTAGTACTTGTTTGCAGGTACTTTTTAACTGCTGATTTTCGGCAGGAAGCCACGGGCGCTACACTTGCCAGATGTGGTGGTGTGATCATGCACGGATAATCCGCCCAACATCCGTAGCTTTCCTGTGGCAAATTCGCCATGTGACCGGGGCCTATGATTCAATGAATTTGGTCCGCAGTTGATTCATTGTTGGCATTATAATATTTTCCCATTATTACTAGCTATCCATTTTGATGTGGATAGTAGCAATTCTCCATCTAGATTCTTATCCAAAGGACTTGTATGACCTAATCATATAACCAATATTTTACCAAGTGGTTGTATCCTGGTCTCTCATGCATCACCCCAGTCTCTTCCTACCAATTTCAACAAGACTAACTGATGTTATCATCCATTGTGCTATCGGCATAAATCATGGGTAGGTAAATTTATTTATGTATAATTTATTTGGAACATTTATTAGCCCCCATTCTTCTTTACAGAACCCAAGACAACCTACAGCATAGGTAAAACACTTAAAAATAAAATACTTTAAAAACATAAATATCAAGATTTAAAATCACAGTTCTGAACTGCTAACAAACTTAATGCAGTCCTAAATAAAACTACCTTAAACTGGCTCCTAAATAATGAAAGTGAGGGGGGGCAAGATGCATCTCCTTGGGGGAGACTGTTCCATAATTGTGGGGCTGCCACTCAAAAGGCCACTCTCTCATGTACCCACCAAACGAGCTTCTTCAATGGATGGGACTTTCAGGAGGGCCTTTCCCTGTGATCATTCCCAGGCAGAAACACATGGGAGAAGACGGTCCTTCAGATACTCCAGTCCCTACCCATGCAGGGCTTTAAATGACAAAACCAACACCTTGAATCGAGCTTGGGAGTGGCTCAGTAGTCAGGTAATTGCTGTAATATTGGGTTTACATGCTCCCAATAACTAGCCCCGCATTTAGCGTTCTGTACTAGCTGCAACCTTTGAATGATCTTCAAGGGTAGCTGCAAGTAGAGCGCATTGCAGTAATCCAGTCTAGCTGTAATTAAGGCATGGATCACTGTAATTAGATCTAACTGACTTGGAAATGGATGCAATTGACACACCAGCTGAAACTGGGCAAAAGAACTCTGAACCAACGCAGCCGCCTGGTTTTCTGAGGTGACTGCTGTGCCAAGCAGCACTCCCCAGCTATGAAACTGGCCTATCAAGGCAAGAGAGATCTTAAGTCCCAAGTCTACCTTTCTACTAACCCAGAAAACATCTTTCTTGTCAGGATTAAGTTTCAGTTTGCTGATCTCATCCCACCCATTATCAACTCAAAGCACCAATAGCCTTGAAAATAAAGTAAAGTAAGGCTCATTAGTATTTCCAGTGTACCCCAGGGGTTGGATCCAGCCAGGTTTTTCCCCACCCAATTCCCCTCCTTACTACAACCTCTGTCCCCTATGTCTTGTCTATGATCCACAGCATTGTAAGGACTCCGCCCCCTCCTCCATCCAAGACCCCCTTTGGATTTGGTTGTTTTAATAGAACCCCCCACCCTCCTTTAGAGTCCAAGTGCCAGGGGACCTGAAATCTGGAGAGTCTCATAATCTGGAGAGTCTCACATAGGCAACAGGAAAGAGCTAGGGTGTGCTGGCGTTACAAACTGATTAAGTGCAATCTCCCCCAGGCTCAGGGTTCTCAAAAATGATAAGATTGCACTTCATTTTCAACAACAAAAGATTTTCCAACACTGGAATATCCCGGCATATCCCAGAGGTGTCTGCCCAGACCAACTAAGTTGCTATATCATTACCCAATGCCTGGTTGATCTTTTTTTTTTTTTTTTTTACTGTAGCAACAGGGATGCTCAGGTCATTAATTTATGCTCTATCCTGTTTCAGGAGCTATCTTGACTCACCCAGACATTTGTGTCAATGAAGATCTGGCTCACTTCAACTTAATTAAAGCAATATATCTGAAGAAATGTGCATGCACACACAAGCTCATACCCACAATTAAACGTTGTTGGTTGTAAAGGTGCCACCGGACTCAAATTTTGTTTTAATTAAAGTATGTTAATTGCTGGCAGCCAGGTAAGACATGGCAACCCTAATGTGAACTGGTAAGTATTTTCATTCATTCACTCATGCCAAGCATTTCTATCCCATCATTCAGTCCAACAATTCCAAGACAGCTTCTAACAACTTTAAAACTGTAATTTTGGCTCCTACAAATACATGAACATGCCAGGATCATTCTCAAACTATGGTTTGGTATCATTTGGACCCCTTCCAAGGGGGCTGCCTTCCTCCAACATCTTTTTTCCATCGGGCAAGGAGACCTCCAAGCATGCTTAACACGTAAACTGCAGTTCCACAAGTGATCAGACTGAGAGTTACATGTTCACTGGAGCCAATTGAGCAGAGGGTTTCTCTGCCCATTCTTAACAAGTGGCTGAAGTCTCGGGCCACCACTAAGCACTGGCCTGAGTGCTCCTCTGTACCCAAACAGCAACCAGGGAGGCCGGCAAGGTTGCAGAGGCACTGGAAAGGCTCTAAAAGGTCCCGAGGCCCCGATCTATGCTGCCCCCAGCCTCCATTGGAGCGACAATCCGGAGCAGGTCTAGGCACATCATGCCTCTCCTGAAATTGATGCAAACTGACTCGAGAAGCTCTGTGAGCCATTCCCAAGAGAGCTGCCCTGGGCTCGCCTCCTCCAGTGATGGCGTTTTTGACCCAGCGGGCACAGACAGGGCAGCTGGAACGCCTCACAGCCACCTCCGGTCAGGCAAGTGGAATCATGGCTGTTGGACCACCCTGCTAGTGCAGGGGAAAGAAGCCACCCAGGCCTTGGCATGCAGGTTCACCTCCCTTCCTTCAGTTGACTCCAGGCCTCGCTCAGCCCCACAGCCCTGATACCCTGCCATGGTCACAGCTTCAGCCAGCCACAGCCTTTCCTACCCACCTCTCATTCCCCCCTCTGCCAGAGCTGAATGGCTGTGGGGGATGAATGGCTAGAAGAGAGAACTCTCTTCAGTCGCAACAGCCCCTGCAGAGAGGAGAGGAGAGGCAGTGGTAGCAATAGGCAGTGGAAGTAGTCAGTGCAATGCGGTGTGTCCAAAAACATTCTAAAAATTAAAGTAATGTTTTTAAGAAGGCTTTCCAAGGTCAGAACCTGTGGGGCTGTGCCTTTAAGAAAGGGGGCTGAGCCCCAACTGTAGCTGTGGGCCAGAGCATAGGTAGCCAGCGAGCATCTCTGCAAGAGACCTCCATGGCTACAAGGCCACTCACAGGGAAAGCCCTAGCTTCTGCGAGGAGGGTATTCATGGAAGAAAACATAAACTGGCATCAAACCATGGAGAACAATTGTACAACCAGAAAAACAGCCCATAGACAGTGCTTACATTTTGATATACAAGTAGTAACATAGCTAAACAGATTATTACCTCCACTTTTCCTCTCTCATTTTAAAACTTCTACTGTATGATACCATGCAGATACTATACCATTCTTGCTACAGCTATATTTTTGTTTCTATTATTGCACCACTGGATTTGAGAACCAGCTTTTCTCTGAACAAATCAGACATGCCCTAAGCATCTTACATGTTATGCCATGACTGCTGTTTGCAACAGTGTTATACTAAAAGCTCTCACTAAATTTAATTTCACTGGAAAACTGGAGGGATTTGAGGTCTTATCCTACTAGACCCAAATGGCCAAACCAGACAAGATGGCAGAAGATCTATGACTGAATTTTCATCTTTTTCTTTTGTAAATGACCACTGGAGGGGCATAGTTTAGAGCAGAACTACGGCTCAGGGAGATGGAGGACTACATTTTCCCATGTGCTTTCTCCTCCAGCCTTGGCTTCCCCTTACAGCTGACATATACCTAGAGTTGCCAACTTCTAGATGGGGCCCGGAGAGCTCTAGAAATTACCAACTAAATCTCCAGACTACAGCTATCAGTTACGCTGGATTAAATGGCTGTTTTGAAGAATGGACTGTATGGCATTATACCCCATTTAGGTCCCTCCCATTCCTAAACTCTACTTTCTCCAGGCTCCACTCACAAAGCTCCTGGAATTTCCTAAACCAGAGTTGGCAATCCTGAATTTACCTAGGCTTGCCAATCCCTAGTTGGGGAGGGAGATCCCCTGGTTTGGAGCCCCTCTCCCTGCTTCAGGGCTATCCGAAAGCGGTGAGGGGGTGGCCACTGGGTGCTCCATTTTCCTATGGAGACAGGTCCACATAAGGTATAATGGAGAATCAATCTGTGGGTATCTGGGGCTCTGAAGGGGCTGTTTTTTGAGGTAGAGGCACCAAATTTTCAGCACAGCTGCTGGTGCCTCTCCTTAAAAAAAACTCCCCAAGTTTCAAAAAGATTGGACTAGGGGGTCAAATTCTACGAGCCCCAAAATAAGGTGCCCCTATCCTCCATTATTTCCAATGGATGGAAGACATTTAAAAGGTCCCTTTATATGTGACAGCCAGAACTCGCTTTGGAGTTCAATTGCACTTCTTCCCTCCCTTCTCCTGGACTCTCCCCAGTAAGTCCCCTGCCCACTTGTCAGCCTAACCTGGCAACCCTATATCTACCTGCTATGTGAAACACACAGAAAACCTATACTTGTCCTCCAGTGATGCCACTATCGGTGCAGGGCCACATTTGAGGTTTGGAAAACAGTGCTGGGGAAAGAATTAAATCTTTGTCAATACATCCAGTAAATAGCTCTGGTGGATGATACTGTACAGATGCAGCAGCAATATAAGAGTGGTATTCTAAAGCCATGTGCTTTAAAATGAAAGCATCTTAAGAGAATGGGGCATAAGGGAATCTTCAGAACGTGAAGGATGGCTCCAACCCACTTGGCCAACAGGGTGCCCAGATACAAACAGAATTAAATGTTAACACATTTTTTTGTAGTATAACTTTGATTCCACTGCTACCATTGCTGTCTTCCCTCCTCCCTGGTGTCAGTCAAAGCAGCAGCTTTGGGGCAGAACAGAATGAAGTGTCTCTTTACTTTAATGATAACAGATGCCCAAATGAGAAGACTGAGTAGCAAGAGGGACTCTGCAGCTCTTGCTCTTGAGTTTCCTCTGGTGGGTATTTTTTCAGAAAATGTATGGGGGTTTTTAGGTCTTTCTATCCCCAGTGAAGACTCAAAGTGACATAAAAATATAATTTAGGCAAACAAAGGGGAAAAAAATATGACACAACAAAGTCCTGGGCTGCTCCAGCTGATCCACTGAGCTCACTTAGGGCCACCGACTGCAAGCCAGGGGCCAGGAGTCCAACTGCTGAAATATTCGTTACTCGAGCTCTATGGGATTTTAAACATTTCAATTAGCTTTTAAAAATTTAAATACTGCCTCACCCACTATACAGTCGATTCCATCTCCTCACCCTCGGATATGTAATTACCACAGCACATAGACTTAAGGTCCTATACTCTGTGCTGCTAGAAAAAGCCCCTCAGCTGCAAGCAGAATAAAAACAAATCCAAAGAGTAAATGCACCTTGGCAGAGAATTGTCGAGTGGATTTAACTTACAACAATAAACAATAAATAATATAGTCTCTCCGAACACTGGAGACGCATATGTGTTCTCTCCATTGATTTTATCACTTCATCACACACAACAAATCTGAGTCAACACGAGTGGCAAGTCTCTGCGGTAAAAAGAAACGTTAAGTCAAGGCCATGAAAGCAGATCACATGCTTAGGAATTTGTCTATTGTAACCATAATGAGGTGGCCTATTGTCTCCAAGGACCCAAGCTATACAATGGACCCAGTAAAGAGTTAGTGAAAGTGTCTCCTCCCAACCCCGGCCCATCTCTCATAGTAAAACCTAAGTTGAAGGTATCATAAGCCTTTAAAAGAGACAAGAAGAAGAATAGCTATGGATTTATTTCACACATACAAGATTGGTTTGGGACAACCAGATAGTGCCAGATTTACAATTTGGGAAGACCCTAGATCAATAAACACTCAGTGGGCTGCTTTAACTTGGTAGACGTAAGGTATGCGAAGTAAAAATTCACCCTGCTTCTACATTGGTTTGGGTTGGAGTCACCAAGTCCTTTCCTTATATGCAGCTCCCATCCCACAAGGCTTTTGCCCAAGCAGGCCCCATGAACCCCAGAACTGCCTGTTTAGTGGTTGAAGTAGATTCCCCCCTCACTTTTTCAGCAACAGAAATGCTGGTTGGGTCCATCCCTTTCTTCATAAAGTCCAGCTAGTCTGTTTGGTGCAGTGGTTAGGTGCGCAGTCTCTAATCTGGGAGAACTGGGTTTGATTCCCCACTCCTCCAATTGCAGCTGCTGGATGACCTTGGGGAAGTCATAGTTCTGACACAGCTGTTCTCTCAAGGACAGCTCTGTCAGAGCTCTCTCAGCCCCACCTACCTCACAGGGTGTCTGTTGTGGGGAGGGGAAGAGAGAGGAGTTTGTAAGCCACTCTGAGACTCCGAGTGAAGGGCGGGGTATCAATCCAATCCTCCTCCTCCTCCTCCTCCTCCTCCTCCTCCTCCTCCTCCTCCTCTTCTTCTTCTTCATTAACTTACTCCCCATCTCCAAGAATCCCAGATGCTATTCCAAGCACCCTTCCAATGCAAGGCAATGCAAGGCTACACAAAGCAAGTGATGATCCTGTCCTGCCATGATGCAGTTCTAGATCTGGATCCATGGGGTTAGATCACACAGTCAGCTTCCACTAATGGAAGGAATGCCAATTTCCCCCTCCTGTTGTATAGTTCAGGTTCACCATTTACAGTGTTCCTGAGGGTGCCCTGTCTCCCAAGAGCAGCATTTTGGGGATCATTTCAGGCTGCAGTGGTAAGAGGGAGACAAGAAAGTCCTGTTATGCTTATAGAAATAATGGAGATTTATTGCAGGATATAAGCCACAGAGTTTGACTGGTTTATTTTAGTGATCCTCCACACATTTTCAGAGATTTAGTTTCACTGTTTTACCCCCACATCACCAGGTCAAGTTTTCCTCTTGATTTCATTTCTGCAGCTTCATTTTTAGTAACCTAAGGTTACTGGGCCCAACCTGGCAACCACCAGGAGACCAGGGAGGTAGAATATGGGGTTCACCATCAGTGATATCCCACTTTTCTAGGAATCACAGAAAACTCTGTGATAAGCTGATGTGATCTCCAGGGAAAACTTGGAAGTGGTGTTAGTCCTCTCTGGGAATCACAAGAAACTCTGTGGTTTTACCATAAAGTTTCTGGTGATTCCTAGAGAGGTGTGATGTCACTTCCAAGTTTCCCTAGAAGTGACATTGCGCCATAGGCCCTATGGCCATTTTTTATTTTATTTACCTCCTACTGATGCTCTAAGCAGGAGCGCAGAATGAGGACTGTGGGCAGGGAAACCCCCTCCTCAATAGGAGACAGATAATCCTAGGTAGCCAAGATTTTATTCCCACATACATTGTTTTATACCTGCATTTGAGTAAAGTGGCACAGAATTTTTTTAGCAACCTGATTTCAGATATGTATTCTCTACGTATGAAGACACACGGCCTGACTTAAAGGTGGATATCAAGGGTTCATCTTCCCAGGCACAGTTCATGAAGAAAAATATAAAACAGCATGGTTGCTTGGACATAGCTGTCTAACATCTGTTCCACTCATGTTAATTCAGGCTGAACATCATAAAATGACACAAATCTAAAAGGATGGGGGGTGATTATTTACCTGTTTGTGAGGTCTAAATTTGACCAACACTGAAATCCCTTTTTATGGATAGAAATACAACTTCTGGAGCCCATTAACAGCATGCATGGAATGAATGCACATTTTCAAAGGAAATGGACAGATTCGAGAATGAAAATACTCAACAGAAACAACTCTTTATTGATCTTGCACACCATCAACCAAGAAATCAGAAGGAGATTGAGACTGGGAAGGGCAGGAAGAAAGCTGATTCATTTGAAATGCGGACTTGGAGGAGAGCTTTATGGATATGGTGGACCACCAGAGGACAAATAAGTGGGTTCTACATCAAGTCAAGTTTGAACTCTCCCTAGAAACTAAAATAACTAAACTAAGGTTATTGCACTTTGGCCAGTTCCCCTGGAGAAAAAGTCAGCATTGGAGGGTGGACTCTACAACACCAGATCCATACTGATGATGTCCCTCCCCTCCCCAAACCCTCCCTCACCAGACTCCACCTCCAAAATCCCCAGAGTTGGCAGCCCTTAGAGTAGGTGCCATTTTAAAAAATATTCCCTCATGCAAAAGAAAAAAAATCAGTCAGAAATCATATAAATAAAACATAAATAAACACAATTCCACTGTTCGGAGATGTATAATCCCTAGTGATTATAATGGCTGCCAATCCGTTTGGATCAGTGGCTTTTGCATGCATGCGCAATGTGGAAAAATCCAATGCAAACCTGTTCAGTAGGACCTGAGTTGTTTGATGCCCAACCGAATATATCCAGTGATCAGCTCACATCTGATCACAGATGAATACATAAGTTTGACTGTTGAACACATTTGACGTGAAATGCTCAGCATCCCTAATCTTGACTGCACAGGTCTAATTTCTTTGGATTGCTACAGAGGCAGGAAGAACATTTGACAGCTGCACCAAAGCTCTTTGCAGCTTTTGCACAGGAATGAGATAAGAAACACTTAATATAGAATTTTGGGGGATGAACAAATCATTGTAAAACCAAGCAAAGAGGGAGAAAGCAGCTTGGAGAGGGGCAGACATACATACGCAGAAGTTGTTTAGAACCTCTGAGGGTATCCTTACACCTTCCAAATCTTTCTTCAAGAATACAAGTACAAGTTCTACATATAGGTACAAAAAAGATCCATCTGAACTTAACCCTACTGCTTAATGAGCAAAGAAAGAGACATTTCCACATGGGTACTGAACATACTCATGATCCTGTCATGTTGCATTCTCAGAAGTAGGAAATGGTTTGTTCTCTCAAGGATGAAATCAAGTTATATTACGAGATGACAGATAGATAACAGGAACAGAAAATAAATCACAGTTCAAAATAAAAGAACAACAAAGTTAAACCCTTGAAACATTGCTCATATTTCTTGGATGGCCACCAAGCCTGTGGCTCATTTGGCTAAAAAAACATGAGAGAATTTGCATTTTACTTGGTGTTGGCACATAGCGTTGCCAACCCCGGGTTCCAAAATACCTGGAGATTTGCAGATAGAGCATGGAAGAGCAAAGTTTGGGGAGAGGAGGGACATACACCAGGAGAAGTGGGATAAATGATTTAAGTAAATAAATGCATACACACATACATAATTTATGTAGTCTGGAAATCAGTTATAATTCCAGGAGATCTCCAGGCCCCCCCTCTTGGTGTGGCCATGTTTTCTTGCTAATTTGGCTAAAACCACTGCTGTTTGATTATCTAGGAGGGAACGGTAAGTAGAGGGATGTAAGCGGCTGTTCGTACTAGGAGGGGAATTGTGTCTTCCCAAAAGAAACTCCTAGGCTGGTGCAGCATATCTACAGAACGATCAATCTGGAGGCAGCCTTGATTGCAAGTCTGAGTCAGAAGACCACCCAGCATGGATCTGAAACAAGGACACATATCCTGCAGAAGGACAGGGGAGCTGGCAGGCTGGAAGGGGAGCGAGTAATCAGTGCAAGAGGGGAAGTAAAAGCAAGTTGGCACGTTGAAACAATGATCCTCATGAGCAAGAGTGTAGTCTGGCTGTTGACAGAGCAAGGATTCTAGAAGTATTTGACAGGAAGAACAGGCAGAAGCAATGAGCTGCTGGGGGTTGGACTCATACCCGGACTCTGGAAGCTACTCTGAAGGGGGAGGGGGGAAACAAGCCTACAGCCCCCTAAAACTGAAAAGGCCCAAACTAAAAAGCAGAGGGAAAAGGATATCTCTGTCCTTAAACAGCAATGATAAATAAACTTTATCAAATAGCAATCTGACAAAGCCAGTAAAATATATATAAAACACTATGTTAAAATAAAATAAAAGAACAATTCTATTTTGACAAAGTCTTTTGTCAGTGGTCCTTTATCACAAAGTAACCATAAAACAAATTCACGGGCACACACATATGCACATACACACAGCTCTTGTAGCCACTCCATAAAAGGCACACCCACAAAATAAAGTGACATTTCAAAACTGCTGGTAAGCACTAGCTTTCCCATTAAATCTGGCGAGTCCAATTTCCTTTTAGAGATCCATTTTCAACGACCATGGCATTGGTTAAAAAGGTGAGCACTGGGTATTCTTAAAATAATTGGCATGGATTAGTTAAGGCGACACACATTTCCTATATGCAGACTGAATTCAGACTGGCAGTTTGAAGCAGGAGCCAGTCATGGCAAAAAAGACCTAGAACAAACTGTTCCAGGGTTTCCCAGTCACACGAGGCCGACTGATGCGGGAGCATACCGGGAAGAGACGCACAGGAGCGTTCAGACTGCTGGCCCGGAGGCATGGCTGTAAACGGCTTTTTTCCTGATAAATCGGCTGGATGCCTATGTGTGTATGAGGCATCCAGCCAACATAGGCATCCAGCCAATTTGGGGAGGATCCCATTGCACTGGCATCACATTGGGTGGTAGAGCGGAGCACAGCCAATCATATTGCTGCTGCCTTATGTGCAATGTGGGTTGCTCCCAGCTTTTCAGCTGAGCGTTCACACTTCCGGGAAGCGGAATGCAGTGGGATAAAGGCACTCTCCGGGATTTCCTACCACTTTCAACAGGTATCTTTTAATCCTGGGAGCGAAGCGGAACAACACGGGTTGCCTATGGGTGGGGAACGCCAGGCAGATGTGCCTGTGTGAACGCCCCCTTTAATCTGCTTGGGAAACGTGGCTGAAACGTGGCTATAGCGAGGCAAACTGCCAGTCTGAACTCAGCTGCAGAATCATTCAACAGGATCTGGCTTTCCAATGGCTTTACGTAGCCTTGAGAAACTGCCATTTTGACGGCTTTGGCAATTTTGGAGATAGGCCTTTTTAAGGAGGTGATGGCAAACCAAGGTCGCCAGGATTTATTTATTTTTATTCCTTTTTGGTGCTTAATGGTAACTCAGTAAATAGCTCAGTTGGAAAATTAAGTGAAGGAGCCTTCCTCTGACCTAAAAAGCTAGAGGAACTTTGATTAGGGGAAGGCTCAAAAGAAAGAACCTCCACTAGCAAAATGACTCCATGGGATCCAACCTGTAAACTTGTTCAGTATTAAATGATCTGAGATTCCTGAATTTTATGTATAAGAGGGGGGAAAGTAGGGGGTGATTTTTTTTGTGTGTGCGAACGGGTCCTGAAAACTACAGTTTAAAAGGAAGCACCCAAAAGGACAGTGGTTAGGTGCACAGACTCTAATCTGGGAGAACCGGGTTTGATTCCCCACTCCTCCACTTGCAGCTGCTGGATGACCTTGGGCAAGCCATAGTTCTGTCAGAACTGTCCTTGAAAAGGCAGTCCTTGAAAGAGCTCTCTCAGCCCTGCCTACCTCACAGGATGTCTGTTGTGGGGAGGGGAGGGGAAGGGAAAGGAGTTTGTAAGCCGCTCGGAGACTCCGAGTGAAGGGCGGGATATAAATCCAATCTCTTCTCTTCTTCTTCTTTATCAGCTTTGACTCTCAAAAGCTTACACTCCAAAAATCTAAGGTGCTACTGGACTAGAACCAAGCTGCTCTACTGCAGACCAATACGGTTACCCTCTGAAACCACTGCCCAAAGGACGCTAACTTTAGAAATGTGTCCCACTTCAAAAAGCTGGCAAGTCACTGACCTAACGTGACCCGTTTATCAAAATCACCTAACCTTATTAGCATTCCTTAAATCCAGGCAAATCAAAAGAAGTGAAGGTTTAAGAATCCTCCTTTCCCCTAAGAGATATTATTTATAAACACATGCTGGTCAATAAAGAAGTGTTACTTAAACATGAATTGAATCAAATTGCATATATTATCCTGAAGAGTTATGCAAATGATGGCGGAGGAAAGCATTAAGCAAACTTTTAAGTGTATTCAGCTGGGTTCCACAGCCTAAGTAGTTGAATACATTTGCACACTTTCCACACGCAGAGAAGACTCATTTGATGTTAGTGGCTGTCGCTAATTTGCTTCACCCTTAGCAGGAAGGGTGCAATAAACAAATGAGCGCTTAGGTTTCGCCACAATGTGTTTGCATTGCAGTCCTCTGGTAGACAGATGACATTGTTACTGTGTGACACTGTTAAGCCCCAAAAAAGTTCTTGTTCCTTTTAGTATCTGTTTTATTACTGGTATACTTTATAGTCCCTGGCGTCTGATACTTTGTTCTTCAACTTCTTTGTTGTACCGTCTGTTTTATAGTTAACAGTCAATTTTTGGAAACTCTCCTAGAACTTTACTATAAATCATCACATACAAGTCAGTGGGTCTATGGCAAAGCTGCCTCCATTTTAGTCGTGTCCCCACCATCTGGGCGCTGAGACCAGCTTTCCTCTGTTTTTGCATCTAAGCAAGGAAACAAGTCTCTGGCCCTCACAGAAAGGTAGTGTCATACCTAATTCAATCATGCTAAGTCAAAGAAGAGTCACATGGGAAAAGCCTATCCTCAGCCATTGTCTCACATTCAGGCCACTGGTCAAGATGTCCAGTGACCAATCTATGTGCCCTCACTCATTAGTAGAGCCAGTCTATTAATATTTCCATTGCTTACCCACAAGATCCATGCCCATATTTGGCTCATATCTCTGGACTAGTGGTTCACCAGTTAAGATTTGTCTAGTTTGAAATGCCCACCAAATGTCATGTCTGATCAGGTAGAAGCAGAAAGGGCCCGGGTAAGCCGGGCCCGCCATTTGCGGGGACGGGCTGGGACCGAGAGGCTGGCCAGCCGGAAGGGGGGGGGCTAGTGCGCGGCGGGAAAAGACGCGCCTCCCCACCCCCTTTTTGCCACCGGCTAAGGGAAGGTCAGGGAAGCCGCTCCCCCTCCCCACTTGACCACCAAATGTCATGTCTGATCAGGTAGAATTTGCCACCCATCACCCACCACCTGGAACCCTACCATTTTTACCTTATTTGGAATTATTCCCATGACAACTCCTCCTTTCTCCTTCATCCATTCAGAACATACATCTGCTCCCATGTCCCTTCCCCAATATCCAACTCTAGAAATAAAATTTTGCATATGCATCTCCCTGCTGCTTATCCCGCAGGGATAAAACTGTTCCCCAGAGTATTTATTTCTTCCTTTTATTTAAAACATTTTTATGCCACCTTGGGGATCAGGGTCCCCAAGAAATGCACATAAAAACTGTAAAGTGTTTGAACAATTTAAAACAACATTTAAAATTATAAACTAATCCAGTAAAAACACATAATGCTGGGACCAGGAAAGAGGGTCAATAACTGTTATTTGAAGGTATGTCAAACAAAAGAAAAAAAAATCTTAATCTGCTAGCAGAAGACAGCAAGAGAGAGAGAGAGAGAGAGAGAGAGAGAGAGAGAGACGAATCTCCTTGGGGAAGGAGTTCCAAGGTTTTGGTGCCACAACCAAGAAAGCTCTTTCTTGGGTCAGTACCCCTCTAGCCTCAGATGGCAGGGGAAACTAAAGCAGGACCTCTGAAAATAAGTGGAGTAAGCAGATAAATTTATACAAGAGAAGACAGTCCTTAAGGTATGTTGCTTCCAGGCCATACAGCATGTATTTGGCTCTAAATCATCCATGCTTTTACAACTGCAGAGCTGTCACATGTCACTGGAGTTATTTTTGGATTCACTTGATGGGACTTCCATTGCTGGACCTTCAGGATCAGTAGCTATAAATCTTTCTTTTCCTCTCTCTCTACCCTCTTGCCCTGTCGTCACCACCACCTTCCCACTCCTCCACTTGCACCTGCTGGATGACCTTGGGCAAGCCATAGTTATGGCACAGCTGTTCTTGAAAAAGAGCCGTTTCTGTCACTCTCAGCCCCACCTACCTCACAGGGTGTCTGTTGTGGGGAGGGGGAGGGAAAGGAGTTTGTAGTGAAGGGTGGGGTATAAATCCAGTCTCCTCTTCCTCCTCCTCCTCCTCCTCCTCCTCTTCTTCTTCTTCATCACCATCCTCACCTGAGTAGTAATTTGCTTGGAGTAATTTGCTGTATAGTGGGCCATCTAAGTATTGGGTACTTGGCATTACCTGACAACTTAATATTTGCTAAGCCCCCTGCCCAGATAAAGCTCAATGAACATCCATATAAGTTACTGTTTTGCACTTTAGAAGACCAAGCAGGGCTTTGTCTAGTCCTTTCAGGCAACAGGCTGTAATTAGCCACACAGCAGAGAGGTCCCTCCAGAGAACAATCAGTACGACAAACACCACAGGACGAGAGCAGGAATGCTCAGTCTCCCCCTAGTTCAGTTTGCAGCTTGTCCATAAGTTGCAATTAGAACTGTACATTTGACAAACTGCCTATGTACAAACAGTTTGCACATATTCGGTCATGGCCCTCCCGCAAATGCTGACAGACAGTGCAGACACTTTCTCACACCGTTTTCCTACAGTTTCCCCACCAGCAGCCATCACCACCCCAATCTGCTGTTTCCCACAATCTTTGTAAATATATATATATATATATATATATATATATATATATATATATTAACAACTTACATTGTGAAATTCCTGTCTCTTGTGGACGACTGATTTAATGTTTATTAGTGTCATAAGTGATTTAAAGTTCACTAGTGTCATTAGTATGTGACCCATTCATATTTGGATGGATTCATGCGTACACATTCTTGCACTGTCTCATGGGAACTGTAGCTATTTTCCAAGGCCAGAACTAGCATTCTCTGGACCAGATGTCCCCAACCTTTTTGAGCCTGCAGTCACTTTTGGATTTCTGATCCAGGATGGCAAGCACAACCGCAAAGGGGCCACCATGCAAGGTGAAGTAACACAGAGAAGAAACCCAAGTACAGAAGACAAAAGGAGTGGTTTTTTTAAAAAAAATATACTGGGAAAGAGGAGTGAGAGAGAGACTAAAACCAACACTGCAGCTGCCAATGAAACAAAGTTATTTTAATCTGCACAGGCAATGAGATCTCCAGTGGCCAATAAGATGCCCTAATGGGCTGGAGCCCCACCTGGCCCCATCCACTTTCTAAAAACACTTGGCAACCAGACAGTGTGTCAGCAGGTGCCATGGCGCCCATCGGAACCACACGGGGGACACCTAACACTAGACAGTCGTGTGACTCTTGATGAAGATTTCCTCTGCCTGGCTGCCAGAAACTAACATGCATCTTATTTACCAAAGGATGACATAATCATGATGTTGTACCATAGAGAAAAATCTCATGCAGGGAAGCCTGTGGAAAGTAACTACATGGACAGTTGCCAGGCTGAATCCCTCAGACTATGCAGGTGGAAAGCTGATCAATATGTCATCCAGTTCAAAATTTGAACAAAACTATGAGACTGTCAGATGAGGGCTTTAATACATATGTAAATGAGCAGCCTGCTCAACGCAAGTTCAAATGCTGATTGCATTTCTTGCAAACTTCACCATCATCCCTAGACTACAAAACAGAACATATAAATGTGAAGAAGGAAGGAAGGAAGGAAGGAAGGAAGGAAGGAAGGAAGGAAGGAAGGAAGGAAGGAAGGAAGGAAGGAAGGAAGGAAGGAAGGAAGGAAGGAAGGCATGTATCAATTAGAATGGAGTACCCACTTAATAAGACATAGATGAATGAGGAAAAGACAAATTCTGTCTTCACATTATTATCCTGCCTTTTCCTAAAGGAACTCAGTGCAGTTTTCATCATTCTCCACTCCTCTGTTTTACCTTCACAATGATTCTAGGATGTACACTAGACTAATGGTTTTGTTCAAGCAGAACATTTGTCAATGTTCCTAGCCAGCAGAGTAGCAACGAATCAACTAGCTTAAGAAAACATGAGCAACTTCTTAAACAAAACCAAAGCCCTCTCTGAGCCACAAAACCAGCAATTCAACTGGGGAAAACCAGTACAAACCTGCTCAGTGGCAAGCTCTGTAAAATGGTTGATCGGAAAATATCCCTATCAGTTATATATCTGCTGAGTCATGGCCTTCCTTCCCTCTGACCTCTGTGAATTCTACAAACAGTTACAGAGTAATTGCTACATCCAAAGATTTCTGAACACCACCAATGGTCATTCCTTATTCAACTTGCATTAACTATGATTAGAGGTTTCTCAGTTCAAGTCTGGCTCAGATAATATCTAATGAACATCCCTAGTCCCAGGCAGACAGCAAAGCAAGTGGCTTATTTAAACCTTGGCGCTCTGCCATACATCTCTGCTTCACTGTGTTCAAGTGAATGGGTTCTATGGGTCTGCAGTATCCCAAAAGCCATAGAGTCAAAATTCTGGATTCTTCCATTTCCATGTGATTGACTGAAATTCGCATTTTAAATTCATGCTTTCCCTTTTTTAAAGGTTTAACAATATGTGCTGTGGTAATCTTCTCTCATTTCCACCAAATTGCCAAGAAGCCCCAGAACCAATATGATCCAAGTGGGCTACGTATAGCCTACCTAAGTGACAACAACAGATCTTATCTTAAACCTCTCTTGCAAACTGCAAATCAAAAAGAGTATTTTTGATTCAGCATCTTCCCTTCTAAGTATTTCAACAGCTTCCACATTATGACTTCCCCCTATTTCATAGTATATTTTGTGACTCCCAATGATGCAATAAACAGAAGCACACATGATCTTTTCCTATCATTATTGGGTAGTTTATCATTTAACTATTCCTCATTTTTCAGTTGTGATTCTCCCATTCAGTCATCCAGTTACAGAACAGAAACTCTCCAGACATTAACAATTACTCTCTATGAATAATCAATACACAATAGCTACAGTGAAGTAGTTACAAACCCCACTGGTTAAAAAAAAAATTATACACCCAAATGATGCCATTTAACCCACTGGTTAAAAAAAATTATACACCCAAATTGATCACCTATATCCTGTCTTAATAAATACTCTTTTTCCTGTTAAGTGTTTTTATACATTTTTAGAGTTTCATAATTGCACTGTTGTTCATCCTTTTGATTACCATGGTACACAGGTGGTTTATAAATATAAATCATTATTAAACCACTTCTATTTTACAGCCCAATCCTTAAAAGCAGTCTGCCAATGTAAGCCCCATTCAATTCAACCACATATGTGTGAGCAGAATGCTTTGCCATTCAAACTGTAAGTTATTTTTCCCCAAGGGCCTTCTGTGTTAGAAGCACAGTCCTGGTATAACTGATTTTCCAATTTTCACATTACAGAGTAATGGGAAGCAAAATGAGAGCTTTCATTTTGCTTCCCCATAAAGGTGGATCTAGTGAGTTTCAAAATAGACTGTAAGCAGCTCCTTTTGGTTATTAAGCTTCAGTCCTGGTTGTTTGGTCTCTTTTTCTTGTTGATATCCACTCATCTGTATACTAGAAAATTCTGTCTTTTTAAAAATCTATTGGACAGGGCAGGCCAGCACAGCTTCTGACCTTCCTGTGCTCAATGCAATGCAACAGCCACATATTACAATCTACCACAGAAATCAATACTTTTGGGGGCTTGTGATTCAAGCAGCTGTGAGAATGATGGTCTGTGCTTGAGAACTGGAGATCCAGGCAGAATCAGCAGCTTTACAAGTTCAAATGGTTCCTTATTGTCTCCTTGTGTGTGTCCCATGAGCCCTTCGGAATGGTTAACAGCAGTGATTACAGTGCTGCGTAACAGATCCGCAATTACCTCTCGTGGCAAATTGCCATAGTGAGGCAGTGTGTGTCCCATTCATACAGTCCCCAGTTTGAGATCTCTGGTACCTTATAGTTAATCTACTATCATTTATGCCTACCTGGAGTACAAAAATAGCAAGACTGCCAGATACTTGGCAGGCCACAATACGTGGTTTGTGAAGTGCTGCAGTGGTAAGTCACCGAAAGTTGCACTCATCTAGTCTAGAAGAACTATGATCCGAGATTACTGTTTCCTCCGACATGTAGTCCAGGTGCCCAAGACAAGCAAGTACCATGGCTGACAGACAGCCTAAATGTAGGATGACCAAAGGCTGGTAGTCTGGAAGTAAACTGGAAGGTTCTGCGACAACAAAATGCCCAGATTGAAAGAAAGGATTAGATACAGGATTTTATATAACAGCCAGTGGCACTGAATTGGATCTCTAGTGTTGCCAGACTTCTCATGTTAGGAGACTTATGGAATATTGCTTGTACTGTTCTCCTCCATATAGCAGTCCCAGTGGATCAGGGAACAAGAATCCTTCCAGCAGGGCTCTATGTCTGAACCCTAGGAACATATGCCCATATCCAAAAGCTGAAGATTTTGATTTACAGATCCACATGAGCAATGTTGTTGACCAACATTGGAATTATATGTTATTTAATTTTTTTACACCTTGCCTTTCCCCCATAACAGGAAGCTTACAAGAAATATGGACCCCACAATCTCAAAATTACCCATTGTACTAATTAACATACTGGCAAAAGCTTCCCTGAAAGACAGCCATCTTACAGTGTTTCCAAAAAGCTAACAAGGAGGACAACCAACAGCACCTCATTCAACAGGCTTGCACCCAGGGATGGAATCTCATCTGAGAAGGTGTACATCTGCTCAAAGGATGGTCTTACCACCCAACAACAACTTAATTATCAATACTACATCAGAGGTGGGGTGATGTGTAGCATCAGCTAGCTCTCCTGTTGTATATGAGAAAATTCGTGAAGCAAATGCAAGCTATTGTTCAGCGTGAGACAATGAACAGAACTTCAGACTTAAGTCAGAAAGGTCTAGGATTGCTTCACCTCTCAAAATTCCAGGTCCAATAAACCAATCCAAGGAGCAACCCACACTATATTTTGTAGGGTGGGAAAATACCAGTGAAAGTTCCTGATAAAACCCCATCTCTTCGTGGCTTCAATTAAATTTTCTGCACTGGGCAGATATTATTTGTTACTATTCCCTTCTGTCTGAAGAGGAGAAAAAAATATTCAACCAATGTTTCCTACCTGTCAAAACATATAGCTCTGAAACATGCTTTTCTGACAACAAACATGGCTGAGAAGCTGCAAACAACCCAGTGTGCTTGGGAGAGGGGCATGCTGAGCATCACAAATAAAAGTTGGAAGGGTGGGGGGATAAAAGGTTAGAAAGGAGAGAGACAAAAGCAGGTTACGTGCAAGAAAATTTTCAGAACAAATCACAGAGAGGAGCATGATCAGAGATGGCAAACAAAATAACAACAAAATAAAAAGTCCACCATCTGGATGCAGAAGCCAAAAACCCAAGGGGGGCTAGTGATAGACATCCCTCATTCGGTCCAATTTTCAAGATTGTCCATTATCCTCGCAAACAAGTGCTTGTTAACTCACAACAAAAGGATCTCCATGTAGTAGTTAATCTCCAGTCAAGACCAGAAAAGGGAGTGGCACGTTGATAACATGTGAAGGGAGTTAGTGCTCTCATCAGCCCCATACAGGAACTGGTGTGTGTGTGTATGTGAGTGTATGTATTAGTCCTGACACCATTTCATACAAAAATCCATGGCTCTCCAGTCCTTGTATTTTTTCTTAACTTTCACGTGCCTCATGTCAGATGAATAAATGATAAAATAGCAATACTGTGCTAATAAAATAGCAATACTGTGCTATTTACTCCCCTGCCCCAATAAGGTTACAATCTCCAGACAGATTAGTTAGAGGCAGGGGTGGGGGAAGAGGTGGTGAAAGTCAGTCTGGAGTACAGCCATGTCTACAAACATCTGCAATTTAAAAAAAAAAAATCTTCAATCCAAACTGGCCCTCCATATTTTCTAAATGCACAGCACTATCCTACTCCTTCAAAAGGAAGACTGCAGACACTTAGAAGAATTCAAGATTCCATATAGTAATTGGACGTAACATTTGAAGGTGAAAATTAGAGGCTTTTTATCGCCACCCTCATTTTAACATACTGATTATTAATACCACCAAGTGTAGTACACTAGATTATTATTTAACAAGTCCCAGCCCTTCCCTTTCAACCTCCCCCCTCTCTCTTTTTTTAAAAAAATCAGGAAAGTAATGAAGCAATTAAGTTATTTATGACTATAAAAATAGAAACAAATTATCTCTAATTCAGAAGCTCAAAAGGAATTTTCATTGGCAAAGGATTACCTTTTGGCAGTTTTTAAAGAATGAAAATATTATGAAAATGGGAACACAATAATAAAATACATCTAATTTGGGGGGTTGTGTACTGTGCAAAAGGTCTTAATATGTGTTGTTTCAAGACTTCTTTTTTCTCCATTCTTCATTTGCTAAAGTAGTTTACTGGCAGTTATACAGAGAGCCAAGTGTCAGCTTGAGTCTACCGAGAAAATTCATATTCACAGAAATCATTTCCCTCCACATTTTGTTAAGCCTTTTACACACACACACGCTCTTTTTTGCCTTCTCTTTCTCTCTCTGTCATACTTTCTGAAATATCTTTTTTAGGATCTCTCTCTAATTTTATTGAGATGGCTCCGCTGAGGTATAGCACTATAGTTCAGTAACCATAGGAAAGTTAACCCAAAAGAGCCAGCTTGAAACTACCGCAAACTGTTTTGGCTTCTTATGTTAACATTTCATCTCAAAGGCCTCTTATCTCTTTCTGTGACTTGCAAGGTATCTTTTTGTCTCTATTGTGCTTACTGTTCTAAGGTGCTTCATTCACTGCCGCTGAAGTGGACTCTAGTGTGCCAACTGGAGGCTGGCAAAGTTTTTAAAATTTGGTTGATCTTGCCATCTGACACCTTCAGGAGCTTATAGTGAAGCGGATCTACACCACTATTAAGTTATTTGTTTATTAAATAAATATTACTCATTTAAATCAGGAATGCAATGAAGCAATTAAGTTATTTATGGTATAAAAATAGAAACATTCATTCAGTGGTAAATAATTCATTTAGTGGTAAATATATCTATTTGCTACCATATTTCTATCTCACCTTTTCCCATGGCTTAAGACAGTTTACACTACATGCTTTAAAACATCAAACAATAATAAAAACCCCAAAAACCCAACCAATAGCACAGAATAAAATGCCTACAGCTCATACTTCATTAAAAGGACAGTTTCTTACCTCCTTAGGGAGTCCATGTGATAAAGTGGGAGCAACTACAGAAGAATGACAAGTTATACAATATATTGTTCACATGACACAGTGTGACTAATCTTCGCCCCTTGTGTTGTATAGTTTTTCCCAGGTACATTCTGCATTACAATACATGATACAACAAAATAAGCCTAGAATCCCAGGCATGCAGCTCTGCTGCTCTTATTTTCCAATGGAAGTCTCCAGACAGCACTAAAAACAATATTTTGGAAAGAGATTACACCAGTAGTAGGCAGAGTGTTTTTGTGAACACCTGGCCAGCTGCATAACATCTACCTAAACTTTTGCCTCCTTCCTGTGTACTGAAACACAAATCTGGGTGTGGCCAGAGGAGCAAGAGCCAGGGGCCCTACATCAGCCAGTCCAGTCAACAAAGATCTAGCCAGGATTTATTTGCTTTGTTTCTTGCCTGGTTTGCTTAAATTATATTGTTTAATCTGGTTTGCTTTTTAAATTTAGTGCAAGCTGCTTTGGATCCCATTGTGGAGAAAATGCCTTGAGAAGTAAATCAAATGAAGTTTCATGTCCCTGTCTAGCTGGGAAGTTCCACATACACAAGCATAAAGTTCAACTGCAATCAATGCTTCCTCTAAGCTGTGGAGTCTTGTGAGCAAAAATTCTACTTTGTGAGCCACTGGCATTAAAGCTGTGAGCAAGCGATTCGGCTACTGCTTGGGAGCCATCCTTCCTGAGCTAAGACAAAAATGTGTGAGCCGGAGGCTAAAAAACTGTGAGTTAGCTCACACTAACTCAGCTTAGAGGGAACATTGACTACAATAGCATCTGACAGAGTGAGCTTTAACTCATGCAAACTTATACCCTGGAAAATTTTGTTGATATTAAGGTTCTGCTGGATTTGAATTTTGTTCTACTACTACAGACTGACACAGCTACCCAACTGAAACTATACATAAGCTTGACTACAAATGAAGATCAGATCAGCAGTTGTTATGCATGACTGAAGTTAGATCATGGACCCTGCCTACTCATTTACTTTCCATTTTTTTACTGTAATATTGGCCCCGTTCACACAGAGCATTTGCCCCGCTGAAGGCACGGGAACCCCGCGGACTTTCCATGCACGATCATATGAGCACATCTGGGAGGCATAGCACTCCCGTGGCCAACCCACGGCTTCCCTCTGAAAATGCGGAGTAAAAAACTACTAGGGTCGAAGTACTAGTTTCCAGAAACCCCGGGGCAAAGCCGGCGTCTGATCGCGGGAGCACCAGTATCCCGCGGTTTCTGATGCCAGCCCATGTCCCGGGGTTTCCGGATGTTGTAAGTTTCCATGGGATGTGCACCAACACTGAATGAGGCATGTGCATATGCAAGACACCGGCAGCAGCCCGCCCCCCCCAACAGCACATGCACACTTTGCAACAGAGCGGCTTGTGTGGTCTGCTGCGCCACTTTTTTGCTGTACTGCAGCAGCGTGGTGTGATTGGCACTTGGAGCTGGAGCATGGCAACCCGGTGGCTCGTGTGATTGAGCTACCGTGCCTTATTTTGCTCCGGGGCAAACTGCCACGCCTCCCCCCACGTTTTCTGGCCCGTATGACCGGGGCTGTTGTTGGCTTTTTGCCATCAAGTCAAGCTGATTGACAGCAACCCTGTATGGTTTTCAAGGTAAGACACGGTCAGAGGTGCTTTGCCATTGCCCACCTCTATGTCACAACCCTGGTATTCCTTGGTGATCTTTCATCCAAATACTAGCCAGGGCTGATCCTGCTTAGCTTCCATAATCTGACAAGATCGGGCTAGCCTGGTGTGACAGACTGCAGTTTTAAAAGCTCTGGGGTACTGTGTAAACAGGTAAAGTACTATGAAGGGTTAATTCTTCACAGAGCCAGAGAGCTTTGAGTGACAGGCTGTTCCAAGAAATCTGATTGGTTAGCATCAGCTGAACAGTGAAAGACTTCTGAACTGGATGCTGAGGAGAATTCAGTCTATTTTCAGCCTTAGCTGACAGCAGTTTAACACAGATGGAGAACTGGGGAAAGTTGGTAAGTAAGTTTGGGAAGTAGGCAAAGACTCATTCAGGCCAGAAAAAGGGGATCAATCTTCTAGTGAGAAGAGAGTTTCCCTACCCAGTCAAACAGGGAGTTAGCTCTGAAGAATGAAGAGATCCCTGGTCTGGTGAGGTTAGAAACTGCCTTTGGAGATCTTAAGAGTAATTTAAAAACTCAAGATGAGTATTGGTGTTTCAAGAGTATTGTAAAGAGTGTCCCAGCCTTCTGGAAAGAGTCAGAGAATACTCAAAGAAAGTATACTGGAGTGTTTGGGGAAACACTGGAACAAAAGCCTCTCAACATAAAGATTTAAGTAACACAACCCGGAAAATCTACAGCAGCTAACTGACTAGCTTAAGAAACTCTCATTAGCCTGAAACATAAGAACTAAAGCCTGTGCATGTACTGGTCTTACCTCAGAGTTTTCTATATCATGTTACTTCAGAAATTCCAACCCCTGATTTCACCTCACCTTTTCCTTCCATGTTGAATAAAATATTTAGTTAGTTTTGAATTTTAAGATGTCTCAAGTGCCATTTTCAGTGGTTTAAGTTAAAGGGTGGTCCTGATCATTCCCTCAGGTTCCTGGGCAGTAAAATATCATACTGACACAGGGTGGAACAGTTCTTCAAAGTTCTTCAGAAAAGAAGAAAACAGAGTACTAGGGCTGCTCAGTCAGAAAGGGAAAGGAAAATGGAGGAAAAATCTTGCCTTTGAAGGAGGGGAGTGGATGGGGTCATGATACCTGGGTTATCCAGATCAGGGGTTACTGTAATGAGTAGCATGCATTTCTTGCACAGCTCTAGTTAAACTGGCAGAATATCCTTATTCTAATTCCCAGACTTTTTTTTTCTGTGCGGATACCTATTCCCTCCAACAGGGGCCTCACTCTCCCCCAACAGCTTTTCCTACATAGTCAGTAGACTTCCTGGGTTTGTAGAAAAATCTGAAAAGTCAGAAAATCCCTGCAGGGACGGTTGAATTACCCCCAAAACCTTTTGAAATGGCCTCTGCAGGGACTTGACTCCAGGCAGCAACAGTGAGAGATTAGAACATTGGGGGAGGGGGAGAGGCTTCTGACTGGCTCTGTCAGTAAAAGGGTGGGGGAAGGGCCCTTTCTTCCAGGCCTCTTTCAGCCTTGGAGGGAGGGAGGGGGAGGGAGGGAGCCTTGGGCCAGGCTGGGGGATTCCTAGAGGTTTTGGGGTGGAGTGCAAGGAGGGCAGGATTTGGGGAAGGGAGAGGCCTCAGCTGGGCATCATGCCACAGAATCCACCCTCCAAAGCAGCCATTTTCTCCAGGGAGACAGATCTCCGTTGTTCACAGATCTCTGGAGTTCACTCTCCAGTAGGCCCCACTTGGAGGTTGCCAACCCTAGGCCTGGCAGCAGTCTAGGGTTGCCAGGTCCCCCACGGGCACTGGCAGGGGATGGGGGTAGTGGGGTTGCCAGCTCCAGGTCTGGAAACTCCTGGAGATCTGGGGATGGAGCCTGGGGAGGACAGGGACCTCAGTGGGGTACAATGCCCTAGAGTCCACCCTCCAAAGCATCCATTTTCTCCAGGGGAAGTTATCTCAGTAGTCTGGAGCTGAGCAGTAATTCCAGGGGATCCCCAGATCCCACCTGGAGGCTGGCATCCCTAGGCAGCACCCTCTGGGTGACTTGATACCACCTAATTTGCATGACTCAACTTGGCCTGGCTGCTTGCTGCTGTTCAGCAGCCACCCTATGAAAGCCAGCAGTGGTGCAGCAGTTAGAGCCTCAGAGTAGGGTCTGCAAGACCCAGGTTCAGATCCCCATATTGCGGTGGAAGCTGACTGGGTGATTTTGGACCAGTCACATACTTTCAGCCTAACCAACCTCACAGGGTTGTTGTGCAGATAAAAAGGAGGTGAGAATAATGTAAACTGCTTTGGTCCCCACTGTGGAGAAAGACTATAATTTTCGTTGGTAGAAGCTGTGGGGGAGGGGGTGGAGACAAAAAGCTGAAGACAGATAAAGGCAGATAAAGGTTAAGTTGGCTGTTGGGTGGGAAGGAAATAGGGTTGCCAACTCTGGATTGGGAAATTCCTGGACATTTAAGGGGTGGATCCTGGGGATGGTGGGGTTTGAGGAGGGGAGGAACTTCAGACCAGTATAATGCCATAGACTCCACCCTCCAAACCAGCCATTTCCTCCATGAGAACTACCATTGCCAGGCTCTGGGTGAGGGCTGGAGATCACCCAGCATTACAACTGTTGTCCGGGTGACAGAGATCAGTTCCCCTGGATAAAATGGCTGCTTTGGAGGGTTGAGTCTATGGCTCCACCCCCAGAAGGGAGAAGGAGTGTGAGATAGGTAAGGGTAGAGGGGAGGAAGCAAAGGTGTGAGGAATGGGATGACCATCCCGCAAGTTTCTTGCGGGTCTCCACTTGTTATACCCTATACCTTTGGAGCCAGAAGTGAGAGAGGAGGTAGCAGGAAGAAAACATGATTTCCCCTCCCCTGCAGAGTCTCACATGCCACACTGCTCCTCTTCATGTATGTTTTCTTAACAGGTTCTCTGCTTTTCAGTGTTGCCTTTGAAGATTCATTCATATTATGTATGCATGTTGTATGGGGGGGTTATCTGTAATTTACATGGAATTTATATGTACAATATCATTTGTTATATCTAATCATCACACAAATTGGGCATGAAACTGATTTTTTTTTGCAGGCTCCCAAAATAAAGCCCTTTAGGCTGTGAGCTGACATTTTCTTTGATTTGGTTTCAGTGTATTTCCTTTGTTCATCATTATGTTTAGATTATTTGATAGCATAATGGCATGCATTCACATCCCCCTATTCAGTAGTTGTTCCCAATGATTTCAGTAGCAGACTAATTTTCACTAGTAAATTTTTCCATTCCCAACTGAGTTGAAATTCACAGGGATCCTCCTTGACCAGTTTCAGGTATATAGCAGACAGTGTGCCCTTTACAGAAGGCAATGAAAGACACAACTCGTTTCTACTCTCCCCCAATCCAATCAAGATAAAATTCTCATCAACCTTGCCTGCTAACCTATAAAGTGGCTGTTTTATAACCCATGATAATTCTCTCTTGAGGAGTAGGCATGCAAAGGAGTGGTGCTGAGTTTTTCCTCCATCATGTCCCATTGCTGGGATTTTGAAGTGAGTGTGATGGGAGGGGTATTTTAAAACAGTAAGCGCTATTCCCTGCATATTCCACACTAGGTTCATTCACTAGGTGCCAGCAGGCAACGAACAGGATTGCCAAGCAGTCTGCTGCCATAGCAGAACTGGCATCCCTACTTACATGCCATTTCTTAAAACATGCACGAACACCCTCAGTTTCTTTTTTTTTTTTTGTAAAACTCTCTTAAAAAAGAGAGAATTTTATTCTTTTTATAAGAAAAAGGAAGGGTAGACAGATGGAGAAAGAAAAAGGTGGAGTGAAATTTTTTTCTGTTAGTGAGAGTTAGTTTAGGTTAATAACCAATACCAAGATTTGGCATCCATCATGGTTAGAAGATCTTCTTTTTAACTAAAGCAAAGTCCAAAATCACTCTTTTAATGCAGTTAGTAAAGTCCATTGGGGTTAGTAATTAAACAGCTCCTTCCAGATGTAACACGAACAGTCCTCAAAATCTCTTCTTCTTAATTTTCTTCCAGTTATGGATTAAGTCCATTTTAACTTTGAAGTCTTCCGTTCCATCACCTTCCCCAGGGCTGCTGTCTTCTACACTTATCCCAATTTTAAATGCTGCATCCTCCTTCCTGCTGGCGTGTCTCTTCAGAAGTTTCTGTGTTTTGAAGATGAGATCCTTCTTCTTTCTTTTCTTTTTTTCTTAAACTTCTGGCCTTCAAGCTTCCATGGCTCCACAAACTCAGCAGATGAAATTAGATCTCCCGTTTGTCGCCTGCTATGCTCGACATCCCCTTCTACTGGCAGAGTATTTCTTTTTATAAAGGCGGAATAGGCTTTGGGAGCCTTATCCACCTCTTCTTTTAACTTTATCGCTTCACTGCCAGTTAGGGGTGCCAAGACATTTGTCAAGGTAAATCCGAGATCTTCTTTCTCCTCTTCTTTAGCGCCCTGGAAACCTGGAATCAAATTCGATTTCTGTTCAATCTCCTTCATCTTTCTAGTTGTTTCCAATATCTGTTTCTGTCGACTGATGAGAACACTTTCCATTTTAAACAAAGTTTGGTTGATCTTCTGCAATTGTTCCAGCAGGGGGCACAGCATCTTCTTTTTCTGTTGATTGACAGCAAGCTCTTGGGGGGGGCTATCTGGACCGGAAGTCCCTCCTCTCTTCTCTTCCGGTGTCTGCAGAGTTTTTTCCATTATCGACATTTTGTTTTTTTGTTTACTTTTAAAAAGTTCGTGCCGCATCCCCCAGGAAGCTAAGATGAACAGATTCTTCCATGCAGCCCCAACGGTACTTTCCCCAACACTTTGTTTTCTTTCTGCCCCCCTTCGCGCTCCCTTTGAGTAGCTTGCTTCTCGAGGGGGGTGGAGACTCCTCCCTCCTCCCAACGCTTATACGCATACAGGGGGGCTCCGATTTACGCTTCAAAATAGATCTTCAACTCACGATTCGATGCCACTACTTCTTTTTATGTTGAACCATAGCGCTGTTTTCACTCCTGGAATTCGGTGGCGCCGCTAAGTCCCATTACGGGCACGCCGCAGCGGGGCCGATTGGGGCGGGGAGAAAGCCTCAATTTCCCGGCTGACTGCCGGCAAAGAGGCTACTCCCCAAGCGCCCCCGGTTCGGAGCCTTTACCTAAGGCTCACTAGGGTCTTTCGCATATGCGAAGACCCCCCCTAACTGCGCGTGGGCTAACCGCCTCCGGGAGCGTCCCGAGAAGCGGCCGCCATTCGCGACGCCGGAAACCGAAACCTCAACACCCTCAGTTTCAATGTGAATGGGCAGACCTGTGCATAATTGAGTTCTCCAGAGATCTCTCTCACATTAAAAGATTTGTTCAGGTGAGTAGCTGTGTCGGTCTGAAGCAACAGAACAAAGTTTGAGTCCAGTGGCACCTTTAAGACCAACAAAGTTTTATTCAAGGTATAACCTTTCATGTACACGTACACTTCTTCAGATACAATGAAATGGAAATTACCAGTTCATACACATAGGTAGAGGGTGAGCAGTAAATTAGCATACAGCATAATGAAGATGTTTAACAGATTCAAGGCCCACCAAACAGGAATAACAAGCTTAGTTTATATAGTTGCCATTGTTTGGGTTTAATTCCAGGAGAAAACATAGTGAAGGAAATAAGTATGTCAAAATTGGAGATGGATGTATCCTTAATTGTGGAATGCTTAGAGTAATTAACTGGGACCCTGCCATTATGCTCCATCCATCTCTTCTCAAGCATGGAGGTGATCTTACAGTATCTTCTTTGAAGTGGGGTGATTGGCTGCGCAGAGTTATTTCCTTTGTTCACAGACCAGAAAAATACATTCCAATCTACCATCCCAAATTACATTACATTCTACTACTGATTACATTACATTACAATCCACTATTCTAATTTTTATTCCAAATAAGAAATGAAATTAAATAAAGAGGACATATGGCCCTTCTGGAGGAATTGATGTGAGGACTGAATGAGGTTATCATATGTAGTGAAATAAGAAGCCAGTATCCCAGTTAAGACCTGGGGATTCCATTGTTCTGAGTGCTGTAATCTTGCAACTCAGCAATTTCCTTGTCTAGTCTGATCCTTCACAACAAGGCCAATTCACATGATTCAAACTCCTCATGGACTTTGTATTAGATATGCAATAAGAGTGCCATACCTCCTGAATGAATATGGGCCCATTTCTGATCATGGCCACAATGCATGTAAGGAAGAGACTTCAGTCTTTCCCTCTGTAAGAATTTTGCATCTTGAAAGGGCCCTGGAGAACCACTATTTTCTCCACTGGGAAAATTATATGGCCGCATGTCATTTTCACAATGGATCACATAGTGTATCTGAATCTGGAAGACACAGGACTCTTGCTATACATCTGATACAAAAATCCTTGTGGTAGCTGTGTGGACTTTGGATCATGTGAACAGGCCATGTGACAATTTATCTCACCTGGGCAAGTACACATTTGTGTGTTCCTTTTGGGAAGATGGAAATTTCCCTTATGAAGCACTGGTGGGCTGTCTATTGTGAGAAGTGGGGAACAGAACACATGAGGAACACCCTCTGGGTGTTTTGCTGCTCCCCCCCCCACCATGAGATGCATGACACCTCTTTCCCCAAGGTATCAGGCAGTAGCCCTGGGGGATAGGGTTGCTAGGTCCCCTTGTAGCTCCTGGGTGGATTTGGGGGGTGTTCTGGGGTAGGAGGGGAATGCCTCCAAGCCCTGCCCCCAAGCCCCACCCCCAAGCATGACCACCCACCAAGCCACCCCTCTCCCTCCCCTCCTGCCCAATCTAAAGGTCTTCAGCTGACCTGCAGGGACCATGTTGCAGTCCTACTAGGGGAAGAGGAGAGGACTTGGACAAGGTTGAAATCTCTGCCTCTGTTCCCTCTCCCTTCCACCAGTGGGTGCAAGCAAAGTATTCATTGACTCCTACCATCAGGCAAGAAGAGCCCCTGCCTATATAGAATGAGGCCCCTCCCCTAGGCAGTGTGATCGGGGGACAGACAATGGATCACCATCATTCTGTAAAATGGAAACTGTGCATGTACACAGCCATGATTCGATAAGGGTAATGAAGGAAAAGAAGAGGGGGGAGACTTAATTCTTCAAGGTCTGCTTGATTCTGCTAATTAATTAAAATTGGGTTCTCTGCATTATTACTAGCACTCCTTGTTCCCTTTAAAATACTACTAACTGTGAGGAAACCCAACTTTATTTAGCAAGCCTGAGTATGCACTGAAGGGGAAAATCTCTTCTTCCTTTCCTTTAGAGACCTGGTCCAGACTGTGGTTTCACAAACTTTTACAGACTAATTGGAAAGAGTAAGGAAGATCTTGCAAGCAGCAAACTAGCAGTTCAGTTCCATCTGGGCTAAGTTTAGAGATGCCAGCCTCCAGGTGGGTGCAACCAAAGAGGGATGTCAGCCTCCAAATAGGAGCCTGGGGCTCCCCCAGAATTACAGCTCATCTCCACTACAGAGATCATTTCCCCTGGAGAAAATGGCTGCTTTGGAGGGCAGAGTCTATGGCAATGTACCCCACTGAAGTCCCTGTGCTCCCCAGGCTCCATCCCCAAATCTCCAGGAGTTTCCCAATCTGGAGATGGGAACCCTACCCCCCTGCCCCCCACTAGTGGCCATGGCAACCCTACTTCCTCTCCCTGCAGGTACTATAAAGCTTGGGTGTGGTCAGATGCTGGTGGCCTTGGCAGAACCTTCTAGGGAATTCCAACCAGCCCAACACATATTAGTGCTTTGTCTGGTTGGTTTATCTATATTGTATGTTCTTTGTCATTGTTATGTGCGGCTTTGAGTCCCTTCAGGTACAAAAATCAGGATATAATAAGATACATAAATAAATTTAAAAATGTGTGATGGCCATCACATTTGTTTTGGTTCCCTGGATCTAAACTGGATTTTGATAAGTTATATTCTAAAGGCATATCCCCAGCCGTCACTGCAAACAGGCCAGGTACACAGCAATGATGCAATTCAACACATTTGCTAATACAAGAATTAGGACTTGAGGCATTTTCAGTACAGGAAAAAAAACACTTGATGCAGAACTCTGAAATCAGGGACCTGTTATCTAGAAAGCTGGATGAATTGTGCCAGTATTGAAAACAGATAGGAGCACCTATAATTATTGGGGGCACATTTAGTCGTAAGAACCACCTTTCTCAAAGGAAATATTCATGTGCCCTGTATATGATGCTATACTCCACACCTTTTTTTTATAAAGCAACTGTGTGTTATTTAAAAAAATGGGAAATGCAGACCCTGTGTGATTGACAGTTACAGAAGACATGTCAAGCTAATACCAGCAAGCACAGATTTCTGAACATAACAGCATCTAAAGAAAAACAGAAACATTAGGTCTTGGGGTGGGGGGAGAGTTGCAGGAGGGTGGCAATATAGAGTTGATAGGCTGAGCTGGGAGCAAGAGAGAGCCTAGAAAAGGGAGAAGAACGGAGATGGAGATTTGATGCATTAGGTGTCTTTGTTTGGGGGAAGGGAAAATGTCAAGGAGTCCTGGTTTCATGAATGAGCTGAGGTGTCTGTGAGCTCGGGAAAGGGGGGGGGACCCAGTCTCTCAGAACTGTGTGGCACTCCAATCACTTTGGATCCCATTGACCTTTTAATATTCAGAATAGTCAAACGCTTCAGAAACACTTGAGGCAAGTCTCTTCAAAAAGGCTAAGCCAAAAAACTTAAAACGCTTCAGCACAAAAAGGTTCCCACTATCCCATCTTCCTAGCTTGCCTATTACACACTTGTACTGGTCCCAGACAAGGACAAACAAAAGGGTAGGTGCCGTTGTATCTGGGGAAGGAAGGAGAAGAGGGTCAGATTACAGCAGAAGCCACAGATTAATGATGTAAGAACACTTCAGACAAAACGGAACAATGGATTCTCCTTCACTAGGCAGCTTTGAGACTTAGACAGGGATATATGTTGGCATTTGATTTCCTTCCTCTAAGCAGAGAGTTGTACCAGATCCCCACAATGGCTTCAGTTAGTTAGATATGGGACAATTACTTACAGCATAGGATGAGAGGCCATGGCTCAATGGTGGAGCATCTCCTTTATATGCAGAAGGTCCTTTGTTCCACCTCAGCATCTCCACTTAAAAAACAAAAACAGAACTAAGTAGTAGGTGCTTTAAAAGACCTCCATCTAAGAGCCTGGAAACCTGATTTCAGTCAAGTTATGTAAAATTGACCTTAACAGACCAATGGTCTAACTCAGTACAGAGAAGAAGAAAAGGAGGAGGAGATTGGATTTATATCCTGCCCTTCACTTGGCATCTCAGAGCGGCTTACAAACTCCTTTCCCTTCCCCTCCCCACAACAGACACCCTGTGAGGCAGGCAGGGCTGAGACTAGAGAGCTCTGAGAGAACTGTCCTTGAGAAAACAGCTCTGACAGAACTATGGCTTGCCCAAGGTCATCCAGCAGCTGCAAGTGGAGGAGTAGGGAATCAAATCCAGTTCTCCCAGATTTGAGGCCACACACTTAACCACTATACTAAACTGGCTCATTAAAGCAGTTTCCTGTGTTCATGGCCCCGGTCACATGGGAGGATTTGCCATGCGAGAGGGACAGATCAGGGGTGCATCAAGCGGGCACGATCATACCGCAACATCTGGCAGGCATCGTGCACCTGCCCCTAACCCGTCCCATCCGGCCAAAAACCTGGATCGAAAAGGTACTAGACAAAATAGAGTACCTACCAGAAGATCCACATCAACGGCGAGTGTGGGATCGCGGACGCACCGGAAGCCTGTTGCATCCTGCAGCCATCCGCGACCTGCGCATGCGCCCTAATGTGGGACCATCATGTTGCCTCGCTAGGACTCCAGCCTTTGCCTTCCCAGTGTGATTGGGTGCTGACGGAAGGAGGACGGAGCCGTGGGGGAGCGTAAGATCGCGCTCCCATGCTTCTTTTAGCTCCGCATCTAATATGCCTCCCTTCCCCGATGGATTTTCCTGCTCATGTGACCGGGACCCTTATGCTCAAAAATTCCTTTTATGCCACTTCCCAGATGCCAGTCACACTCACGGCTTTGGAGCAATTTGCCCTGTTGGCAAAACTATGGGTATTATCTGGGTACCTGTATGATTTCTTACACAAGGAGCCAGCCTCATAGGGGGAAGTGACAGAGGGAAAAGATTAAAGTATCCACCCTCGGGTTATGGCTCTAATGCAGATCATCATCCCAGTGGTATTAAGCAGATGTGTTGATGGCTCTCTCTCCATGACTTCTGAATTGACCTCAAACATGGCATGGAGATATGAAGGACAGATAGGTGGCATCCAGTGCCTTATCACAGTCACATTCCTAGATTATATAACATGATAAGATTTGATTCAGCAATCAAAGCTGATGTTCCTGTTTGCCTCACACTTTTAACCAGTTATATTCCATTTAGTCATGCATTTTGTTTTATAAATCATCACAGGGATTAAACTCGGGTTTTAAATACATCCCAAATCTGGACCTTTTCACTGGCAAATCACAAAGCAACTCTAACTAGTCAAATTCAGTACGAATGGCTTTGGCAACCCTTAAAAATATATATTTTTTAAAAAAACATAACATGAATTTGATGCCAAGCCTTTCGAGTCTCTCTGAACGTTTTGTCAACAGCAACAATTCACCAGGTCCCCAGTCAAAGCCCCACCAGCTGCTTTCCCCACACTTATTCTCTGAAGTAGAGGGGAAGTCATAATCAGACCTCTTGGGTAAGGAAATAAAGGAACCAGGGAGAGAGAATACTAAATGGTTCCTCAAAGCAAGTTTGTTTGTGTGTTGTTTCTTACTTTTTAGTGGGCATTTTGGCTCACTCTCAGTGATGTACCAGAACATGGGCTGAAATATTGTAACCACCACACCCTAGCCCCGCTCTTCTTCTCATCCTTCATTACATCTGCTAAAACAGTAGCTCCAAAGTAACCAAAATGCACCTCACACAGCCCTCTATAATCATAGTCACAAGGACAGTTATGCCGCGTAAAAATACTTTTATACAGGAGAACTACCAATGCACAAAAATTATTTTCCTTTTCTTAGGCTGTAGGCAAAAGTTCTCCAAATTACTATTTCACGCATTTCTGTAAATAGATGTTAAATCAAAGTTGGATGACTTTCCTTCAGCAAAAAGACTTATAGGCAAAGATGCCATTTTGCTGATGGTGAAGCCTTCCTACAATGCAAAGAGGCCTTTTTGCAGCTGAAGGCCATGTCCCAAAGTGGAAGGCTCTCTATAATGAAAGAGGAGGCAGCCATGGGAGGGGAGGGGATATGGCTCAGTGGCAGAGCATCTTGTTGGCATGCAGAACATCCCAGGTTCAATCCCTGACAACTTGAGTTTGAAAACATCAGGTAGTAGGTGACGTGCAAGGCCTCTGTCTGAGGCACTGGAAAGACACTGCCAGACTGAGTAGACAGTACTGACCTTGATGGACCAATGGTCTGATTCAGTACAAGGCAGCTTCACATATGTGTTCATGTAAGACTCCTTAGTCTAGTTAACAGAATGGAACCATTGGCTACAAAACATGGTAATTGTAACAGTCTACTCTTCACCAACTAAGGAGAATTTATAAGGGCACAGAAATAAGGAAACAGAGAAGTTCTGTTTATAAAGCAACTTCTAACTCCAGAACCTTCCAAATCCAGAATTGACTTTCTACCTGATCATTTGCCAGTCATTTTTTAGCCTGACAAGTTCAGAAACTGTTCCTTGCACAGCCTCACCAGATTTAGAATTGATTCACCAGTTTCAACCTAGGAACCTTCAGAGAGCATAGTTCAGGCAGTTTCTGGAGGGTGTCAAGCATCTAAACATATTGCCCACTGATGTCCATCATCCCTGTCAATTACCATGTCACACCAAAGCCTAAAGGCTGAACAGCATGGCTCATAGGATATTCTTTTCCAGTGGCCAACATTCTTGTTCTTCTACATCTGAGATCACATCGGTCCATCCCTCCATAATCCTTTAATAGAGAGTAATGGTACAAATAATTGATAATAATATTTACAATGAGTTGTCCTACCCTGACCAGTAGTTCTAGTCTCTCAAGCATACTAGAGCTGTTTAAAAGTTCTTAAAGTTTCAGGGTGGGGGGGAGAACAGAAAGCCTATAAACTTCTGCAGCAATCCATAGAAACTTTCAGCAAAATTGGAAACGTATTCATGTTGAAAATATCGAGTCGCTAAGCCTTCAGACTGCATTCCAAAAGTCTACCAAGAAACATTTCAATCAAGAGTGCGAGTATGTGACAGCCAAGCCATTTGGGCTAAAAAGCACTGTGCAGAATTATGTTGGTGAATCCAGTGCCCTCTAAATGACCTCATATTATAGCCACAGTATTAAGTCATGGAGAAACCTGTAAGTAAGATGAATAATTTTTTTTCTTTAAAAAAAAGTAGAAAAGGAAAATCTCCCAAGTTCCCAGTAAGAATGCTAAATTACCCCGTCTCCCAATGGAATGGTTTACTTTCATTTCCAAGTAGCAGTAAGCCTATTGACCCCTTCGGTGTTATCCTTTTCACTGCTCATGCAGTACTTTCTTTAATCTCTCGGATCAAAGATTGGTCAATAAAAATCATCCCTGCTTTTGTGGGGAGCAAACAAACTCCACTCAGTCTTATGATAATTGTAAATCTACACTAAAATCTTGGAGAAAGAAAACTCTCTTAAGCTGACAGTGCTGGAGGAAATGTGTGGTTCTCTTATGCCAAAAAAATATCCAAATATACTTGTTCTGATCAGCAGCTGAGCCATTTTTTTTCAAAGTTTCTAGGATCTGAAAGAAGTACAGCATAAATATTGTAACAATTACAATGATCTGAAAATCATATTAATTTTTAATGCAACACATTTACACACTGTAATGCAGCACATTTGCACACCATGGCAGATTCCAAGATGTAATTTGAAAGGACAAAACAATAAACAGTAGAAAATATTTATGCATTTAATTTTTAATCCCCCACTTTTCTCTCTGGGATCTAGAGCAGCTTACAATAGCACTCTCCCCTCTTCCATTTTATCTTTACAAGAACCACCCTGTAAGGTAGGCTAGTTTGAGAGAAAGCAGCTAGCCCAAGCTCAGCCAATAAACCTCCATGGTTAAGATAACATCTGAACACAAGTCTCCCAAATCCTAGTGTGACCCAATGCAACCAGTATACTATGCTGATAGTTTCAGGTGGGGAGCCATGTTGGGTCAGCAGTAGAAAAGGTCCCATAGCACCTTAAGGTCCCATAGCACCTAAAGACCAACAAGATTTCCAGGGTATAAGCTTTCAAGAGTCAAAACTCCTTTCGACAAATACTATATACCACTCTGGCTCTTGATAGCCATTTTGTGGTTGTGCCTACTACTCTGTATCAGAATTCAAAATGTACTCAAAGACTCAAAATGACTGCGGACCCCTGTTCTACCCCATCTGACCAAGCTGATGGGGTTCCCAGTTCTAGGAGACTTCAACATCTATCTCAATTAATATTGGGCCCTATTTTGTGTGTGTGTGTGTGTGTGTGTGTGTGTGTGTCCAAACATGTACATGATCTTTCAATGGAGAACTTGAGAATTTTGATCCAGTGACTGAGGAGTTTAATGCAACTGTATTGTCCTGGTCAGATGATTAACTGGTGGGTTTTAGATTCCAGGTATCAGAACACCTGCAAGGGTAGGGGAGCAATCGAGTCCTCGAGAAAGAGGAAACCAGTTATATAACAGTGGTTCGAATCATATGTTATGGAAAGAACTTCAGAACCTGGATATATCCCAATATCCCCACTCTTCCCATCTTTGTGGTCTTTGTTCATCGTCCCTGTTCATTGTGCCGTGCACAAATTTAACTGCATAGTCTTCAAGGCTAGTGTGAATTTTTTTAAAAAATCCAAAAGGCATCCACCATACTTGTTGGATGTAAAAAATAACTAAGAGAAGGACACGACATCAGCTCCTTTCTCATAAATAAAGAACTATGATTATTTCCTTTGCACATTTATACTGCAAGGTTAATAGGTATTTTGCTGGCTTTGGCTTCCCGGTGCCAGGTCAAGCACATCAAGACTCCTAGGCAATGGGATTCTCTATACTTTGTGAGTAACACTACTTTATTAAGCCGCACAGGCTGCATCTTAACTTTTGCTGTGGAGCTTCAAGGAACACAGTTGTATAGTCTCTGACTCTGCAAAGCCTGTTGATGATTATTTAATTCCACCCGCACCACTGTGCATTAATTGCATAGAGATTAGCTCCTGAATACCTCATCTCTATCAATGAGCAGCCAGCATACAGGGGAATTCATTTATTTGAATCGATTTTTATCCCATCCTTTTCCCAAGGAAATCAGAGTATCATGCATGTTCTTTCCTCCACCATTTTGGTCTGACAGCAATACTGTGAGCTAGCTTAGAATGGGGGCGGGGAGAGACACTAGCCCAAAGTCACCCACTGAGACTCACACAAGAGGGAGAATTTGAACCTTAGTCTTCCCATTCTTAGTCCAATGCACCAATCCACCACAATGGTTCTTGCAGGATGCAAATACATGGGCCACTTATACTGTGAAGCTCTTCAAAATCTAAGTACGTATCACATGTACAGATACAAGTTTTACAGTCTTCAGTTTTTTAATACAGGAAAATATTGTGGGTACCATCAACAAGGAACTTTGCCAGAAAAAAATGGGGGTACAAATGTTTCAATCAATAAATAAAATCATCTGCATGAAGTCCACTGAGGAGAATGAAAGGTGTCCTAGGACATGGCTCTTGTAGAGTTCCCATACATTTCTAAGGAATTTGAACAAGACAATTGGGGCCTTTTAAAGACAAACACTGCTTGCTGCAACCCCCAATGTCCACTGGGAAATAACCAAGGAGAGATATGTTCAAAGGTCCACACACACTGAAGGTGTCGAACTCATTTGTTACAAGGACCAGTCCTGACATAAATGTCATTTTGTCCAGCCAGGCCACATGTGCTATAAAATGTAACACAAGGTACCGGAAATGCAAACTTTATAAAGATGATTTCAGATACCAAAGGGCAATAGCAGGATTGACTGGATTAGGTGTGATATGCAGAGGGGTGGTAGGCATGGAGATATCTGCATTGGTAATGAAACAGGAAACCTAGGTCTCAATTTGGTCCAGGAAGATTCAGTCCAGGAGGACACAAAGAATAAATGGAAATAAGTCTGAAGAAGTGAGCAGTGACTCACAAAAGCTCATACCTTACCACAAATGTTGTTAGTCTTAAAGTGCTACTGGACTCTTATTCTTTCTACTGCTATTTAGAAACCACAACATTAAAAAAACAATGGGGGAACGTTTTAACCTTCCAGGACATTCAGTTGCTGAAATAAGAGTTACAAAGAATTTCAAAAGGGAGATTAGAAAGATAGACTGCTAAATTGCAACTGATAATGAAGCTCAAGACAATGCATCCTCCTGGACTGAACTGAGACCTAAGTATCTTATCTCATTACCAATGCCTGCTATTGTCATTTGACATCTGAAATAACTTCACTCTCCAAGATATAAGGGAAGATGACGTACCCAAATTCTACCTGTATCTGAAGAAGTGAGCAGTGCCTCATGAAAGCTTATGCCCTGCCACAAATTTTGTTAGTCATGAAGGTGCTACTGGACTCTTGCTCCCTCCTACCAGTAAAGACTGGAGGTTCTTCCGCCCCCATCTTTTAGAACTGTAAAGGGGGATCTCTCCATGTGCCATGGGACTCCATTTTTCTCTCTTTCTCTCTCTCTCTGACATGCTCTCTCTGGCTCTTTCCCTCCCCCCCTCCCCCAAAGAAGTGTGCATGCACACAAAAGTTTATACCTGAAATAAAACATTGTTGGTCTTAAAGGTACCAAGGGACGGACGGACGGACGGACGGACTGACTGACTGACTGACTGACTGACTGACTGACTGACTCTCTCTCTCTCTCTCTCTCTCTCTCTCTCTCTCTCTCTCTCTCTCTCTCTCTCTCTGGTTCTTCCCCCTCCCTTCCTTCCTAAAGGAGGGGGGAGGGAGTCCTCAGCCAATGAAGGGAAAGGAGGTTTGGCTTTCTTTCTCTCCCCTGGAAGCAGGAAGTTGGAGAGAGCTGAGCAAAAGCAAGCTGCAAAGCAAGAAGCGGGAAGGAACCAGTTGCTTATAGGCCTCACAATAGTCCTGTGGGTAAGCTACACTGAGTGTCTTCAACTGGCCCAAGAACTCCCAGCAAGCTTCCATGGCAGAGTGGGGATTTGAATCTGGGCCTCCCAGATCCTAATCTGACACTCTAACCACTGCCCCACCCTGGCTCATTGAAGGAACTAGAATTTGTTTGGTCTATGGTAACCTGTTGAAAGTAATTTTACAACTGGGTCATAGAACGCATAGTATCATGTATCCTATGATTCTGTGCACAGAATGTGGAGCTCTCCCATATTCCTCTGTTTCTGCAGTCTATTATAACCACCAGAAAAACAATTTCCAGGTTTACAGGACCCAGGTGGAGTAAGAGCTGCACAGGTTGGAAGGGAGGGGATAGAATGTGGAAAGATAAGTGCGTGAAACATCCTCCTTCGGCAACCACAGTTCCACCAAGGTCAGTTTGAACCCCTTGAACCTCCACAATCCAGCCCACACACCCACACAGCTGTTCATCCACATCAATCCCATGATCCTAGGCAGGGCTTTTTTTGTAGCAGCAACTCCTTTGCATATTAGGTGACACCCCCCCTAATGTAGCCAATCGTCCAAAAGCTTACAGTAGCCCCTGTAAGAAGAGCTCTGTAAGCTCTCAGAGGATTGGCTACATTAGGGGTATGTCACCTAATATGCAAAGGAGTTCCTGCTACCAAAAGAGCCCTGATCCTAGGAATGATCTTTCTGGGTGCCAGAAGAGATTGCAGAAAAGGAGAGGAACACTGGAAAACTCTGCATGCCTTCCATGCACAGATAGCAAGATAAATACCAGGTAGGTTTAGATACAGGCCCCACTTCAAAAAGTTTGCTGGGTTAAAGATCGATCATCCCTTTCCCACTGCAGTCCTTCATTACATATGGTTACTCTCTGCCTCCGTGTTTCCTCTAATACAGATGAGCCACTATTCTGAACAAATTTTGCAATCTTTAGTGCAATAGAGGTGAGTGGCATGTCTTAATATATAACTCTGGCATGGGGAAAAGAAAGAAAGTAGGTGCTCTTTTCTGATACACCAAAGTAAAAAGGCACTGGCTGTGAGCCAGGAAAGGACTCTTGTTCAACAGATGCTTTCCTATAGCCGAACATGTTCCTCCAGATAGTTATGATGGTGTCATTGCACAAACAGAGAAGCTAACAAAAGGCAGCCATGCTGTCTGCTCTGAGATAAGAAAGAGGGCAAAATACAGTAGGATGATTCTTTTAAAAAATGAACATCAAAGAAATCAGCCCCAAACAAAACTTAGAAAAGGTGATCTTTGGATGGCAACTCATTTATATTGGAAAAGGCAGCAAAGTATCCTATTTTTATGCATACATGCATTGTGAAAGTCAGACTCGGGTTTTTTTTAACAAATAATACTGTAAATATACATTACAAAGTTTGGCTACCCTCATGCATATAATTAGGCAGCTGAAATCCTGTTGTAGTCAATGGAATGGCAACCTGATTCAATCTACAATGTATCCTTAATACATATTATGTGAAAATCCCACTCATCAATGCTGTATATTACTCTTATCCCACAACAGCTTAAAATATTTCAGCACTTTATTTTACAAACAACAAACCCTTAAAGCATCACGGAGTATCTGTCCTTTTCTTCTTTAAACAAAGCATCCATAGTGCAGGAAAAATATGTCATATATGAAACAACATGCACCTTCTAAAAATTGTTTCTAATGTTAGAAGAATGTTAATAAAATCCATAAACCATTAGTACCATTATGCCAGCTTTATTCTGAATCACACACAGACCTTTTTATGTTTATTCCTCACTGAAAATGCATAAAAATTGAAATCTTCTCTAATTGCACCCTCTGAAGATAGCTGGTAAAATCATTTCTAGCAGCTATAAATCAATTGCAGTATTTAAATGACCTGCCAGGTGCATCTTCTGGGTATCAGACTAATTAAGGGAATGTATTAATTGCAACTATTCATCAACACCACCAATGTTGTTAGGTAACCCTTACAATGAATTTTTTTCACCATATTATCCAGCATTAAAACTGCAGTTTGGCCAAGTGGTGGGGGTAGGGAAAGAAAATTTTTAAAGAGACAAACATACCATAGGTTGTTCTTAAATTCATATTGGTATATAGTTTTGATTTGCTTACACAGAAACATTAATACAGCATGCATATAGAATATTGCACCTTGTACAATTTTACTAGCAGATAATATAAACTGAAACTATTAGGATTTTTTAAATTTAAAAATGGAGTAAGTCCATTATTAGTTTGTTTAAAACTTTCTATTTTTACACAGTAGTGGAATTAGTCGTGGGAACCTGCAGGTGGAAGAGATTTACATACTTGGAACATGGCCTGTCCAGTTCTAAGGTAGTGATTCCAATGAAGTAACTTTGGTTAACTACAGAAGGGCCAGAACATTGCAGCAGTATCTAATATTTATGAGCAATGGCCAGAATCAATTGCTTCTGCCCCAGAAAAAAGGGTTTTGGCAGTCTCAGCTTTTCTGGAACTCTGCCAAATGTTTTGGGCCTCCTTCCAGAATCAATTTCAGTTTCTAGAGCCCCCAGTTCCACAGAAAGTGGACTGGAATAAGCTAGCATTCAAGGTGAAAGTTGGCACCACAAAGTTCTACAGAATCCAAGCATGACACGTCTGCAACAAATTATCACTGGACCATTCAAACCTGGTTGCACCACCAGTTAGAGCTTTTCAGATTTAAGACTAAACTCCATCTAGAGCAGAACTAAGTAGCATCTTGAAATATTAGCATAACTAGAGCTGGACATCCTTGAGGAACCAGATAGCCAACACACAGCTGTCTCACATAGTCAGGCTGCCTTATGTGATCTGGTGGCATGAAAAGGGCTGTACGCACAATCAGCCAGCAGCCGTTTTCTTCTTCAAGCTACATTCCAGGTTCCATAGCTTCAGTAGTTAAACCCTGGTTCACACTGCCATTCCCCACACAATCAAGGGTACCTTGCCTTTGGACAACATGGGAAACTGACTGGCCTACAGTGGTAGCCCATATGCGTGAAGCCCACATACCAGCACTACATTAGAGAATGGCCACACCAATGTAAGGCTAGATAGTCCTTTGTACAGTTTCCTTCATGAGGGATGGTATCCAGCGCCACGTATTCCACCCTAGCAAAGAATTACTGTCTCTAGTGCTTAAATTTGGGCTCAGCTGGAGCCTTGTAAAAGTTGGCAGAACTCTAACTAGGGGAAGCCCTATGAGGTCCAAAACAAAACAGCCTAAATTCCAAGCATGTACACAGATTTTATTTTTACTCACAATACCCTCTATATGCCATTATTATGTGTACTAATAATTGTAATATTAGGATAAAGATCCTCACACACACCCTTTTTATCTTCTATCATTATTGTTTTTTGTTCCAAATTTATACTGAAGCTGCTATGGCTGGTTTGCAAACAAGCCCTCTCCACGACTATACATTTCCTAATACCACCAATGAAATAACAACAGTTTCTAGCAAATAAAATTAATGAGAACAGTCATACTTCTATTGGCTGAAGGAGTGATATGCATTATAAAATTCCTAAGATGCTATTTGTTGCATTTGTTTATCACCACTACTGTTCGATGGACCATGGGGAGGGGAATAAGAGGACAGAAGAGTACATGGTAGATTTCAGAGAAATTATACATTGTAACAGAAAAAAAAAATCCAATATGCTAGTTGAATGGGGAAGGCTTAAATGAAATTCTGAAAAGCAAGACATCATGTGGCCGAAACCTGCCAAGAAGAACAGGAGGGGCAGATGTTAATGGATGTTAATGGGAAACCATATTATACTGTAAAGGTAAAATGTACTGAGAAGACCATTGTATCCACAATAACACCATTGAAAATCAGTTCATTCAAAAGCTATATGAACAAAATTTAGTTGACTATACTACTTTATAACTATACTATCTTATAACTGCAGGAAAGTTTGATTCCTTCTCCTCAATAGATCTCAAATACTCTTATGGAAGGAGAAGAGAGTTGGTAATTGTTGACCTGTTTACTCAATCCCAATCCTCCCCCTTCTCTCCCCAGTTATTTATATGGGACCTATCACCTTTGTATCTAAACACTGAGTCGTGTTGCATTTAACTACTCCTTTCTCATTGCCATCCATCAGACAATAGCCACCACAGAATCCTGTGGTGTACTGTCTTCTCCCATGGAATTGAAAAGAAACACTGAATGTCCACATAACATAGATTTATCTACTGCCTAAAAGGCAAGGCTGAAATTAGTCATCAGACCCTTGTGTGACTGAGTGACTAAGGCGGTCAACCAAAGCAAGTCTACTCAGAATCCTACTCAGTCCTATCCAGAGGGACTTACTTCCAGGAGAGTGTTCTTAGGACCCCAATATAAAACACCCTTTGAGTCCTTAGCTGCCAAGGATGACAGTATCTGGCAAAGTATCAGGAATGAACCCTTGTGTCATGAGTCAGCCAAGGCTCAGCAATAGTGATGATTCCCCAGAAGAGGACTCCTCAGGAGAAAAGGAGCCCAGTGTAGCCAGCCTTAAGATAAAGAAGCTGACCAGGAGGAAAATGAGCTGCAGGCTTGTCAGAATTCACAGCCAACAGCTGGTGCAGAGCCACCAACACCCTCCAGCCCTGATTCAGCAGGTGAACCACAGTTGATCATTCCTAGCCCAGCAGTATCACCTATACCCTTAGAGTGCTGCAGATGAAGGCTGAAAACAGAGCTACAGACAAGATGGCAAAGTACATGCCTCCTGGCCCGATGCTAGCTGCTTGCTGATAAGGAATATGAATAGTTGCCCTTAGGTGTGGGACTATAAAACCAGCCAAGAGTGGCTGTTAGGCATGGACTCAACGTGTACGATAGACGCTAAGCCACCAACTCTGCCTTGTCTGACCTCTGGACCTCAAACTAAACTACTCTGCCTTGCCTGACTTCTGAACTCCTGACCTTAAATGGAATAACTCTGCTTTACCTAACTTCTTGCACCAGATACTTGGACCCTGCAAGCCAGTACATCTTGAAAAGTCATTGGGAGGCATTCAACTGGTCTCATTTTCCTGGATAAACAGGAGTGTGTTCTGTGGAAATAAAAGAGAAAATAAAATATTGTCTATGTCCATCGCTGGTGAGTATGAAAGGCTGACGCAACCACATGAATCAGACCAATCTGGGAGGTCTTTCCCATCTGCTGGGAGGAAGCAGTCTAGTGTGGCATAAAGTTTAGGATCTGAAACGAACTGATGATCTAAACAGCTTCTCTGCTCAGCTCACTCAAACTCTCTGCATCGATCTCTAGGCTCAGTCTCTCTCTCTCTCTCTCTCTCTCTCTCTGTTTCTCTCTTTCTCAGCCTTAGATACCTCACAGGGTTAATGTGATGATTAAATGAGGAAAAGAGAACCATGTCTTCCACCTTGAGCTCCTGAGAGGGACGGTGGAATAAAATGTATTTGATAGAGTCATCAAAAAGAACAACAAAACTGGGCCCAACCTACATGGTTGAACCTTACCACATACTTCATAAGAGCATAGGGTTATACCAGGGGAAACAGCTCTGATGTATGAGTGTAAAGGGGGGCGGGTGTTCAACATGCAGTGTGGAATTCACTGATTAGATGTCTATCTGGTCTTTTAACCATGTTTATGCTGATGTGTAAGGGTAAGCTTTTTCATAGTAGTTAGGGGCTACAAGGATAGAATTGTAGATCTGAAATCACTCCTTAGGTGTAGACTCCCAGAGAGGCCTTAAACCTTTCACTGCTCCCTGTTCCTCACCACCTTGTTCCTTTATCCCACCATGAGACATGCATGCTCTTTCCAACACAGAACTGCCATTCTGCACTTACAGAATCCTGCTTCTTATGGAAACTGCCATTGTCAAGGGAATTTTACCACATTCCAGGCAGTGTTCCCTCCAAGCTGAGTTAATGTGAGCTAGCTCACAGTTTTTTAGCCTCCAGCTCACACATTTTTGTCTTAGCTCAGGAAGGATGGTGCCAGAGAAAACTAATTTACACAGTAGTCAAACCATTTGCTCACAACTTTCATGCCAGTAGCTCACAAAGTAGTATTTGTGGAGCAAAACGGTTGCCTGTACACAACTTCTATTGGTGTCACCCTGCAAAGCCAGTTTGGTGTAGTGGTTAAGAGTGGAAGACTGTAATCTGGAGAATCGGGTTTGGTTCCCCACTCCTCCACATGCAGCCAGCTGGGTGACCTTGGGTCAGTCACAGCTCTCTCAGAGCTCTCTCAGGCCCACCTACCTCACATGGTGTCTGTTGTGGGGAGAGGAAGGGAAGGAGATTGCCACCACAGCCGGGCCTGCCAGCAGCTCCCAGGCTCTGTTGCCACCACAGCCACTGCAGCAGCAACCATCAAGACCCTCCCCAGCTGCTCAACAGCAAGTTGTACACACAGAGACACTTTATTTAATCTGGGAAAATTTAAACCCCCAATGAATTTTATTTTTAACTTTTCAGATTTTTCTGCAAACCTAGGATGTCCCTCAAGTTTGAAGAAAAATCTGTTTGAGGTAAACATGGCCTTGATCTGCAGGTTTAGCTATCCACAGATGGGGGCCACTCTTGGGAAATAGATATATAGATGGTTCAGGAAGTGACTTTTATTAAAGGAACAGGACTGAACTATACCACTGTGTACAGTATATATTATCAGTTTGCTTAACATCATATTCTACTGTTCCCTGCTTTGTTTAGTGTAGCGGTTAAGAGCGCGGACTCTAATCTGGGAGAACTGGGTGTGATTCCCACTCCTCCACATGCAGCTGCTGGTGTGACCTTGGGTCGGTTATAAGTTCTTTCAGAGCTGTTCTCTCAAGGGCAGTTCTCGAAAGAGCTCTATCAGGCCCACCTACCTCACAGGGAGAGCCAGTTTGGTGTAGTGGTTAAGTGCGCGGACCAGGTTTGATTCCCCACTCCTCCACTTGCACCTGGCTGGATGACCTTGGGCAAGGCATAGTTCTGATAAGAGCTGTTCTTGAAAAAAGAGCCGTTTCTGTCAAGAGCTCTCTCAGCCCCACCTACCTCACAGGGAGTATGTTGTGGGGAGGGGAAGGGAAAGGCGCTTGTAAGCCCCTCTGAGACAACTTTGGGTAGTGAAGGGAGGGGTATAAATCCAATCTCTTCTTCTTCTTCTAAGCTGCTCTGAGACTCCTTCGGGTCTTCTTCTTCTTCTCCTTCCTCCTCCTCCTCCTCCTCCTCCTCCTCCGCAGTAGAATCTGAAATATGTAAAGAAGTGAGCAGTGACTCAGGAAATCTCATACCTTGCCACATATTTTGTTAGTCTTTAAGGTGCTCCTGGACTCTTGCTCTTTTCTACATTTTCTGCATTGTTTAACATACCACGTCTAATACTTATGCTTTGGTTCAGACTGTTGTTCTCCTGGTCCTATTATATTGCTAATTAGATGTTCCACCCTACTGATTGCATTGACTTACACTGTATAATTTGCCTTGAATCTCAATGAGAAATGAGGACAATAGGCTGGATGGGCAGGATAAAAATCAATAAAATAAATAAATAAAGCATTAAAAATAAATGAACAAATAATAAAAACGTACTACGCTCCTAAGAACCACTTAAAGTTGAAGCATCTTTTTGGCTCAGTCTTGTACAAGTCCCTTCCTTATTACAGCCCACATGCTGCTTATTCATGCAGGTCCCACAATCCCCAGCATTGCCCTTTTGGTGGTCAGATTGGGACTCCCTCTTTCCTTTTTTCATCCTTATTAAGTTTTCAACCTGTTCAGTAACTTTATATACATTTGCTCCAATTACTAACACATTACTAGCACATTCACCTGGCAGTAAATTCAGCTAAAGTCAGTGCATTTACGTGCCACATAAAAGCATATAGGATCAGGACTTTTAACCACCATGTACCAAAGCAAAGCTCATTAAAGATTTACCTCAAACACATATTACAGCTAGCGTAATACTTATAAGGGTTACTCTATATATAGTTTTTTGTTATTATATTTTATATTTATAAGAAAGGCCTTTTTCGTCAGTGTAATTGTACACCCCTTGTACCACGGTTTTTTAAATGGCTGTTAAGTGCTCACGGAATGGAACATTTAATTGTCATTTATGCATTTAGTCATTATTATAGCTATTTATTATGTGTACTCTGAGCACAGCATTCCCAATCAAGGGTCAGGGCTCAATTGTCCAATGGCCAGCAGTAACAAATAACTGGAAAGACAGCTCGGCAGTCCCCTGTCCCAGAGAGGTTACAGCCATATCCTCAGAAGTACTCATATGTATTGTTAAAGTGCAAACTTCAGCAAAAAAAATCCCAACAAAACAAAACAAAGCAAAACATGAGGGAAAACTTTAAAGGGAGAATCTCTAAAGGGATTCTGACTCTACTAGACCTTCATTTTGAGAAGATTCAGATTCATAGCCCAAACTTCTCGCCTTCATAGGGCCCCATCAAATGCGACCAATCTCCCACATGATCCAGAATCCAACAAATCTCTTACACTTCTGCACCCTGGAAAAATAGATTGTTGCACATGAAAGCAATGAATGCATCGGTTTCACTGCATGAATGTAGCATGTGCAGAAAACTATCGCAAATGCAGCAGATGACAATGCAAATTGCATGTTCTTTCCTATGTGAAAATGCCATCCATGTAAGAAATCTGTCATGTTTGAGCTACCACATACACAATCCTGCTTGGGGAGGCACTCTTTTCATTCACTTACATACAAACTGTTCCTTTGATCAACTGAGCTTCGCAACCTTCTCAACACTGTAGTTCAGTGTCCAGGCAAAATAATTTCTTTAAAAGTAATTTTAGATTTAATCCCTTGTTCCAATTTGGTAAAAACTGCAACTGCCTTTTTATTTTGGCCTCATTCTCTTTACCTCTCTGTAATATATTGAAATGGATATTCTTGTTCATTTCTGGTGGCTAAACTACAGAAATAAAAAGTTCACAAGTAAGATATTGTCTTTCCCTCTCTTTCTCCTACTGCTTCATGATCCTCCTTTTTGTCCTCGATCCCTCCCTTATCCCTTTCACCTTCTCTTCTTTACTCTCACACTGTCCCCTTGATCCATCAGACACAGCCAAGCCATCTGATACGTATGCCTGAAAGTAATTTTGGACAGAATCAAAATGCCCTAGAATCCTTAGTAATCCTCCTCAGATCCCTATACTGAGCTCTGGCTAGGCCCTTATATATTCAACAAATAGCCTTTCAGTCAACCAGCGTGGAAATTGAAAAAAACCGTTTTTTCCCGTTACACTGGAGAGATGACAATTGATGAAACAAAACCAGACCAATAAAAGGAGAAGGCAGGAGGAACAGTCTGTGCAGAATTGAAGATGCCACATAGTAAAAATTGAAAAGGGTGTGGGGGAGGTTCTTACTCATAACAGGAAGACTTTCTTTCTCATTTACACAGCTCATAATAGGATGGCTATGTTTCTTCTAATTTGATATTTATTAAAATATTTATACCCAACCTTGCCCTTGTGGCTCAAAGTAGCTTACAGTTCCAGGATTAAAAAAAACATACAAAATGCAGTAAAAATCTACTCACTCTCCCGTCCCCGTGGACATGCCTGTAGCTTAAACCCCATTAAAACCCCCCACAAAAAAAAATGGCTTTACATTGCCTCCTGAAAACTTCACCTCACCTCATTAGGGAGCCCACGGCACTAGGTGGGAACCACTATAGAGAAGAAACAGGCTCTGGCAGATGCCAAGTGGACCACCTTGAGCAGAGGAACAACTAGGAGGCTGCAGCCAAAAGACCACAAGACAGTGTTCTCTTCTCCTCCAAATAAAACTTATGCATACATATCTGGTACATCTGACACATTCCTTCCTAGCTACCATTGCTGTCCTTCCTGCACTTCTTTGTATCAGCATTTCAATAGTAAACTCCTCACAGCAGAGACTAGCCATTTGGGTTTACATCATCTATCTATATAAAAGAAAGTCCTCTCACCATAAAATCAATGCCCAGGTTGAACCCCTGGACCTAGAAACACAAAATTCGGGGAGAGCACTCCTATCGTGGCATAGATGCTCACTAAGAAAGGATTTTTAGAAATTTGACCCCTAAGGGGGTCAAAAGTGGTAAAATGCGCTCCCCCCATTGCTTTCTATGTGGCTGCCAGGCTGCTGCCTCCTTGCATTCCTCACTCTCTGATTGGTCAGGTGCAGAGCTGAGGTTAACAGGAGACAGGAAATCAGGAATGGCCAACCACCTGTGAGATGCAGCAGTGCTATTGGCCTAGGAGCAGGGGCAGTGCATTGAAAGCCAATGGGGAGGCTGCCCAAGCAGCATTGCCTTAGCAATCTTGCTGGCCCAGCTTCTCCGATGCCTTTAGATACACTACCCCTCTTATACCTGACAGAAGACTGCCTGTTAAGGGTTGGAAAGGGTGCAAAATCCTTAAAACCATTGGGGAGGCTTGCTCTGCAGGACTGCCTTAGCACTGCTGCTGGCCCAGCCTCCCTGATGCCTCCCTCATGAAGCTGAAGAAATGTCCACCACATCACCACTCCCTCAGATGAACTCTCCCTCACACCTCTCACTGCCCCCAAGAAAGCTCCTGGCAAATGTCAAGCCAGATACATCAATGCTACAAGGAGGAGGCAACTTAGGAATGCGGCAAAGACATTTGCACATAGTACTCCTGCGGTGCACCAAACTGCACAGGCCAAGTATCAGCAAGCTCACCCTGCAGTGCTCAGAACAACAGTCTCCATAAGAACAAAACAATCCAGGAACACAAGTAGAGAGGCCATCACTTCCATGGAAGGTCAAGGCTCACTCATCCATGGCATATGATCCTGATATGGCTTTTGAAGCAGACTGCACTGTAGCTCTGGGTGTCATGATGCCCAAATGCAAGTACTACAATGCCCTCAAGTAAAAGAAGGAGCCCATTGGCATGTGTTGCAACAATGGCAAGGTACAGCTCCCACCCTTCAAACCGCTGCCTGAACCTCTCCACAGCCTCTCACTGGGCAGCCACCCTGACCATACCCATTTCATGGACCATGTGCTTGAGGCACAGCAATGTTCCTGATGTCAGATAGGAACTGGTCAAACAACTGCCGAGGATGCTTCACAGTATCAGTATTATAACTGGATTTATGGAACTTAAATACCATAGCGAAACACAGGAATCAGGCTAGTATTATGTGAAGAAATCACATTTTCCCTGACCCCACTTTCATTTCATTTTGTTTTCTGCTTTTGGAGACTGGCAAATACATGGCTGGTGACTGACACACGGTTTGGAGACACCTGGATCAAAGCGGATTGGTACTGCTGATACTTCTTGATCTGTCAGTAGTGTTCAATTTGGTTGACTATGATCTGTTGACCCACCACCTTGCCCATTTGGGAACAAGAGGGCTTGCCTTGTAGTGGCTGACCTTTCTCCAAGGCCGGGGACAGATGGTGGCACTTGGGGGGGAATTATCTCAGTGACACCTGCTAGAATGTGGAGTGCTGCAGGGGTCGATTCTCTCCCCAATGTTGTTTAATATCTACATACACTCCCTTGCCCAGATTATCTGGAAGTATGGGCTGGGTTGTCATCAATACACAGATGATACCTATCTATCTACTGATGGATGGCCACCTAGACTTGGCCCCAGAAAATCTGGACAGGGCATTCCAAACTGTGGCTGATTGGTTACAGCAGAGCAGACTGAAACTGAATCCATGGAGGTCCTGTACCTGGGTCGCAGGGGTTGGAATCAGGGATTGGGCTCCTAACCTTTGGTGGGGCCCTATTGGTGCCGGTGCCAAAGGTGAAAAGCCTGGATGCCTCACTAACTATAGAGGTCCAGGTTGCCACCACTGCCAGGTTTGCTTTTTTCCATCTGAACTACAACACAGATTGGGCAGTTGGCCCCATATCTCACTCCCCGGGATATGGCTACAGTTACCCATGCAATGGTCACTTCCAGATTAGATAATTGTAATTCTTTCTCTGTGGCCGTATGTGGCACTGCTCCTTGATTCTGCTCTGAAAACTGCAGCTGGTTAAGTACCCAGTGGCACGGGTACTGATGTCACTGCCTGTGCAGGCTCACATGCACCTGGTGCTGCATGAACTGCACTGGCTGCCTACTGAATACCATATCTGCTTCAAGGTGTTGGTGCTTATCTTTAAAGCCCTGTACGGCCAGGAGCCCGCATATCTCCGAGACCACCTCTCTCTCTATGAGCCCCGAAGGGCTTTACGATCTGCCAATCAACATCTTCTTGTGGTCCCTGGCCCCAGGGATGTTTGTTTTACCCCTACCTGGTGGAATGAGCTCCCATGCAAGATCAGGGCTCTGTGGGATCTTTCATAGTTCCTCATGGCCTGCAAGATGGAGCTCTTCTGCCAGGCTTTTAACTAGGGTGACAGACATCCCTCCTTTCTCATTGGGCCTCCCCTCAGTGAGTCTGCACACCAGAGATAGCATCTGTGAGGCCTTAATTTTAATGATAACTGCACCAGATAAAGGAGAGTGCTGTATTTTATTGTTGTTTTAATTGTGTTAATTTTTGCATATTGTATTTTTACCAAATCTGATGTAACCCATCCTGAGCCTGCTATGCGGGGAGGGTGGGATATAAGTAAAAAATAAATAAATAAATAAGTTCATTCACGGCCACTAACACACTATTAAACTGTACTTGACATTCCCAGCAGTTGCAAATATTCAGCTTGTATTCTGCAACTAATAATTTTTTATTTACTCCAACACAGATTGAGTAGTTAAGCACCACCACCCTTAGAAACTTCAGTTTAAATTCTGAATGGAAAGGTGCCCATTTTGCCAAATATCCATCTGTCCTGTACATGAGGAATAATTCCTCAAGATGTGTGTCACTCTGTTCAGAGCAGAAGCTTCAGTTTAAAAAGGATACCACTATTTTTTTCTTCCCACATTTCATATTCTTTTTTTAAAAAAAATATTCTTTGTTTATTGATTTAGAAACCACTGAAGAGTGGAAGTTTTGTCAGCTCACTAAAGCAGTAAGGGGGGGTTAGTCAAATCTGAAATAAAACAGATATAGATTACTAGATATATTTCAACCTTTTTATACCATACAGTCCTAAGACTTATTACAGCAGCAAATTTGCACATACGGAGAGGTACACTCACTGACCACTGAACCAGCACAATGTCAGAAGCTGTGGCATTACACCAGCATTGCAAGGATATTACTTGGTCAGTACAAGCAAATCCAGTGACGCAACTACTTAGGTTGTGTTCATGTTTTAAGATACCTCCACAGATTACTGCCACACTCTTCCATGCATAACTCCCAAAGGAATCAGTTAAGTTAGAGGCAGGGAACTGGCTTTGTTTCAATCCCAAAGACAGCCAAAGTTTCCACAATGCAGAGAATGAGCCCCATAAATCCAATAGCTTCTTCCACCAGTGTTATTTCTTCAACACGTGCCACAGACTCACAGGAGTAAGTGTCAACTATCTGTTTTTTAATGTCAGTTGTACAATTATGGCTAAATTTACCCCCCCCCCAAAAAAAAGTTCTAATTACTACAAAGATTGTTTAAACTTACGATCACAATTCTTGGACATTCTCTCTCTCTCTCCCTCTCTCCCTCTCTGTGCATATAGGGATGCTGTTAAGAATGCATATTTATTTAAAATAGTATGTACTCACCTTTCTCCAAAGCAATAGGTTGAAGGAAGTTCACCATCACAAATCCCAAAACAATAATAGTATCACAAAAACACTCTATTTCTCACCTCCAAATCCCCCCCAGCATCACCAACTGGGAAAAAAGTATACTCAATAAAAATAACCCTCCTTGTCTCTTCCAATAGCCCATTTCATAAGGTCAGTGTGACAACTGAAAATAAAGTGGGTTCTGGAGGAGGAAAAGCAGAAGGAATAGTGAGGAGCAACTGATCTGATTAGTATAAGGCTGGCCTCCAGGTCAAACGCATGGATCAGTATGAGGCCAATTGCGCAATCCAAACTAGAATTACACCCTTTGAAGTCCAGTGAATTGAACGGGCTTAGAAGAGTGTAACTCTGTTTAGGACTACACTGCAAACTGAGTCAAAAAGGGGCAAGAGTTGATGGGCCAGATGTAATTGGTAGAAGGTTCCTCTAAGAACTCCAACCTGTTTTCAAACAACAGAGCCAGATTCAAAAGCATCGTCAAATTCTCCACCTTACATACAATTTATTTATTTATTTATTTATTTAGATTTCTACCCCACCCTCCCCGTGAACAGGCTCAGGGCGGCTAACAGACAGGGGCACCATGTGCCAATACATAAAAACAAGATCAAACAAGATAAAACAGAGTAAATACCAAGAATTACATAAAGTGCTCAAAGCTGTTACTCTTAAATTAAAACAAGATGGTGTCCAATAGATGGTGCCTCCATCCCCGTACCATGGTACCAATCCGCTGCGCCACTGGAGTATGATCGTCTTAAGGCCGCTCCGTTGGTGGTAGTGGCAGTGGCGGCTCCTAGTCGAAAGCCTGGCAGAAGAGCTCCATCTTACAGGCCCTGCGGAACTGTACAAGGTCCTGCAGGGCCCTGATCTCCTCCAGGAGCTCATTCCACTGCGTAGGCCCTGGCAATGGAGCAACATGCACTCTTTGGGTGAAGAAGGACTTCCTTTTATCCATTCTAACCAGACTGCCCAGCAATTTCATGGAGTGCCCACAAGAACACTAAGTGATGTTGTGCCCCAGACCATAGTGCTCTTTGGGGTATATATGGGGAAATCAATAATTTAATTTTAAAAGAACATCAGAGTTGCCACCCACCATCACTGTTGTCTTGTCTGGATGACTCTCTCTTCAGCTTATTTAACGTAGCATTTCTACAGGGCCACCTGAGTGGTCAAAGTGCTTGGTACTAAGTGAGACCCACTGGTCCATGCAGCCCACGTCTATTTGATCTGAATGGCTGAGGATAAGAAGACTTCCCCAATCTTTCTATCAGAGATACTTTTACGTGAAGATAAAGTGGGATATGAGACATTCGGTATGCAAAGCAACAGTTCTACCTTCAAGTTCTGGCTCCTCTCCAATATGTGTGTTACATGCATTGTCTCAGAAGGAAAGATAACAGACTTACATTAAATACATATATGAAGCCTTGCAACTGTTAGAAAATTGCCATTTTTTTTTCAAAATTAGCATTATAAGTTGCAAATACATTACTGCAATCAAGTATAAGAACATAAGAACATAAGAGAAGCCAATGTTGAATCAGGCCAATGGCCCATCTAGTCAAACACTCTGTCACACAGCGGCCAAAATATACCAGGTGCCATCAGGAGGTCCGCCAGTGGGGCCGGGACACTAGAAGCCCTCCCACTGCTGCCTAACACCAGGCATTTGCTGCAGTTGTGTATTGATATTTTATCTCTTATGCACTCTTCTCACTTACCAGAATACAGACCAGTATTAGTAACTAAGAATTTCATATTTGTCCAGTTGCTGGTGAGTCCACTCGCTATGCTGGAACTGCAAAGGAAATGAGATTATTAACCATGCAGTCCTATACAGCGTTACTCCAGTCAAAACCTTTGGCTTTCAATGGGCTCATACTGAAGTAACGCTGCACAGGATTACACAGTAAAGCATTCTTAATATTCTGCTCTCGGGATTCACAGTGGCATTCTATGTGTCATGCTCATTTTTACTGGGTTCATTTTTCGGAGGAGTTGACTATGTTTGGACCCCCTCCCTCCTCCTCCTCCTCCTCCTCCTCTCTCTCTCTCTCTAATTAGGCTACCTGCCCCCCCAAGGTATCCTTGTCTGTTCTTACCTCCTTTCCACATTATCTCTTTCTGAGAACAATACCAGTGCCATTTTCTCCACTTCTGAATGGTGAAAAGTCTTTCTTCCCTTTATCCCTGCCCAGACTTCCTACCCCCTACCTAATCTTTTCCTTTCTGCTCTATTACAAAGTTTGGTCTCCATTATATTTCAAGCCCTAAAAGTTCATGTGGCTTTTGGTTCAGGCAGAGGGAAGAAGATGAAGAAGGGAAAGGGGGAAGGACACTACAGCTATACTAAAACAACGTGGATTTATCCCAAACAAAGGTAACTTCTTCTGGCTGAGCGTTGGTCTCTTTGCAGTGACATAAGTGCCAGTTTTTAAACTGTATGAATAATATTAATACAAGAAGACATAGTAAGAGTACTGACATCTGTAAAGCTGTAACAGTTCAACAGTGCTCTACCACCAAGCCACAGCTCACCCTTTAGAGGAGTCAGCTTCATGGGAACAAAAATCCCACAAAATATAAAGCCTACGTTACTGGGGAAAGGTAGGAGAGAGCATGGCGGACCTGCAGTAACTGCGAGTAAACAAAATCTTGTTCAGCTCCATGAATTTGAATGCATGGCATTTAAATATATCTTTATGAGCCTGCCTTTCTGCTGGAGAGTAAAGAACCAAAGCGGCTAACAACCAGATAACAAAATGCAATGAATATATTAAAACCATGTTAAGTGAGCCAATATAGGAAAGTCCTACAGCCAGAAAACGTCCCTTTTTGATCTCGTCCAGGAGGCTGTTCCACTGACCAGCGCAGCAACCCCTGCAGTTGGAGACTGAGCCTAAACTAGGGGTCCCCAACCTTTTTGAACCTGTGGGCACCTTTTGAATTCTGACACAGGGAGGTGGGTACAACAACAAAAGGGCTTCCATAGGAGGCGGAGCCAACAGCAAATTATCAGAGACCAAGGGTTAGGCAGAACTTTCAGAGTAACCCTGCAACGTTTAAGGCAGAAGCTCTGTTTAAGAGGATGCCTTTTAATCCACACAGCCAATCAAAAGTCCTGCTGGACACGAGCCCCACCTGGCTCTGCCCACTTCCTAAAAGTTGCCAGATGGGAGCATGAAGAAAGATGAGCTCCTTTAATTAACAGCTTCCATCCTAGGCTACAGGGGCATAAGGATGTTGTTCTTTATCATGCTTCCATCAGCAGCCCCGCCTGCCCCCCCAGTTCCTTTGATGCCTCCAAAACACTGATGCTGGAGGTTATGGGGGTCACATGGACAAAAAGTCATGCTGCAATGAGGACAGTGAACCAAACTAAAAAAAAAAAAATCACTCTCCTTCCTCTTCCACCAGCAGAAATTCCTTTGGTGCAAGGGCAGCATAAGTCTCCTCCCTTTTTCTCAGGGCAACATTCTGGGTGATGTGGTGGTAAAGGTTTCATGAGGTTACTATGGAAAAGGGGAGGGCACAAACGCGTCACATCCTTACTCAGGTATTCCCCAGGATCCAAACCAATATGGCTGAGGTCCTCCATTTTGTACCTTCTGCAAGTTCAAAGTTCTTGCTACCAAGCTGTATTCTTCTAACATTTCCATATTTGATGCAATTCCTTTCGGATAAATACTGCTGTGATAAGAGGAAAAAAAGCCCAAGTACTAGCATTTTGTTCTGGAAGCGCTCCTGCAGAAATTACATGATGCTGGTGATATTTAATTGTAACATAAAAATTAAACACCATTTACTTGATATAAAATCTGGATAGTATGTAAATTAAGTAAGTTTCAATTCATGTCTTCTTACTCACATCTGTTGGCAGTTTAAATAGTTTTAGTGTCATTAATTGTTATAAAAGTGCAAGATTTGCTGTATGCTTGCCACTTAGGACCAAAGGCACAAAAGTCTAATTGAACTAAGTAATTAGTAATTTGTCATTTCCTATTGTCAGCAATTACTTTCTATTGGAAATCCACACTGAACATTCTAATTTGAAGTGAGGTTTGCATTTTATTGCTGTCCATCCAAATTAGTTTTAAATTGACAGCTACATTTTCATTAAAAAAAAATTGTAAAGATATTAAACATACCTTCAGAGATGGCAACACAAACTCTGCCTGAACTATACACTTAGCACCAAGTGAGTAAAATGTGAAATCCAAAAATACTTCTTGTGATTCTGGCACAGAAGTAACAATAAGAATCACAAATTAGGTGAGGCACTCCATCCCCTTAGCCATACATAGTTCCATTGATGGAATTATTTATGTGAGAGAGAACAAAAATCTCTCGCTGTGAATCGGGAGGTTTCTTATTTTTCTTTTTGAGGAAGCCACATTCCATTGGTGAGATCCCACTTGCTTTCCCGGATCGTATGCATTGTGCAATTTCAGTTCTTGGGCTGCAGGAAATGATTAAAATGCAAGAGAAGAAGAGAACTACAGTTTTATAAACCTTGACCCCAGCAGCTTTTTCACAGCATAGCTTTGATGCACAGGTGTAAGAATGAGTTTTCATGTACTATTTTTTCCCCCAGACTCTCCTAAAACAATCAGTGCTCTCCCTTTTGATGCAGTCCAAGTGTGCCATGAAGCCTCCATGGTGGGAAAAGGATGCTTCAAAGGATTTAGTGAGTTATGGGATTAAGCAGGAAGAAATAATGATTTGGACCTGAACTGTACCAAATGGCCATGCATCTTCTTCGAAAAATTTAAAAATAGATTCTCCTTGCCTCGTGGCAAATAGGAAATGGCTATTGCGTGTCCAGAGGTCTAAAACTAAGAAAGTATTATCAGTTTTAATATATGAATACATTAGGCCACTGAGCCAAGATTTCTTGCTACAAAACAGCTACAGATACACCAGCTCCCAGATTGTATAATGGAATCAGTCAGTTGATGTCGCTTGGAGAAGCGGCTTGGAGGCTCCAAGTTATGAGGTTCTAACCAACTATTCCTATTGTTTGCTTATGTGTCTTACAAATAGTGATGCAAATCCTTTGAAAGATTTTCTGTGTGAGAGAGACAGAATTTTAAAAATGCATGCAAACTAAAACAAAAATCAAGGAGTTTGGCAATTACTTGCAGATAACCTGACTGTAAGCATGTTTACTTGGAAGTAAATCCCCCTGAGTTCAATTAGATTTTCAAAGAAGCACACTTGGAATCTCAGCATTGGTGTATGAAGCACCAATACCTGCCCACTTGAACATTTAGCAGGTGATCAGGTGATCCATGCTACAACTCATGGGTTCTTTTCCACAAAAGGTGGTTGTCTGACTATTTTTTCTCTGCTGCACAAGCATCCTTCTAAGCAAAAAGTAAACATGTAACTGGAAAAAAATTCAGATAGAAGGCAATAATTGCAGCCTAGCAGATCTGTTAATAGAATCACACCCCCGCACCCCACCCATTACACCACAAGGAAAATGCAAGGTCTGGCAAGAATTTTCACCATTATTTAACACTGCAGGGAGAAAAAAACTACAACAATTTTGATGTGTTTAGAGCTGGAAGATTCCCGATTAACCCACAAAATTAGGGGAAAGCACCAATGCAAATACATAATTCTATTCCTGATGAATAATTATTCAGTGTGGCATTTGGATCTTAATTGCTGTAATATTTTATATATATGTACAGCCTAGGCATGGAGAAAGACAGAGAAAGATCCTAAATTAGGTGAAACTAGAATTAACTTCATCAATAAAAGCCACGTTTCTTCAGTCCAAAAGGATCATTTTAAACCATGCACGTGGAAACGTACATTTTTTTCCCACCGCCACCCATTCTGCTAACCATGATGTATCTCAGCTGACTCTATTAAGTGGATATTAATTAACACTGCTTTACAATACAATTCCTATGAAGTAACACATATTATATAGACATTAAAACCCAAAGAGCCCACCAAAGAGCTCACTGTGATTAATGTTGTGACAAAGAAAAGTGAAGAATCGTAATGATTTATCACTAATTAGTGACAGATGTTGTCTACAGTTCTTTACACAGATGAAATGGCCTTACCATTACATCTCTAGGAAAAAAAAAGATATCATGTGGTACAAGTGTGGGAATTGACGATGTTTCTATAAATGTAATTTTCATTGGATTCAAAAGTCCAAAAGGAAAGGGGTCAACTGGACGTCACAGAAGTTGGTACAAGTGTTCACGCTTCCTTCACACTGCAATCAGTTTCACTTCTTACTGCATTAATAGGATACTGATGATAATTAGATGTTTGATAGGGACACAGATCTTTTGATGGGTTTCAAGTTTTTGTGTAATGTGGCTTATTCTTGGCCATATCCGAACAATACATACGCAAAGCATATTTTTAAAACCACCCATTCTTCCCATTCCTGCCACTGTGCTTAATTGCCAATAAGGTACTGAGCAAAACAGAGAATTAAATTAAAAGTTCAATAAACACAGATCGATAGCCTTGTAAATACCGAGTCTATAAAATGATCTTCTCCTTAAATGTAGTTATACTGCAGGTGCGGCAGCATTTCATCTCAGGGTTGAATTTAGCTGATTGTTTCCCAGTCAAGTTAAATTCCTCTCCCATAAAAATAAAAAAAACCCAAAAACACCCATGCTGAAGAGTCTGGCCCGGTGCCAGGAAAGATTACAAGCCTTGCCTTAACTGTTGCTGTCTTCTGCCTCAACATTAGCTCACAAGCAGCTGAATAGAGAAGTCATCTGCCATCTAACATGTAAATAAATCATCAGCTCCACTTACTTTACCACTGGCTGTTTGTCATTCAGAAAATAATGGTTAATCAATGGTTAATCAATGAAGATGTGTAACGTATTAGTTTGCAGTCCTTCATCATCCCATTTTCTTCAATTGCCCGGGGGGGTTGTGTTCAGTACTTACAGAATCGATTACAATTGGGAGTGATCATTCAAGCTCATGTTGAAGGCTGTCGGCTGCGCCTTCTGCGTGGAGTTTTTAAGCCCCTTCGGTTTTTAATAGGAGATGGTGATATTTCGCCACATCTCTGACAAGCAGCAGGTACCCAGGGCGAATGGAGAGGACTGGAAAGAGAAAAATAATAACGCTCTGCATTAAGTGACTAATTGTAACACGCCGTGGCACTTGGTGTACCCAAACTTTTCCTGACTTCTCAATAATCATAAGCATTACTGGCTCACTGCAGAAAAATTAAAAGAAAATAGCCATCCACTGGAGTCCAATCATGCCTGCAGGGAAGGTCTACAAAAGGGAACTCACAATAATGCCTTTGTGCATAAGCAAAGGCAGGAGGAACAGATAATTCTTATTATCTGTTTTTCTTATGAACCGGTACTGTATCTCTCGTTCATTAAGTTTGGGGCAGGCATGACAGTTTTCTGCCACAGTGTATGGGTGGGGGGGTTAAATCTCAACCGTTTGGAAGCGGGCTATAATGACTTGCAAAGCTGCTTACGACCACAACTGAAAACAACTTTTTCCTGTAGAAGGTCTCGTTATAGTTTTATTTTATTTTGTTTTGTTATAAAGGCAGCAGAAGTCTGGTGTTGCCACCATAAGGCTGAAACAAGTTTGGCTGGGTTCCCTTCAAGCCCCTACGGATGTTACAATCAATGAATAGAGTTATTTACTTTAATTATTGTTTTTATCATTTCCTTTGCAAATCTGTGCCACTGATAGTCATTGGGTGTGATGATGGAGACTAATAATCATTAATGTCTTTCATTAAATATTTACAGCTCGACAGTATTGATTAAAAGGAAGTGTGGTGTAGATGTGTCATTCAGGGGAGTTTTAGTTCCAACAGCACCCTCTTGTGTCTGAATGGCTATAAAAATTCTCAGCCAGAAATAAACAGCGCGTTCTAAAGCAGAAGGACACCCCTCTAAGCATATGAAATTCAATGGGCTTGCAAGGGTGTAACTCTTCTTAAGATGGGATTATAAATGGGAAGAGTGGGGTATAAATATTTTAATTATGAAATAAAAATAATACAATGTCCATTTAACAATTGTATAAGTAGTAAAGGTAAAGGTTTCCCTTGCTCGAAAGTCAGTCGAATCCGACTCTAGGGTTGCGGTGCTCATCTCCGTTTCCAAGCCGAAGAGCCAGCGCTGTCCAAAGACGTTTCCGTGGTCATGTGGCCAGCATGACTAAACACCAAGGCGCACGAAACGCTGTTACCTTCCCACCGAAGTGGTACCTATTTATCTACTTGCAATTTCTTGCTTTCGAACTGCTAGGTTGGCAGGAGCTGGAACTAGAGACAGGAGCTCACCCCGTCATGCGGCACCCGGGTCTCGAACTGCTGAACTACTGACCTTCCACAGCCTGCAGTTCAGCGTCTTAACCACTTGAGCCACCGCAGCTCCATGTAAGTATAGTAAGTAGCAGGTTTTAAAACATTGTTTTGTTTTGTTTTTACTTGGTGAAATCAAAATTGACCTGGAAAGCCCAAGCCAGCTTTCCAGTTGGTCTCATCAGATCTCCGAAGCTAAGCAGGGTCAGCCCTGGTTTCTATTCGGATGGGAGTCAACCAAGGAATATGCAGAGGCAGACAATGGCAAATCATCTCCGTTAGTCTCTTGCCTTGAAAACCCCACAGGGTTGCTGTAAGTTGGCTGCAACTTGATGGCACTTTCTACCACCAAAGTCAAAATCCCCACCCAATTTGTGCAAATATATTTTCTCGTTTTAGAATTTGACCAGTCTTTCAGGTGAAATATTTCCATAGTTTCAAAGAACAGCAGATAAGCAGTGAAACGAACTCCCACCCCCCAAAAAAACAGTCTTCTGGCCTCAGAGATCACGTGTCAGCAGCTAAAAATATATTTCCCATGATACTGAAAGTGCCCGATGCTTTTATTCTATTCCCCTGGCTTGTCCTTTTCACAGAATTGATCCGAAAGGTATTGTTCCTCACTTAAAATTAAATACAGTAGAAAATAATTCGTAATAAAAAAAAATCTCTCAAGAGTATTGCCTTCATTTCCAAGACTTTATGTATTTTGTTTTTCACAAGCTGGTGTGAAGTCAAGAAGGAAGTTTTTGGGGAAGGAGAGAAGTTGTTCACCACAGGAACAGACCCTGCTTAGCTTCCAAGATCTGATGAGATGAGGCTTGCCTGGGCTATCCAGATCAGGAAGAGCGTATCTTTTTTGAGGGGAGGTCATCTTCCATTCAGAGTCAGCTTTCTTTTGGATAATTACAGTGATAGCTCCTGGATCTTAAGACATGATCAGCTAGGCTACAACAGAGTTACACAGCGTGGTTTAACAGCTGAACACAAAATCTGAGACAGTGACAAGCTTGAAGCCAGAGTTCGGAAAGGCAGCAAAAGGACTCAGCTATGGGCTAGGACAACATAAGCACATCTCAGAGCTGGGGTGGGTTCTTAAATGGAGTTGACCTGGGGTGTTAATTTGCTGAAGCCATTCATCTGAGAGATCTTTGGGGTGCTGAATTCAAATTTTCATTACCCGTCTATGACTGACTTTTGCAGGAAACAACCATTGCATACAGACTGTATACACTATTGCTGGTGGTGGAAAGGGCCATCGAGTCACAGCCAATTTATGGTGACCCCTCACTGGAGCTGATTTCCCACTACAGCTGCCTCAGTGTTGCGCTGCCGTTTGCCCCAACACTATTGGTCAATTTCACACCCGAAGCCATGGGGCTGCATTTTGACCCGCGGCTTCGCCTGATTTCCTCCGCAGTTTCGTAATCCTGTTTTCTGAGGATTACGAAACTGCGGAGGAAATCGAGCGAAGCCACGGATCAAATGCAGCCCTGCGGCTTCGGGTGTGAAATTGACCAATAGTATCGGGGCAAACGGCGGCGCAACACCGAGGCAGCTGTAGTGGGAAATCAGCCTCCGTTTCCAAGGCAAGAGACAGACAGAGATGGTTTGCTATTGCCTGCCTCCATGTAGCAACCCTGGACTTCCTTGGTGGTCTCTCACCCAAGTACCAACCAGAATGGACCCTGCTTGGTTTCCAGCATCTGTCAAGAGCAGGCTAGCCTGTTGTTACCTTGTTAATAAGTCAGTATACACAACATCATAAGAACACCATAAGAACACAGACAGTACTCCAGAGGAACTTACCACACAGATACTACTATGACTCTCATGTGTCCTAACCACCATTCTGCACCATACCACATTAAGTCTGTTGGAGAACAAAAAACAAAGAAACAAATCCTGATCACTATAAATTCATATCATAGGTCACCAGGATGTGAATCATGAGCACATCTGGTTGCTATAGCCTCATTCCATCCAGGAAATTCAGAATAATCGACTGCAACTTTTGCTGTGGTAGGAAGTTAAATCCTACACCACTGTTGGATTGATTGATACATAATGTTAAACCTGGATGACAATGGTTTTGGTGTGAGCAAATCCTTTATTCCTTTGCCCACATGTAAACACTGCCAGTAAACATTTGTTCAGGTTGTGCTAACTCTGATCATATTCTTCCCTGCAAATGCTGTACAGATACCTTCGCAGGACTTCATAAAGTACCTCTATATCCAAAGATGATCCTAAAGAAATAAAAGTGTTTTGCAGTGTCTCATATTTCTTCACAGCATGTTTCTCTTCTGTTTTTGAAGAGAGAAGAAATGCAGAGATGCTTACTAACATGGCTGATTTTAACTTGAAAGGGTTTCTGCATTACAACAAATGAGGCAGCTTTGGGGGTTTGGCTCATCCATTGAAAACATACTTAAAGCTTTCCTCTTCTTGGCCATCCTTATGCATTTTCTTTAAAATATATATTTTTAAACTTATTCTTATGCATTTTCAATTCTACCCAAATCATCTTTGCATCCTGCAAAAAGAAAAACAAAATGCTACAAACATTGTACTGATATTATAGTACAGCCAAACAATACCGTTTCTATTAACATTTCACAGACAATAAAATTATATATAAAATGTAGCAGTTCATGTTAACCATTCCATGGAAAATAGGGAAGGTACCTACTGCAATGTTCCATAGTCACGCTTTTATGTCCACAACAATAGCAGCATCCCAGATGCCAGGAACCCTGGAAAACGTAGTTCCCCAGGGCTATCAAATTACTTTTAGATCTCTTGGATAACTATATTTCCCAGAGTTCTTTACAACAAGGACACTGCTGTTGCTACATTCTAGATGTTCTGCTGGAGGTAGAGAGAAATTACTATTGCTTGCATTGTCCCTTACTTAGTTCCACAGCCAGAGAAAAGCAGAGAAAAGAAGATGGTGAAGTGATGGAAAAGCTGGAAGATGGGGAAACAGTTGGCCTGCTTGGTGGAGAGGTTGGCCTGGATCCTATGCAAAGTGAATGGAAGCTGTACTGCATGAATGACAAACTTTGCCTCCTCCTACTGCAGTCCTCTATACTCTCTGAAATTGCCCCTCCTGGGTCCATGGACCCCAAGAGATATCATAGAGATCAAAGTGGGGGTGGGATGCAATGAATGGGGAGAGTTTGCATAAATTGTCTTTCCCTCTTCCCCATGAGTGGAAACCCAAGCTATAGGGCTTAAATATGGTTAGTTAAAAATTATAGCCATTGTTTGAAAGCCTGCTTTGATCCCTGTCTTCACATCATGGTGGGCAGCCAATCTTCTATCACAGTTTAGGAATTTATAGTAAATGCTTAACCAAGGTTATAGAAAATCATCTATCTCTGTGTAAGTGTTTAAACCAGATACTTCTTTTTTACTCCCATGGCCCATTCAATAATCTAAATAAAATCTAGGATGGCAGATGAATGTCTTACCTAGAATGTTATTCTTGTTCCAGACAATTCCTATTTTGATGACAGATGCACCATTTAAACAGTGGCAGAAAGAAATATCTAGATTTGTATGGCATTTTACAGGCCCTGCGGAATTGCAACAAGTCTTGTGGGGCCCTGATCTTACCTGGGAGAGTGTTCCACCAGAGCCAGAGCTGAAAAGGATCTGGTTCAGGCTAAGCGGATGACCCTTGGGCCAGGGACCACCAGCAGATGTTGATCTATAGAGCATAAAGCTCTTTGAGGGACATACTGCAAGAGATGGTCCTGCAGATATGTTGGTCCCAGACCACACATGGCTTTAAAGTTTAATAACCTTGACCTTGATCCAGTATTCAACTGGGAGCCAATGCAGCTGGCGGAGCACTGGTTGTATGTGGGCTCTTAAAAGGTGTCATATATCTAGAAGCTACAGCTAGTGCAAAATGCAGCAGCCAGGCTTTTGATGGGGTTCCCTATGCAGGAGCACATCCAGCCTGTGCTGAAATCACTGCACTGGCTAACAATAGCATACCAAATCCACTTCAAGGTGCTGGTTCTTACTTTTAAAGCCTTTTATGGTCAGCCTTTTAAAGCCTTTATTATACCTGAAGGACCGCATTTCCTCACATGTTCCCCAGAGAGCACTGCAGTCAGGGTCCCAAAATTGACTGACCCTCTCAGGTCCCAAAGGTGCCAGGCTGGCCATAACCAGGGCCAGGGCCTTCTCAGTGGCAGCTCCATACTGGTGGAATGAGATCCCAGAAGAGAATAGGGCCCTGTGGGACCTTATACGGTTCTGCAGGGCCTACAAAATGGAGCTCTTCCACCAAGCCTTCAACTCAGTGGTCTTTTGGGGGCGGAGTGCACCGGAGCACCGCTCCAGCAGCCCAGGTGTTGGCACAAATGGCGATAACAGCAAGCTCTGCCCCCAGCCCCCTGCACCAAAGCGCTGTGGCCAGGGGTGGCCAGAAGACGCCCGTCACCGGCCTCCCGAGGCCCGTGCTGGAGTGCTGCGGCCCCAGGGCGGCCTGAAGAGGCCCATCATTGTCCTACCGGGGCCTGTGCTATAGCGCTGCAGCCGCTGGGGAAGGCATTGATGGCGGTAAGTGAGGGATCTGGGGGAGGATTGAGGGGGGGTGGGAGAGCCTTCCTCCCTCTCCCTATCTCTTTGCCCTCTTTCTATCCCTCCTTTCCTTCTCTCCTTTCCTTTTCTTTCTTTCCCTTTTCCTCCTTCTTTCCTTCTCTCTCTTTCTTTCTTTCCCTCCTCTCTTTCTTTCCCTTCTTTCCTTCCGTCCTTTTTCTCTTTCCTTCCTTTTGTTCATTCCTTTTCCTCTTTCCCTCCTTCTTCCCTTCTCTCTCTTTCCTTCCCTCCTTCTTCCCTTCTCTCTTTCCCTCCTTTCGTTCACTCCTTTTCCCCTTTCCCTTCTTCCCTCCTTCTCTTTCTTTCCATTTTTTCTTCTCTCTTTTTATCCCCTCTTTCCTTTCTTCTTTCCTTCTCTTTCTTTCCCTCTTTCCTTCCTTCCTTCCTTCTCTACACTCTCTCTTTCTTTCCTTCCCTCTTTCCTCCTGTGGCCCAACTCTTCACTTCCCTTCCTCCCCCCCGCAGGCTTGCTGGGGAAGGGAAAGGGAGGCTTTTGAAGATGCCTTCCCCCCCCTTTGCTTCCCCTTCTGACATCACTTCCAGTGATGTCAGGGGATGTGGCATATGCTAATGAGCTATTATGCTAATAGCCTAGTCGCTCATTAGCATATCTCATGCTAATGAGCTCCTGCAGCTCTTTTTCTATGAAATGATCCCTACTTCAACTAAGGAAGTGCCCCCAATAATTGTAAGCCCTGCCCTTCAGAGTCACCAACAGCCTGTGCTGGCCACATAAGAAACAGAACAAGGAGTGGATCAATAGGATAGGTCATCGACTTCCTGCTACTGTCACCATACAACATCATTATTATTGCCGGACCTAATATGTACTAGCTATTTATGATATATTTGGATTGTTTTAGAAGATTTTATGTTCATTTTAACTGTTATCTATGTGTTTTAATCTTCATAAGCTGCCCTGAGCATGCTACGGCAAGGAGGGTAGGGTATAAATTCGATAAATAAATAAATAAAATAAAAATATATACCAAGGTAAAGCTTTGTAATTAAACTTGTATTTATTGTAGAGAAAACTGGAAGTTTTTTCCCCATTTTATATTCCAATTTTTTTCTCTTCTTTTATCTTATCAATAAAAACTAGAAAATCAAAAAAAAAATCTAGGACTGCAATATGCAAAATATTTCCATCCCCCCCACACGCATTAGTTATATGTTGCTTATTCCAAATGTCTATATTTTAATAAGCCAGCCAAGGGAGCTATTCAAAAGGTATTGTCCATCTTGAACAAGCAGGTGATCTCTATAGCTTTAATTCATCTGCTCTTTTCCAGGGCATCTACGAGTGCCCTACATATAATACATAAATATTACTAAATAAACAGAAGGTAGAGAATTTGTGGATACTAAAGCAGTTTCATCAGTGAAAATCTGCTCTCAGTGCTTATTACAAATCCAGATAAAGTTTTTAAGTTTTGAGACTTAGCATTTTGGGCAAAAAAAAGTTTTGATTTCAAACCAGTCCATATGAAGATCAACACGAAAGTTATAATTCTATTTATAATGACAACTGACAAAAGGAAAGTAAAAGGAATGATGATACATGTTTATTGACACAAATGATGTTAAATATTATATTTATATCATCAGCAAAACAATGACAAATGGAAGATTCAGCAAAGGTTATGGCTTGACAAAGTAACATTTTTTAAAATGTGGACACCAATCAAATTGATAAAAACATCAATGATGCAACACTTTCTGACACTAAACTCTTTACTGCCGTTTAAATATATATAGAATCACCCATTGCAGTGGGCTAACGTCAGCTTTTGTCCATAAAATCTTTCATAAAATAGAAACAGGAAAAATGATTTAAAGCAGCTCAATTTGTCTGTTTACCTTAATCTTTAACTATTCCCATATGTCTTTGCCACATGATGTATTACTCCTTATAAACCAATTTTTCAAAGATATACAAGACAGGAAAAAGTCAAGCGCCTAACCTTTTATCCATTGAACTTTTCTAGACAACTGGCAGAACTGAAGCACTTTTCAGGGGTCCAGAATAGCTAAAGAGTTCTTTTTCTTTCCTTCCTTAGTCAATGTTTGCAAATAATCCAAGTTTTCCCCTTTAAAGGATTTGACATCCAAGGGCAAAAGACTGGGGGCGTGATTTCAGTGTTGATGATCTTCACTTAAATCCAACTGTAGCTTCAGATTCAAGTTGTGCTACATTACCTGTCGCCATGGATGTAGGGTCACTACTTAAGGCAGGGGACCCCAACGTGGTGCCCGTAGACACTATGGCGCCTGCCAACACCTTTCCTAGTGCCGTAGACACTATGGCGCCTGCCAACACCTTTCCTAGTGCCCATCAAGTGCTTTTGGAAAGTGGGCAGGGCTAAGTGGGGCTTTTGCCCAGCAGGGTTTCTGACTGGCTGTGCAGATTAAAAGGGATCCTGTCAGACAGAGCTTCTACCTGAAATGTTGAAGAGCTGCTATTAGAGTTATATGTAACCTTGCTCCCTGACATTTTGTGGTTGACTTCCCCTCTGTGTCAGAATTCCAAAGGTGCCCAGAGGCTTAAAAAGGATGGGGACCCGTGCTGACAGCCCTGGCCTTATGGTCAGCAGCTTGATATCCAGTAACACCACTCAGAAGGCTCCATACGAGCGTTGCTACCAAGGCAACTTTCACTCTGGTTTTTTGGTACTAAGTTTTAAATTTTAACTTTCTGAATTTTTATACATTGCCTGAATTTGATATTGTTATTCTCACAATTTTTACGTGACCTTGTAACCTGCCCTGAGCCCGCTTGCATGGAGGGTGTGATATAAGCTATAGCACACCAGATAGCCTTCTACCTCATTATGATACCTCATTGTGACTCAACAACAAACGGGATATATCGTTTCTTATAAGGAGGTGACAGCATCTATCCTACAGGCTCAGCTACCACCAACGAGAGACAGTTTTAAGGTATGGGACAGGGTTTGGAAAAAGTGAGTGGAAATGAGCACAGAGAAAGAAATACTAGAGCAACATGTGCTCTGATTTACAGTTTGACTTGGCAAACCCAGTGATGTCTTGTTGATCATCCTACTGAGTGATGCCAGTCACGTTCTCAGTAGCAAAAACACATGCCGTGATATTGGGGCGTGGGGCTAGCCATGACAATCCACACTGTAAACTTGGTAGTAAAAAGGCACTGCTGTGCACCATTGATGCCACACCAATGCCTATTCCAACAAAAAGTGGCTGGGATACAACTTCAGTGGACCTAAATGAGCTACAGGACTAACCATTTAAAAAAAAAAAAAAAGATCCACAGCTTTTTGCTTCAGTGAAGGTCTCAAAATACCCAGCAAATGCTGGTACAGTTTATTTTGTAGAAGAAGAGTAGGTTTTTATACCATACTTTTCTTACCTTAAGGCAGGGATCTTTTCGGGGGGGAGCCCACCGGAGCGCAGCTCCGGGAGCTCAGGAGCCAAGCCCCGCCCCCAGCCGGCGTCCCGGAGAGTCTTTCAGGCAGCCGAATGTCAATTTCAGCTCCATTATATCCTATGGGCCATTGAAGTCAATGGTGAAAACATAGGGTATGTTCTAGGGGCTGGAGGGGAGGGTTTGAGGGAGAGGCTCGAAACTCACAGGATAGCTGATGGAGCCTCTCCCCAAGATACCCACCAAGTTTCAAGAACATTGGACCAGGGGGTCCAATTCTGTGGGCCCCTAAACAGGTTGCCCGTATTCCCTCCATTGTTCTCTATGGTGGGAAAAAAATAACTTTTTTTCCCAGTATAGAGAACAATGGAGGAAATGAGGCAACCTGTTTGGGGGCCCATAGAATTGGACCCCCTGGTCCAATGTTCTTGAAACTTGGTGGGTATCTTGGGGAGAGGCTCCATCAGCTATCCTGTGATCTTGGAGCCTCTCCCTCAAACCCCTCCCCTCCAGCCCCCAGAATATACCCTATGTTTTCACCATTGACTTCAATGGCCCATAGGGTATAATGGGGCTGAATTGCCACTGAATTTCTTTCATTCCCTCCTTTCCTTCTTTCTTTTTCCTCTTTCCCTCATTCTTCTCTCTTCTTTCTTTCTTTCTTTCTTTCTTTCTTTCTTTCTTTCTTTCTTTCTTTCTTTCGTTTCGTTCGTTCTTTCTTTCTTTCCCACCTTCTTCTCTTCTCTTTTTCCTCCTTTCCCTGTTTCCCTCCCTCTTCCCTCTCTTTCTTTCTCTCTTTCCTTCCTTCTTTCCTTCTCTCTACTCTCTCTCTTTCGTTCCCTCTTTCCTCCTTCTGTGGCCCAACTCTAGTGAGAAGGAGTTTAAACTTTAAACCCCTTCTCTCTTAGCTTCCCCACCCAGACCAGCTGGGGAAGGGAAGGGGAGGCTTTTGAAGATGCTTCCCCCTTTTGCTTCCCCTTCTGACATCACTTCCGGTGATGTCAGGGGGTGTGGCATATGCTAATAGCCTAATAGCTCATTAGCATACCATATGCTAATGAGCTCCTGCAGCTGTTCTTCTGCGAAAAGACCCCTGCCTTAAGGAATCTCAAAGCGGCTTACTATCACCTTTCCCTTCCTCTCCCCACAACAGGCACCTTGTGAGGTAGGTGATGCTGAGAGAGTTTTAAGAGAGCTGTGACTGGCCCAAGGTCACCCAGCAGGCTTCATGTGGAAGAGGAGTGGAGAATCAAACCATGGAAAAAGTTCAGCTGCTCAACCACAACACCATGCTGGCTCTTGCAGACAGTTTCAAAATTCCATGTTTTTCTCAAGTGAACTTCAGTGCAGATTTTCCTGAGGTAAACACCCTCAGAAAAAAAGGATCAACAAAAACTACACCTATCGTCTAATTAAGGAACTCCTAGCTGATCCGTAATCTGCCTTTTAGACCATTCATAGATTCACTATTCGGTTAGAGTCAAACACGTTTACATATTACCTAAACACCAATTCAAATGCCTTTTTTGGAATATCGGCCAAGATTCTTACACTCTGTTGTATGTGTGGCCAGATTTTTGAATTTTTAGAAGAAAGTATTCATCTTCCTGTCCAGGGTGCAACTGCAAAGCCTACCTCCCAATCTTTAATCTAATTTTGATCAATCCTATGTTATTTTCACAAATAACATTTCCACATTAAAAATTGAATATGTTATAGAAAGAATAAATTGCTTCAGTGTTAAACAGCCATTGTTGTTCTTCTCTACAGTATAACTGAACTGGGGGGGAAATCCCCAGAAACAGAAGTAATTTCAATGAGGGATTTTTTCCCCCCTCACTTCACCAGTTCCTAGAACTAAAATGGCTGTTTTAAAAACTTCAAGTAAGCTTGAGAAACTGACTGTGGATCATGTATACAACACAGGGTCAATGCTGTATTGAATTTCTAGACCATTTTCAGACTACCTTCTGGCAATGGAAGCATTTTGACCACTGACACTCCCTATGGGTATATCTGACTATCCTGGTACAATGCACCATTCCCCATTATTGAATCTACAACAAACTGCTGTAGGTTATTCATTGATTGAGTGTTTAAGTGTATTCTTTGGGAGTAAATGGAAAGCGAATTCTGTAGGCAGCCACATAAAATAAAATTCTAAAAAATCAGCAGAATTCCTCGCTGCAGAGATGTGCATTGGGGCCCAGCGTGATTATTTCTGCACTTGTTCCATTTGCCCGCATCTCTTTCCTCGTACAAGAATATGCTCTTCTATTCACAGGAGATGAATACTTTCTTCTAAAAATTAAGCCATCACCATGATGACTATGCAGGCACGTACGGCCGGAACACATCTTTATGCTAACATCTTTATCTAGATCACTGATGATAGGCAGGAGCCTTATTAAATGACCAACACACATACAAAAAAAATCTTTGTAATGGAGGCCACAGCAGAGCTTGAAAGTGTGCATTTTTATAGATTTCAAGTAACTGAGTGTGCACACTACACATATATATAAACAAGTGGGGGACCCACAAGGACCAACAGGAGCATCTGATTTTCCCCTTCTCCCAATATTTCCTCTTTCCCTTTCCTGAAAGCCCCATAGCCTCTTCCTTTTTCCTGCTTCTTTCCTTCCTTCCCACTCACTAGCTAATCTACCTTAATGTGCCCCTTCTTGAGCTTTCCTCCTTCCTTCCCCATGACAGCCTCTCCCTGGGAAAACTCTGACCCAGTCGTGTGGTGCTGACCACCAGTCTGGATTGGGCCCAGTTGCACAGTAGGGAACCCACAAGGACTTCAGGGGACCTCACTTTCCCCTACAGCCCTCTCCCCACACTATTTCCTCTTTTCATCTTCCTGAAAGCAGTGTTCCCTCTAAGCTGAGTTAGTGTGAGCTAGCTCATAGTTTTTTAGCTTCCAGCTCACACATTTTTGTCTTAGCTTAGGAAGAATGGCTCCAGAGCAATCTAATTTATGCAGTAGCCAAATCGCTCGGTCACAGCTTTAATGCCAGTTGGTCACAAAGCAGAAGTTTTGCTCACAAGACTCCACAGCTTAGAGGGAGCATTGCCTAGAAGCCCCCATATCCTCATCTTTCCTTGCTTCCTTCTCTCCTTCCCACCCACCAAGCAACCTACCTTTTATCCGCCCCCCAATCTTCAACTATATTTATTACATACTTACTCCATTTATACCCTGCCTTTCTCCACAATCGGGACCCAGAACAGCTTACATCACTCTCCTCTATTTTACATCATTCTCCTGTGAGGTAAATTAGGCTGAGAATGTATAACTGGCAAAAGGTCATTCAGTGAGCTTTCGTGACAGGGTGGTGACATGAACCTGGGTGTCCCAGTTCCTAATCTGAAACTCTAACCAGTCTCAAACTCTAAACAGTATCAGTATGGTTTAAAAGGCAGGCCTTGGTGAGTCATGCAAGTTGGATGGTAGAAAGTCACCTGGCGCCAGGTCTGGCTCAAATGAGTCCTCCCTCAAAGCACAAACCAACCCTGGAAAGGGCCCTCCTTCCTCCCCCTTGTCCTCTGATAGAAACTAAGGCTCAAAAAAAGTTCTGTTTGCCTAGCAACAGCCACTGTGGGCATTAATGTCTTAAAACTAATTGTACTGCTCTTATTATTGGGGGGAGGATTACCCCAGATGGGTTTTTTTTTAATGATTTCAGATTTTTCTGCAAACCTGAGACATTTTTAGATTTTTTGTCGAAGGCTTTCACGGCCGGAGTTCATTAGTTGCTGTAGATTTTCCAGGTTGTGTGGCCATGGTCTTGGCATTGTACAAGGTCCTACAATGCCAAGACCACAGCCACACAACCTGGAAAATCTACAGCAACTAATTTTTAGATTTGTTGAAAGATCTGTCTTATCTGTTCATGGCTCCATTGTCTTCAATTATCCACAGATATGACAATGTTCAGAATTTCATATACTGATATATGCAAATTGTTCTGTTTCGCATATGGGCTAATACAGCAGGGGAAAAGGCATGAGCGAGAAGGATAATAGTCCAGCTTCATCCAAAACTATATTGTGTTGCTGTGAATGCATATTGCATTGCTACTTGATAGTTTAAATTTTTTTAAAGTATGTATTTACATTTAGGACTGAAATTCATTTATAAGGGGCAAACTTTAAATAGAAGAAAGCCTAAATATGAACCATACAATTGCTGATTATCAATATGTTTAAAATGATTTTTCCCCCCCATTTCTATCACAACCTTCCCTCCAGCTCAAGGTAGCATACATCATTCTCCCCTCTTTTATTTTATTTTTACAACACTGCTTTAAAGTAGCTTAGGCTGAGAGACAGAGAGAGAAATTGGTCTAAGATCACCCTAAGGTTGCCAGTCCCCAGGTCCTGATGGGGGTTCCCTCAGTTTTCAGGGCTTCAGCCTACCACCAACCAGCTGGCCAGCAAGGAAAACCCCACCCCCAAACAGCCAAATCCTTGCATGAAAACCTGACATAATGTCTCCTGGAAGTGATGTCATCACATTAGGACATCACATGGGATACTCTGGTTTGAGGTCAAAACTCTATGGTACATTTGGCTTAAAACCATAGAGTTTTGCCCTCAAACCAGAGTGTCACCATGCGACATCGCCAATGCAATGATGTCACTTCCTGGTGATGTCATCACATTAGGGATGTCCCAGAATGCCCTCCAAATCCCCCCACTGGCTCAGTGAGGAGACCTGGCAACCCTAGATCACCCCGGTGAACAGGGGTTAGTCCAATGCTCTAACCATTGCACCACACTTTTGAATGATGGAAACAGAAAAAGCTAAATAATGGTTTTCCATATATACTCTGGTGCTTAACCATAGGATTATATTTAATACATGAAAATGAGAAACCAGCAGATGAGATTAAAAAAAATACTTGAATTTGTGCAAAGGATTTGCAGTAGTCCAGGAAAAGCTGGCTCTTTCCTCTTGAACCTCAATGCCATGCTCCCAGCTGTCTGGAAATGTTTCATTTCCCAAAGTATGTTGGCAGCATGTCCCTTTCCAGCCTAGCAAATTCATTCCAGCCCCATCAGCCCTGATGGCAAGGGTTAAGGATGCTGGATAAGCAGGTTTCAACTCAGGAACCTAGGGTTGCCAGCTCTGGGTAGGGAAATTCCTGAATATTTGGTGGCAAAGCCAGTGGAGAGGAGGAATGTGATGCCACCAAGGCCACCCACCAATGTTGCCATTTTCTCCAGGGAAATTGACCTCCGTGGTTTGGAGATTCAAGGAGAATTCAAGTGGGGGGGCTGGAGATTGGCATCCAAAGGATCTGGCAGTTAGACAACAGGAAGTTATCCAGCAGAATAGGGATTCAAACAGTCAGGAGGCAAGAGATAATCTAAACAGAAAGGTGAGGCTTTAACTGAGAAATCTCACAGTGAGCCTGGATACCCCATCCTTCCTGCTATTCTAAATAGGATTCTCATCCCATGACTCCTATCATCACTGCCTCTTTCCCAGGTCAGACTCTGTGATAGAGATTCTCAAGCTGCTAGGCATACACACTATCACCTTGTCCAAACAACTACATACTGACCATCTGCATCATTCTTGGGTCCCAGAACAGAATGCAGGAGTCCTAGTGGCAACTAGGTACCCTCTGGGAGTTCATGGTTTCTTGGAACTCCTCCTGAATGATAGGTTTCGGAGATCCATTGCAGGAGGGGGGGATCCTGACTCACCCTAGCTCTTGAGTGTGTTGGTGTCTGTGGGGCTCCTCTTTTAAAGGGGCCTCATCCTTGTCTAGAGATGGGCCTGGGCAGGCCATGACAGGAGTTATTTGATTTTGGGAGAGATAAAAGCTTTGTGCTGGAACAGAATAGTATTCCAAAGAAAAATCTGTGTGGGGGGGAAGACTGGGAGATAATCACTTCCCATAAAATCACCAACATTTAAGTGTTTAAATTGGGAAAGATATTCAAGTGGGGCCAGGATAAAATCTGTTATGCTAGCTCCTCTGGGGCTCACATAAGTAAAATCACCAGCTCCTTCAACCTCTAAATAACCAACCATTCAAGGAAATAAAATTTCTCTGGATCGCAAATTTAGCCAGCTGTAAACCACCACTGTTTATTACAGCATCCTTAGATTTTCTGTGCATATTTATTTTTATGTCATGGAATAAAATATTCTGATGCAAAATGGTAAATACATTTTGGGAGGTTGCTCAATCTTGACCTATTCCCCTCTTTATTACTGCTACTGCCCCCCTTCCACATGGCTTTTGTCCATGTAGGTCCCTTGATACCAAATATAGCCTTTTTGTGGTCAAAGGGAAACCCTTCCTCTCATTTTTTTTAACCAGTGGAAAAGGTTCCAGCCCTTAGTATTTCCACAGGGAAATATTCCTTTACATAGGTTATTACACCCTTTTTTTTTCTTTTCATCAGAGGCACTAAAAGCCACTCCTAAATTTTTGTTTACAAGATTTTTCACATCATCTTTTTTAATATGCGTTTCTTGCAGGCAAATTATATCAGTTTTTTGTTTTCCAATTTGATAATCCGTTCAGCCCATTGACATTAATCGGGATTATTTTCAACTTCTTAGTTTGTTCCATTTTTATTTTTGTTACTATCTTTCCCTCTATTTCTATATTGGTATCTTGTTTGAATGTTTGAGGGAGTGTCTATTCTTTTCCTCCCGCTTTTAGGTTTCTCTTTTTTATCTTTCTGAGTTTCTTCTTCTATCTTCTCTCCTTCCACTTCCGATTCTTCCTCTCCTTCTTCCTCCTCATCTTTTTGCCAGCCTAAATCATCAGCATCCTTAGATTTTCTGTTATGCCAAGCAGGGCTGCAAAATTCACCATTAGTAGGACCTAATAATTTGGAGAAAAGAATATAGTTGTGAGAAACCAAAACCTAGACCCCTCCCCCCTTTGGGCTCACAGAAGGAACATTCCCTGGATTCTGGCCAGCATATTCCAAAAAGGAGGATCCCTCTATAATGCTACCCTCAGAAACTTTAGTCACATCTATATACTCATTTCTCAAATGTGGGCAGATCTGTCTGTCCCACAGTTCTCAAGTGGGAACCCCAAGGCTTGCAGAAAAGCCTGAAATTAAAAATTGGGGGAGGGGGTTAATCCGTCAAAAAATCAAAAGCATTGCCTGAATAAGCACAGACAACACTGTTACCTCCTCCTCCTCTGTTGGGTGCCACATGGTATGAGCCCTTGTGAGATGCAGTGGTCGGGGGGAGCCTCAGCAGACCCGCCTGGCACCTCACTGGGTGAGCTGCTGAGAGCAGTGATGGGAGCAAAGCCTCAATGGACCACCTGGAGCTGCACCAGGCGAGCCACTGAAAGAAGCTAGGGGTAGAGAGCAGAAAGGGAGATAAGAAATAGCCATGGGGTGGTTAGGCAGAAACACAGACAGTGATAGGAGTGGGGAGACAAAGAGAGTGATTGGGTTGGGGAAAGCAAGTGCTGGGGTGGGGAGGGGAGGGGAGGGGAGGCAGAAGGAGAGTGATGGGTCAGGGGGCAGATGTGAGAGTGCTGGGGTAGGGAGCAGAAAGAGAAAGACAATGATGGGGTACACGGCAGAAAGATAGAGAGAGCATGGTGGACAGGGCTGCCAACAGAGGGGGACTGGGGGGACAAATTTTGGGTGGCCCAAGTCAGCTGGAAGGCCCTTGAAGCCAGCACCATGCTGTATCCAGGGGGGAAAAAGTTAAATGCAGTTCTGGCTGCAGCCACTAGAGGCGCAGGGAAGCCTGAGAACAGTAAAAGTTCCTCTAGTATCAGCTAGACTTACCTTTCTCCAAGACTGAAGCAAACTTGCCTATCAGGCTAAGCCCATCAACTAAGCCAGCACTGGGATAAGGCAAGACAGCATGTTGATGGCTGCTACAGTAACTGCCATCCTGCAGGTCATTTTCTCCAATAATCTAGCCTTTCTCGCTTTCTTTCCTTGCACCCAGCTCAGCCAGATCTTGCAAAGCATTAGTTAGGGTGCTGCTGCAAGATAAAGCAAACTTTCCCTCTCCTTTCCTAAATTTCTCTCCCTGTTTTCCACCTGTTTCTCATTCAGTTTCTCTCTCGCTCTACCTATGACTGCCACAAAGCCCCTTAGCTTCCATTGCAAATAACACGAGGTGATGGCGGATTGTCTCACCGGGGCTAAGATTTTCCCACGCCTTTCCATTTTGGCCTGGAACTCCTGAAGCTAGTAGCCAATTTTGAGTCTCTTAGTTTTATTATCTGATGAGTTATCCCTGCCAGCGCGGCATAGTGGTTAAAGTGTAGGACAAGGATCTGGGAGACCCAGGTTCAAATCCCCACTTTGCCATGGAAGCTTGCTGAGTGATCCTGGCCCAGTCACACACTCTCAGCCTAACGTACCTCACCCAGTTGTTGCAAGGATAAAATGGAGGAAGGGAGAATGACGTAAGCCACCTTGGGTGCCCCCTGGAGAGAAAGGTGGGGTATAAGTAAAATGAATAAATAAATAACAGATGGAGAGACAAGCTGATTAGTTTATTACTATAGATTCATGATAACAGCAAGCCAAGTGATTTGTTTCATTATGATATTTGATTTGGATCAGGGCCATATGGGGGGGCACCAGGAGGAATCTTTGCCTGGGGGTCAATGGTGACTCTCAGCAACCCTGGTGATGGGGTAGGGGGCAGAAAGAGAGAGGAAGAGAGTGATGGAATGGGGGCAAAAAGAGACAGTGATGTGGTAGGGGGCAGAAAGACAGAAAAGAGTGATGGGGTAGGGGCAGAAAGAGAGTGATGGTGTAGGGAGTAGAGAGAAAGAGAATGACAGGCATGGGGGGAAGTAAGAGAAAGGGTGGCAGGATGGAGAAAAAGTGAGAAGCTGGAAGTAGGGGGAGAGGGGAGGAAGCAAAGTTGTGGGGAGTGGGATGCCCATGCCTGCAAGTTTCTTGCAGGTCCCCACTTTTTATATATATTTAATATGCATTGATTTCTTCAATGAGGAGGTATAAAGTATCAGATAAGAGTATGATCTCTTATCTGGGTGGTACCCAGTTCCTATCTTGCTTCTGCCGCAAAGTTCAGTAGGCAGCACTGAACAAGCCATACCCCCTTTCTCAACCTCCATGCCTTATTCCCAATAAGGAAATAATAATGCTGGTGTATCTTCTGAGACAGCTGAAAGGATTACAAGAAGATAATGTGCATGGAACATCTGGGAACATTGAAAACATTTATGACCCTTTCAAACAACCTTTGTAATCTGTTTGAGCTGCTGGCTGCTAACGGATTTTTCGTATCATTTCAGACACAACCATTTTGGCTCCTGACTGCTGATGGATTTTATTCACCTTTTCAAATAAAACCGCGTGTATCCCATTTGCAAAGCAGGGCTGAGCTGTTTTTTGTTGTGTGTTTTTTTACCTTCTTTCTTCTGTTTTCAAGTGTTCTTTGCGCTTCTGAATAGCTGTAGTGTGGTGTTTGAAATGTCTGAGGAGCTTCTGAAAGTGCCACCTTTTTCATAAGTGTTCTATTTCAGCTTTTTAAAAATGTCCTGACTTCTATGCTACAGCGCTAGACCAATGTAGCAATTCAGTGCTATATTGACAGCATTCGGATGTTTCAAAAAAAAAAAAAGCCAAAATAGAACACTCTGCAAAATGGGCAGAGAGAAAAAGGGGCACGGTTTGAAATGTGCAAACTGCTTCCGATACAGCTGTCTGAAAGCTCTGTCCCATTTCGCTTCACATGGAATCAGGCCAGCAATAGACAACAACCGGTTTAAAATGACAGTGTGAAAGGGCCACCTTTTTCATAAGTGTTCTTAAGGACATATCATCATCAGATTAGGTCAACTCATAGCTCGCTCAGGACATATTGATATTTGTGTTTATTTAGGGCATTTATTATCTTACTTCTCTTCAACAGGGATCCTGAGTTTTTACAAAATCCCAACATCCTCGCTGTCAATGTAAACAAAGATGAAAAACCCCTCCACGGAACATCTTGGGTTGTTCTGGGATGGCCCATCAACACCAAAGGCTGCAAGACAATGTCCCTTTGCCTCATGCCGCTGGCCACACCCAGACTTTATGTACATGCAAAAGGAGGGAAAGGAAAGCTCAACCTTGATCTTAAACAGCTGGCAGCCATCTTCCCACAGTCCCCCACCCTTTGCTTTGAAACTCAGGAATCACATTATATCTGTAAAAGAAAAAACCCCATGCAAATTGTATGGCAGGGAAGAATCTTAAACTGAAAGAAATTCTGGCTGTTGACATGCAAAGGGGTGCTCCAAGAACTCCAGCTAGGGAATGATTGACACAGTTGTTACGGAAGCGGGGGCTGAAGACTGGGAAGACTGATGCTTTGGCTTGACAAACCACAGGAACAGAGGTGTGTTTGAGCCATAAGGCATGGGAAAGCAAGCAATTCGTAGGAGGGCTATGGAATGTCAGTTTATTCTTTCATCCCAGGCACAGAAATGCATGATGCGGGGCCCTGCAATATCACAAAAAAGAAAATGCTAGTAGCTCTTAAATGTTCAAGAGTCATTAGCTTCCAAACACACTAAAGCCCTCTTCCTGACTGGAGATCTGGATGCTATTGAGTTTTTAAAGGGGGGAGAGTGAGTGAGAGAGAGAGAGAGAGAGAGAGAGAGAGATTTAGTCTCAAGAGGCTACACTGGAGCGAAAGGAGTGATTTTTTTAAAAAAAAACATCGTAAATACTTCTAAGGATACGCATGAACAAACATATTTCTGCCATCATCTGGCAAGCCTCCAAAAAGGAACTGTTCAAGTTCATTCTGTAAAAAATGCAGACTTTAGAAACAATTTACAAATGTGTATACACCTGGTACAGTTCACAAACACTCCAGTCGAGTGGGCGAATCAAGACTAATAGTTAACACTGAAAGGAATTTATAGAGTGCATTAAAGCGCTTTTAAAGCTCATTTATCTACAAGATGGGTGCTTCGTCTGAGCAGACTCAATAGATGTTAACAGGCATCAAGAAAAGAAGGCGCATAAAATGTCTTAAGGTTGGCAAAGGGGAGGGGGAAAATGGCCGAAAAACAGAGTAAATTGGAGATGAAAAGAAACTGGGAGAGGGGAGCCTACCCATATGTATGATTTTGGGCTTTGCGAAGTCCCCCAAAGGGTGAGATTTTGAAAAATATGCAACGTTGCCACTCGTCTGCTGTTAATGGTAGGAGCAGGGCAAAACATTCTTGCCTTGTGGCAGAAGCAAGAGCCTCACATCACCTGGTTTATTAGCAATGGCATTGGTCATTTACACCTCTGCTGTCTTCGCTGCACACCTGCACCCTCCTGCCTGAAGCCAAGAGAGGAAGAGAGGTGATGCAGAAAGGCCACCTGGTCACTGCCCTAAGAGAAACCTTGATGTAACCTCCTTGGTGAGCACCAAGTCATGGGGAGGAGGAAACACATCCCTCGTCCGCAAGTCAAAGAATGCAGGAATCTCCTGAAAGACACGTTAACAGTCAGGTGCCCTTCTGTGTGAAACTACTTTTCGCATAAAGGAGGGTTACTGAGTCACACCAATTGTGAACGGCCTTTCCTTTTTTAAAAAAGAAAGAAGTCTGACACTAGTTAACACTTTGCCATGACACACTAATAGGCACTCTTTCTCCCTCGCGTTTGCCGTTCTATATCAAAAGCTGTTGCCCCCCCCATCTCCAGGAGGAGGAGGAGGAGGTTAATTTTTCCTATCTCCAGCTTTCATCTCTGAGTGTCCTACAACAGTGGATGGGAGTATCATTTGGACTTTCCACGTCAGGTGAAAAGTGACTAGGAAACAGAGAACCAGGGCCAGAGCCAAGCGGGTGAGGACTTTTCTTGTTAGAACCAAGCTAAGCATTTACCTGGTACAAACACACAAACAGAGTCAACTGTCTGATCAAATGCCAGCCAAGTATTTTCACTTTAGTTTAAATGCTGGCACAGTCTCACTAATTGCATTAATTACAAAAAAAAGATCGCTTTCTACAGGACTCCAGTCCCAGAAACTTTGCTCAGCATACGGTCGCCAGATCTGCCCTGGCAATAGGCAGGAGGTGGGGGGTAGGGCTGCCAGCTGCAGGCTGGGAACTGCTTGGAGATTTGTGGGTTGAGCCTGGGGAGGACAGGGACCTCAGTGGGGTACAATGCCATGGAGTCCACCCTCCAAAGCATCCATTTTCTCTAGGGGAACTGATCTCTGTAGTCTGGGGATGAGCTGTAATTTCAGAGGGTCCCCAGGTCCCACCTGGAGGCTGGCATCCCTAATATAGCACCTTGCCAAATCATATGGACCTTGTCCTTCACAAACCAAATGCATGGGGGTCTCCCAGCTCTTGTGATGTGTCGCTGTGCTTTGTTTTCATATCATCTCCTGAACCCGTCATACTTGAAAAGATCCTGGGAGGTGCTGTTCAACCTGTTGCAGACAACTACAAGCATATATATAGGGTCCCCCAGGGGTTGAATAGCACACACCGCAGGACAATTGTAGGTTGAACAGACCAAGGGGGAAGGCTAAAACATATTTTCCCATGTACCAGTTGCAATCCAAATCAAGCAGCAGGTGCATGGGGACAGAGGAGAAACTGCCAGTCATGTGTGACTGTTACATCAGAGACAGGTGAGAATGCTGGATCTAATCTGTGCACTCAGTAAGGATTCCTCCAATCTTGGCATGACAAGGGCAGGAAACAACAAACAGGGAAGCCAGATCTCCTGCTGTGGCAGGAGCAAAACATTGGGGGGAAATGGGGAGATGATCAGCATCACACTGACACCAGAACATCATTTGCCAGCATCATGACATCACAACCTGGCAGTGATGCCATCACATCAGGTGACACTCTAGCATTAACCCAAAATTCTATGGTTAAACCAGTGACACCCCCACAGATAGTCACCCACTGACTGTACAGCCAGTTTGATGTAGTGGTTAGGAACATGGACTCTAATCTGGGAGAACCAGGTTTGAGTTCCCCACTACTCTGCATGCAACTGCTGGTGTGGCCTTGGGTCAGTCACAAGTTCTCTCAGAGCTGTTCTCTCAAGAGCAGTCCTCGAAGGAGCTCTCTCAGCCCCGCCTACCTCACAGGGTGTCTGTTGTGGGGAGAGGAAGGGAAAGGAGACTGTAAGCCGCTCTGAGACTCTGAGTGAAGGGTGGGGTGTAAATCCAATCTCCTCCTCTTCTTCTTAGGCTAGCAACCCTATTGTCAACTGATCTGCTATCATTTAATCAGTCAGATATTATTGTCAGGGTGTGGGGATTCAGCCCCGACTGGCAGCAGCGGTAGGAAGTGGTGGTGCTCAGGTCCAGCTATCACAACACAGGGTCCCTTTAAAAATTCCTGGCCTTCTGCCCAGGTGACTGGTAGGGCTGCCAGCTCCGGATTCGGAAATACCTGGAGATTAACACATGGAATTCACTGCTGCAGGAAGTGGTGGTGGCTACAAGCATAGACAGCTTCAAGAGGGGACTGGATAAACATATGGAGCAGAGGTCCATCAGTGGCTATCAGCCACAACATATAGACATTATGTCTGGGCAGGGCCGGCCCCAGGTGTCTGGGCGCCCTAGGCAGGACAGCCTGGGGCGCCCACCCCAACAGGGATGCCAACCTCCCGGTGGGGCCTGGAGATGGCCCAGCGCCGTTTTCCTGGGCGCCTCGCAGGTGCGAGGCGTCCAGAAAAGCCGGGGAAGGGGTGGAGTTAGAACCCTTGCCCCTTCCCTCCCAGCACTGGCTTTTCTGGGCGCCTCGCAGCTGTGAGGTGCCCAGGAGAGCCAGGGAAGGGGCGGGGTTAGAACGCCCGCCCCTTCCCTCCCAGTGGTAGCGCTGGCTTTTCTGGGTGCCTCGCAGCCACGAGGTGCCCAGGAAAGCCGGGGCTGCCGGCGCTGGGTGGGAAGGAGGGCTTTTCAAGGGGGCGGGGGCACTTTGGCACCCCTGCAGGGCCGGCGCCCTAGGCGAGCGCCTAGCTCACCTAGTGGGTGAGCCGGCTCTGTGTCTGGGGCAGTGACGCTCTGTATTCTTGGTGCTTGGTGGGGTATTCTTGGTGCTGGGGGGGGCAACAGTGGGAGGGCTTCTGGAGTTCTTGCCCCACTGGTGGACCTCCTGATTGCACCTGACTTTTGGCTACTGTGTGACACAGAGTATTGGACTGGATGGGCCTTTGGCCTAACTCATGTCTTCTCTTATGCTCTTATTTTAGGGAGCCTGAGGAGGGCAAGGTATGGGGAGGAAAGGTACATGGCTAGGAACCTTTATACCAAGGCTTCCGGGGGGTAGCGGACATTCACCCCCCCTCCAAATTGCTTGTGTGCAGATCGGGGCCCCAGATCGACCGGGAGGCACATCTGCTAGCGAGTCGCCATAAACCAGAAGTCAACGACAATTTCCATCTTCTCATGAGGAACTTCTTTTATAAGGCCTGGGGGATGCAAAGAAACATGTGAGGCCTATGAGGCTATATTTAAAGCTAAATGGGAGCAGGTCTAGGAGGGCACAACATTATCATACCTGAGCCTAGAGGATGAGAGGCAGAGAGAGGAAGAAGACTGAGAGTATCTTCTAACACACTGGGTTTGCCTGTGGCAGGAGGCCTTGAGGAAAAGGGGAAACTTGCTGGGGGACTTGACCTGCTTGAGGGGAAGTGTAGCCCTGCAAGGTGCTTATGGACTTATGCACCATCACTAATAACTGGACTGTGCAATAAGTGTGCCAAGGGAAATAGAATGTATGGTGACCACAAGCTGATGCCAACTGCCTGGACTGTGAACACACACCCAGATGGGGGAAGCCTCCCCCTGAGACGATGTGCCATACCAAGGATGGATCCACAGGTTTCCTGTCACTTCTCACCTGCAGTGCAGCAAAGATGAGCCAAGCACCCTGGCCGCGAAGAGCACACAGAAGCCAGTAAAAGCATGCTACAGAGGAACACCATGTAATGCAGGGAGACCTGAACATCTCCACAGAGACTCCATGAATGGAAATCCCTGTCAGCACACAGGCACATCTCCCCACCACCACCTTTGCCAGATACTGCATGTATGCTGCCCAGTATAACAAAAGATCTACTTGCATAAAGGGATTAGCCGACTGACATGTACCTGCCAAGCCCATCAGCCAGAGTGATCACTGGGCCATCAAGACTAATGACCCTGCCCGCTTCTGCTACTGCCTTCTAAAGATGCCACTGACAGTAGTAATGTAATCAATATTGCCCAACCTTTAAGCCCCACCATCCTCCTGCAACTAGTTTTTGCCTAAGCAACTTCATGGGGACATGACAAGGGAAGTGGCCAGTGAGGCCCACCCCCAAGTCCAAATGTATAAAAAGAGCAGGATTCGCCATGGTCTCTCTCTCACTTCCTCTCTACCTGACCCCACCCTATCTCACAGACTCTGAGTTTTAGCGCTGCCCAGAGTCTCTCCAAATGTTCTGCTGGTTCAGAACATGATCCTTTTCCCTTATAGTCTCTCCTATTTTTCCACTGTAAGGATCTCTTCATCACATCAGGATAGGTCAGTTTGCCCAACCAATGAACTCCTGCTAATGCGAATGTCTCTGTACCCTTCCAGTCTATTTTTCCTAGTACTGTATTGACTGAGTGTGTGATTGTTTTTATTTGTATGTGTGCATATTCTCCAGTAAAGAAATCATTTCACTAAGATCTGGTCTCTGCGTCTAGTTCTGGGATTACTGGAATAAGCAGGACTCCTGTATAAATAGGTTATTGTTCCCTTATACGCCTATTGCCATTTTAAGATTCAAATTCCCCATATTTAATAATAAATCAAGGCAATTTGGCTAACAGAAGAGTTCACTGGACTCTCCCTTTCACAATCATTGAGTATTCCAAGAAGTCAGCAATGCCCTTATGTAAAAGACACCATTATTTTTTATTGCATCATGGTATCACCTGATAGTAAACAGAGGGCTGATGGACGCACCTTTGTTCCAAAGAGTCACACACACCATTTAGGAGCAGCATACTCTGCCCTATAACTTCCTCCAGATGCATGGAAACACCCATCCCAAATAAGAGTTTAAATGACAAATTTGGGGGGGGGGAATGTGTGTGTTATTAAGGTCAATTCACGTGTTACAAAGTACTTTTGATTAGCTGTGCTGTGGGAGTTCCCCTCAGAGAACTATCCCAGAGGCATATGGGCCCAAATCAAATCAGGACCACAGCATATGGACAAAAAAAGCTTCAACTCCCCCCCCAGACTTTTTTTCTGACCTGAAACACCCCCAAGGAATCTCTATTTGTTCTACTGGGGAAATACATGAGCAGCCCCTTTTCCTTGTATACCCTGGGCTCAGCATAAATCAGAGCCATGTGCACCTTGGAATTAAGTTTCCAGTAGGGAACTTTTAGATCATATCTGTCACAAACAAAAGGAGGGGGGATGTGGTCTTTGTATTGTTTGAATTGGCCCTCGGCTGAACAGTGTCAGCATAGTCCTGAGCTTCAGCTAGAATTGGGATGTCAGTCAACTGAATGGCTAAACACTGTCTGCTGACTGCCTATTATTTGATCTTGGCCACATATTGTCAAATACACTATGAGTTCTTTATTCTCCATGGCTGAAGTAATCTATACACATATAACTGTCCCAGTTCTAGTTACTTTCCTAGCACAAATTGCTCCTCCAAAATTCATACTTTATCTAGAACAACTCTACTTCGTGTGTGTGTGAGAGAGAGAGAGACAGAGACAGAGAGAGAGAGCAGAAGAAGCAGAAAAAGAAGAAATTCTAGGGAGTTCTGGGGATAATATGGAACTTGTGCAACTCTCTTAGATTTACAGGGCTGAAAAAAGAAGATAATATAGAGACTTGAAACAAAAGAAGAACAAAAGCTAATGCTTTTTTTAAAAAAATCTCCAACTATCACTAAACTGTTCATTTCCTGCTTTCCCATAACAATTTCACAACCTTAGCTTTAAATGCAATAGCCCTTCACATTTTATGGAAAACAGCATTGATCAGGAATAAGGTATTAATGGCTAAATGTGCCAAGCTCAGCACATACCTAATTACTGCAGTTTTTTGTCATAGCTAAGCAATGTAAATCAAACAGTAAAATTATTTAAAGCAAACAAAAACTTCTTCCCAAATGGTTCTGCACTGTCCCCATATTTGAAGAAACAATAAAAACGTTTACACACAAACAAAGAAACAAAACCCACCTGAACCATTTCCTAAGGTTACCCATGTGGAAGAATGAAGTGACAACAAAGTGTTAGAGTTGTGAAGTGGCAGAATGGACTGCACCTCTTCAGAGAGTTTCTCTAACAAATGGAAACATTCTACTCTTCTACTGAGCTGGTTTATAGTTGGGCTATTTGTCGCTGTCCATTGGAAAATTCCTGGAAATAGGGGAGCACTGCAGGGGGGGTGAAGCTTGTGGAGGGAGTGAGCTCAAAGGGATGCAACGTCCTACAGTCTGCCCTCCAAAGCCCCCATTTCCTCCATGGGACCTGGTCTGTGTAGCCTGGAGACCGGTTGCAGTTCTGGGAGAACTCCAGGCTGCACACCTGGAGGTTGGCAACCCTAGATTCAGGGCACAGGCTACAATCCTAAAAACAATTTCTGGGGAACAAGCCCCCAAATGGCACTTGCTTCTGAGTAGACCCACTTAGGCTTGCTCTAACCCTTCCATAAATGTTTATTTTTCTGAAATGCTTTTGACTGTTGTGATCTCTTCAGATTCAGAATTTAGCTGAGCAACACTTTAATTTTCTTTCAGGACAGACCCATAGGAAGCAGGCAGGCTGTGTGCAAACTGGATGAGCTAAAGAGATGGGATTGTAGAGGTGTCTGAGAAGCTACGACGAATGAAAACTAGATTTCCAGAACACTTGGTTGCAAAGAACTTTTCTGGTGCTGCTGTCATGGTCTGCGGTCCAAGAATATGTGAAGACCCATGACAAATATAGCCTGTTAAAAGCAGCCATTCAGAGTAGGCCCACTGAAGTAAAACTCTGATAACTGTTAACTCTTAGTGTTTAAGATTAATGCAGGAGGAAATTGCTTTGTCCATCCATGCCTAGTTTTATTAGTTCTGACATCTATTTTTTCAGATTAAGCATCAGGCTCCAAACCCCTACATAAATTCACCCAACACAGAAAGCGTGCTCAAAATGGCAGAAACGTTACCAGAACTTCCTTGCATTTCTCAGCTTCATTTCATACTAGTGTTTTGTGCATGGAGCAGAGCAAGCAGACTGTGGGGGGGAAATGTAGTCGGCAGACACTGAGGTCTATTAGAGTATGTCCAGATATGAGCATCTGTCATTGGCCTTTTATTTCTTCATAATCTACATGAAACAGAAAATGGAATATGAAAGAGAGGGGAACGTGGCAAATGGATGACATCATGGCTGTGTTCTTGAGCCACCAGATTCTCACAGACTCTGATCTCAATGAGTCAGTTTCTGCCCTGGATCCACCTACACTAGCTTGACCTCCTTGCCTCTCACTGGGTGGCAGTATTTTTGAAAGGGGTTTAACCTTACCCAAAATCAGTGAACTAGTCTCATTCCTACACCAAACCTTGGTACCAAGCAAATGAGTACTCAGTAAGACATGCTAGGCCCAGGTTAATTCTTCTCCCTTTTACTTCCTATTTCCTGTCCTACCAGGCTATATTTCCCAGCAAGTTCCAATAGAGTTGCCAGGTTCTACCTGCTACCCTTGGGGGATGGAGCTTTCTTTCTGGGATCTGCTGCCCAGATCACACCAACATGCCCAACGCGATGACATCACCTGGAAGTGACATCATTGTACTAGGCACATTGCCAGGGAACACTCTAGCATTCGGCCAGAAACTCTATAGTACCATAGAGTTTTTAGGCTGAGTGCTGGAGCATCCCCCCAGCAATGTGCTCAGAATGTGCCAGGCACCTTATCATGACCCCAGCACTTTGGGGGCGGGATCTGGGCTGGCGGATCGGGGAACCCTAAAGCAGGCAACCCCCTCCAAGGGAATGGCAAGCCTAGCTTCCAACTCTGTTTACGTTAGGGTTCCCAGGTCCCTACTTGTTGCCAGCAGGGGGCTCTGTCCTGCTGTCCAGGATTCCAGTGAGGTTAGATGCTAGAGCATCCACCCTGCAACATGCCCTGTGCGATGACATCAGCTCTGGGTGACATCATTGTGCCAGGCACATTGGTGTGGACAGGGCTGCTCAGGGGCAGGGCTCACCCTGCTGGCCAGTTGAGTGGTGACAGATTGGGGCCCTCAAAAGCAGGTAAACCTCCACCCCATCAGGGGGATGGCAACCCTAGTTTTTGTCTAGAACCATAGGGGGGGAGGAATCATTTGTGAATATACTATCCATTACAGTTTTATTCCACCCTTCCTTCAAATAGCTCAAAGTGTCATACATGTTCTTCTACCTCCACTGTCCTTATGACAACCTTGTGAAATAGTTTGTGCTGAGAGGACCTTGATTGGGCCAAGGTCACCCAGTGAGCCTCAACACTGAACATAGTTTTGAACACAGGTCTCCCTAATCCAACTCTAACCACTGTCCCACACTGACTCGCCATACTGGTGATGCTATGTACCTAACCTAGAAATTAAAAGTATATTGAGACAATGTTAAATTGACTTAATATGACATGTTTATATATAGCTTTAGGAACTGTTTACACACACACCTTTCTCCCTGCATGAGATGAAACATTTATAGCACTGCTTTTTAAGTAAGTAATTGTAAAGTGGAACAGAGACATTAAAGCTAAAAAAAAAAAATCTTCATGATGAGAAGCACAGAACAATTGTGTGAATTTTTGGTTCCATTCTGCTTGGGATTTGAACATTCCTTGTACTGACCTAAAGAAACCCAGATCAGCATACACAACAATAAAATTACACTGTCAGAAGTTAAACCAGTTGGAGCAGTGCATTATTTGCTAAAAGTGTATCTTTAGCCTATCCAAATATTTTAAAACAATATTAATTCATTTGGATGCACTTAGGGAGAAGGAAAAAAATATATATTAATTTAACTGACAATATTACTGTGTTTTCCTCACTGTAATTGTTAGCAACATAGACAAGGCCATTGCCGTCAGTTACATTTTTTTCTTGAAATCCCTGAAGATGGGGTACACATTTACTGAGCTTCTCAACCTAATCTTTCACATTTGTGTATAAATGTATAGTAATTACTACCTTTTCTAAGTCAGACTATCACACTTCCAGATATACCACAGAGAGCTCAGAAACTTTTCTTCTCCTTTGAAAGATTTTTTAAAAAATGTTCCAAAAATCTAGCAGGGCTAACCCATGGCTCTCTTTAAAGTCTATTTCTGGCTAATTCTTTATCTCTTTTCCCCCTTTATGTGAGGTCAGCCAAAAGAAAAAAGAAGATGTGAAAGAAAGAGCCAGTCTTGTTGCCCTAGGAGGGGCGAAATCAAACAAATGGGCCACGACAAAAACCAGATTGAAGAAGTAAATATTTCTTCCCCACCAGCAGAGGGAGTCCCCAAAGAGAACTCTTACTGTCCCTGTTTCAGCACACATAGAACTGTATCCAGAAGTGATATACAATCACAGAATAAAGCAGATAAAAATATTCAGTCATTAGAAAAGAGAAAAAAGGAAAGTTCTGCTTGGGGAAAAAAATACTAATAGGTAAGTATGTTCTAAATCTACACAAGATGGAAACCGTGAATTGAGAAATTTAGGACAGGTTTGATTTGTAGTTGCAAAGACATTCTTAGCCAAACAACACCGTGAGTGACAGCAAGAGAACCCAGATGTCAGCTTCTCATTTAGGCTGCTACGGATACAACACGCCTGCCTGCTGATTGCATTGAGAATATATGCTTATTCCCTGGAATACCATTTCCCCACAGCCATGGTGAAATATTCACCAGCGCAGACGTTAACTATGGCTAAAGCTGATTACTACTTTCCTTAATCCTGGAACTGAAATAGGCTTGCCAGGCCTTAGAAGCAACATTACAATGTCACAGGACATTGTTCACCCCTATTTCCCCCCACCATCCCCACTGAGTGCTGGCGGGAGACCGTGGAGTGCCAGTGGAGGTTGCTCTACTGGTGGCAGGCAAATGGCAACCTTCAACTGAAACACACTTCAAACTCTAGTTTTTGATGTGACATACCAATAAATTGCTTAACTGTAGTTGGAAAGAGAAGGAAGTTGGTCCAGTGACTGACTGTGAATTTCCAAATTTGGCTGTTGATTAGTTGAACAGAATTCACACCGTTCTGACAACTTAGGTTTTCTTAGGAAGGAGTCACAGTTTCTGCCATGTAGTTTGAAACAGGCCACACTGAGTTCAAGTTGCTTTACAATTCCCATGCAAGTCATTAAAAACATTTCAACATTTGACTTCCAGTAAAATGTCACTCCCCAATAATTTTTGTCCCAATTTCCCTCAGCAGAAAGTTTCCCCAGTGGAATTTTTCCTCACAGAATATTCTAGTTTTTTGTAGGATGCCATCTTCTGTGGTACTTCAGCAACAACCACAAAAAATGCAGACATATCTAGTTGTTAAGTTTATTATTTTACATTTTTTCTTTATTTATATCCTGTGTTTTTCCCAGGGGGGACCCAAAATTACTTACATCGTTCTTCTCTCCTCCATTTTATCCTCACAACACTCCTGTATGGCAGGTTGGGCTGAGAGTGTGTGACTGGCCCAAGGTCACCCAGCACGTTTCCATGGCAGGGAGGGGATTCTCAGCAGAAAGTTTCCACACAGAATATTCTAGTTTTTGGTAAGACACCATTTTCCATGGTAAAAATACTTCAGCAACAACAACGTATGCAGACATTTCTAATTTCTCAGTTAATATACATTGCAAAAGCATAAGGTGACACCATCACTATTCTCCTCCTTTTATATTTATGCACCTTCTTTCATCTTGAATAGTGGATATCATGTAATCATCATTTCTCCTCTAAACAAGACTATTAAGCTACCCATAGGCAAAATAATCAAATATAAGAAAAATAATACCGAGCAAGGTATTTTAAAATATTTTTTGTTAGAATATTATGATATTAAGCTACCACAGTACTATATCAATGTAACTGTGGCAAATTCTGGCATACAGCTATACATGCTGAACTTCTGTTGATTCTAGTGGAGGATATAAGCTTGCAAAACCATCCTTGGATTGTGATCAGTGTAACATTTTCAAGTGGGAATCAAAGAATCTCTTTTTGTGCTGGACCTGCAGAGGAATTTTAGGTAGGCAGACTGTAATTATTAAAGCTTGGAATTTGGCCAGGTCACCAAATGTTAACATTCCTACTCCAGCAAAAAGTGCCACGAAGACATTAATGACCGCAAATGGCCAAGACCTTGATTTGCATCTTATCTAAAAGACCATAAGTGCACCACACTATTACGAACCCAAAAAGAGAGAGAGGGGAAGAATCTCAAGCTGTCTAATGGAGCAATTCTTCTAGTGAAACGTAGGGTCAAGAAAGACTTAAGAGCCAACACGAAATGATCTACGAGCCAGTCAGAAAAGACGTAGGAGTAGTCCTCCAGTGGAGGTCAAAAGCCTCCAGCACAGGCCATTCTACTTCTGGAGAGACTCTGAGAAATTAGTAAGTTAAAACCTAATTAAAATAAGCTTGCAGACAATTGCTTTCCATGCCATTCACCAAAGATCACTTCTTTCTCTGAAATTAAGATATAACAGTTCCAGGAATCTACACAATTTTTCATTCCCAGATTTGGAGGGCAAGCGCACGGCATGAGTGAATGCGCCAAAAATATGTCAGTGGCGCATACGATGAAGAGAAAAGAAGGGGAAGACAGATGATCGTGTTCTTGATAATTTATTTCTATACTCACAACCACTCACAGCAGGAAAGCAAGGAGAGAGAAGGGATTTGCCAGTTGCTTTCATCTACCAGGATGTTTAACTGAGCATGACTCATCACCACACAGAGGAGTCAGCTTATAGACAACAACAACCTCAAAAAATCTGGCTGGCTAGCAAAAGTCAGTATAGGACACAAAAGCGATGGATTTTGCCATACAGAAAGAAGATTTCAGGGCTCCCTCAAAGCTACTCCTCCACACAGCGTCCATGCTAGAATTATTAATATACATTATTAATCTGCTATTGTAATTTCTGCTTCATGCAAGGAATGCATATATTTTATGTATAATGGCTGATGTTCCAGTGCCAAAACTACAGTGTACCAATTTCAAGAGAGAAGATAACACAGATGTATTAAATACATTGCCTGTATGGTAGCTACAGCTCAGGACCTTGATGTGATTTTTTTTCCCCCCTGAACCACCTTTTACTAAAACAACCCTATAAAGCAGAACATTATTATTCCCATTATAGCAGGGGAGGGGAATCTTGTGAATATGTCCATAAGATCTAGGATGAGCTTCTGTTTTCCATCTTGTCAATGGTGTTTAAGCCTGGGCATGATGCTAGCTTATGAGTAATTGCCCAAGATGGCTACCTTGTGGTTCTTACGGCTGTCAATTCCGGGTTGGGAAATTCCTGGATATTTGGGGTTGGAGCCAGGGACCTCAGCAGGGCATGATGCCATAGAGTACACCCTCTAAAACAGCCATGTTCTTCAGGGGAACTGATCTCTATAGTCTGGAAATCCACTGTACTTCTGGGAGACCTCCAGGCCCCACCTGGAGGTTGGCCTGTTCTTAGACCATTACTCTAGTTTGGTGTAGTGGTTAAGAGCACAGACTCTAATCTGGGAGAACCAGGTTTGATTCCCCACTCATCCAAATGCAGCTGCTGGCCTTGGGTCAGTCATAAATTCTTTCAGAGCTGTTCTCTCAGGAGCAGTTCTCCAAAGAGCTCTCTCACCCCCACCTACCTCACAGGGTGTCTGTTGTGGGGAGGGGAAGGGAACGGGATTGTAAGCTGCTCTGAGACTCCTTTGAGTAGTGAAGGCAGGGTATAAATCCAATCTCTTCTTCTCTTCTCCTCTCTCTCTTAGACCACAGAGTAGACCACTACTCCTAGACCATGGCTTTTTGCCTGTGGCCCTGTGTAAGCCAGCCATGTGTAAGCCAGCCATGGATCCAGTTCTATCCCAATGTGGGCTAAATAAAAACTTTTCCTGGCTGGCTTCAACAGATAAATGTAGAATGAGAACAGCCTTTCCCCCCCTTCAAAGCTGGTTTAGTGGGAGCACTGCTGAGTTTACATTCTACAGTTCAGTATAGATTTTTTTAGTATTATTTTAAAAGAGTTTATACATTCTATAAAACATTTTTGGAGTTAATAGCTTGGGAACTCTCTTGTCTGTACATGCCTGTAAAAACTGATGTAAGGCCATTCTAAGTTCCTAATAGTTTTCTGGTGTCTCTTGATAATTAAGATTACTCTGTACATACTCTGTACATGTTCAGAAGTACTGTTAGTTTGATATGTTTTTGACAAATAATGAAGACCAATAGTGATGTTTGTTAGCCTTGTTTATTCCTCTTTCATTTTGTATATATGTATAGAACCCACTGAGGAAACTTGGTGCAAAATGCATAAGGGCTTTGATATTCAGAATATAGAATTCTTTCCCCAGTATACCATTTTTTGCCTTTGTTTCTTTGCTCCTATTGGTGCAGCTCTTCATTCTTTCCTTGTTAGAAGCAGGGATGGTTGTCAACTCCAGCCTGGGAAATTCCTGGCGATATGAAGGTGGCGACTGTGGAAGGGAGAATCTGGGGATGAATTTCACCTGGAATCTGTGGCTTGCCCTTGGATGCTGCCATTTTCTCTAGGGGAACTGTAGTCTCCGGTAGTCTGGAGATCAGCTGTAATTTCAGGAGATCTCCAGGCCCCACCTGGAGGTTGGCAACACTACTGAGAAGACTGTGACTGTGTTTAGGATCACACTGTAAACTGCTATTCCAGTGAGGAGTGTGGCCAGAGCTGACAGCTGCTTTCTTGGCAGCAGAGTTTGCACAGTTTTTCAGAGCACAGTGAGGAACTTTAGAGTTGAAAAATTCAGGACTGTTCTTATATGGACTTAAAAAAAATCAAGCTGCAATGGCAAATAAAAATTTGGCCTGGATCTGAGAAATTAATCAAATTGAACATTTGCTATGAATATTCATTTCCACTCAAATTAATATATGAAACAGCTTAAAGGATGTAAATGGCAGCAGTTTCTACATTTTCGCTGGGGCTCAAGATGAAAGCCTCATTTTGTTTTTGTTTTTGATGCATGACCAGTCACTCAAGCAATTATAGGGAGTCCATGCAGTCTGTACTTCACATTTTCTCATGGGCAAGCGGGAGGGAAGGTGGCATGGTATAGTCCAACCTCATCAGATCTTGGAAGCTAAGCAGGGTCAGTACTTGGAAGGGAGACCACCAAGGAAGACCAAGCAGAGGAAAGCAATGGCAAAGTACCTCTGCTTCTCACTTGCCTAGAAAGATTCTCACTGGGGTTGTTATAAGCAGGGCTTTTTTGTAGAAAAAGCCCAGCAGGAACTCATTAGCATAATAGGCCACACCTAACAGCAGAAACTCATTAGCATATTAGGCCACACCACCTGACAGCACAGCTCATTAGCATATTAGGCCACGCACCCATGTTATCCAGCCAGACTCACCTTTTGCTCCTTATTCTGTTTACCTTGTTTGTTGTCAAAACCCAGGGCGTTTTTTGTAGCAGGAACTCCTTTGCATGTTAAGCCACACACCCCAAATGTAGCCAATCCTAATGAGTTTCTGCTGTTGGGTGTGGCCTGTTATGCTAATGAGTTCCTGCTGGGCATGGCCAACTCGGGAGCCAGCCAGAACTCCCTTCCTGTGTGCTCCTGCCCCAAAATAGCCCTGGTTATAAGTCAGCTATGAATTAATAGCACTTTACACACATACACAGGTAAGTTAAGAGCCATTTTGCACTTTTTGGGAATGGAGTGAGCTGAAGTTACTTTAGTGTTTCACTGGTTTTCCTACAGTAAAGACATCAAATGTACATAGACAGTATTCAATAAGGTAACGGCCCTAACCCAGAGGGATTTGTGTGCTGCCAGCACAGGCACACATGATGGCATCAATCATTTGGGAATGCACTGTACAGTATTTCACAAAAGCCAATGGGAACAAAGCAAAGATTACTGGTTTGGACCCCACATTGGATTTCTGTAGATGGAAGGGATTTCCATCTGTGAGGACTTCCCTAGCCCCCTTCCAGCCCAAAATATCCCAAGAAATGCTGCTCCTAAGAGAAAGGGACCCTTCAGGAACACCATGAGGGGGAAGGGGAAGTCTGCAATGGGAAGGGTAATCAGCAATAATCATTTCCGTTCTATCCACAGAAATCTTCCATGGGATCCAAGAACCCACTTTAAAAAAAAATTCAAGCTCTCCTTGTGTCCAGATCCATTTTGAATTTGCTTTCTTTTTCTTTTACTTCGAATTTGCCTTCAGGTTTTGATTCCCTTGTGGCAAAGTTTTCCCTGTCATGTACAGCATTTCACACTGTCTCCTTTTTAAAACAGTTCTTTAACATGGAATGGTACTGAAATGAAATGTACAACATTTCAAGAGAATTTCATATACAGGATCAGAAAATGATAGCACCATTTTTGTGTGTGTCAGATTTAAGCTCTCTCTCTCTCTCTTTAAAGTGACTTTTTAATTTACTTTATTTGCATTCATTCTCCAACTGCAACACACACTCTATGTGCAAATCAATCAAGAAAGTTAACAGAATGGATTATATTTACAGCCCAGAAAAATAAGCATTTGCTATAAATATAGCCATATAAGTGTCAAATTGTAATTCATTACCTATAATCATTTCTGTGTTATCTAGATGTGTAATAATTTATAGATATTTCACTCTCCCTTCTTTGATGGCAATCATATCAAATGCTCACACTTCTTGCCACAAGTTTGTTATTATACAATCCTTTTTCTAGCTTTGTTTAGTAACAATAATACTTCCCCCTCCCGTTTTTTAACTGAGGTATCAAATATTTCCTTACACCATTTACCTACATCACTTATTTTCACCATAATGCTTGGACCTAGGTCAGAATTTCTGTTTTACTGCAAGTTCTTCTTTTAGTTAGTTAGGTCTTCAACACTAAAGGACAAAATAGACAGCATTCCCAGAAGGGGAAACATACCACCTGCCATCTTTCCCAATCATAGTTACCTCGCAATATTTTATATACATATATAGTGTTTTTCAGTCAGACACTGGCAGCATAATACCAAGATGACCAAATTTAGCTCACTACCTGTGATAGCAGTAGAATTTGAACCCAGGGCCTTTAAAGGTGAAAAGGGGATGCAGAAGTCCCTCTCACCCTATGCCTCAGAGTGCTGATCATATTTTAATACTAATTAGTCACTTGGCTGATTATTCCATCAAAATATGCTAGACTGAAACAAATTAGATTCTTAGCACATATTTCACACACTGGATCAAGTCTTGCAAGGGTTTCTTTTATTATTTATAAGATCATGTGATGCCTTCCTGGTAAAAATGAGAGTCTGCATGTGGAAGAAGGTAGAAGAAATGCAGAGAAATGAAACAATCAGATATTCCCTAATGATATTTAAAAATAGAAAATTTTGCCACTGCCACATAGAAGCATGTTCCATCTTTTGAGATTTAATGGCTCTCTTGTGGTTTAATGGAGAATTACTTTCAGTAATTGATTATTAAAATTTAAAATTGCTAACCATCTTCATTATTAGACGAGCGAACATGTTATCCTTGTAATTAAAAAAAGCTTGAGATTCACTTTCATCCTGTTGACAGACTGGGCAGACGGACTGAACACTTCAGCGTGATGGTTTCGGGCTGGCTTCGTATTTGACAAAAATAGCCAGCTGCACGTTGCTTTATGATAAAAATGCAGCACATCCACAGAGACTGAGCAGAAAATAATGAACAAAGATAAAATAAGAGGAATGACAAAGCCTTAGAAACTAATTAAAGTTTTTAGGCCCAAATATTGCCCATACTCATTTATGCAATTACTGTGCACAAGCTATTTTCTAGTAATAAAATGTACTTTTGCATCGTATCAGAATATTTCCCATTCAGGGCCGAGCCACATATTACATACATGTGCTCCAGGGTCAGATTCTACTTTCTGATACTAGTTCATGGCAAATTATTGCACTTATTTTATTTCTGTTGTTCATCTGGGGAAATGTTGCAGATTTTTTTTTTTTTACATTTTTGATTCCTCCACCATGTGTCTAAAAGTAAACCCTGTGTGTGTGGGGGGAGAATATACATTCCATGCAAGCATTAGGGTTGCCAGGTCCCCCTTGCCGTTGTGGCCAGGGGGTTGAGAAGCACTCCAGGGGTGGGCAGGATGTCGCACACGATATCTCTGACATGATGAAATCACCCTGAAGTGACATGATCACGTCAGCAACATTACATGAAGCTCTGGTTTTTAGGAAAAACTCTATGGGTTTTTTGCCTTCAAAACCACAGTGTCACCATGCGATGTCCCTGGCATGAAGACATCACCTGGAAGTGATGTCATCATGTCAGGGACATCATGTGATGGCAGTGGATCGAAGCCCCCAAAAGCTAGAGAACCCACACTGGGACCCGAGCGCTGGCAACCCCAGCAAGGATCCATCCAACATAATGTTATGTACCTGCACACACATGAAAATAAAGTGCCAGGTCACTACTCCCCAACCTTTCCCATGAGTCTGATTTGCAACTCGTCTATGAGCATGGATCCACTGCTAGAATAAACCCTCTTCTAAACATTGTGGTGGTGGCAGAATGTACTGTCAAGTCACAGCTGGCTTATGGCAACCCCAAAGGGTTTTCAAGGCCATTCAGAGATGGTTTGCCATTGCCTGCCTTCTGGTATTCCTTGGAGGTCTCCCATCCAAATACTGGCCAGGGCTGACCCTGCTTAGCTTCTGAGATCTGATGAAACCAGGCTAGCCTGGGCTATTATTTATTTATTCCTCTAATTTGTACCCTGCCCTCCCACCGAGGCAGGCTCAGGGCGACTATCCAGGTCAGGGTTCTGAACAATGTACAAGTTTGTTTGTCTTTTTTAACTGTTAAGGTCATGTTAACACACCTTACTGTTTGGAACCCCTAGAGGGAAAAACCGCTTGGGAAGGTAATTTTGCATAGGATGGATGGTTTCTTTGTTTACTGATGCAGTGGTAGTTTGGGACTGCCTACTGTCTTCAACCCACTCCAGAAGGCATGTAGCAATGGTGTCAGCTTCCCGAGGGAGAGAGTTTCTTTAGTCTGTGCGTAGCAGCAAAGACGATCCACCCAAAAGGTCCAGCCAGCCAGTTCACAGATTCCCATAGGAAGTCCTTACTCAGTGCAGATAATATTTAGTACTGATATTGCTGGTGTCCCACATAAGCACTCGCCCACACCAGTAAAGATATTTTTCATCCTGCCCAGGTGTATAGGTGATGCTTAAAATAATAATGAATCTAAACACCAAATTATGCTTAAATAATTGTTTTCCTTTTACTAATATGGTTAGAACTAAGAATAAGGCCCGTTGTGGAAATAAATATAATGAGCTCTAGAAAGAGGCTCTGGGAGAGCACCAAGGCCTTGTACACTCAGCGTCAATTTGCTGTAGCGACCTCAGCAGGGCATAATGACACAGAGTCCACCATTTTCTCCAGAGGAACTGATCTCTGCTACCTGAAGAGCAGTTGTAATTTTGAGTGATCTCCAGCCCTCACCTGGATATTGGCAACAATTGTTACCCAGGAGGAAATGGCTTGTTTGGAGGGTGGAGTCTATGGCATTGTACCTGTCTGAGGTCCAATCCCTCCTCAAACTTCACCCTCTCCAGGCTCCACCCCTCAAATCCCCAGGAATTTCCCAACCTGAAGTTCGCAACCCCATCTCCTTCACAGCTAACCATCAACCTACCATTATCTGCCCCTCTGACTGCAGCTGACTTCTGCCCTCCTTCCTGGAAATCAGTTGTAAATCTGAGTGATCTCCACCCCTCACCTGGAGATTGGCAACTACGGTTCCCCACGAGGAAATGGCTGGTTGGGAGGGTGGAGTCTATGGCATTGTACCTGTCTGAGGTCCTACCCCTCCTCAAACCTCACCGTCTCCAGGCTCCACCTCTCAAATCTCCAGGAATTTTGCAACCTGGAGTTAGCAACCCTATCTCCTTCCCAGCCAAGCATCAACCTGCCTCCACGGTGCTCTGAAACCCTGACTTCCACGTCACATTGGCTGTCATGGGGGGGGCCATCTCAGCAGGGTATAAATAGTCCACCATGTTCTCCAGGGGAACTGATCTCTGCCATCTGGAGAGCAGTTGTAATTCTGAGTTATCTCCAGCCCTCACCTGGAGATTGGCAACAATGGTTTCCCAGGAGGAAAAGTAGTCTTTCTCTGCAATGAGGACCAAAGCAGCTTACATGAGAGTTGTAGTGGTTAAGTGTGCGGTGTAGTGGTTAAGTGCGCGGACTCTAATCTGGGAGAACCAGGTTTGATTCCCCACTCCTCCACTTGCACTTGCTGGTGTGACCTTGGGTCAGTCACAAGCTCTGGCACAGCTGTTCTTGAAAAACAGCAGTTGCTGTCAGAAGTTCTCTCAGCCCCACCTACCTCACAGGGTGACTGTTGTGGGGAGGGGAAGGGAAAGGAGTTTGTAAGCCACTCTGAGACACCTTTGGGCAGTGAAGGGCAGGGTATACATCCAATCTCTTCTCTCTCTTCTTCTTCTTCTTCTCCCCTTTTGACTTGCACAACCTGTGAGGTAGGTTAAGCTGAAAGTCTGTGACTGGTCCAAATCGCCCACTCAGCTTCTACAGCAAGAACCTGGATCTAGCAGAACCTGCTCTGAAGCACTGACTGCTATGCCTAGGGTAGCCAATCTCCAGGTGGAGCCTGAAGATCACCAGGTATCACAACTGAACTCCAGAGAACAGATCTCTCTCCCCCCCCAGAGAAAATAACTGTTTTGGAAGGTGGGCTTTATGGCACTCTGTTCAGCTGAGGCCTCTCCCCTCCCCAAACCCTGGTTTCCATGGACTCTATCAGAAAATCTTCAGGAATCTCCCTACCTGGAGCTGACAACTCCAGTCAGGACTGGCCCCAATGAGTTCCTCACAAAGGCCTGCAAAGGGTTTCCTTCCTTTGTCTGAACCAAGCTTGGTTGCCTACTGTGGCAAAACGGGCTCCAGTTTTCAACTCAGCTGTTTGTGTATCTCACTCCTTAAGTTCACTGCCACCACTCACTGAATTGTCACTGCCTTTTTAGAGAGACAATGAAACCCCTCTGGACGAATCTCCCTATTTGGAGATGGAATCCCAACTCTTTGGGGGATCCCTGGAAAACTGGCAACCCAAGAGTCTGGCCTTTCCTTGCTTCCCTGGGCTACCCCCTCCCTTTAGTATTGTACAGAGTGGGGGAGGCTGTGGTCAGAGCACAACACAGATTATTAGCCCAAATAAAAGAATTTATTTAAGTATTTACACAATTATGACTGAATTTCTGCTGCCTCCCAGGGTGTCCCCACATCCCTGGTGTGTGGCCTGCACAGGCTGGTCAGCATAGGCAGCAGGAGCCTTTCCTAACCTCCTGTGGGACAAAGACTGCCTCCTCTCTGGATGGGCTGGAGTCTATATTGATGCCGCCTTGCCCCTTGAGACAGTCCCTGTTTTCCCACACTTTTTGGCCTTTGGGCAGCTTGGAACTGTAGGCCAGCAGATGAGGAAGCCCCATTCAACCCAGTGAGGGATACCCCTGCAGGCCCCTCTCTGGAACTACAGCTCAATTAAGCCTTATGGGGGGAACATTTTAAAGACAGAAATGGCAGCCATCTTACAGACACAGGTAACTGCCATTTCGTTACTCCTACCAACAGCTACTGAAGGAAAAATTAGTCCCACACAGGAGGGAAGCATTTTCATCAAGAGAGAAAGCGGTCTGCCAGAAATTCTGATAGGGCATAGTGGCTGAAGGAGTGGGTGGGGAAGAGGAGCAAACCCAGCACCCGGCCAATGGCATGCGAGTACTCTTGAGTGGCAGCTGGGCGGGACTCAGGCAATGCAGTCAGTGGCTAGGGACACCCTCTGAGTGACAGATCAGAGAGCCAAATGTCGTGGGAGCATGTGGAACATTCAGGAGAGTCCATGACCAAAACACAATTATATTTAAGGAGAGATAAGATCCAGTTAGCCTAGGTATTACAGGTAATAGAATGTGATGACTGTATACTTTGTAGCTAGCTAGTAGAGAATAATGGTTGACTCCCACAGCAACCCACAATTTGTGGATCCTTGGATACAGCACTTCAGGGTGTTCAAAACACATTGTGTTCATTATTTTGTTATCATCCTTATAAAAGTTCTAGAGGCAATACAGTTTTATTACCCAAACAGTGCAGACACAGAGAATTTCTTGCCTAAGACTTCCTAGTAGGCTTCATGGCTGAAGCGAAATCTGAACTAGGAACTTTTCATTCATAGCTACAACACCTCTAGAATTAAGCAATCACATTAAGAGGCATGATCAGCTACTGCAACTATCAGTGACAATGAAATATTTGTATTTCTTCAGTAACCATTTTTCTTCCAGTAATATTTAGTTAATATTGTACTACCCAAGCACTAGTTGTTCCTGGTTCCTCTTTTCCAGGGGCTTGTGAATAGTAGCACAAGGTAACTGATGTATCTATCCAGATGTAAACCAGAGAAAAGAGGTCCTATTTCTTGTCTCATCCTATTGTTGCTGATCTGTGAGTAAGATGATCGGTCTGTTCCCACAGAACTGAAGGAATTTGACTGCATTTCCATGGATAACTTGAAGGAGAATCGGGGGCAGGGGGCTCCTTTAGACAGTGGAAGTCTATTTATTCGGTTGGGTCTAATGTTTTCTTCTGCCATGTAGTCCCAATACTGCTTCTACTGTCTTCTCTTGTGCGCTGAATCCTTCCCTTTTCTACAAGCTCTTCTGTAAGAGAAAAAGAACTCATAGAAGAGTATGTGTAGGATAATTTCTGCTAATTGCCCTTTCCCCCTAGACCTTACTGGCTTTCCCACCCAGTCCCAGCATTTTTTCAGGAGGCTGTGAGGGAAAAGAGAAGAGAGCCATCCCATAAATTTGTTGCATCTACAGTAATAACTCAACTAGTTTCTTGGGAACCACTTTCTAAAGGAATAAAAGAAGCGCCTGAACAAATACCTAATTGTATGCATTACGTACTTATCGAGTCTCCAGCTTTCTACCACCACCAAGAAAATCACACTTGTTACCACCATTTAATTCAAAATCTGCCAAGCTACCCTAGCCTGTCCCCGAATGCCATAATTTACTGTTTTAATTAATGGGAAGTGTGTGCAACATCTGTTAGTAAATGGCAGTATGTCAAAATCAACTGCTGTTACTCAACTGTGACGTCTGCCGAAAAATAAAACTAGCCTTTCCCGAGACGTAGCCAAAATTTTGGTACCTCATAACTTCCTCTTGCCAGTTAAGTCCCCACCATTCCCTTTCCTTGTTCAACTTTAGCAAAAGATGGATGCTTTCACTTCTCCCTCCAGAGTCTCGTAATGTTATTTGCTAAATCTTTTTGTGTCAGCATGGATATAAGCTATCTCAGTACAATGGAAATGGCAGATTGTGAATAATTAACATCAGGCATCAAGGCATTGACATGTCATTCACTAGTAACACCATGGGACGGAATGCCAATAATACTTTCTAAATATGCCATAGAGGGAATTCCCAGATTCTTAGCGGACTGTGCCTTGATACATAATGCATAAGGATGCCTCCGCCTTCCTCTGCAGCTACTGTGCCCAGATGAGAGAAGGTAACTGCATTAGCTTTAAAATATTGAGGACACTGATTTCAAAAAGAAAAACAAACTGTTTTGTACAGGGTTTGGGGTTTTTTTGCAAACAAAACAATAAATAGATAAGAATTTGGGGGATAAACTAACTTTTTTGTTGACTGTTTTCAGTATTTTATAACCCTGAGGACGTGTTTTTTAATCATCAGCTATTTCCTTAAAACAAAAGAACACATCCTTCAATTTAACATCCCGAAGCAACAGCTATTTGGGGGGTGGGGGAGCACAAATGTTCTGGGGTCCAATCCACCATGGGCAAGGTGCACAGAGAAACAGTATCTTGAGCATTTCTTCTCCCATAAGTGCGATCCATTGAAGCACACAACTAAGATTCTTCATACTGGGCCTCCAATGGAGGGCAAAATGTTTCATGTTGAACCTGAGATACTATGGGGGAGGGAAACTGCCACAACACTTTAATCCTAGTTTAAGATACAGGAGATAGATATATTAGTGAGCATCAGTTCTGCAGGGAACAGAGACGCGTTTTGTTTTGAAGAATATCACCTACTTTACAAATTGAATACTACACATTCCGGACCCTGGAACACTTTTAAACTAATTCCTTTCTGACCAGTCCTTTTTTTAATTTTGAAGAAATATTTGAACGCAATAACGTTCTATTCACCCTGCTGCTAAGTCTCTACCGACTTAAAAAAACTTGTAATAGTCCCTCTCCTTAAGAATGTCTTTCTTGATTGGTTTTGTGGCTATTTAAACTAATTTCCTGCAAAGAAATTCTTCCCTGGCTGTTTTGTGCACTTTTGCCGGGCAGAATGCATAGAGAAGTGCCTCTACAACTTTGTTTTACTGTTCTGTTTCTGTAAACAAAAAAGGACCTGGAGCATAAAACAATTCCACTGTATGACTATTGAATTTGGAAGCGGGGTGCTGTTTTGTTCCACAAAATAGAACCCACCAAAGGGGACTGGGGCAAAGAAGGAAGAGGAAGAGTGTTGTGTTTGTGCGTTTGTGTGCATGTGTGTGTGTGTTTTAAAGCAAACATTCACTAAGGGAAGCATTGTTATGGGCTCTGAAGAGATACTGCCCTTCTTTCCTTTCATGAAAAGATGACATGATTAACATCCCACAGAAATGGTGTGAGTTATTAAATATGCAAAACCAGGAGGGGGCATCTATACAAAAGAAACATCCACCTCCTGTGAAAGTGTGTATCAAGACCGTGGGTCTTCAGAACGGGTTCCAGGAGTTGTGAAATGTACAGACTTCTGTCTCCAAAATTAGATTTATTTTGCTAGACATCTGACTACTTCTAGATACACTGGAATTTGGCTTGGACTAAAGCAGGGGTAGGATCCTAATGAAAGACGTGTATAAATCAATTTTGCAAGGCAGAAGTTTTCATGCCAACACACTAAAACACACATACAGGACAAACGAAGATGAAAAATAGGGAGGAGTGGGGGGATAGAGTTTAGGAGAGGTGATATTTACCAATTCAGATGAAAAGGTCCATGGAAAGAGCTGCAAAGTGGCCAGCCCTTCACGGAAGGTCCCACACGCAAGTCAGGTGTGAGGTAGAGCCAAGCAAACACACGCACATACACAGGAGATGAGCGCTTGTGTTTTTGGGAAAAATGTTTCCTGAGGCATCATGCTGAGTGATTGCCCCAAACATAAACAAAGGTTTGAGAGAGCCTTTGATGGCTCTTCTTGTGTTGCAGTCTAGCTGTAAATTTTGCTTGATAACCCTTTCATTACAGGACAGGATGTTTACCATTTGGGTGATTGCTGTTAAATATTGTCTCTTGGGGATAAACAGGTGAGGAGGGGGAAGTGATGAGGTTAGTTTAAAGAACTATAAATGTCTTTCTTGGGGGATCCATTTGTCTTTATAATGTATATTTCTTTAGAGTGGGAAGGAAGTTGCCAGTTGGTCAATCTTTGTAAGTAAAATACTTTCCCAGGCTCTTACTTGGCCAGCATCCATTTTGTTGGTTTTAGATCCATTTTGATTTCATTCTTAGGCCAAGTAGTGCCCTGCCCATATGATTTTGGGTAGATATTATATGAAGGGTGTTTGGACTTCTTTTCTCTCTGACTGCCAAATTAATGCTGTGGGAGGAGGGGTCCAACTGCTAACAGCTTTGGAGAATGGACTATATGACATTATACCCCTCTCCTCCCCAATCCCCACCCTCCCATGCTCCTCCCCCCACTCTCCAGGAATTTCCCAACCTGGAGTTGGCAACCCTAGGTAGCAGATATCTTTAACTGGTATCTGTAGGCAATAAGGGAGAGGGGGAAATGAAATGTTAACCTGACCAAATGAAAATGCTGTAGATTAAAACTGATCAGGTAACAGGTAGATATCCAAGATGGATAGGATTATACTGCCTCGAAAAAGAAAAGTCACAATTTGTGAGTGGTCTTGGAATTTTCTCTGACTAGTGATGTTCTAGGAGCTGAAATTTCTGATTGTACGTGCTTTGGTAACATCCAGGTTGAACTACTGTAGCATACTCTCCATGGAGCTGTTTTTGTAGACAGTCTGGTTCAGAATACAGAACTCACGCCCCAATAGGTTTGCCAGGCCTCCGGTCCAAGTGGGAGTTCCCCTGCTTTTGTGGGTCTCTTTCCACCAACAGGCAGCTGGCCAGTGGGGGAAAAACCCACCCACAAATGCCCCCAAACACAACATAATGATGTCACCTGGAAGTGATGTCATCATGTCACTGATATTAGGGGTCACACTCAAGTTTTTCAGCCAAACTGTATGGAGAAATTGGGCTCAAACCATAGATTTTTGCCTAAAAACTAGAGTGTCACCGCCCAACATCGGCAACGTGATGTTGTCACCTCAGGGTGATGTCAATGTGGCATGTGTGTGGACTCTGGAGCCCCCCACTGGCAGCCAGGTAGAACTTGACAAAGCTATGCCCTAATGAACACATAACACTTATTTCCAGGCCCAATAGGTTGAGCCCAAAGAACCTGAAGATCTACCTCCAGCTTTATATACCTATTCATAGTCTCAGATTATTGAAGAAGGCACTACCACAGGAATCCACACTGTCTTAAGTGAGCTTTGTGTGGATCTATATGAGAGATTTCTTGGTGGCCATCCCAAAGCTTTGGAATGCCCTCTCCACAAGAGTTATGCTTGGGCTCCTCATTATAGGTTTTACATCAGATAAAGACTTTTCTTTTCAAAAGGCCCTTTAATCAGAATCCTACCCTCATGTTTAAATTGTGTGTGTTTTTAAATCTTGTAAAAAAAAGTGAATCATCTAGAGTATATTTGTACATTTGTTATTGTTGTACATTGTTTTGAGGATACTTCCATTGGAAGGCAACATATAAATATTTTAAAATAAATATAATAAAGGTATAAGGAGGAGGAGAGAGGTGATTGTAGGTATAAACAAGATGAGGGAGAAGCAGAAAATAACCTATGGTGATCTTGGTGGGGAATTAGTGCTAATCAACAGGGAGTGATGCCACATACTAGAGTATTTCCAGTGCCTGTACCCCACCATTGGGAGGGAAAGCGGCATAGCATAGCCCAGTCTTGTCAGATCTTGGAAATTAAGCAGAGTCAATACTTGCGGCTTTTCTACACACTCAATTTACTCCTGATTGTCTTGGCAGTTGATGCACAAGCACTGGAATTGTTTTGGGCATGATTCTTCTGCACATCTGTTTTCCCTCTACATTTTCACATTTGCATAGTTTATTTTCTTCTGCCGCTGGATGAGAGACCACCAAGGGAGACTTTGCAGAGGAAGGAAATAGCAAACCACCTCTGCTTCTCACTTGCCTAGAAAGCCCCTTGCTGGGGTCATTATAAGTGGGGTTGCCAACCTCAAGGTGGTGGCTGGAGATCTCCTGGGATTCTGATCTCCAGGTGACAAAGATCAGTTCACCTGGAGAAAATGGCCACTTTGGAAGGTGGACTCTATGGGATTATACTCCATGGAAATTCCTCCCTTCCCCAAACTCCACCCTCCTCAGATATTTTCTGATCTGGAGCTGTCAACCTAAGCCAGAAATCATCTGCAACTTGACAGCAGTTCACACACACACAATATGGAACAACCTTCCTATAAAGGTAAGGACCTGACCTGATCCAGTGGGATGAAACCTCCATGCAGGAAAAGGGGTCTCCCCACAGTCTATGCTATACCCAAGGCACAGGCACATCCTTCAAGGGAAGGCCCAGTGTTCTCTGAGACCTACTTCTGCTCCAGCCAGACCTAGGCAGTCCTGCTACAAAGATGATTCTGGGTCCGCCTGCCTGCATTCCCAGGTCCTGAAATCTACAGACAGCTTCATCACTGATCTAGTTTTACAGGTCAGTCCTTGATTCTGTGGACCCCTTGCTGAGAGGCAGCAATCTCCCAGGAGAATTCTAAGAACTACTCCACATGAATCATTTAGTCTGTAATCGGGAGGATAAGTTGCTTTCAATGTTTCAAACCAAGTTGATTTTTTTTTCCTGGAAAGTTTTGATATTATAATTGCCATTTTTATCCACTTGAATTTTAATCCATGTAACTCTTTTAATTGGATTATGTGTCTGTTGCACATACCCCTTAAGCCTCCTTGAATAAAGAATGCATGTCTTTTATATTAATACTAAAGTTTCATTTCCCTCCAATCAAATATTGCTCAGATTGTTTTGAATTTCCTTTAGTGAAACAGCATTTTGTGTCTTTTAGAAATGTACTCTTACACTTTTTTGGTGGGGGGGTTATATTTGTGTTTTAATCCTGGTTTATTTCACATTTCCTGGTTTAATTGGGGGGAGGATTCTTTCCAACATCTAAATTTTGAACACAGTATATTATTAATATTTACAAAACAGTGTTCTTTATGAAAATATCTACTTCTGTGATTTTTTTAAAAAATAATAAAAGTAAAGATGTACACACTAGAATATCCCCACATAGCCACAAAAATCAGGAGGACACACCCCACAATATACCTTAAGATCATACATGTTCAGTGGCTGTGAAAGTTGCTAATTCAGAATCTCAGGATACCAGTTGTTATAAGCATATACCATTCCCTATAATTTCAATATGACTATTAATGACAATATCCACTTTTTTCAGTTACGGTAAATTCATTTCCTAATGGATGCACATTAATTGCATTAAAGTTTGCTATTTTATGGCTTGGGTCATGGTTTAGCATTGGAAAGGTTTATAAGGATTTATTTTTTTCCTCCTCTCTTCTTTGCTCCTGACCAAAAAACATACACTTAGTACCATATATCCAATGATGGATGGAGTTGCTCTCTGTGCCGGTGTTTATATGCCATCCATAACTGATGACAGTATTAACCTCTGTTTTTCAGTGTCTAATACATGTCACAAGCAAAAAAACCTTGTGGATAAATGTAGTCGGGAGTATGTTCGGGGGGGGGGTTGTTTTGTTATAAGGGAAATAATGAGAAAAATACTATATTCAGTTTAAGATTTCAGGGGGAAATACGACTGTGTTTAATTAATCTACCATTTCTACTAGTTGCTTTCAAATGAAATGGCTCTTTACCAGCTCCTTTTGAAACATTAGACGGGTATTCCCTGAGCTACTATCATTAGCATATGGATGTGTCTCGGTGTTAATTTCTGCTTTTATTGAATGAACGTACATTTAAAATGGGGCCCTTTCAAACTAGGCAAAACTGGCATTTGAAAAAGATTATGGGGGGGGAAGACTCCACTATAAAATTTAATAAAAATTTGCTCCTCAGTGATAAATATGTCCATATTTTAGAGCTTCCGTCACCACTTACTAAAACGAACAGATTTCTGGAATACTGTAGAAAAGAGGAGTGCCAGGATTAGAATCCCACTGCTAGGTGACAGAACTCATTAATGGGGCTAAAAGTACCATAAAAAATAGGTTATTTTGAACAGCTCATTTGTAAGAAGAAGAAAGTTGAAAATCAGCCTGGAAGTTAAAGTAGGAGCAATTAGTTTCATACCTACAGCAAAGTTCATTGAAGTGTTCCTTTCCAATTTCTTGTAAAAAGAAAGGGGGGGGGACGACGATTATAGGGTTTGATTCGGTTGCTAGGGAAGTCAATGTCACTGCCACCAGGGGCTTCCAAGGGAACAGAATCAGGGACCTCTTCAGATTTGGGTTTGAAAATTCCTATACAATAGCATAGTTGCACCATGGGACACACCTTGATCTCTTTGAAACCGAAAGGCATCAAAGGCATAATGTCCTCCAAACCATTTGCAGCATTATGTAAGAGACGGCTTTTATGATCAAGGACCGTATTCACGATCCTTGGCTCCAAATGTTGTTCTTTCATGCACATTATATTTACCAACGCTGCATCCTTGACTCAGTTACTAGTTGTGGCGATCACTGGTTTGGATCCAGCCAGTTTTTTTTTTAATCAGCCTTATTATCCAGTCCTTCTCCTTACTGTAACCCCCTTCCCACATGTCTTTAGTCTATGCAGATCCCATGATCCCCAGCATAGCCTTTTTGGTGCTCATAGGGGATCCCACCACCCTTTGTCAGCAGCAAGGAAACACTGAACTGTAAGGTAGAGTAGGCAGAGAACCAGCAACTGGCCCAAGGACTCACAGTGAATGGGGGATCTGAACCCAGGTCTCCCAGATCCTAGTTCATAATCAAACCCCTACCACACACTGGCTCTGCTGACTGGAATTCTGTGTCACTGTCTTCCCCACTGGGGAAAAAAATTATGTGTAGCAATATAAGTTTCCTCAACAGGGCAACTCTGAGGTCATTTCAGGTCATAAAAACAGTGGGGCATTAAGCCCTTGCGCACATGTATAGAAATTAACTCCAAAAGCACAAAACTCACAGAACACATCTAGTAAAGAGGATTGGAGAGGGGGCAAATGCTGGGGTAGGATTGCCAGTTACCTGCTACAGGCCGGAAATCTCTCACTCTTCACTCCTGTTGTTTGCCATCATTCTAACAGCTAGTGTGAGAAAAATGAAGCAAAAATCATTGTCAGCGTGATGGCATTATGTCACTTCTGGGGGAAAGAACAGACAGTGATAGCATGCTTCTCTAGGAAACACAGGAAATATTATAGTTTTACCATAGAGTTCCTGATAATTCCTAGAGAAGAACACTGTCATTTCCAGGTTTTCTCTGGAAGTGACATAACACCAACACTGACAGCACCTCCCCCCAGACACCCCCTGGTTGCAAGCCACTGTCTGGCAACCCTACACACAGGTGACATGAAGATGTGGTAACACATACTTGGGCCCTGCCCCTTCAGTTTTCCCATGCCAGTGGATGATAGCATGGTACCCCCCATTTTCCTATTTACATTGCCCAATTATTGTCAAAAAGTGTTCACATCTGCATGTTCAACTAGCATCAGCCATTGTTACGCTGGTGGTATATATGAAATTATACCAGTGCCCTCTGGTTTACGGCAATTTTAATCACACCAAAAAAGACACACTGATTTGGCACGGTGTTTACCTGATGTCAACCCAAAAAAGTACTCACAAGTCACACGAGTGACTGACCATGTAAAGATATACCCACACAAATATGAAACGGTATCAGTTAAGTCACCACGTTGCTTTTTAAATACATTTTTGCACTACTCATCCTTGAAGGGGTCGGCCACTTTTTTCTATTTCTGCCTGCACAGTGATTCCTTCTGCTCCATTCCCAGAGTATATACAGTGTGAGTATTCTTTAGCACTACAGATAATAAAAAGGATCCACAAGGGATGGCAAGAAATACTATTAGCTAATGCCACCCAATGTTTACTTAACCAATCTCTTTTGCATGTCTGCCATTTCCCCTGGTATTGCTATTTTTTTTTGTTTTGCTTCCCTCCCATCTTAGCAGCCCAAGATTATTTAAAGTGGAAACTTATTGTATATTTTCTTCAGCCTCTGCATGCCATATAATAAAAAATACATCTTTCTCAGTATCAACAGGGAATAAGCAGAGGGAATGTGCAGAAAACCCCACCACTGTAGTAATTGAGTGAGATTATGGACAACATTCTCTTTTGAGCTGTTTCAGCCACCATTGTCAAGGTGATGTTTGTTATTTACAAAAAAATGTTGCAATGTGACAAAGTAATGCAATCCATCAGGCTCCAATCAGAGATGAATGTGGCAGAGGGGAAGTGGAGTGGATGGGGTGATATTTCTGTTGTTCATTCAAGGTGGCAGTTTTGGAGACTTGATAAGAAGGTTTGTTTAACTTTGTTTATTCAATTCTAAAAGTACATGGATTAATTCACTGAACAAAATGGGAAAGAATCCCAAAAGTGCATGGATGCCTGCCAGCATATCCCTGTTTCACCTCTTTCTGCTACACACTGACTTTTACCATTATTTGCCTCACCTGCATTCATTTCCAGGACATCTCTTTCTTTTTTTATTGCTTGTGAAAGCCGCAGTCCTGTACTTAGGATTCTCAGTCAGCCATATTGTCCTGACCTCACCCACAGCAGCAGCAAAGGCACCTGAAATGCAGCAAAGCTAAGGCAGACTTGAGGATTGGAGCCCAAACAGCTGACATGCTTTCTGCCAAAGGTCCCATCAGCCACAGAGAGTGATGGGTTGGCAGTGGTGGGTCCCTCACAGTAGCTTCCAGCCAAAGTAGCATTGCAGCCAGTTGCATGGGTTGGGGAGTTGTGCAGTCTTTGAATATTCATAGAATCATAGAGTTGGAAGGGACCTCCAGGGTCATCTAATCCAATCCCCAGCAAATCCCTAATGCAAGAAATTCACAAATACCTCCCCCCACACACACCCAGTGACCCCTGCCCTATGCCCAGAAGAGGGGGGGGGACCCTCCAGGATCCCTGGCCAAATTGGCCTGGAGAACAGTTGCTTCCTGACCCCAAAGTGGTGATCAGTGTTTCCCTGGGCATGTGAGAAAGGGCCACAAAAACTAAGCACTGATGCAACCCTTCCTGCCCTCCCTCTCATGAGCTGCCTAAGTTCACAGAATCAGCACTGCTGTCAGAGGGCCACATGTTTGAAAACCTCCAAAGAAGGAGAGGACTTAGAGTTAGATCTGCCTAGAGTTTGCTAGGGCTGAATGAGAGAAAGAGGGCTTTGGATCATGATATGGGCCACCAAGAAGACAGAAGACTGATGGCAAAATGCCAGGGCCCTGATCACTCTGGGGGGAACCCATGGAACTCAGCAAGCAATAGGGATGCCAGCCTCCAGGTGGGGCTTGGAGATCTCCTAGAATGACAACTGATCTCCAGATGACACAGATCCATTCCCCTGGCAAAAAAAAAAAAAAGCTTTTGGGGGCTCTATGACATTATACTCCACTGTGGTCCCTCCCCTCGCCAAAACCCATCCTCCCCGAGGTCCACCCCTAAATCTCCAGGAATTTCCAACCCAAAGCTGGCAATACTAGCAAGTCGTATGACCTGTTTTTATATGATATCTGTGGGATGTGAAAAAAGATGGAGGGAATCTGTGTTGGGTAGACCATGATAGCTATCCAATCTCCTGCCTTTAGTTTTCAGTGAAACAAAGGTATACATGAGTGTACAAGGAGAATGTTTTTTGAGCAAATCAAAGGCAAAGCTCCAATGTGTGTTTTCTACATCGAGCCTAGGAAGACCTCAGTGCACCTATCCATGCTTTAGCAAGTCATTTTAGAGCTTACATCGAAAGAGGGCTGTGGCACAATGGTGAAACATCTGCCTTGAATGCAGAAGGTCCCAAGTTCAATCCCTGTCATCTCCAGTTAAAAGGACCAGGGAGTAGATGACGTGGAAGACCTCTGCCTGAGACCCCGGAGAGCTGCTGCCACTAGAGAAGACTCACCCTGATAAACCAGGGGTCTGACTCGGTAGAAGGCAGCTTCCTATGTTTGTTTGGCTCAAAAATAAAAACAATACAAAATGCTATTTGCTGTCTCATATGTTACTACATGTACTTCATCACTACATTCTTCCATAGGAGAATGCAAAGGCAATTCTTAATTGCCCCTCTCTGCTAGCTATAGCAATGGTAGCAGCAGCCAATCCTGCCTGCTTGCTGAATGCCAGTCATCGGTGCCCGGCTCAGATAAGCAACAATTAGTCTTTTTTGATGAAGATTGGTACTGCATTACTTAAATGCTGAGCAGTAGTATCTAACAGGGGTATTATATATCCATGAAGACTTGCTCTTCTGTTTTACATGTGTATTTTCCCCCCTATCAGGCTAAGAAGGTTGAGAGAGATACAAGAAACTGGGATCATAATTTAACAGCAACAAAATGGAAAATGCCCGAGGACAATAGCATAACTAATATCAGCTAATGTACCAGATTTAGAAATAAAATTCACTCTCCCTCCTTTTCTTCCATTCACAGACCCCATTCAAAATACATGATAAAGGAAATGAATACCCGCTGGAGGGTTTTGCTACAATAGTATTTTTTTAAAAAAAGCATTTGCCCTCTCAGTGCCCAGAAAGTGAAGCTACGATGTGCGCAGTCATGAGAGTCAGGATCCATTCTCCTCTTGTCCTATGATGCATGCATCCACCATCCACATGATTGGTGCACCTCTTGTTTTTCAGTAGACAGATGAGCACATGTGCATTTGCCCTGTAAGCATCATCTTGGGTCATTCTAGACACAGTCCATGAAATGGCAGTTCACGCCCATAGCCCACCAAGTGCACAGTCTGCATGCTAAAGGTACTGTGTGAACCAGCTCTCAGATACTTTCTCATTATGATAGTCCTGGTCAATTTTTCGTTACTTTTCTTTATAGGTCATCTATATATCTAATAGCCACATGTGGGCCTCATCTGCGGATATCTAAATCTGTAGATCAGGGCCACACTGACACTATGCGGATTTTCCTGCAAATTTGGCCCCCCAGGTTTGCAGAAGAATTGGATCTCTTAAAAAAAAAACATTGGGATTTTAATTCCCCTGCCCCTACATCCTGCACAGCCGTTGCTTGGTTCCAGCAGCCCAGGTTGTACCCTGAAAACTAGATTTCTAAGGCAGCTTTCCAAGCCAAAGCTGCAATGGGTGGAAAATGCTGGCAGATGTAAATCTTTCCCATATTCTGGCCCCAGCAGTTTTTCTCAAAGTCACGAGGCTCCTATGGACAAGTAGCAATGCAAGCAGCAGGGCTAGAGCTCGGAGGGAGAAGGGGACTGAAGTGCTTTGTTTTGCTTTTTTGCCTCTTCCGCAAGCAGAGCTGCACAGACAAGGAGGAAGGATGGAGGTTTGCCCTCTTCTCCCTCTTCAATGTAACCTCCCCACCACATGTAGCTATTACTTAGGGTTGCCAACCTCCAGGTGGGGCCTGGAGATCTCCTGGTATTACAGTTTATCCCCAGAAGACAGAGATCAGTTCCCTTGGAGAAAATGGCTGCTTTGGAGGGTGGACTCTGTGGCATTGTACCCTACTGAGATCCCTCCCCTCCTCAAACCCCATCTTCCACAGGGTCTGCCCCCAAAATCTCCACGTAATTTCCAGCATAGAGCTGTCAACCTTACTATTACTGTATGTAGGTCCAACAACCACAGCAATACAATTTCCTGGGGTCAGAAAGGAATGCAGGGAGAGAGAGCCACAGTACTTGCATCTGCTGGCCATAAGATTCATCCTGTATCAAGGTACAAACTCCCACAGAGATACACTTTAAAATAAACAGCTATAAAGAATACGAAAATCAGAAACAATAGCTGGAAAGCAATTAAGAAACACCAGAAAGATAAAACCAGCCATTTTTACAAAATGTAAGCTCAGAGCCATGAAGGGCAACTGAACTAGTAAAACAATCAGTTAAAAACCCGAGAGAAAAAGGGACACTTTAACCCGGCACCTAAAAGTAGAAAGACAAGGTACCAAGTAAAGGAAAAAGTTGTAAAGGTGAGGTATGACCACTGAAAACGCTCTTCTCTGATGGCCACCTGTTGTACTTCTGACAATGAGAGAACACACAGAGGGATCAGATTTGGGTTTGTGAAGATCTTTTGCCTATCCTAAAGTATGCCAGATGACTTTCCAGAAGGAATACTCTAATTAATAGCTGAGTTTAGCTGGGTGGTCAATGAAGATTTCTGCTATAATTCCACAGCCAAGCTCACTAGCTAGTAAGAGGGCCCTCCATGGCAATTCCTGATTCCCTCCCATTACTTTGATGAATGCACTTCAGACCCCCCTCCAACCCTACTTTGCAGCAGGGTAAACAAAATAACATGTTATGAATTGGCCTATCCCAGCACTGGGCAGGACAGGATCTAGACTATAACTATAGCTTTAACTGACAAGCTTGAATATAGTAGATTCCGCACACACACACACACCCTTTGTGATTCTGATTATCTCTTTGGCTTTTGGAAAGCAGTGCCCTTCAACTGGCGAGAAATGTTTTACAGCCATTTTAATTTGGTATGCCGCAGAAAGATGAGAATTTTTAACTGGACAGACAGTAATTAGAGGGACTATGGGATTCCACGCTGTTCTTTTGAGGGATCAAGTGCAGAATCAGCTGTTTTGCTGATAGGCGCGGAAATATTTTTCTGCTGTTGCTCTGGTGGTGTATTTGTAAAGATAATATATTCCGGAGACCCCATAGATCTCCAGTGTTCCCTCATCTGAAGGAAACAAAACCTAGACTTCTGGTCACTTGGGGGAGTGCAGAACACTTAAGATGTAAAGCAAGGCAGAGAGATTTCCTCTGACTGAAGTTTGAAAGACTCCTGAGAATCGCCATATTTCAGACTACCGAAGCAAGAATATCCCAATGTTAAGCCAAATGAGTATTCCCATTCAGCTCCCTTATTTTATGGTCTTGGCATCAGGATCTCTGCTTCCAACTAATACAAGCACACCTCTATAACGTCCTATTTTGTACCATCCCAGCTAGGGTTGCCAACTCTGTTTTGGGGAATACCTGGAGATTTGGGTGGTGCAGCCTGGGGAAGGTGGGGTTTGGGGGATGGAGGGACCTCAGCAGGGCACAATGCCATAGAGTCCACCCTCCAAAGCAGCCATGTTGGGGGACACTGATCGTGGCCATCTGGAGATCAATTGTAATAGCAGGAGCTCTCCAGGTGCTGACTGGAGGTTGGCAATCCTATTTCCAGGAAAGCAGCATTGTGGTCAACTGGAATGCCACAACCAGACTCCAAAGACTCTTGCAGGCAAAAACCCAGGACAGACAACAAACTATCTAAACAAGACAACTAATAGCAACTGCTTCCTAGGCTATAAGAAAAACGGGGTGTGTGTGTGAGTGTGTGTGTCTTTGCTTCCCATTATTCTGGAATAAAATAAATGGCTGCCCTCTGATTGAGGGAAGCATAAAGACCAGATTTCGGAAGTGATGTTTCTCCAGTAAAAGTGGCAATAATGTGTTATTTACTTGTCTAATAAAATTGACAGCAATTATCAGGAGTTATTTGGTGCTAAATCACATTGCCCAAAGGGGGAGAAAACAGTCTGTTTGCTTATAGTTTCCCTTTTCTACTTTCCTTCCATCCTCGGCTCTCTCTCTCTCTCCGTGTCTCTCTCTCTCTGTCTAGCAGGAAAGTGGTTAACAGAGAGACGGCACTTAAGTAAGGAAAATGTTTCTCCCATTCATTTTTACATACTGTGATGAACTCCTGTTCAACAGTCACTTTGCTGCCTCTGAGCTTTTAAAGATCTCCCGGCTGGGACCTGGGAGCACTAATTCAGTACTATACTTAGAATATTTTCCAACACCCAGCCCCTGGCTGGTGCGGTATTTAAGGGTTTTATTTTTTAAAAAATGTCAATGCACACTTTACTGGGAGGATTGCCCTGCCGGGCTTGATGATGCAAAACGCCTGTACCTGTGGCCTTTTGAGAAGTCTCCGCAATAAGAAACAATGTGTATCTCCCTGGCTTTAAAGTGAATCTTTGAATGCAATTTCCTATTTAACCCCAACAAGACGATAAGGACTAACCTAATAGCTATAGGTCTAGTTAGGATGTGTTTTTGAATGCATAAATGCTATTACACCAGCAGCGTTGCATAACAGTCAGGGGGAAACTAGCTGTTATGTCAATTTCTATCCTCTTTGGTTCTGGAAGGAGTTTGCTGGTCTGCCCTGAGCCCCTGGAATAAAAACCAATCTATCCAAAAATATAGATGATCCAGGCTGCTAGCAGCTGTTTATGGAAAAGAGTGCTATAGTTAAAATGAATCAATGCCTTAAATATGTTTTGTGAATGAAAGAGCCACTGTGGTGGTGGAGAGGTTAGCGTTGTCAGACTAGGATCTAGAAGACCCAGGCTGGAACCCTCACTCTGCCATGGAAGTTTGCTGGGTGACCTTGGGTAAGACACTTACCCTCTCAGCCCAACCAGCCTTACAGGGCTGTTGTGAGGATAAAATAGAGAAGGGGGAGAAATGTTGAACTCCTTTGGGTCACCACAAAGGAGAAAAGTGTAGTATAAATAGCGAAAACGCTCCCTTTCCATCTTCTCCGCTCCCTAAATGGGATGAGGAATTCTTCCCCAAGGAGGGAATCGTTATCACAGAAAGTGCCACAATTTTAAAAAATACAACACTACAAAAGCAATGGAATTTGACACAGACATTCTTTTTGAGTACATAAGGCAACAGAACACTCAAGTTTCCTCACAACGTTAAGGTGTTGTGGAAGGCATATTTTAAAAGTTTTAAGGTCTTGTCTCCTCTGCTCTGATCCTGAAGACACGCTTGCTAACAGGGCAAAAACCATGACTTACCACAGGCATGTGACATCAGTGGAAAATCAAATACAGACATCAATCTTTTCAATGAAATGTCTTTCTAGCACTGCAACAACTCTTGTTAAAGAACAGTAGCTTCCTGAATTCTGTTTTGGCAAAGACTAAAATACTCAGACAAAACACAAGTGCCACCTAAAGGGCTATATCCCATTGCCTGTATCCTTCTCTGAAACTCATGTTTCTGACACTAGCAGGCCTGCAAATTACAAAACATGGGACAACAATTAGTATTGATCAGAGAATTTTATATTTCCCCCAAAGGCACTTCTTCCACGAACCCATTTGATTAAGACGAGCCCCAAAGTATTTATGTAATTAACTAACTTGGGGGGGGGCACCCAATGTGAAATGTGCTCTTTCAGGGACAGGGGTCCCCTGCCTTTGCAGCATTTCAGCTTCTTCCGTTGAATGTCCCATCCCCGCCCCCGCAACCCCTCTGCCCTCTCCGCTTTTATAAAGTCTTTTTTTAAAATTAATTATACAAATCATTAGTATTAAAAAGGTAATATAATGGTTCCAAGAACAAGCTTCACAGAGTATCTGCATATTTAATCATCTGTGTTAATAAATATTTAATCATTCATTGAATTCAGGTTCTGTCTTGAAGCTTAACTTGATAACAAACCTTGCAACTGGTAGAACTAATTGGTACAGAACAAGTGAATAATTTATAAGGCGAAAAAGCACGGGGTTTTTGCAGAAGGTGTGCAGAGCTGGTCAGCCACAGCTGTCGCTGGGAGCAAATGGGGGGGGGGGACACAATGGCTCCTTCTAGGAATTTCATAGCTCGCTGCTGCCCTCCTGAGGCCAATGCAGGCCATTGTTCCCATCTCTTAAAAGAGGGCTGGAAGGCCGACTACAAAGTCAGATCCATTAAGTTTTAAATATTCATGCATTTCATTAAAGCTATCATAATTGGTCTACCGTACACATTGATTATGCATAGACCATCAAGTGTTTAACCTCTGAAAGCTTGCGTGCGTATTTAAATATATCTGTTATGCCCTGCCTTGGTGGCTTCAGAGGAATCTACAGCAACACGAAGCTGAATTAGGGAGGAAAAAAAATATATGTATGTATGTATGTATGTATTGCAGTGCTGAAGGAAAATGATAGGAAGTGTAAGGAAGAAACAAGATCCTAGCAGCCTTTTTGAAAAAATATTTTTTATTTTTTTCCCTTGCACCGTCTACCAATATACATCCAAAACATGTCAGAGGGACAGGTGTGTTAGAGAATTTGTCTCTACCATGAGATTTATCGTGCAGGCGCCTATTCTTCCACACACATTTCATATTCAAAGCACAAGTCCTCAGAGTAGAAGCAGGGACTGGCAAACAACTTAAGCCATTGCGCTTGCTGTTTTAGCCTTTTAGTTTGTGCACACATGTAAAAGTTCAACATCTGATGCCCAGCACACTGAAGAAGGTAGTTTGACATTAAAGGGAGATGCTGTTCATCCCGCTGGAAATAGATAGATAGATAGATAGATAGATAGATAGATAGATAGATAGATAGATGATAGATAGATAGATAGATAGATAGATAGATAGATAGATAGATAGATCCAGATGTGCAAGGCAGCATACCTGTGGATCTAGCTCTCACTTGTTTCATGAAGATGACACTGTGTGTTTGAGCTGGTTCAGGAAGCACACACATAGTCCCAGGCTCAGACAGGCTTTCTGCACAGAGGGTCCCACACAGAAGAATCCCTGGCATCTCCACCCAACAGATCTCAGGCAACTGTTGGGAAGGACACCTCCCATAGGGTTTGCAGCTGTAGTTTGAGCCCGAGGAGGGCGGGGTTTGGGGCAGGGAAGGGAGGGACTTCAGTGGGATGGACAGAGTCCAGCTTCCAAAGCGTCCCTTTTCTCCAGGTGAACTGATCTTTGTCTCCTGGAGACCAGCTGTCTTCCCAGGAGACCTCCAGCTACCACACGGCAGTCGGCAACCAGATTCCCGGAGAGCACCTGCCAGCCAGAACTGACAACACTGTGTCAGATGGATCAATGTTGAGACTCAGTATAAAGAAGTCAGCTTTGACTCTTCACCAACTTTACTAGGAAGGATCTTTTTCTTTTTTTACTTTGACTTACTTTAGAAAACATAAGCAAGTGAAATTATAAAGGACTAAGAAGTATAGGGTGCCCCAAAGCCCCCCCTCCAAGTCTAATACCATCTCCAAAATACAAATTGTCCGACACTCTGGATGTGTATTTACAGATCACAAATGATTGTTTACTTTTACAGGACTTCATATCCCCACTTTGCTCATTTCCCAAAGGTAGTGCTTGTTGGCAAAGTGGCAAAGTCGTGGGAACCAGCAGACAAATAGATCCACACCAGTCAGGCGGGTACAGCTGGAAGGGTCTGGGTTTTCGCTTACATTTTCAAACCACCATTTTGACAAAGCATCCCAGATTTATTTAGTGCTACTGTGGAGGGGACCATTACAAAATTCTGTAGAAAAATATGACTACCATTTTACACTTAAGGAACCAAAGCGTGGCACATTTAAAACTGAAGTTAATTAGAACACCCACTAATCATGCACAGTACAAAAACACCTTGACAAAACCTTTTCATAATGTTTTACATTAAATGTTTTGTTTTGTTATAGTTTTCAGATAATCTACCGTGCCACTTTTAGTGTCTTGTTTTAGAAAGGCAACTAATACGTATAGAAGGGGGAAAAACACCCTAAACTGACAAATGTGGAATACTCTATTAAGAAAGATTCAGGTGGGGTATCCATGTTGGTCTGAAGCAGAACAATGTTGAGTTCAGTAGCACCTTTTAAGATCAACAAAGTTTTATTCAGGGTACAAGCTTTTGTGTGCAATGGACATTTCTTCAGATATCAGAGTGCATGCACACGAAAGCTTATACCCAGAATACAACTTTGTTGGTGTTAAAGGTGCCACTGGACTCAAACTCTATCAAGAGTGCAGCCTAGTCTACAGCTTTGTAAAATGCATTTCTGTGGGGGTTTAAGATTCTAGGGCAAACTGAGCAGGGAAAAGGAGACAGACTATTGGTTTGACCTGGCACAGTGGCTCTTGTGTTTGTATGTGCAGATTCCCATCATATCAGTGCAAAAAGGGCAACCGCATCAAGTTGCTAGTTAGAGACTCAGTTACTTCATTTGCTAACCATCTTCCTACTCTTCAGCACTGAGACTTGTGATCATTTCTGCTCTAACTACAGTGCAATCCTAAACAGAGTTATGCCCTTTTTACCCCACAGACTTCAGTGAGTTTTGAAAACTGCAATTCTGTTTAATCTCTGAGATCACTATCCAGCACACCCTTTTGGTGCACATAAATTCTTTGTACTATATGCATGAATCGCCTTTGCATTTCTTGGCTCAGTAAATGAGACAGTGGCTGATTTCGCACTAGAGCTGCCTCGATGTTGCGCTGCCGTTTGCCCCGATACGATTGGTTAATTTCACACCCGAAGCTGCAGGGCTGCATTGGACCCGTGGCTTCCCCTGATTTCCTCTGCAGTTCATGATCCTCAAAAAACAGAATCACGGGCTTCCGGTTTTTGGCTCAACAATGGCAGTCACTCTCCCCTTCGCTCAGGGGAGCGACACGCACACAAGCGGTATGGAGGGAGGCTGCTGATGCAGTTTCCCCATGGAGCCTGAGGGTAGGGCTCCTAGCCATAGGGCTTTTAAGGGGTAGCCTCTTCGATGGCGTAATGCTGGAGAATTGAGGCACCCCTCAACCCTGACAGTCCTGCTGCTGTGTGGCCTTCGGGCACTAGCTGGGCTGGCCGAAACAAGTGCTGGAGATCGAGCAGAATTGTGATAACAAAACCAATGTCGAATGGGACCAACAATGAATGTGAGTTAGACTTAGACTATAAATCAAGCAGAAACCCTTATCCCCCCCCCCATCTTAAGGACGGGAGAGAGGAGGGATGCCTCCTGCTTACATAAACTGATAAGTGAAAAAGAAGGGGGGATGGGGATTAAAAGCAACTGACTTGTTTTGAGAGGCTTATCAGAGCAGATTCATTCCGAAAGTGATTTTCAGAGGTGGTGAAACAGTGATTGGCGGAGACGGTTAAAAAGATGGAGCAAACAGAAGAAATAGTTAAAGAAATGTACTCTGTAAACAAAAACATGAAGAAAAAGATGGGAGAATTAGTGACTAAGCAGAACTACCAGGAAAACCGTTCACTGCAACTACAAATGGAAAAGGCAAATAGGGTTCTCAGATTTCAAGGGGTTCCTGAAGCACCGAATGAGGACCTGAAAAAAGTGTTCAGCGAAGTTATCGCACCAGTAACAGGCTTCAAAGCGGAAGAAATCATCCATGATATGGAAGCAGTGTATAGGGTGTACTCTAACTACACCAAAAAAAAATAGCCTGCCTGGGGAAATAACGGTCAGGTTCTCAAGAAGACAGACCAGAGATGTAATTCTGAAAGCAACGTCAGCAACTCCACTGAAACTGGAAAGCACAATCATTAAAACTCTAAAGGACACTCCATTTGAAATTCGTTAAAAAAGAAAGAACTACAAGGACTTGATTCTTTTTCTTCAAACAAATCAAATCTCATATAAGTGGCCAGTGCCAGAAGGGGTCATTTTTAAATTTAAAGATAAAAGGGAGAAGATTGACTCCATCCTTAAAGCTAAAGACTTTCTAAAACGCCACCTGGGAACAAAAGAAGAAGGAGAAACCGGGTCGAGTGGCTCTATTCCCTCAGAGATGGACGAAGACCTGGCCGAGGAAGAGGCCGCTGCAGCTATTAAAGCATCTTATGATTTAAGAAATAGAAAGCCTAGATAAAGGCAGAAGGACTCTGATCATTGCCTTTATGAAGCGAGCTGCTGGGGATGCTCTGGAATACTCTCATAACAAGTAACAAATTAATACAGTAGCTGAGCTAGATAGGAACTTACAGTTTGCATTGTTTACTAACACTAAAGTACTAACATTTAGATTAACAGGGATAAGATCTCCTTCTCTTGGGTTTTTAGTTTAGTGTGGGTTTCTTTTCTTTATCCTTAGTTGTAGTCCCCCCCCACCCATTTTTCTTTTGTAGTTTGTAGTGCATAAGCAAAAAATCAATAAAAAATCCCCTACAGGGGGCCCAAAAAAAACAAAAAACTGCAGGGGAAATCAGGCGAAGCTGCAGGTCAAAATGCAGCCCCACGGCTTCAGGTGTGAAATTGACCAATAGTATCGGGGCAAATGCTGGCACAACATCGAGGCAGCTCTAGTGCAAAATTCAGCCAGAGAGAGAGAGACAGACAGACAGACAGACAGAGATGGCCTTAAATGCCACTACTGGGATTGTATCACTGTAAATTCATCAAATTAAAAAAAAGGCAAAAAACAGCTGAAGGACTAACCTTGCAGGCCTGCAAACAGCATTCAAAAATATAGTGCCATATATGTTTAGGTTTTATATCTACACGTTGTGTGTGTTCATTCTCACAGTGAACCGACACCATGCTCTTTGCACAAGATTACTGTACAGCAGAAACAAGAATGCATTTTAAAAACAGATACTGCACTTGATCTTAGCCAAAAGGCTGAGAAGCCATGAAAACTAGAAATCACCTTAAAAAGTCTAAAGGAAACTAGAGGGGGGGAAACATTTATTTGAAAAAATATTTCCTAAGAATGCAGTATTATACACCATTTTATAATCTTAGTGTGAGATTCATTTTTGGAAGATCACCATTGATTAGTCAATTCTAACACAGAAGTACCAGATTCTTTGTTTTTCTGTGACACAAACAAACTGTGCTTTGTAAGCCAAAATTTTACATTCACCAAGTGCACTAGCTTTATACTCCCTTCATTTAAGAGACTGTTATTTTAAAAAATGCATTCTGCCTTTAAATTCTAGGAGGCTTTGGCGAGAGGTTGCCATTTCAGTTAAAGTGCAATCTGGGCACAATAATGTTTTAACCTGCAAGGAAGAAAGCCTTTATTGAGCTGGTAGAATTCCACTAGTTGAATGAGATCAGAAAATCTGGTGTGGCCATCATCCAGTGTATAAAACAGTTTGCCATCCTCATCCAACTGCGAAAAGAGAAAAACAAAACTATCAGTGTTCGCTATACATTTGATTTTGTTCATCTGGCTTCTTTAAGGATGGTCTGGCAGATATTAATGTGAAAGGAAGAGAACTTCAGGACTGTACTTAGATTTGAACATCAAACTAAGCTGGGCAAATAATGTGTGTGTGTGTAAAGTGCCATCAAGTCAGAGCCGACTTATGGCGACCCTGGAGGATTTTCAAAGCAAGAGACAAACAGAGATGGTTCTGCCACTGCCTTCCTCTGCATGGCGAGGCAGGACTTCCTTGTTGGTGTTCCATTCGAGTACTAACCCTATGAAGAAAGGTTAAAATGCTTGGGGCTCTTTAGCTTGGAGAAACGATGGCTGAGGGGTGACATGATCGAGGTTTATAAGATTATGAATGGGATTGAGCAGGTTGAGAAAGAAGTACTTTTCTCCCTTTCTCACAATACAAGAACTCGTGGGCACTCCATGAAATTGCTGAGCAGTCGGGTTAGAACAGATAAAAGGAAATACTTCTTCACCCAAAGAGTGATTAACATATGGAATTCACTGCCACAGGAGGTCGTGGCAGCTGCAAGCATGGACAGTTTCAAGAGGAAATTAGATAAACATATGGAGCAGAAGTCCACCAGTGGCTATTAGCCACAGGGTATAGAATGGGAACTCTCAGTCTGGGGCAGGTGATGCACTCTATTCTTGGTGCTGGAGGGGGCAGCAGTGGGAGGGCTTCTGGTGCCCTGGCCCCACTGCTGGACCTCCTGATGGCACCTGGTATATTTTGGCCACTGTGTGACAGAGTGTTGGACTAGATGGGCCATTGGCCTGATTCAACATTGGCTTCTCTTATGTTCTTATGTTCTTATGTTAACCAAGGCCAACCCTACTTAGCTTCTGAGATCTGGTATTGCCTTGGCCATCCAGGTCAGGGTGGGCAAACGTTAGGCTGGAAGAAGCCCACATATAAAGTCACTGCTATCTCCCACTGATGGATGAGCTGGATTTAAGATCCCAGCTTATGCAACAGAGGATGAGCAAGAAAAGATGGAGGCCACCTCTGTGAAAGAGGAGAACACCAAGAACTAGAAGTGCAAGCTCTCTCTAATGTGGTCCGTCGCACAGACAAAATTGCAAAGCCTTTTGGACACCAGGTGAGCTAGAAATTGTCATTATAATCTTCGTGATGGGACATACTGCTCCCGAACACTATCAAGTGAATTCGTATAAATAATTTTAAAATAATAGGTTAAAAGAAGGCTTTGGTTCAAAAAAGTGCAAATCTCACTCTCGATCTTTAGGAGGCAGCTGGAGGCTAGCATTTGATTAGTTCTTGGGCCCTACTGGCAGTTTTAAATTACAGATTCTAACTAGTGGTTTGCATGTATTTTATTGTATTTTATTATTATTTATGTTGTCAGCTGCCTTGAGTTCCTACAGTAGAAAGATGGCGGCTAATAAGTGCTTTAAATAAATTTTAAAAACCCTCCCTCTACCTGAGTCACTGCCAATCGGAGTATGCAAACAACTGGATAGACTGACTCTATATAAGGCAGTTTCTGATGAGATAATCCTGCAGCCACAAGAAGAGAGTCAAATGGCCGATCGTTTTGCTTTCACGGGCTCAGGAAGTACCATGTGAAACTAGGAGACCTTGGTTAACTTGGTTAGAATAAAGTATGTTTTACATGACAAAAGAATTGGGAAAATACAGTAGATTTAGCACTGCTGTGAACAGGAGTCTTTCAGTCATTCAGGAAGGGGGGGTCTTTGTTCTTCATTTTTAAAACAAATCTCCCTTTCTCTTTTCAGCCCAATGCAGATAGATCCAGGTGGGCAGCCGTGTTGGTCTGAAGCAGTAGAACAAAGTTTGACTTCAGTGGCACCTTTGAGACCGACAAAGTTTTATTCAAAGCATGAGCTTTTGTGTGCGCACACAACTTCCTCGGATACTCTAAAATGGAAGGGAACAGTGAACAGTGAACTGTTACCTTCCGTTTCAATGTATTTGAGGAAGTGTGTGCGCTCACACGCAAGTTCACACGTTGAATAAAACTTTATTGGTCTTAAAGGTGCCACTGAACTCAAACTTCGGTCTTTTCAACTATACGAAGTTCCACTTGCTCTCGCTTCCCGTCAAGACAGTCTCTGCCAAGTGTCAGTTGTCCCCTGGGACCTCTGGAACACATAGGGGAAACCATTATGAGGCCAGAATGGCAAGTGCGTGCCCAGAGAGAATATTTGCTATTGGCACATGGATCGTGCTAATGGGGAAACAATAGGGAGCAGTCGATAGACGCCCCCATTAGAATCCCATTTTCATGCTGAGATGGCTTTTAGGTTTAGAGACTGCCTCTTTCACAGATGCTTGCAAACAGTGGGCTTCAATGGTTATAAGCAGAACACATTACCAAAACATTCATCTCTGTCTTGGCATTACTTTATCAACCACTGTAATGTGTTGCATTACTCTACAAATTTACTGGTTACTTACTGGCACAATTTGGAAGTGCTTGATTTTTAATCCATGGCTCAATGACAGCACAAAGGTTCTGGGGTTACTTTGGCTATCCCGTACCAAGAAAACTCTAAAGGGAAGAGAGGAAAAAAGATGTCAAACATTGTGGAGGTGTGGTAATGCTAAGCTGCAACTATCTTCTGAGGTTTTTCTGATCAGTTCTTTTTAATTATTATTACAAACATCATTTATATCAGGCAAAAGCCTTCATCAGGCAAACCGTGATAGGGAGGCTCCCTTTACATGTATCGGCAGGGTTTTCTTTGGGGGGAGGTGCTGTTAAACATTCAGATATTTAATTCTCTACCCACTGCCTGAAATGGAGCAGGCCAAGGAGGACTGTGCAAAGAGTCCTGCTGCACTCATGAACCTGCTCGGATGCTTCTGAGGTACAGGAGCATAACCATGAAAGGACAGGTAACTTTCTTCCCCCCCAAAAGAAGTCCATTAAGTTCACACCACAAAATCCATACTGGTGCTGTGCACTGGATCATAAAAATCACAAGCTAAGGCAGCCCACCAGTGGCCCATCTTCCAGCTAAGCCAACTTTCATTCTGCCGTTGAGAACAAAGAACTGCTGAATAGCTGAATATTTTTCTGCACAAGAAAAATTGTAAGGAAAAAAGTCTTACCCATCCACCAGTCCTTGCCTCAAAATCAGTTGATGAGCCTCATCTCTAGAGATCTTATGGTGAAACCAGGGCTGAGAACTGTGTATGGCTGGAAATACAATGAACCGGTGAGAAACAAAATCTTGCTGGAAGGGTTTGAGTGCAAGGCAAATACAAAACCAGAAGACTGGCACTTACCTATGTTTGATGGCACATTTTGCAAAGTGGAGGGACCACAGAGTCGTAAACAGCCTTTTTTCTGGATGGAAAAGAGAAGAAAAAGAAGAGTTGGTTTTTATACCCCACTTTACCTTAAGGAAGAAGACGAGTTGGTTTTTATACCCTGCCTTCCTCTACCCAAAGGAGTTTCAAAGTGGCTTACAATCACTTTCCCTTCCTCTCCCCACAACAGACACACTGTGAGGTAGGTGGGGCTGAGACAGCTGTGGCTGACCCAAAGTCAACCAGCTGGCTTCATATAGAGGAGTAGGGAATCAAACCTGGTTCTCCAGATTAGAGTCCACTGCTCTTAACCACTACACCACACTGACTCTCAAAGGAGTCTCAAAGCAGCTTACAATTGCCTTCCTTTCCTTTCCCCACAACAGGCACCTTGTGAGGTAGGTGGGGCTGAGAGAATTCTGAGAGAACTCTGACAGGCTTCATGTGGAGGAGAAGGGAATCAAACCTGGTTCTCCAGATTAGATTCTGCTGCTCTTAACCACTACACTTTCAGGAAAAAAGTGGGGGTGGGAAAAGCAAATTAGAATTTTTCAAAAACTCAAGATTTCATACCCGCCATGCTAATCCTTCCTCAACTGCAACTGACAGAGCTTCTGAGGGGTTTTCAATAACTCTGGATTTATGTCCTGTGAAGTCCATGGCCACGAGAGAATTCTCTGAAATGCTTCTCTGCCAAAGAAAATTGTTTTAGAGTGGATCTAGCCAAAACAAAATTCTTATTTTTAATGTCTGCATCATTCTCAGAGCAATAAGTCTTCAGTGAAGTCCGCCCAGAAGGAAAAATTGATTAGCCAATAGGAAAGGAAATTAAGAATTAGAAAAAAGTATCCTGTATGTAGTAATAAATTTTTAGGATGAATGCATTCTAAAGGCTATCCCATCTATAACAGTGTTTATAACCTCCGCTCTGCCATTTGATGCCACAGCAATTCTACATGGGACATCTAGAGTGAAAGATTATCATAAGGCATATACAGAACTGATAAGGTAACTTTCTCACAGCAGCCAGAACTATGACAACTCAGGGTTGGAGAATCCATCATACTCATTAAAGGGAGAAATGATTACTAGAATTATTTTTAAGATTGCCACTGCAACCTTAAACAGATTTACACCCTTCTAGAGCCATTGCTCTGACCGGATAGCCCAGGCTAGCCTGATCTCATCAGATCTGAGAAGCTAAGCAGGGTCAGCCCTGGTCAGTACTTGGAGGAGAGACCATCAAGGAAGTCCAGGGTCACTACACAGAGGCAGGCAATGGCAAAACCAGCTCTGTTCGCCTCTTGCCTTCAAGACCCTACAGAGTTGCCATAAGTTGACTGCTTTTCACCACTAAGGCCACTGACTTCAAAGGACTTTATAGAATGGCACTGTACTAATATGATAAGTCAGGCAGGAATATACTTTGGTTTTTTGCTGTGAATTTAAAAATGTAACAGTTTATAATATCTGATTTTTCAACAACATCATCATTACCACCCGTTATCTAGTAGTAAATGGGCTCTTCCCTATTGAAATGAATACTTAGTTAAAGGAAAGCAAGTATGAGGGGAAGTTAACCTGCTCCAGCCACTGAAAAATTTATTTATTTATAGCTCATCTTTCCAACTGAGACTCAAGGCAGATTACACACTGTAAAACAATGCAATCAAATAGCATGAGACATTTAATAACAATCCAAGAAAAAGTATCAGGCATGCAGGAATAATGTTACACAATGCAGGAAAGGTAATTACAAAAGTAGAAAACAATGCAGTAAGAACAGGATAATAAAGATTCTGGGTTGTCGGGTTTCCAAACAGTTTCTCTCTCCTGCAATTATTTTCAGGACCCCTTATTTGTTCTCTCTAAGAGTCAGGTGAGTGACCTCCACCACTAGAGGGGCTAGATAGGACCAGACACAAAGGCTGTTTCTTCACGGGTAGGGAATTCATTATTCCAGGTCTAAGGGAATACATTATTCCAGCCCAACATATTCCAAAAAATCAAGTGGAAGAGGTGGCTAAAATTACAGTAATTATTCAATTTTATATAACTGAGCATGCAGAGAGTTTGATACAGAAGGGTACGTGTATATGTAGCCAGTGCAATGAATTTACACAGGGCATGGTCCAAAGGTATGCAGCCACAGCCCCCCTAATGAGTTAAGCAGTGCCCAGATGGAAGGCCTCCAAGGAAACCCTCTGCACGGGGCCTTGGGTTCCACAGAAGAAAGTTAGGAAATAAAGAAACAGAAGTACCTACCATAGGCGTATTAAGAGAACTGCAGCCACCTCTACCATGATATGGTTGCATGTAATTCTGGTACAGCTGCATTCCATACTAAAAACAAAACAACCCTTATTACTAGCTTGTGGATTTATGAATCATAGTCTAAGAGTACCCAGTGGAGGAATCAGATATCCACAGGTTTCCATCACACATTGAGTCTCTGCCAGTGATGGCTTTTCCACCCTACACAGGCAAGAAGCAGCTACCTAGAGGTCCAACTACTCAGCTTCTATGATCAATTAACAGTGAATACCATATGTATCTGGAAAAAAGACAAGCCTCCTAGAAAACAAGGATTAAACATAAAAACAGATGACCCTGAATGAAGAGGGCCCTTGTTCTCCTCTCTGTGCCTCAGAGCCTTCTGGCTGGAACAAGAATGTGCAGGGGTAGACTGTGGCATCCATCCAATAGCTTGCAGGGATGGTCTCCTCTCTCCCTCTCCCCCTCTGAGATTGGATTTATACTCCACCCTTCACTACCCGAAGGAGTCTCAGAATGGCTTACAATCTCCTTTCCCTTCCCCTCCCCACAATAGACACCATGTGAGGTAGGTGGGGCTGAGAGAGCTCTTTTGAGAATTGCTCATGAGAGAACAGCTCTGAAAGAACTGACCCAAGGTCACACCAGCAGCTGCATATGGAGGAGTGGGGAATCAAACCCAGTTCTCCCAGATCAGAGTCCGTGCTCCTAACCACTACACCAAACTGGCTCTCACGAAGGGAGAGGAAGAGCCACTTTGGTTCCCCATTAAGGAAAAAAATCAGGCTATAAATATACCTAGCCTGGATAGCCCAGGCCAGCTCAATCTCATTAGAGCTTGGAAGCTGACCAGGATCAGCTCTGGCTAATATGTGGAGGGGAGACCACCAAGGAACACTCAGAGGCAGGCAACAGCAAAATCATCTCTGAATATCTCTTGCCTTGAAAACCCTATGGGGTCGCCATAAGTCAGCTGTGACTTCATGGTACTTTCCGCCACCATCATAAATATCTATTTTTTTAAAAAAACTGCAGAAATTATTAAAGATGATTAAGCAGGTTTCTTTTACCTTCAGCAAACGAATTGCTGTCACCCAGCAGGTCCTACTTTGCTCACTGTCCGTGTAAAGCCGTTTCAGGTCTCTGGCAGCTCCTGCTTTGTGAGGCTAGAAAGCCACAGCATATTGTTTAGCATTAATTCCTATCTCGGAGGCAATACCTGTTGAAATAAAGGCCACTAATTCTCCTAGTTCATCAATGAATGCCGGATCTCCCCCCCCCCAAAAAAAAAGAAATCTTGACAAACAGAGTTTACTGCTCCCCCACTCCCCAAGAAACTGTTTTATTCTATGTGTACATATATGTATATAAATGCTAAGCATTTACCTTAAAGCAGAACCCATAGCTGATTGGCACTCCGGGTATCTTTTTGCCTGTCAAAGACATATACACATCACTACTGTTGAATTCACTGAATAGCTGCAAGTGCCTCGGCTCCTAAAAGGAAGAGGCGAAGCCATTACAGACTGCACTGAAAGAAGGAGGTGACTCTTCTGTAATGTAAAATACAAAATCTGCAAAGAGAAGAGATGTTTTTTCAGCATCCTAGGTGCCACTGCTGATGACAGTGCCAAAGGAACTCACTGAGCTGGCAGTTTACCCTGAGTCCATATGGGATCTTGCAAAAGGAAACCAGGTAGCACTCAGTCCTGTCTACCACCTTTCTAGGCTGGAAGCTACAAGATGCAAAACGAGTTCAACGCTGAATCCGTCATTGACAGCACAGCTTCATACCCATTTCTTTGCACACGCTGATCTGCTTTCTTCTTTGGAGTTCATAGGGATCTCAGAACTGTTATGATTAGGTATGTACTGAGGTCCAGCGCGCAGCAGATAGTCCACCACCACCACCGCCTGGCCTGTTTCACAATAGAAGAAGAACTGGGCAGAAGCAGAGGACATGGAGCACAAGACACTCATGCTGTGCCGTCTCCTCTGGCTCTTCTCTCATCAGCAAACGGGAGATCAGCCCAAGAGTAATCTTCTGAGATGTCCTCTCGTTGCCCAGTAGAAGGAGTGCTTCAGGGAACAGTATATGTCTATTCTCTTTCAACTTTTAATTCTGGCAGTTCCAAAGAAGCATATATCGCTGACCTTCACTGCTACTGCTATACACCTCTCCCTTTAGGAAATGGGAAATTTAAAAGATTACAGAGTTGTAAAGCTTTTAGAAGGCAATCAGGTCATATGACTGATACATTTAGTCCCAAATTCATGACTACATCTAGGACTTTTGGGAGTCCAGCTACCCTTAAAATGGCTCCTACAACTGGACATGTTCCATAGGTCTATTGTACATGGGTTCCTTTTTCGGGTGCTTCATGACACAGTCAGCTACTATTCCTTGGTCAATTTCCACCCCCACCCCCAGCCATTCACGACCATGAGTTTTACTATAGCATCAGGAGTGATGCCAATTGGCATATGGTTGTCAAGTTCTCCTTACAAGGGCTCTCTTCACCTCCACCACCACCCTGCAGAGTCTGTGAATGCTGTTCACACCCATCCACCTGGTAAGTGACAAACATTGATTTTTTTTATACTCTCAGACCTTTTTTAAAAGACAGGAAATGAGAAAGGGTGGGAGCTCCTGCTAGACTACTAGCTGTCAAGCAATACCTCGTATGGAAGCTGAGAAAAGAAAAACATTCTTAATGGTGCAACAGCAGAGAAGAGGTGGTGCGTGAGAAGGAAGACACAGTAACCTATCCTGCTAAGTAGAACCCATAGTTCTTAACTTGGGAGTGCTAGCTGGGGGGGACTGAGAGCAAGAAGGAGAAATGCCCTATTAATCCAATTTATAACGGCATATATCCTACCACAGTCTACTACTGTGTGTGTTTCTTTCTGCATTCCTCTCCATTGCTGTAGCTTCTTCTGACCACCAGAAAGATCATTCCCAGGGTTTGGGGCCTGGATGGACTGACCATTTAAACTTTATGACCTAGATCACCCTTCTCATTGTAGAGCTTCTACACTGGCCCGACTAAATATTTTCCCCTCAAAGAAACTAACTGGTCGGTATAACAAAGTCCCTTTCCATGAAAGGCAATGTATCTGTCCTTTAAAATTGATATATTCAATCCACCATATCATCTTGAATTGTCAATTGCATGCTGGTCCATCTAAGAAACTCCTTTCCTCTCCACTATACCCTAAACCCTGTATTAACAATGACAGAATAATCCAACGTCTATTAACCCAGATATCACAGCTCTTGTCTCTAGGTTCTTGGCTGAAGCAGTTGAACATAGATACAAGCGTTCTGTATGATCACCCTTATTTTGCTATCTCTGTAATGCCTTCTTGCTCATATTTTATCACACCATGTATTTTATTGATATGCCATTAATGGTATTTGATGTGACCATTTAAACTTACAGGGAGAGTTCATCTTTCCTCACCACAGTTTTTTATTTCCAAGATTTGTGTTTATTTACTGCATTTCTATTTCACCTTTCTCCCCATTCAAGGACCCCAAATGAGTATGATATCGATCCATTTTAAAAAGCCAAAAATTTTGGCCAAAGCATCATCTAATTTCAGCACAGAATTGACTGTCACTCCAAGCCTGTACCATAAGGGCTGGTTTATGTTTTGTCTTCTCTCCTCTCCTCTGGAAGGAAAAAAAATTGGAAACAAATTTTTTTGAAAATGGGGAGAAACAGATTTTGCAGGGGAGGAAATGGAACAAATACCACTGGTATCATATGTTGGTCTTACCTTTGACATCCCCTTGGTGGAAAAATACAGACCAGAGCTTCGCAACAAGAAGTACATCTTTTTCCAGGTTTTTTTCCCTCGCTCTTTAGCATATAAGTAACTGTGGATTTCGGGATACCCACTGGTACTTAGAAACACCTGAAAGGTAAAATTGAAAACACACACACACACATTTCATATCCCACCAGAATTCAGCTTTCCAATTGTACAAGAGTATACCTATACCAAACAACTCCTCGCACATACAAGGGAGCCTCTGGCAGAGCTTTGGAAGGGGCTGGCAGTCTGGGAATGTGATCTCTCAAAGGCCTTTGGGAATTACACTCTTGATTCCATTGAAACAGAACACAGCACCAAGCTCTTAGATGTTTGGAGAAGGATTTTTGTCAGTTCTGTCCTTTGAACATTTAGCATGCTCCACTAGTGCTAAGTATATGTTGAAAGGGTAGCAGTTCTCTCAAACTGCATTCTACATCCATTCTTGACTTACATCCCCCATTGTTATTCAGTAGTTCCCTCAAACATTTTGTTAAGTAGAAATGGTCACAAATGGGGGTCCTTTTCATAGGCCGTATAGTTATCACCCGTGGAAGTGGCCTCCATGCTTGCCCAACTAGGCTTCAAGAGTTCCTTCACATCCACCCTTCCAGTGTGCTTATAAAGTTGGATTCTAGAGGGGTAGCCATGTTAGTCTGCTGGCACAAAAACACACAAGAATCTTGTGACACCTTTAAGATGAATGAATTGATCAGAGCACATGCTTTTTGAGAGCCACAACCCTCTCTATGGATCTGGTGAGGCATGCCTTGGCTCAGTACAGTAAATGTTGTAATAAACATTTAAGGTGCCACAAGACCTTTTAATCGTGTAAAGCTTTGAGCTGAATATAAAGAAAGGAAGCCCTTCTGTTCGTGATATATTGTCTGACCAAAATCTTTGCATTAATGTTTCTTGAGAGTACCTTGCTCTTCAGGCCTACAAGAATCAAGGTTCTCTTCTCCACATATTATCCATCAACATGAGAACCATAACTGCACTGTAAAACTTACTTGTGTCTTTTGTGTGTGTGTGAGTGAGTGAGTGGTGTAGTAGTTAAAGTGTCAGACTAGGATCTGGGAAAACCAAGTCTGAGTCCCCGCTCGTGCCATGGAAGCTTGCTGGGTGACCTTGGAACAGTCACATATTCTCAGCCTAACCTACCTCACAGGGTTGTTGTGAGGGTAAAATGGAGGAGAGGAGAATGATGTCAGCTGCTTTGGGTCCCCACTGGGGAGAAAGGCAGGATATAAATAAATACATTTTAATCTGGCTGTATTTATTTGGAGACAGAAGCCAAAAACTGTTCCATTTCTTAAATACTGTTTACATACATTTAGTTCACACACATTTATATTTGCACTATAACAGCACTATAAACAATAATTGGCTCCAATGTCTTGGAATGAAAAATGGCACTGTTGCACAGTGAGATAAACTTTTTGTAATTAACACAAATCACATCACTAATAGTTTAGCACTTTACACAGGGATCGCCCTTGAAGATGTTTGGAAACTATAATTTGTCTAAATTACTGCAGGTAGGATCTTCATAGGTACTTGCTGCAGTCAGCATATTATGCCTGTTCTGAAACACCTTGATGGGCTTCCACTAAATTCCCAAAGGCAACTCTAGGTGCTGGCTTTGATCATGAACAGGTTTTATGGCTTGGGTCTAGGGTAGGGATCCCCAACTTTGTTGAATCTGTGAGAACTTTTGGCATTTTGAGAACAGTAGCAGCCATGACAACAAATTGGTTGCCATAGGGAGGGGGTAGGACCAATCACATAATGTCTGCCACAGGGGCTGGGTCCAACCACAAAATGTTAGGTGGTTGCAATTCCAAGCATCCTTCTGTGATGGAGGCAACTGCTTCCTGGATACCTAAAGGAAATGCTCTTCTGAAGCAACTCACACTCTTCTGAAACACTTCCTATTCCAGCAAAGTGGAGGAATGCCAAGACTGGCTCTTTGCTTTGAGAGAGAGAGAGCGTGGGCACCAGGAAACACACCAGAGAACACGGCACGGGTCTAAAGTATCTGACGGACTGCCTGCACCCCAATTGCCCATATTAATCACCGAAATAATCTACATCACAGATCACCAGAATCATCTCAACTGACAGCAGGTCCCTACATCAACTGAGTATAGCTGGGTAGAGACTTTAGAAAGGGCCATTTCTGTGGTATCACCGCTACCTCTTCCCCAAGAAACTTGCCTTTGTCATTTAAAATCCAATTTTTTGTTTCAGTTAGCATTTGTTTATGTGTATAATACTGTTTATTTCATTGCTGCCCTTATTTTGAATTAAGCTGGGGTTTTTTCCCTTAACTTTTATACTGTTTTTTTATTTGCCATTAGGGGAAATGATCTTTCGTTGATACTATGAAATGTGGGAGCTCAATGTTTATTCTATACTGTTGGCACAGTATTTCTATTTATATGCCATTTATATTATAATTTTACAGAATCTATTTATTGTTATTTTCTGACTTGAATATCCTCTGGGGAAAGGCAAGGTATACATTTTAAAAATAAAAACAGATACAGTTCAGCTACCTAATCATTATCTGGTTAAGTAGCTTTCAGAGCAGTCAAATAACTGACCCAAACATTACATATGCTGCGTTACACCACAGAGGCAAACAGATCCATAAATCTGGCCACACACTGGGTGTTTAGTTTTTACTAGGCCATTCTTGTAGTGTTTTTTCAGCAGTGACTGTTAACATTACCCTTCATCTATGTTTGCTAAAAAGGAGAAAGGATGTTCTTCTTACTTGATTGAATTCTAATGATGAAAGAATAAGCCAGCCATTATTAACTTAGCACTTTGTCAGGTAGAGTCTTTGGCCACTCACCAAAAGATTTCCCTGCTTTTTTTGTTAACTTCTACATTTTAAAAGAAACACAGCAGGGAAACAGGGACTACAGCATAGATTTACTAAAACCACCACCTGTCTTCAGTGTTTTCAGACCTCATATCTATCTCAACACCCTCCCACCCCGCAGCTCCAAGCACGTGACATTAGTGTGACATGATAGGAAGACGAGGAGTCAGCCTCTGAAACTGCCTGGGATAAAGAGAAATTGTCACTGTGCTGTTTGGCTGCTCCTATCAGCGTGCGCATGCAAAGGAAGGTCGGGGAATGGAACATTTGCTCTATATACAACAGGCCTTAGTAGCAGGTCTGTCCAAAAAGTAACAAAAATGGCAGCTTTATAGCAGTCAAGTAGGTGGAGTCCCTCAATCCAGCTGAGATCCAAGGCACAGGGCTGAAGACCACCACACTCAAATACTTCCTGAACCAACTATTTTGTGCACAAAAACAATTCTTGCTACCTCTTAGGCAAACAGTCTTATTTTAACATGAATATCTTACCTGCAGGATCTGTGTGTGGCTCATCTCTCCATTGATCTCATTGGAGAAGGACACCAGATGTTCTGGGAAAAAATTCTGTCAAAGAGAAACAAAAATGAGAGAAGGCCATACAAACTTCAGAGCTTTTAACAGACTTTGCTGAGCTGAAGGCTTGCAATTAGATTCCTTGTGTGTTCCATTATTAGGATGTTTTCAAATGGGAGGCCACATCAGCAGCCATTTGGCCTGAAAAACTATGGCCTGTGCCCCTTTTTTTAATAAAAAATATTCTCCAGGGGTATGGATCAGTTGCTTGGAAATAAATTCTAATTCTGGGAGATCTCCAGGCCCCACCTGGAGGTTGGCAAACCTGAGTGGTGAGGCACTGGGGCAGAAATAGTAATCAAATTTCAGTGGGAAAGTCAGGCAGATAAGCCAGGTTAGAAGAACTACTTGCAAGGTTGCTATGCCAATGCAACAACAGTCAATTACAACAGCAGCAAGGACAATAGAAATTAATGGAGCTCAAATTCCCTTCTAATTGTTTCACTTGTTACTCTGTTCTTTTTTTAAAGTCTTCTTAAACCCTAACATTTAACGGTAATCATTTAGACTTGCCCTCAGTAGTAAGGTTTCCCCCCCACACCTTGGAGCAGTAGGCCCTGGCCTGGCTACATGGCCCTCGACTGGCTTCAACTAGATATCAAAATGTATTTCTGCCCACCCTGAATGGTTGTGATGAGATGGTCAACAACTGAATCAAATAAATATACAACTTTGTTTTTACTTGCCACAGGGTTTTTGAAGAATTCATATTTAGCATAATTTTTTCTAAAATAAAGTTTATTGCCTTCTTCAATCCCCCCCCATTTTGACTGAACCTCAATCACCACTTCATGGTCTTCTATTATTCTTTCTGTGGAAATAAAACAAACAAACAAAAAAGGAAATTCAATTAAGAATTTGCTGCTATCGCACTGCATTCACTGCTGTGGACTGTCACCGTGGCTAGCATGGCACCTTATATGTGGGAACTGTGCCAGAGCTGTAAAGGACTGTTTCACCAGCTTTTCAAATTTATCTCCACTCTGTTCCCTTATTATAAATTGGTGGTACAACTCCATAAACTTGTCTATGCTTAAGTGTTTACTTACAGGACTACTTGGAAGACCCCGGGCAACACTTAGAAGATGCCACAAAAAACTGACACACAAAGTACCTACTTCCAGCTTTGTCTTTGGGCCTAGCCCAGTCCTGAACCCTGGAGATGAAGCAACAATTGCCTACTGATTTCCACAGCTGCAAAATTGCCATAAAGCACACAGCTGGGAATCAGAGTATGGCAACCATCTCTCTGTCAGCCCTCAAGAACTCGGGCCACTCATTTAGGCTAGTCCAGTTCAGGGAATTGGCTTGGGTCCAAGTGAAAGATAAAACAGTTAAGTTGTCTCTGGTACTCAGACCCATTAATCAGATTATATATGCTACTGCCTCAGATCAGTGGATCATAGACTGCAACCATTAAGAGAATGACATTTAGATTTGTGCAGAACTGCACTGTGATCAAACACCACACTTTTTTATTTTGAGCCCACTTTTGTGGGGTCAGAGTGGGTATCATAATGGAAAGAACGCCAGTAAAAAGAGAATCCCACAGGACTCTGCTGCCCACATGGAGTAGCCTTTCAGTGAGACAGACCATTGTTCATGGTCAGTATTGTCTCCTCTGACTGGTAGTAGCTCTCTAGGATCTCAGGTGGATGTCTTTCACATCATCTACTACCTGATCCTTTTAACTGGGACACTGTATATGCAAAGCAAATGCTCTAGCACTGAGTTACAAGCCCCATCCCAACCACCAAGCTTAATCCTGAGCCCCAAAATACAGTCAGAATGCTTCCAAAAGGTGTTGAGAATTAGATCTTGGTGACTTCCCAGGGAAAGGTTTATTGAATTCAAAGTTTTTGGATTTATCCAAAGTTTTGACCAATCTAGGACCATGCCCCAACCCTCAGTGGAAAAGTCAAGGAAATCTTCCTGTAACAATGTGTAAGGATGACACAAACCAAATCTGCAGTCTTGTAAATACAGCAAGGAGGTGTTCAGAGACATATGACACACCACATCCCATCCAGCACACTTGTTCAACAAATTCATGCAAATAAGAACTCAAAGAGGGTCAAACAAAGACTACATTGTACCAAAAGATAGCTTTAATTTTCATGGCAGGGGAAGGATTTGAAAAACTACGCTGAAAACTGAGCCATGTCTCAAAAATACGCTGCTTGTGCTAACTTAAAGAAAGCTTTCAAACGGGTTTGACATTTAAGCATGGTTACATGGATGGTATTGTGACATTTATGAAAATGCCACCTTTAGGAAACTGGGAAGGTGGGGAAAAGTATGTTTGCAAAAAAAATGCTTCATGACCCTCCTCACTAGATAATATTAACTCTTTAGCAGGTTACATTACAGATTACTGGTTAAAGGAACACATGTTGGATATTTTATGACATCCTCTAAAGTGTTCTGTACGGTATTGTCTGTTCTAACAATTTTAAACCAGTTTGCATTACTCACAAAGCTACAAAATCTACATCTAATTGATGAAGACATGGCAGCTTTTTTTGGCAGCCCAGCACGTCGAATTACTTTGCAACAGCTTGAGCGAAAGTACATAGGACACTGGAAGCTCCATGAATGAGCTTCCAAGTGTTTCTTCCTCTTCTTTATAAAGAAACAGGGATCCCCCGATTTAGATCAGAATTGGCTGGAATCAGAAGGGTTCAAATCTTTTCATACTGTATTTGGAGGCTTGCTGTTGCAGGACTTGAATCACCCGAGTGGGAGTCATATGGTGGGGTTCCACATAGTTCTGTGTCAACTCCTACACTAATCAACCTTTGTAGCTTTGGGTTTGGAAGTCATCACTGTGTGGATGATACCTGGTTCTGTATTATCTTAGCTCAGTCACCAGGGGGAGCTGTTGTCATCCTGGGTGGGTACCTGTCAGCCATGGTCACGCTAGATCAGGGGTGGTCAAACTGTGGCTCGGAAGCCACATGCAGCTCTTTCACACATATTGTGAGACTCCTGGCAGGGCGACTGGAGAAGCAAAGAGGAGGAATGCCTCCCTAATCAATCTTCCCTTCCCCAGCCAGTGTTCCCCTCCCTGGGTAGGCTTGAGCTGGGGGAACAGAGAAAGAGAGCAACTTTAAATGCATTCTCAAAGCACGCCCCCCCCCGGCCAGCTTGGAGAAGGCATTTCTCTCTTTAAATCCCTTCTCTGAGCCAAGCCAGCCAGTGGTGGTGGTGGGGGCTTTGAGGACACAGTTAAAGTTGCTTTCTTTCTACCTCTCCCTCCCTCCCCTTCTGTTTCCTTCCTTCCTTTCCCCCTTCCTTCCTTCCTTCCCCCTCCCTCCCCATCTATTTGCTTTCTTTGTTTCTCTCTTTCTTTCCACATCTTTCATTCATTCTTTCCATCTCTCTCTCTCTTCTAGACAAATAAATATCATTAGCAAACAAATGAATATCATTGGACAAATAAATATCATTATCAATACCTGTTTTTACCCCTTTTGTTTTTATTTAATGTTATTTAATTGAATAAAAAACAAATGTGCATATTTTTCAATAAATACATGTGTATAATATTTGTTCATGTCTTGCAGCTCTCAAACATCTGACATTTATTCTATGTGGCTCTTACACTAAGCAAGTTTGGCCACCCCTGCACTAGACCATGAGGACGAACCCTGACAAAGTGGAAGAGGTGCTGATGGGGACACCTGAGGCTGCTGTGCACTCCCTACATTTGGTGGGGTTTAACTGATACTGTCTGAGAGTAGAACTGGATCCAGTGCTGTTACTAGCACTGCAGAAATTGGTCCCCTACAGATGGTGTGTTCCAGAAGGCATGATCTTCAAATTTAAAGACAAGAAAGAAAAAATTGACTCTGTTATAAAGGCACGCAAATTTCTACAGCAACATGCCGGTCCAGCTGGTGAAGAGGATAAAGATGAAGATGGCAGCAGCAATGTTAGTGAAGAAGAAGGAGCACTGGCACCTTCTGACGAGGACTCAGTTTCTGAACGTGGGGCAGCTGCCCCTAAACTAAGCTATCGATTGAAAAACAAAAGGAGAAAAAATAAGTTGTGATTGTCCCTAGACTCTGTTTTAAATGAATTTAAATCATTTCTCTATAGAGCTCTTTATACAGTCAGATTTGTTGGAGATTTCAGTACAAGCAATAAGATTTGTATACTCACTTAATGTAGCAAAGTATAAGCTTATTTAACTAGAAGGTAATTTTTAAGCACTGTGTATGACCACCATCTCTTGGGTTTTTAGTGGTTTTTCTTTACTTTTACCTGTAGCTTGTAGTTACCTTTCCTTGTTTCTTTGTAGTTTATAGAAAATGCAATAAAAAATCCCCTACGGGGGGGGAGTAAAAGTTCCTTGGGGCCATGAAAATGGAGCACACAGGGGCACAGGGCTTAATTGCCTGGGGGAAGGCTTTTTTCTGGGGGAATGCGCCAGAACAGAGTTCCAGAACCTCTTGACAAAATTCTTTTAAAAAATGTTTCAAAGTTCATGTGTTTTCAGTATACAGATTGAAAACTTTATTTCCCTCTTGAGAGTTCTGGAACCTCTTTTTCAGAAAGAAAGAAAAAGCCCCCCCCGCCCCAATGCATATTTGAATCAGAGTCTAGTTTCTAAAGGCAAAAATATGCTGGGGAACTCATTCAGGGAACTCTCAGCATGCCATCTGATTTGGCCCTTTAAGGAAGAGAGAGGGAACATAGTGCAGGCCCTGCTCCAGGGCTTCCAGGGTCCCCATGTTGAACACAATAATGTGCACTGGCCTTGCAGTGACTCCCCAAACTTCCTTTTTAGCGTGGGACCAAACAAACCCCAGGAAGGTTGCAAAGAATACATGACCAGAGCCTTGCAATTGGCTTTGTTATAGTTTGTGCAGACTCTGCTATGCTAAAGGTAAAGGGTGCCATCAGCTTTCAAGGTAAGGGATGGGCAGGGGTGGTTTGCCATTGCCTTCCTCTGCCCAGGAGTGCCAGTCTTCCTTAGTGGGCTCCCATTCAAGCACCATCTCTGCTTATCTTCCAAGCTCTGACGAAATCAGGCTATTCTGAGCTTATTAAGCTGCTATGTGCTACGCTACATATTATTATAGGGTTGCCAACTCTGGCCTGGGAAGTTCCTGGAGAGTTGGGGGCCTTGCCTGAGGAAGGCAGAGTTTGGGGAGGGAAGCAAGCTCGGTAGGGATGTAATGCTACTCATAGAGTCTGCCCTCCAAAGCAGCCATTTCTTCCAGGGGGACTGGACTGTGTAAGTGGGGGTCAGTGGCAATGCCAGGAAAACTCCAGGCTTCAACTGGATATTGGTAACCTTCGTTATTATTAGAATCAAGTATTCCGTTGAACAATTGATCAGAAATGGGGAGCCATTTAAAATCGAATCTGGTTTCTCCTGTTCTACCTCCAGAACAAATTTCTCACCTATGTTGTACCCACGCTACTTGAAGGAAAATTTCTTCTGCAAGGAGACTGCGCGCCTTCCTGGTTCCCAGGGCACACATGCGTGTGCGCAAACATACACACACTCACTCTCACACACACAGGTAGACCAGAATCAGTAGGATAATGTGACAGAGTCACCAAACTGCATTGTAGTTTAGGATGCTACTGCATCCACAGAATTGTACCTGAACTATGAAAGAGGAGGGCAAATAATCAGAAGATATGGCCAAACGCCTGGACCAGTACGACAGACAGCATCAAGTTCTTGCTTTGGATTGGCAGCCCTCAAACAAACAAACAAACAAATTAAAACTAGTAAAGCCAGTCAAACACTGAGCCAAAAGAACGGGGAGCTTCCTGAAACTGCACCTGAGCTTTTTTTTTTTTGGCTGAAGAGCAGTGTCTGTAAATGAAAAACAACAGCGACACCCAGTGGCCATATTAAAGTCCTGCACCTCTTTGCTACAGGAAGACTTCAAACACACACACCAGCCCACTGAAAAGTTGTCACCGAACTTATGTAAAGAAATTACGTCTCAGTGCCTTCAATAATTGCTGCACGGTTTAAGTTTAAGCCATTCAAATGAAGTTCTGGCACACCTACTGTTCTCTGCTACTTCAAAATTCAGAATCTATCTGTACTCTCAGCAGCAGTAGTGGAAAGGGCTCTGATTGCTTTATAAAAGCATATCTCTGTTTTGGTCATTTTCTGCATAGCTGATTGAACAACTGAGTGGCTGCCATTTCCCCACCACTCCTGCTTAGGGTTCTTCTCTCTCCCCCTTACAATGAGGAGCAACCTCATGGAACCCACACTATTTCAGTAGCAGTTCTCTTACAAAGGAATTTTAAAGGGAGATCAGAGAGACTGCTGAATTGCAATTGATAATGAAGCTCAAGACAATGCATCCACCTGGACTGAACTGAGACCTAGGTTTCCTGTCTCATTACCAATGCTGATTTCTCCATGCCTATTAGCCCTCTGCAATATCTCACCTGAATCCAATCACATGTGCTGTTGCTATTCACCTGCTATTGTCATTTGCCTGCTAATTCGGCATCTGAAATCACGCCACTTTTCAATAAACAGGACAGATGGACTCCCGTTCTAGCTGTATCTGAAGAAGTGAGCAGTGACTCATGAAAGCTCATACCCTGCCACAAAGTTTGTTAGTCTTTAAGGTGCTACTGGACTCTTGCTCTTTTCTATTTCTCACTGTGGTCTTCTCCAGTAAACAATCTTCCAGATTAGCACAGCCTCCTGGGCTTGTTCAGCTTGTTCTCATCAGAGAAAGTGTTTTATGATTATTGTTTCCAGGAATTCCACAGTGGAGCCAGAACCTCTCTTCTAGACCTATCTGTTCCACGTGCAAATTTAACAGGCAATGGATTCTGGGTGCCTTTCCTGAAAAGAGACTGTAGACATTTTCAGGCAGCTGACTGCTGGCACTGTGTGTTGGAGAGAATGTGGTGGGTTCCATTCCATTGTTCTCATCTGCCTTCCACAGATTGGCTGATGTGGGGTTCATCTTCAACGAGCAACACTTGACTGGTGGGTGGCGACAGGGACACTGCAGGAGTGAACGTTTAGGATGCAATGTTCTTTTCTTTCCCTCCTACTGCCATTCTCGGGTGTTTATTCCTTAGCTAGGGTAAGGAATCAAGCTACATGGTAATTGTGCTGTATAAGTTGGTTTTTTTGGTGGGGGGGGTTTGGAAAAGCCAACATACAAGAAGGGAACTTTTTTGCAAACAATGTTTAGAACAACCCCCCCCAAAGAGGAATTATTTCAGAAGAGTGATGTTGGCCGCTTTACAGCTGCTCAAATCAGTGCATTAAAAGCAGCTGGCACCATATTACAAAGTCCCTGCCCAGAGAAGAGAGTGATGTTCTAACAATTAGCATGGTGTGTAAACACTTCAGACACACATTCATTATAACAGCCAACATGTGATTATTACTGTAAATAAAAGCAGCGTATTCAATTTACTATGATTCGTAGGCTCAGATCTTTCATGCACAGGCCATTTCAACAACTGGGGGTTATTTGTCAAAGAGTTGGCAACCACTAAACTAGCACAACGGGATCCTGGAACTAGGAAAGGAAAGGAGCTTGTTACCATTTCCTCCATGAAAATATTTCATATGCTTAACCGGAGAAATTCTCAAAAAATTTACTGTTCACCCTATGGATTCTCCATTGCAGATTTCAAAGAGGTGGAATAAAGGATCCAAGTCCAGTAGGCACTGGACTCGGTGTGTACACCTTTTTAAAAAGCTGGATGTTACATCACCTAGAAAACCATTTACAACCAAGAAATTCAGGAGGATATTTGTATGGGGATACTCACTTAAATAGGAAGTATTTAACAACTCAACTGAAAGTAAAACATGTATTTCCAACATGCATGATCCAAGGGAGGAGAGAACAAAACATATAGGATATACTGACAGAGCAGATTTTCTCTTTCTGATATATGTTGTGTCGTTATTTGCCTATAAAATCAGCTCTATTTATCCCATCTCTCTAAAGTTTGGCAGCCATGATCCTTTGGACAAGAGGTATTTATTACTCCTGAGATTTTTATACTGAAAGGATGGAAGTTACAGATGGAAATACATTTTCCATTGAAACTATTTCAGACAGCATAATTAATGAAGGAAGAAGAAAGGATGCAAAAAAATCAGGTAAGGACATCTGAACACGGCACGTTACCACCAGTGGAATATTCTAGCAATTAAATGCATGCCTCCATCAGGATATTTGGTTGCAGTTCTCATTGTTTTGATTTGCTCTCTCCTGTGCCTCAGTATTAGTTTTATATGATAGAGTTTCAAATACCAGAAGCCACCAATAAAAAGACAAAACTAAAACAAGAAAAGGACTGGTGTATATTTGTGTGTTACTATTTACAAAGCATCCCCAGGGTTATTCTGTGATGGGTTTCATCTGGTAGTCAGTTTCTTAGACTGGGAACACAAAGGTCCTCACACATGCCTTGGCCAACTAAACATTACGGATTGAACAACCACAAGCAAAGTCTCCCTCCCTTCTGCCCAGACCTAAAAAGATACATGGGGTTTTCCTTTGGTCCTACGGTGCCCATTTTGAGACTTAACAACTTGTTTCCCTTTATTCCCAGGCAGCTTAGCAAGGTTTTGAAAGTATGATTAAGAAGCAAAAGCACGGTCAGCTATTATGAGATCTGAGTCTTATCTCACACCTAAATCTGTACTTATCGTATCGTGTACAAATGATTATATTAACTATAAGTGGCAGTTTCCCCTGTGCCTCAACTGGCATTATTAATGTAGCGCCAGATTAAAAGTTCCTCCGCTTTCACAATTACTTAATTCAACACCGCTTCAGAACTTTACGGCTAAAATGCCGCTAGCATAGCCTCGTTGGTCTGAGCGTTTAGAAGTTCAGCACCTGTGACTCCACGACTCTGTCAGCGAACTTTAAAATCAAATCTCACCCAAGATAATTTACGACCCTGTAAGAGGATGTTGACAAGTCGTCCTCAGTAGAACAAAATGTAATCTAGAAGATGGACATCCCCGACCCACACAGCAATACGCAGCAGGGTAACACTTCCATGTCTGCAGTGCATTCCACAGTGCCCTTGCGGCAATATTTTCTCTGGCTATACTGTCATGGTAAGTGAGAGACTGTATAAATTGAAAGGAGGAAAAGAGTTGGATAAACATCAGGATATTTCTCAGACCTCCTGAAACTTTGGATAAGTTGTTCAACAGTGTCACATCACCTATTGTAAAAAAGCAGACAGGGTTATGTGTAAGGCCCTTGCACCATGCATAGCAAAGTCACTTATGGACTGTATTAGGGCAACAAACTATGGCAGCGTGGAAGTGTACCACATAAAGCCTTTTAAGCAGAAGAGGAGGCATGGCAGTGGAATGGACAGACAATCCACAATCATATCACAGGACAGAACCGAAGAAGGAGGAGGAGGAGGAGGAGGAGGAAGAGATTGGATTTGTACACCACCCTTCACTACGAAAGGAGTCTCAGAGCGGCTTACAAACTCCTTTCCCTTCCCCTCCCCACAACAGACACCCAGTGAGGTAGGTGGGGCTGAGAGAGCTCTGACAGAAACTGCTCTTTTTCAAGAACAGCTGTGCCAGAATTATGGCTTGCCCAAGGTCATCCAGCAGGTGCAAGTGGAGGAGTGGAGAATCAAACCCGGTTCTCCTAGATTAGAGTCCATGCACTTAACCACTGCGCCAAACTGGCTCATAAGAAGAACCCTGCTGGATCCAACCAGTGGTCCATCCTGTCTCACACAGTGGCCAACCAGTTCCTCTGGAGGGCCAACAACAGGGCATGAAGACCAAGGCCTTCCCTTATGTTGTGTCCTGGTCCTAATATTCTGAGGGTTAGTGCCTCTGAACATGGAGGTTCCTTTTAGTCACCATGGCTAGTAGCTACTGATAGACCTCCATTATCTATATATCTAATAGCCAAGTTGCCCCCTCCATGAGGATATATAAATGCGCACATCGAGGGCACTTGGGGGGTAGAGAGATTTTCCTGCACACTTGGAGCAGTCTCCAGGTGTGTAGAAAAATCTAACAAGTTGAAACAAATATACAGGGGATATTTAAATCCCCTCAAAAGTAAAAGAGTTCCCTGCACATGCGCAGAGAACACTCTAGCCATTGGGGGGGAGGCTCAGTGGGCCCAGCAGCTGGGAACTGCTCGGGCCCTGCCACCAGTGCTGGGAGGAGCAGGAGAAACCTCAGCGGGCCTAGAGGCTGGGAGCCACTCAGGCCTCACCGCTGGTGCCCGGGGGAGTGGGAGAAGGCTCGGCAGGCCCACACAACTCACTGCCGGTGCGGGGGGCGGGGGAGAAGGATTGACGGGCCTGGCAGCTGGGAGCCACATGGGCCTCATTGCCAGTGGGAGGGGGCGAGGGAGAAGGCTCGGCAGACCCACACAACTCACTGCCGGTGCGGGGGGAGAAGGATTGACGGGCCTGGCAGCTGGGAGCCACATGGGCCTCGTTGCCAGTGGGGGGGGCGAGGGAGAAGGATTGGCAGGCCCGGCAGCTGGCAGCCACGCAGGCCTCACTGTCAGTGCTGGAGGGGAGGATTGGCGGGCCCGGGCCTTGCTGTCGGTACGGGGTGGGGGAGAAGACTCACCTGTGGCTGCTTCCTCCTCCTCCTCCTCCTCCACGTGGAGCTCCTTCTCTCTCCCCCCCCGCGAGTATCGTGGGTCCTGGCTTCTTGTCTATATACTAATAGCCAAGGGTTCCCTGTGCATGCAGATACTTATTTCCACAGATCTGGGGTGCTTAGGGGGCAAAGAGATCTTTCAGCACACTTGGGGCATTCCTCAGGTGTGCATAAAAATCTAAAATGAGCCAGTTTGGAGTAGTGGTTAAGTGTGTGGACTCTAATCTGGGAGAACTGGGTTTGATTCCCCACTCCTCCACTTGCACCTGCTGGATGGCCTTGGGCAAACCATAGTTCTGGCACAGCTGTTCTTGAAAAAGAGCAGTTTCTCTCAGAGCTCTCTCAGCCCCACCTATCTCACAGGATGTCTGTTGTGGGGAGGGGAAGGGAAAGGCGTTTGTAAGCCACTCTGAGACTCCCTTGGGTAGTGAAGGGTGGGGTATAAATCCAATCTCCTCCTCCTCCTCCTCCTCTTCTTCTTAAATGTTTAAAAAAGTATACCGGGGATACTTAACTGCCCCCAAAAGTAAAACTACTTGCTCTGCACATGCGCAGAGAATGGACTTACAGGAGGCGCAGGAAAAGCCGCTGGAGTTGCAAGGGAAGTTGCCATGGCAATAACCATTCCATTGATGCTTGGACTGCAGCAGGAAGAACAGTCCATGCTGCTGGGGAAAGACACTGGAGAGCTGCCACACCAATAACCATGTGTCCCACTGCCAGACCCATCCCAGCCATTGCCAGGACTGCCGGCAACAAAGAGTAGGCCTTCACCCACCAGGTCTGGGCACTCCCTGGGAGGGAAGGCAGTGGGGCGGCCAAGGGAGCCAAAGGGGCAGCAGCCTGGGAGCCAGCCTGCCCTCTGCTGCTGCTGCCTAAGCTGGCCCTGCTGCAGGTCAGCTGAAGTCCAAGGAGGCGAAGCCTGCATCAGCCCCCCTCTCCCTCTCCAGAAACAGAAAGAAGTGGGGTTCTCTGAGAAGGGAGACAGAGACAGAGAAAGAATAGGGGATTGTCTGTTGGGGGGAGAGAAAGAAAAAGAACAGGAGATTGTCTGAGGAAGTGGGAGAGAAAGAGGAAGAGGGGGAGATTGGAGGGTAGAGAAATAGCAGAGAGAAAGAGAGGGGCAGACTGATAAGGGGTGGGGGAAAGAGAACAGTGTCTGAGAAGGGCAGGGGTAAGAGGGGGTGAGAGGAGAAAGGGGGTATGAAAAGATTGCTAGAGAAGGGGGTAGGGAGGAAAGCTGACATAGAAGGGGTGAGAGGAGAAGGGGAGGTGAGGGAAGATTGGTAGATACAGGGTGCGTGAAGAAAAACAGAGAAAGGAACTTTGACAACCAAGGTGGGAGAGGGAAACAAAGGTTAGGGAATGCCCCCTCCCCACAAGTTCCTTGTGGGGACTGCTGGCAACAAAGACTATGGTAGGGCCACAACACATTATGCAACATTTTGTTGCAGGTCCCCTCTTGTTTAGTTATGTTTATACCCTGCTTTTCTCCCCAAAGGGAATCCAAAACAACTTTCTATACTCTTTCATTTTATTCTTGAGCCTGTGAGTTAGGTTAGGCTGAGAGAGAATGACTGGCCCAACATTACCCAGGGATGTCCAAGTCTGCAACAATGCTTCCATTTTACTCTAATGATTTTTTAAAAAACGGTTCTGGGTCCAAGCAAGCTTTTTATCAAGGATAAGGGAAAATGAACTTAAGGGCCAGACCAATACATCAGGAAGGATCTGCGATCAGCACCTTTCACAAAGTTTTAAAAAGTTAATTAGCAGCCACAGACTGGGAGAATTGCTGGGGGACAGAAAGCACTCAGCCCTTTCTTCCGCGCCTCTTCCATACTCTTAAGCACCCCTCCAAAGCTGCAATTAGTTCTGCATGAGGAACAAGACAGGTACAAGAGCATGAAGTTCAATTTTTCTGAATGTCCAGCTAATTGCAGCTTTGAGGGGTCATTTTAAAGCATGGAACTGATACGGGAGGAGAGAGTTAAGCGTCATCTTGTCTACCAACTCTCCTTTGATCCCCAAAGCAACCCCCTGGGGCCAATACTTGACTTTAAAAAAAAAAAGCAGCAAAGATACTAACCATGGATCTTTTGGATCATATTTGTTTTGTGCCTGATTTCTGGATTTTTGTTTAGAGTAAACTTATCAGCACCCACCCTCTTTCTCATACATTTCTCTGTAGTATGAAAAAACAGCACTATGCTAGTTTGTGGAATCATAAGGTCTACTGGGAAGCCAAGATACAGACAAGCTTCTTAATTATGCAATCTATAGAAATGATCCACAAACATGAGATAACAGAACGTCTCTTTGGGCTTCCCTGGACCCACAACTTAAAAAACAAGCCTTAACAGCACAGTCCAATAAAGAACCACTTTCAAGATCAGAAACTATTGCTAGGGTTAACAGTTAGACAACCTATGGTCTACAACCCTATAATGACCCAACGTTATAATGCTAACCCCATATTAAGACCCATGGTTTAAGTGCAACCATGCAAACAGCTGTATTCTCCCTTTATCCAGCTTGGCTCCCCTTTGGGGTCATTTATAGTATGTCTTTCTCACGGAGACTTAAGCCAGAGTACAAAATTTAAAAACAATACAAGAAAATGCTACAAGAGGTACAATAAAATGCAATATTTTTTTTTCAGAGACACTGAACTGCAACACTTTGTAAAATTCTTTCCTGAACAATTCTGTTGGACACATTCCGTGGAAAAGACAGGTGTGTGACAGGCTTGCCAATCTTGGCAGGCAGGCCATTCTACCAAATGGGTACCCACAGATAATGCTCAGGTAGATAGTTATTTATGTAAAGTACAAACCCAAGCATGGCTTAGTGGTTGAACATTTACTTGGCACGCAGAAGCTCCCAGGCTCAGTCCCCAGCATCTCCAGTTGAAACAATCAGGTAGCAGGTGATTGAAAGACCTCCCCCTGAGAACTGGGACAGCCACTGCCTGTCTGAGTAGACAATACGGACCTTGATGGACCAAGGGTCTGATCTGGTATACGGCAGCTTCATTTGTGTTCAGTTTTACTCAGAAACAAATCCCACCGAGTTCAATGGAGCTCACCCCCCAAAGCTGCACATGTGTAGGACTGCAAGCCTTCGCAAAACCCCAGGCACTTCTCACATTTTATAATTTTGGAAAGAACACTTACCTAAACCTAAGCCAGGGAGGTTTTCAAATAAAGTCCAGCTGTGATCATCAACATAATGATTCTTCAGTATGAGCAACTGGCACAAATCTCTTGCTGTTAAATCACTTGGTACTTCCAAAGTTCTGCAAGTTTCATCCTCACTATATACCTTAACTACCTGTAAAAAGGCAAAGAAAGTTATCTGACAACATACCCCAGTCAAAAATATTTGTTCCCCTAACAGGCAACATTTATTCAAATTCTGGGGTTTGTGGTGGGGGAAAAACCTTTTGTGATGAACAGGCTAGGTTCCGTCTCCTTCTTTAAGAGCTGATGGAACGCTGAGAGAGGAAGACTTGGAAAACAGCAGTTGAAAATGACAGGAGTTCAGAGCAGAGAAGTTGGCAGCTTAAGAGTTGGGGGGGGGGGAGGATTTCTGACTGAGTGGAACTATACAGAACAGCTGCTTAGAGCAGGCTAAAAACAGTAAATTTGTAACTAAAGGATCCCAGTAGGAACAGAACCTCAGTTCAAAAGTTCAATGGAAGTGAAGTGTTGTTACTCATACCTTACTTTCCTCAATGTTTTATTCATATTATAAATAAAAGCTTTCTTGTTTTGATTAAACCTGCAGGGCTGTGTGTCTGAGGGAAAGAAGCACACACACACACACAATTTAATATCTCAGTCTATATATATATATTATAGGATATGAATGAATGGTGACAGCGCGTGATTAGAACAGTACAAGTGGAGACCCGCAAGAAACTTGCGGGATGGTCATCCCATTCCTCACACCTTTGCTTCCTCCCCTCTACCCTTACCTATCTCACACTCTTTCTCCCTTCTGGGGGTGGAGCCATAGACTCAACCCTCCAAAGCAGCCATTTTATCCAGGGGAACTGATCTCTGTCACCCGGACAACAGTTGTAATTCTGGGTGATCTCCAGCCCTCACCTAGAGGCTGGCAATGGTAGTTCTCATGGAGGAAATGGCTGGTTTGGAGGGTGGAGTCTATGGCATTATACTGGTCTGAAGTTCCTCCCCTCCTCAAACCCCACCATCCCCAGGATTCACCCCTTAAATGTTCAGGAGTTTCCCAATCCAGAGTTGGCAACCCTATTTCCTTCCCACCCAACAGCCAACTTAACCTTTATCTGCCTTTATCTGTCTTCAGCTTTTTGTCTCCACCCCCTCCCCCACAGCTTCTACCAAGGAAAATTATAGTCTTTCTCGACAGTGGGGACCAAAGCAGCTTACATTATTCTCACCTCCTTTTTATCTGCACAACAACCCTGTGAGGTTGGTTAGGCTGAAAGTATGTGACTGGTCCAAAATCACCCAGTCAGCTTCCACCGCAATATGGGGATCTGAACCTGGGTCTTGCAGACCTATTCTGAGGCTCTAACTGCTGCACCACTGCTGGCTTTCATAGGGTGGCTGCTGAACAGCAGCAAGCAGCCAGGCCAAGTTGAGTCATGCAAATTAGGTGGTATCAAGTCACCCAGAGGGTGCTGCCTAGGGATGCCAGCCTCCAGGTGGGATCTGGGGATCCCCTGGAATTACTGCTCAGCTCCAGACTACTGAGATAACTTCCCCTGGAGAAAATGGATGCTTTGGAGGGTGGACTCTAGGGCATTGTACCCCACTGAGGTCCCTGTCCTCCCCAGGCTCCATCCCCAAATCTCCAGGAGTTTCCAGACCTGGAGCTGGCAACCCCACTACCTCCATCCCCTGCCAGTGTCCGTGGGGGACCTGGCAACCCTATACTACTGCCAGGCCTAGGGTTGGCAACCTCCAAGTGGGGCCTGCTGGAGGGTGAACTCCAGAGATCTGTGAACAACAGAGATCTGTCTCCCTGGAGAAAATGGCTGCTTTGGAGGGTGGATTCTGTGGCATGATGCCCAGCTGAGGCCTCTCCCTTCCCCAAATCCTGCCCTCCTTGCACTCCACCCCAAAACCTCTAGGAATCCCCCAGCCTGGCCCCAAGGCTCCCTCCCTCCCCCTCCCTCCCTCCAAGGCCGAAAGAGGCCTGGAAAGAAAGGGCCCTTCCCCCCACCCTTTGACTGACAGAGCCAGTTAGAAGCCTCTCCTCCCCCCCCCCCCAACGTTCTAATCTCTCACTGTTGCTGCCTGGAGTCAGGTCCCTGCAGAGGCCATTTCAAAAGGCTTTTTGGGGGGGGGTTCAACCGTCCCTGAAGGGATTTCCTCACTGTTTGGATTTTTCTACAAACCCAGGAAGTCTACTGACTATGTAGGAAAAGCTGTTGGGGGAGAGTGAGGCCCCTGTTGGAGGGAATAGGTATCCGCACAGAAAAAAAAAGTCTGGAATTAGAATAAGGATTTGAGCTCCAACCCCAATAGCTCTGTGTGAGTGGGAGCTTATTACTACAGGGAGCTGGGCTACCCTGTCTGTGGATGTCCCTGGGAGTGAGAAGACCTGAGTTGTGAAAGGGTTGTGGCTGTCTGTATATTTTAAATGAGATGAGAAAGATAGCTTGTGTCTTCCTGACCTTCATATAATCCATAACCTGAGAGGGAGGTTTAAGAGGGTGGTAGGCACTCTGTGTGAGTGGAAAGGGGTGTCACACCATTGTCTGGAACATCTATTGCTATGCATTGGGCTCTTCAACATAATTTAGTTCCAATCTGACAAACCTCTAAATATGATACTAGAGAGATAAAACTCAACAGCCTATAGACCTGGGGTGGTACCAATATTACTTATTTAGAAAATAGATATGCCTCCCTCCACCCACCCAGACACCTGTGTGAAGTGACACATAAAGTAAAAAAAAATACAGTACAATATACAATACAAAAGAAAAAAAACCAGTATTTGCCACCTTAAACCATATCCATAAAACAATCCTCAAACTAAAAGCACACCATTAAAATGATTTTTTTTTTAAATGGACCCCCTTAATTAAGCGTTACTGGGAAAAGAAGTTTTTGTCCAGCACCAGATGTAAAGTAAGGTAGGCACCAGATGGGGCTCAAGGGAGAGGGTATTCCACAGGTGATACATTTCCATTGAAAAATCCCCATCTCTGGTTGCCCCTGGCCTCATCTTTAAAGTTTGGAGCAGAGAGCCAGGTTTGGAAACAGGATCTTAACAGGGATGCTGGACAGATGGGGAAAAGATGGTCATTCAAATATGCCTGTCACAACCACCTGAATTGTGATCAGAAATAGCGGGTCAGCCATTGCAAATCTTTTAACATAGGGGCGATATGATCCAAATATCCCACCCCAGAAAACATCCTTGGCCACTGTATTTTGGACCAGCTAATCATTTTCAAATATGCAATAGAGAAATTATGCAATACACCTCAAATCAACATGAAAACAAAAAGGTGGAAAAGGCAACCTAAACACCCAGAGGTGACATCATCACGCTGGCCACGTTGTGGGGGGGACACTCTGTGAATCAAGGGAAAACTCTTATGGTTTTCCCTCGAGTCACAGTGCCCTGCCCCCAACGTGGGCGACGCAATGACGTCACTTCCAGTGACATCATTGTGGCAAGCCCAGAATCCCCCCGCTTTGCGGGTAAGTAGACTTGGCAACCCTATGTTCCTTAGACACAAATAAGTTCATTTGCATCAGTTCCAAGACTGATCCCTGCTAATCCCTGGTAGGGGAAAAAGACAGGCAATCTCTTCCCCCACACACACACTGGGAAGTTGATTTCTATCTGGGAAGTCGTAAATGCAAAGAAGCTCTAGCACATGGGGGAAGTGGTATGGAGAAAAGCAAGCTCTGCCCCCTCTCGTGAAGTCCCAGATTGTAAGCCATGTATATAAAACTAATGAACTTAATGGGAGCAACTGGAATGACATACTAAGCTCTGGGAGAGGGGTGTGAAGCATATGGCCCACAGGCTGGAACCAGCCCCTGCAGGGCTCGAATCTGACCTGTGAGCAACTGGCTCTCCCCTGCTTCCTTATCTGGGGCTGCTACTTCATCACAGCTTGCTTAGGCCAGCTCCCTCCATTGCACGGGAGAGATAGAATGGCACCTACCTCTGCTCCTCCCCCCTCTGCTGGAAAAAATGTGGAGAAATAGGATCATTCGCTCATTGCTGGTGCAAAGTCATTTCTAACTTCTGGCGAGATATTCTCCACCTCATACATCAAATAATGGGCTATGATATCCCATTCTTATCAGAATTAATTATTTTGGATATATGGCAAAATGTAAACATCCCAAAGATCAGACGAGAACTTATAAATAGCCCCCTGGTTGCTGCAAAAAATTTAATTGCATCAAAATGGAAATCTCCCAATGCTCCAACATGTAACAATTGATTCAATAAAGTCTGGAACCATTATATTATGGAAAGGATTACTGACCACTTGCAGCAGTCTGAAATATACCCCAAATCAACCAACTTCAACGAAAAATGGCTCCCATTCTTGGACTATGTTTTCACAAACGAATGCCAACAGCACAATCCAATTTATCTCACTCTCCTGCACTCATAACACTAACTCTAACCTATCGCTATCTCTTCTTGTATTATATAGTGGTTAATTGTGAATTCTTGCAATACCTTTTAGACATTACATATTAGGTTCAACAACACATTACATGCATTTTTCGCTTTATATCTAGTTCGCTGTTAGATAGAATGTATTTGATAACAATACTTATTTCTGCATGATTATATGTTCATGATGCAGTCAATGACTATGCTGTTTTGAAGCATTTCTGATATGTATCTCTTTTCTTCATACACCTCTATTTGTAACTGTATTGAAAATCAATAAAATACTTTAAAAGTGAAAAAAAAGAGTGAGAGCTTGCTTTGACAGGCTTCCTCAGTTGCACAGGATACAAAGGCAATCCCTCTCTTCTCTGAATTGACTGAGGCTCTGCCTCTCCCTCCCCTTGCTACTGTGTGTGTGTGTGTGTGAAACAAAGTTTGAGTCCAGTGGCATCTTTAAGACCAACAAAGTTTAATTCAAGGTATGTGTTTTCCAGTGCCTTGCTACAGTGTAAATTTGCCATTTCCCCCAGGAGGGCGGGGGGTTGCCCACTTTAGGGGCCCCCAATCCACTGGTCCAGATCTGGCCAGCAGGGGGAACCTCACCACCAAAGTGCTGGAATTGTGGCAACGCACCCAGTGCAATCTCATCACCCGGAAATGACATCATTGTGCTAGGCATGTCACCAGGGGATGCTCTAGCATTTGGCCCAAAACTCTAGAGTTTTTAGGCCAAGTGCTAGAGCACCCCCCCAGCAATGTGACCGGCATGATGATGTCACCTCCAGTGACATCACTGCACCGGGCATGTTGCCACGATCTCAATACTCTGGGGGTTAGGTTTCCCCCTGCCAGCCAGTGTGTGCGTGCTTTGTTGGGCTTGTTATGCCATCCCTCTCCCAGGCACAACTGGGTCTGCCTCCACTTCCCCTTGCTACTTGCCCTGTTTGTGTGTTTTGTTGGGTTTATTATGCCATGGCTGTCCTGGGTGCAATTGGGTTCGCCTCCCCTCGCCTCCTCTTTTTCACTGTATTCATGCCCTCATGAGCCAGTCTTTCTCAGTAGGAAAGCAACTATTTAGATGAGGAATAACAACAAGCCCGTAAGGTGGATTAGGCCGAGAGTGTGTGTCCAGACCAAGTTCACCCAACACATTTCCTTTATAGACTGGGGATTTTGAACCTAGGCGTCTCAGATAGTAGGCTGATCCTGACCACTATACATTGCTGTCTCTCTATTCTTGCACTGCCTCATAGGAATTTTAGTTATTTTTCTAGGGAAGACTACAGTTTTATAGACAAGCACATAGCCCTCACTCTGTGTCATGATGCCTTCACATCTTCTTGACCAGCACACAAAGCAACTTGTGTACAAAAGTTCACAATGCCCAGCCATTTCATGCCTTGGTCCAGGCTCAGAGCATTGATCATGAGATTTCTGTAATGAATGTCGATAAAGCAAAAGTAGGTTTGCGGCTTACAGATGCACACCTGAACAGTATACTCAAGACTGCTACAGCACAGACATTGTCTCCAGATTTTAATGCAATAAGAAAGAGGGGTGTCAGTTATCAAAGACTGTTAAATAAACAAAATATTGCAAGAGTGTTAGTGTTTTAAGCATGTTCGTAATTTAAGAAAACTAACTTTGTGTTTGTCTGTGTCTTATCTCTGCTACCTGGCATTACATTTTATGACACACGTGGGTCGGCCCGACAAGGCCCCATTTATGTCAAATCTGGCTCTCATAACAAATGAGTTCAACACTCCTGCTCTAGGGCATGCTGAAGGGGTTAGATGCTGGATACTGCCTTTTATGAAACAAGCAGGGCCAGCCCAAGGATATTTGGCATGCTAGGTAAGCAACTTCACTACTCTCCAGCACTGCAAGGAAGCCACTGTCTGCCTTCCTCTGCCTGCATTGGGGCCAGGCCTGTGGCTTGCTGTTCTCCACACTCCCAACAGGGGAGGATTAGGAGGGAAAACAGCTCTGTAAAAGGGCCCCACCTCCTGGACTGCCCCCTGCCACCACACACAAACACCAATAGAGAAGGAATGGAAGGAGGAAGAGGGACTGCCCCCTCCTCACCCCCTGATAGAAGGAAGGAAAAAGCAGGTTCATTGTGGGCCACCTACTGGGGCCAGGGGTGCTGCTGCTTACTGCAGCAGATCCCAACATGGCAGGTGGGGTAACAAGAGGGCTGGTTTGGAGGGCCCTCCACCTCTGGTGCCTTAGGTAATCACAGATGTGTGCCTAATGGATGAGCCGGCCCTGAACAAGAAAGTTACATCCCATGCAGTTCACACTGTATACAATATCTGCTTCAGCAGATTGATACGGCACCATGCTATACAACACTGAGTGAAACAGTACTTCTAAAGAAAGTTAATGGTCAGTGCTGTAAAACTCACAAGCACCATGCTCGAACATTGAATTTACTCTGCTTGCAGCAACCATTTTCTCAAAAAAAATCAAGTATTTTGTATTCTCAGATTACTGACTTGTTTACAGTAGTTTGAAGGTATTTGGCACTGACTATCACATAGGTGTGTAGCTGCTGTTGGCATATGCTTAAAGTTTAGTGATGTAAATTCTGAGCAGGGATTGTAAGGATTACAGTCTTTTTGGCCTTATGATTCTAATAAGGAAGCACAAACACAATCCTATCAACCTTGACAGAAAGTCATACTGAAGAAGAGTACCTCACAGGAAAGATAAACGGCAGGGTGGGTTTGCTGCCTTTGAGATATGCCCTGGCTCAAGTTCCTCCCTCTCCCTTTTTGGGAAGGCAAGGTCTGTGGCTGGGAGAGAAAGAAAGCAGCTGGTGAGTTCCGGTAAAACTGGGTGTGCACTTGCACATGTTTCAAGCACCTGACATTTCTATGGGGGTTCCTCACAAAAATGAAAGTGGCTTTGGGTTGAACCCATCGGTATATTTTAGCTTATTCTGAGCATATAACACACATGTTATGTATTTGTAGAGAAGATTCAAGAGCAGACTAGAACCAGCAGTTATTGACAGCAGTTCAAATATTTGGTTGTGTAATTTAATTTTTTTTCATTAATCTGATGCAGAATCTGGAACAGTAATTTAGATGTAGCACGACATTTCCATAAAAGCCAATTTCATAGAAGTGTTTCCTCGGCCACTACATATCTGTAAGCAATTCCTTATGTATACTGTCTATGTACCATCATTCATTCACATTCATCACCCCAAAATGTCCTGTGTCTTCTAAGCAAAGATTTACAGCTAGCGGGGGGCACGGGGGGGACGGACGGAACTAAACAGTTAGGCAAGCCTCCTGATCAACTTCAAGGCAGTTAAAAGTCCTGACCTACTGGAATCCTAATTTATTTCAAAGACTAAGCCTATGAAATGGTCTGGCACTCTTCTTAACAGGGAGAAATCTGCTCCCTCTTCCAACCCAGAGATTTCTGCCAAGAAAAGAGGATTACGAGCACTGGATGTGACTAGTTCTGCCAATTTCCTTGGTTACTATATGAAGTGTATTAAAGTATTTAGAAGAAATGGAGGATGGTGGGGGGACAGGAGGGAGAGATCAAGAATCGAAGAGGCATCGTTCCACTAAACCTCAGCAAGCTGTGGAAAATGACACATATGGAATGCTACAATGCTTGCTGTTTGAGGGAGTGCAAAAAAATGTCACTGATTGTGCTCTTCCACGCAAGTGTTCCCATCCAAAAGAGTTGTTAGCTCAACTTCCCATAACAAAACATCATGTATAGCTCTGTGAAGGTCACAGACAGTGTTGCCTTGACAATGTGGGGAACAAGAAATAAAATAAAAATGTGTGTTGTTTTGTCTCTGGGTAAAAATAAGATAAAAATGCACATACTTCAGAAGGACAGGGCAGAAGGCAATTTGCAGTCAAATTCTACACAATGTAATGGGCAATCATTAGCACGTCAGTACAAGTACTTAGCGCAAAATAAAACTTCAATCAATAATAGGATGAAGTACTGTATATCCATCCGACTTTTATACAGAACACAATTTTAATTTAATTTTTTTTTGGTCCAGTGCCAGCCTAACATTAAAAGATTATCTGTGACGCATGCCTGACATTCCTATGGAGAACCAGATGAGCCCCCGGGCAAAGATTCCCTCTGCCCCTGACCCAATCCAAACACCATTTGACCCGTGCCTTTCTTCCCAATCAGGACCCAAAGCGGTTTACAACATTCTCCCCCTTGTCCATTTTATCCTCACAACAACCCTGTGAGGTAAGTTAGGCTGAGAAAGAGTGACTCTCCCAAGGTTATTCAGAAAGCTTCCATGGCAGAGAAGTAATTTAAATTAGGTCTTCCAAATCCTAACCACAGGGTTTGTCCAAATCCAAAGTGACCTGGTACCCTAGAATTTGTACCCGGTGTTGTCTTCTCTCTGCAGCCCTACAGCTTTACAATCAAGCATCGACTGGTGGCTTAATCTACTCATTTTTTTCAGGCCATGTCCAGCACATTCAGTGTCATGGAACCAACTGTGGGTGCTGCACAGAGTTTTTTGGAAACTCAAAAGTGCCTACAGAAAGCTGCTGTTAGAACTACCCACCCCATACCTACACATACATTATATATCATACAAGAAGTGTGTGTGTGTGTGTGTGTGTGTAAATTCATGGTTCATATTCCTATAAATATGGCTCATGTTCCTATAAATGCGTCTTTACTTGGTGAGGTAGCCATACACTCATTCCATATTTGTGGCTGTTATCTTCTGACAAGCTATTTCAGTGGGGACTTTGGGATGATTCTACAGACAACCCAACTATATTGCAAAAACCTCTCTGGCTGGCATTGCAGCTTATCTTCTCCACTGCTGTCCTACATAAAATGAACTGTAGTCTTAAACATTTCTTCAACCTACCCTGCCATGTTAGAGACAAGTTACACTTCTTATCAGGATGCATCCACTGCATGCAAATAACCGCAGGCTCAAAAACACAAGCAAGTCCAGATGGGCATTTATCAGTACACATCTTTTTAAAAAGCACAGATCCAGAGAACTGGGAAAAGATTTGAAGAAGTCTGACCTCATAACTGTAGCTCATGTCCTGCATTTACTCTGGCAATTCCCTATTGAAATTCTTTGGAAAAGGAAAAATTAATAATCAGAGCCACTTTTACTGCAGGGGAACACATTCAAGAGACCTTTTGTTCAGATCCAACACAGCTTTCTGTTCTTGCCTGTGCACAAGAGAAAACTAGTACATGAAGTACCAAATGGGTAGCAGTCATTTAATAACATACCCATTACAGTAGTTTTCAGATATATTCATTCTTGTCATCATTCTGCCCATTCTTCAAACAGCAGTTAAAGCAGAATGGCTAAGGCACTGACCAGCAAATCATAAAATCCTGGGCTCAGACCCCTGTCTCTGCTGCAAATTCACAAGGGGATAAGGTTGTCAGCTCCTGAACCTGCCTCGGTAGCTGTGCCTTTAACACTGGTTTGATCTGCAGCTATTCACAGGTGATATTTTGATCTGCAGCTATTCACAGGGTTGTGAAAACCTCACCTGCTGATTTCTGCAGAAAAGTTGTTGTTAAGAGTCCAATGGGTTTTGTAGCAGGTTCACAACTCAACAAGACAACCGTAAGCAAGCTGCTCTATTGCTCAAAGATTGCATATGCCTTGGCCTACCTCGCAGTAAAAATTACCAAGATAATGTATGAGAAGAGATCCAAACCTTCTGAAAGACTTAGATAAGTACATTATTAATAACAGAAACAAAAACAGAGCACTGTGAACTTTTTACAAAGACAAATGATAGTACAGGAAGTTTCAAGTTACAAGTTAACATTTCCTGTTTTGAAGTCATCAATACTTTCATTTTACACATGATATATCTGCATATAACATACAAGCAACAAACTCAGATTGAGGAGAGGCATTGTGCCTGCTAATTCCCCCCACGCTACACAAACCGGCCTCACACCAGCACAGAATCTAAATGTACACAAGCCATGATGGACATCAGAAATCTTTGAAAACCAGCATTCCCAGTCCAATGGACAGAGCTACAGGCCCACTGTGTACACACACAGATTTGGGATCACACGAACACATTTGTGGGGCTTGCAAACCCAATTCCATTTCATATACATTGTCCAGACAATGTCATATAAAATATACGGTCCAAGATTTCAGTCTATTTCTGGTGGATGAGTCCAATTTGTTAAAATTTAATGCGTTATTCTGTGTGAGGTCTTATTACTAATGAAAACTAAGTGGTACTCTAGAAAGAGCAATATTTCCTTCATCCTCCAGCACTTGTGAACACGTTATTCAGTTCAGATAAGACAGAACAGCAACTTTTAACATCTGCAGCCTTTTTTTCCTGAAAGAACATCTACATGAGAGGGAGAAACTCAGCACATACAGCTTCCCCCATCACACAGCCACGACAATGAGAAAAGCCACACATCTACGATTTATGCCAGGTTTTGCAAGAAGATGACTCCATAGTGGTTTTGCAAGAAGATGAAGGCACAGAGGTTATACCAGGCTTTAAAAAAGAAGCTGAAATACTACAACATACAGGCTTGGATTCAGACTCCAGTTTCCAGCCTTTTTCTTGTCTTTTCCCTCCCACTGTCTCCAAGAGATGCTGCTTCTGGGGGGATAGGACCCCCCCCCCAGGAGCAACATGAAGAGGGGTCTGCAGCAGGAAGACAGAATCAATGGCAACTGCCAGTTTAGTCTAGACCCAACCTACACTATATTACAGCATGAAGCCATGCTATGTTAGTGTTAACATGAAGTATTTTGCCCACAAAATATGATCTACAGACGTACAGTTTTGATTACAAAATACCATATTCCAGTAACTCTATTACTTCAGCCACAGGCCTTCACAAGTACCCACCTCACCAGCTTCCAAGGCAGAAAACCAGATCTCGCTTATGTAAACGCAAATCTGAAAGCCCCCCTCACCAATGTGTCTTGACAACTAAAATAAGCAACCATGAGCAATGCCCCCAGCGCCCAGCCCAACTGATTGTTTTCCTCTAAACTATTTTCCACCTAATTTTAAAACTCAGCAACCATATGTATGGGCCCTTACTTCACAGACAGAAGATTGCCATAGCCTATCTAAGTGGAAACGCTACACTGGGACTTGTAAACTACCTCATCCATAACCACCACTTTATAAATGTCTCTGTAACTAAAAATAACGAGAGGGGATACTTGTCCTGCACGTGGTAGGTGGATATTCCCAGAACGAAAATTCTGAGATGTGTACCCTGTAATTTATGAAGGAGGGACACGCACACAAAAACACCAGGAAGGACTGAAGGCCACACTTCCATACATTTCAGAATGATAATCACCCATTTCTGCAAGTGTGCCCCCTCCACCACAGATACAATCCATATTTTCTATACCATACCTCCAAAATGTAACTGCACATTTCCCCCTCCCCATCCTCAAACCACAAGCCCATCCACCTACCCGTTTCTGCAGGACAATTGGAGTAATCACAGGCAAGGTTACCCTCCTTCCATACACGTTCATTTCTGCTGCTCCTCACAGCAACCAACTCAAAAATTCTATCTGAGCCACGTGTCAAATTAAGGTAACTCCTTCAGAGGATCCGTTTTTGTTTTTTCCTCCAGACAACCACACCTCAGAGGGAGTCAGCGCAGAGAGACGACTGACTAAGCAGAAGAAAGCCAGTGCCGGCTTCTGTGAATCCATTCCTTCAGAAAGCCAATTAAGGATGACTCCAGGACAAAACGAAGCAGGGACGGGCCAATCAGAACCCCTCCTTTGCCCTTGGAAACTCATTCTGAGACTTCTGTTTATTATATTTAAAGAACTAGATTAGACAAGCAGCTCAAATCACCCGAACGTTTCTCTTCTCTTTGACAGTGCCTTTATCTAGCAACCGGGGAGCTGTGCCATTAATTTTTTTTTTTTTTTGCATTAACATCTGTAGCATGGATTAGAAGTGAAGGTTTAAACTAAAGACATGAGTCCCCTTAACCCTGCCTTTTGATCAAAGTGGGATATCCCAACAAAGAGAGATTTTCATGCATTGATAAATCAGTAAGAGACGGGACTGGTGGAGCTAATTACCTCTGTGATATTTTCGTGTGGGACTGCTGACTGCTTTTCCAGGTCACAACCCCCACCTCACCCCCCCTCATCCTTTCTGCATTTAGGGCCAATCGAGAGCAATATGTAAAAGAACATGAGGCTTAAGTTCCAGCACTAGATTTGACAACGGGGGCCTAATATTTTTATTGCCAAAGAAAAATTACATTGCTTGCTTCCTAAAAAAACACAGAAGCATATTTTAATGAATATAACTACCTCCCTGAATTGCTGATCGCTCCCTTAGCACAGTACCAGCAATCCATGCCAAAAACTGCTATCCTATTTTCTTGAGATTGCTGGAACACAGCCAACGATATGAACAATAGACAAGCAGGGGGAAAGCTGGCTCAGGGTCACATTAGTTAGCAATATTGAAGTATTAAATCCTAATCAGTTATACAGAAATGGCACTATGTCTAATAACTCACATCTTAATAACAGGAGTGTTAACATGCTGGAGCATGTCTGGCTAATGTTATATAGTTTATCCCTTTCTTTGTGGTGAGCCATTAATAGAATTAGGCCCTTAAGTTTTCAAGAAGACCAGACAAAAGCATTAATCTATGGCCATACTGGGCTCAGCTGGTCTTTGAATCATAATGTAGCCTGAACTCTCTGCCTTTTCCCTTATTACACAAATCAAGGGGAATACAGATGCTCTCCTAAATGTTTTCTTCTAGCAATGCCAGGCAACAGAAGGTTTCACAAATGTCCCCTGCAGAAACAGAAGGAAAACAGGAAATCCAAAATTCCTCAACTTTGCTCATCACAGCGGACAAAATGGTGGACTGGCATGATCTGGACATGGATTCAAGTCCATGAAGCTCACTAGATCACACTGGGTCATTCGTTCCCTAACAATCCAACCAGTTATAGAGGGTAATTGTGAGGGTAAAATGGAAGGGGGAACCAAACTTACAACTCTGAGCTTCTTCGCCCTGAAAATACTATTGGGATGAATTAGTTATCCTTGTTGTACTTTCTTTGTTGGGGGGGGAGAATTCAGAGAAAAGTAGCTTCAGAACATTTCCTTCTTAGGACATTGTGATCTGTAGAACAGTAAACAGTGACCCTGAAGTACAGCCACTTCCAGTTTCTTTTCTTTTTACCAGAACCTAGGTAAAAAATAACCCCCAAATAATCTATACAGTTTTACCCTATGGGGCATTGAAAATACCCAACTGAGGCTTTTTTAATACCCCAGAAGTTTATTAAGAAAACAGTTATGCAGGGAACTGTTTTCAAGTCATCTAACAGCACCCTAACCCTTCATTACAACCCCAAACAAAACAAGCTTTGTGGGACATCTTTACCCCATGGTAAATGGGGAATCTGGTTTGGGATGGAAATGTACCCCAAATGCGATATTTTGTTTTTTCAGAGGATGTGCTGCAGGCTAAAGGAAGGTCAAGATTAAAGCAAAACAAATATTCCCCCCCACAACCTTCTTATAGTATCTAGTCAACTGCTTTATCCCTAAGCGGATAAAACATTTATGAATGTTCCATGACATCACCACAAATCCACCAATGACCAGGGGTGGCTCACGTCAACAAACTGAAAGCAAACAGCCAACTCTAATCTCTGTGTATCTATACCACAGCAACTCAATCACTGTCTAGGGTAATTTCATCGGCAAGGCAACTGTAATATTCAACATACTGGTGACATCAGCCAAAGTAGTATTGTCCAATAAATTCATATACTTTTTATGACCACCACAGCATCACTACTGGAAGGAGGTTCCAATGAGTCTCTCTCACAAAGCTTCCCTGTTAATTTCAGGAGACCGGCCTTCCTTTCTGCATGCATATTTATTTGCACTTTCTGTTGAAATTAATTTTTTAAAAAGCAGTCTGTATGCAACAGATTCTGGACCAAAGCAACTATGCAAAAACATGAAATGTTTTCAAAGGGGGGGCGTGTTTTTGTGCCATTGCAAACCCTACTGACCTTGATTGTGAAAGATGGGAGGAGGGACACAGAAATTGCTGGTAAGCCCAGCAAAAGGGATAAAAAAATTTAGCTTGGGGTCAAGTATTTGATCTTTGTCCAAATCACAGGGATTTTTAATAAAGCCAGTTCTAACACAGCAAAAACTCAGCCTGTTGCCAAAATAAAGAGGGGCTCAGTTCTAACCTCAGCACATTACTACAGTCAAAGCAGCCAGCAGCCAATCTATGGGATCAATATAATCATTGCAACGTTAGACAAGGTACTCATTTACTATATCGTATTGACTTATCTTGAGGTTTAGGAAAAGGATCAGCAACCACTTTGTTTTGGAAATTTCTAGAACTCGACTTATACTCTGTAGCAGCCCTTGATGTGATAAACTGTGACTGCCCCCCACCCACCCCAGACTTGCTTGCCACCAATATGCAGGTGATGCCCAGGTCTACCTTTCTTTCCCATCTAATTCCAAGCATGCTGTTGATGTTCTGAAGCCAGTAATGGGCTGTGTGAGGGTGAATAAATTGAAACTTAATCCTGACAAGACAGAGGTTCTCTAGGGTAGTAGAAAGGTAGACCAGGGACTTCATATCTTCCCCATCTTGGATGGGGTTATACTTCCTTGAAAAGTCAGGTCTGCGGCTTGGGACTGCTGCTTGACTCAGCAGTCACCTTAGAAAACCAGGTGGCTGATGTGGCACAGAGTGCATTTGCCCAGCTCTGCCTGGTGCATCAGCTGCATCTGTTTCTGGCTGTCATATCTAACCACAGCGACCCATGCCTTAGTTACATCTAGACTGGACTACTGCAATGTGCTCTACTTGGCCTACCCTCAAAGTGTGTTTGGAAGCTGCAGTTAGTGCAGAGTGATGGAGCTAGATTGCTGACGGGGGCCATCCCCAATACTACAGCAATTACACTGGCTACCAATCTACTCCCAACCTCAATTCAAGGTGTTCGTTTTGCCCTTTAAATCCCTACACGGCTTGGGGCCAGAGTACCTGAAGGACCATCTTCTCCCATACGTTCCTTCCCGAGAATTAAGATTGTGTGTAGATGCCCTCCTGACTGTCCCCCCATTAGAGATGCTTGTTTGGCGGTTACATGACAAAGGGCCTTTACCTTGGCAGCCCCACCGTCATGGCACAATCTCCTCAGAGGGGTACACTTGCCCCCCCCATCGTCAGCCTTCAAGAGGCAGTTGACAATAGTTTTATTTGGACTGCGCTGGAGGTCATTCATTCATCGGGTCGCCATAAGTCAGAAGCAACTTGAGGGCACTTAACACGCACAACTGGAGTTTTTAAACTGTGACCTTTTGTGTGTTTTACAATTGTTATTTCTATTGCGTTTTATTCAGATTGCAAACCACCTTGGGTTCTGCAAGGTAGAAAGGTGGCTAATAAAGATTTTAAATAAATAAATAAATAAATAAATAAATAAATAGGGTTTCCAAAGCAAGAAACAAACAGAGGTGGTTTGCCATTGCCTGCCTCTGGGTAGCAGCCCTAGACTTCTTTGGCAGTCTCCCATCCAAGTACAAATGAGGGCTAACCCAGCTCAGCTTCTGAGGTCTGACCATCTGGCAATACCTGAAACTGGAAAGGAAAAGCAAATGCTAAGCAAGATGTCACAGCTGGTCAAGATGTTCTTTCAACTCTTTCCCACCATGCTACTTAGGAAAAGCTTTGCTCCGAGTTTTACCCAGACTGCTTCACAAGCAAGGCTTGCCCTGTATCAAAACAGATAAAACAAAAGTGAAAGTGACAGTATACCTCTGCAAGGAGGGGAAATGAATCATATCACAACAAAGATGGGAGGGGAGTACAGTAGTTTAGCCATATTATCTCAAACTTGTAGAAGACATAATAGCCCTTATTTACCAGTGCAAACAAGTGGAACGAGGTCTCACACCTATATGAGACAAACTGATCTCAATGAGCAACACTATAAGCCAGAAGTCCCTGGCAGACATTTGGGTGTTCTGGTTTCTATCTCCAGTTGTCCACACAAATATGCTGTGCTGTTTAAAGGGCTGGAAAAAGATCGTGTCAAGGGAAATTTATGGAATAATAATAATAAAAAATCTATCCCAAGCTATGTTGTATAGGTAATATTTCCTGAATTGCAAACAAACTATATTGTATTGAAAATTCCTGACAGAGTACTGTAATTAGTTGTTGTAGATTTTCCGGGCTGTATGGCTATGGCCTTGCATTGTGGGACCTGATGTTTCGTCAGCAGCTGTGATTGGCATCCTCAGAGGTACAACACAGAAAAATAGAGTACTCTCTGTGTCAAGGTGAGAAGAAAAATGGTAGGCAGGTAATTTATATCTACTCAGGAAGGTGGGGTAGGGCTGAGTCATTATCTTGTAGGAGTTTCCCAGGCTGTGACATGCTAATGCTTTCCTGAGGAGGTTTTTTTGCATGTGGATTGGCTGTTGAAATTCTAATCTTATCTGTAGTGCTATTGTAAGATGTAGAGCATTTTGTGTTTTTCAGGACAGGAACTATGCCCTATTTTTAAACTCTCTTCTTTCCTATTGAAATTGTGTTTATGTTTATGAATTTCAATGGCTTCCCTGTGTAATCTGACATGGTAATTGGATGCGTTGTCCAGGCTTTCAGTATCTTGGAATAAGATACTGTATCCTGTTTGAGTTAGGCTATGTTCAGCCACTGCTGATTTTTTCAGGTTGGCCCAGTCAGCAGTGTATGGTAAAATTCATGCAGAGTATGGTAAAATGCAGAGTATGGTAAAATTCATAACTAAGCCAATAAAATCAACAGGTTGTATACCATAGTTATTTTAATCTATTTTTGCTTTGTGTGCATGTGTGTGGATATTTGCCAATTTCCTCTTCCCCTTACTGACCCCGCCATCTGGACAAGTCTGTTTCTGGGGGCTCCCAAAACCCCTGGGAACAGGATTTCCAGGACTGTAGTGGAAGGAGAGGCAGAGAAGTTCCATCCTGTGAGCGGTGTTCTACTTGAAGTTTGTTGGACAATCTTTTGCTAATATGTTATTTCCTTGTAGTAGATGTCCTGGTGTAGGTGGACTGAAGAGCTCCGTTCCTACAAGGGAACTGAAAATTAGCTCTTAAAGGAAAATCCACAATAAACTAATCTCAAACATCAGAAATATTAGACCAGCAACAGCTATATGGCAACATACACAGCAAAAAAGTAACAAACAAGCCCAGAAGTCAACCAATAATCTTCAAGTTTCTCCTGCCATACTGGAAATTATAAGAAGTGGCAAATGTATTCTTTAATTGATATTTTCCAAATGTTTGCTTGCTTCTGTACTCTCATTATGCTACAGCTCACAAATCCAAGGTCTTTTATCTTTAATTTAAGTTCAAGCCAAGTACAATAATACTTCTATAATAAAGCAGAATGTTGGCAGTCAAATAAAATCAATGTACTCACACTGTATTTCATTATTGTATAATTGTGCACATATTATACACATGATAAAACTTCTAGTCATTCATTTTCATCCAGTTTTAATTTATTCAAATATATCACAAAAGGCTGCCAAGTTTGAACAGACATATTTTGTCAAAAATCCCTTTTCTCCCTCATTTGTTTATAACATGTAATTTTGTTTATCTGCATTATGGATTAACATTTCTAAAGCAACTATAGGCATAATTTTCTGCTTCCAATTTTTTGCCACTAATAATCCCACACCTTCACAAAAAGAGAGATGTAACCCAGATTCAACGTACAGAGTATGTATGAGTCAGGATGGTGTAGTGGTTAAGAGATGCAGACTCTAATCTGGAGAACCAGGTTCAATTCCCCACTCCTCCACATGAAGCCTGCTGGGTGATTTCAGAACTCTCTCAGCCCCACTGACCTCACAAGGTGACTGGTGTGGGGTGAGGAAGGGAAGGTGATTGTAAGCCACTCTGAAACTCCTGAAGGTAGAGAAAAGTGGGATATAAAAACCTACTCTTCTTTGGGGTGGGGCGAACTCTTCCAGAGACCAATCAGGGCAAGCACATGCCACCAACTCCGCAAAGTATCTGTGGGCCTGGGGGCAACCACCCCACCTTTCCAGGTAGGTTTGATGCCATTACCACCTGCACAGCCAAACAAGATGAGGAAAAGAAATCACACTTCTGTTTGCTGAACTGCTAGGTCAGACCACATTCCTTTCCATGTAGTAAACAGCTTTTCCCCTACCGTTTTTAGTATCAAGCCTGATGATAGAGTTTTGGAGAACTCAAAAGCTTGCACAATGTGCTGCATTATTTTGGTTGGTCTTAATAGAATTCATTGCTTTTAGCTCAAGAGAAGACAGAAAAAGTAACAGAAGACTTAATTCTCTTGGGTGCTTTACTTCCCACTCCACAACCTATCCATTTCAGATAGTATAGGCAACAGGGCTATTTTTGGGCAGGAACGCACAGGAACGGAGTTCCGGCCGGCTCCCGAGTTGGCCATGCCCAGCAGGAACTCATTAGCATAACAGGCCACCCCCAACAGCAGAAACTCATTAGGATTGGCTATATTAGGGCTGTGTGGCCTAACATGCAAAGGAGTTTCTGCTCCAAAAAAGCCCTGGGTTTTGACAACAAACAAGGTAAACAGAATAAGAAGCAAAAGGTGAGTGTGGCTGGATGACCACACTTCTGGTAACATGGGGGTGTGGGCTAATATGCTAATGAGCTGTGTTGTTGGGGGTGTCCTAATATGCTAATGAGATTCCACTGATGGGTGTGGCCTATTATGCTAATGAGCTCCTGCTGGGCTTTTTCTATCAAAAAAGCCCTGATAGGCAGGTTAACACCATTCTTATTTGGGGTAGGGGATACACTGTGAATCCAAAATGATCCACTAGGGGAAAAAATGTGTAATCTTGCAGGATCAGGGTTGCAATTAAATACAATTTCTCCCTCATTTTCTGTTCCCCTATTTTTCTCACTATTTTTCTCTGATCCTATTTTCTGTTCCCCTATTTTTCTCACTATTTTTCTATGATCCTATTTTCTGTTCCCCTAGTTTTCTTATCAACTACTAAAGGTTTACCGATGTGCAAGATTTCAGCAGTTAAACAAAGTCCTATTTTTTTTTTAAATGGGGAAATGCTTATTCATACAATGAATGCATTAAAATCCTCCCACTTTCTTTTGTTCATATTAAAAATGACTGCCAGCATGAAGGGGGAAATTTATCATTAGAGATGGATGAAAGCATACTGTAAAATCCATCCCCTGAAGTTCTGGGGACAGAATTCTGAACATATCTAAGGACCTCAAAGATTCCAGAAGAGCCTATCATAGATTCCAGTATACAGAATTCCCCTCAACATCAGTACTGTTGTACTTTATTTAGTTCATTTATACCCCACTTTTCTCCCCACTGGTGACCAAAGCAGTATACAACATTCACACCTTCTCCATTTTATCCTCACAACAACCCAATGAGGTTGTTAGGCTGAAAGTGTGTACACTGGCCTCAGGTCACCCAGCACACTTCCATGGCAGAGCGGGCATTCGAACCTGGGTGTCCCAGATCCTCATCCAATGTTCTTACCAGTACACCATACTGTCCTGTGTGGTCTTGAAGGTTTAAAAATACACCAACCTTTGCAGCTCCATAGATTATTACTATATAAATATAAAAGCTAAAGCTGAGGCCATTCCTTGTATTATATCCATGACTTGTATTATGTCCATGACTGCTGGATTATCCTAGTTACATGGAGAGGACTCCATCCTCAGTTGTCCACTTTCCAGCCATCCCATAGTGCCCACACACAGACATAAATTCTGACTCCAGTATCAAGGGCCGTGTCTCAGAGGTAGAGCATCTGCTTTCTAAGCAGAAGGTCCCAGGTTCGACTGTAAGCATGCAGACCCCCCTGTCTCTCAGGAGGGATCATTTCAACCAGCAATGGACCCCATCAGGGCACCCCAGGAGTCTATATAACAGGCATCTTGACATAAGTGGACACAAAGATGGACACCAGAACTGGCACACCCTATAATCATGCCTAGGCAGTGACCCTGGGAAGCACATGAGATCTTGTTCTGCCAGCTGCACCTCCCCCCACCCTGCCAACATACGTCAGACAACGGACTTGCCTTGCCCCAGAGCTACTTCTTTTCAGCCTCAATCCCTAATGCTATCAATCTCATCTCATTCTTCCTCCTCAAATTTCCTTTATAATAAAAAACTCCTGACTTCTACTCCTTTTCCACATCCCAAACCCAGGTGGCTCATCAAGTAGTATTATTTCCATTTTGATTAGTTTAAATGAGCAATCCATTAGTCCTTCAGACCATCAAAGGATGCAACCAGTAACCCAACCCAAATTTTACTTTGCACCTAGAAGAAACCTATGGTCTCTTTTGTCCATTACTGGAAACGCTATTCAGCCATTCACAGACACCTCTAGCTAATCTCATCAGAAGCAAATTAACACCTTAGTTTACACAGGACCTCAACTCTCATACAAACTGTTGTAAGTTATCCAGGTCTTTGTTTAACCCGGGAAAGCAATTTTTTGGTATTATTTTGAAGCACAAATGTCAGACTGCCTCAGGACACAATTTTCCTATTAAAAACAGCAATCAGAGCTCAGTCTCTGTGTGACTGCCCTGGGCGCCTACTGACAGCACCCCCCCAAATTCATTTGTGTTACTTCCATCTTCACAGCCTGTTTTCCGTGGACTTCTACATATCTGGGTAGGTGATTATAATTTCCAACAGCCTGCTATTATTTCTGCTCACCTCTGTATTTCCAGTACTTACGTATATGTTTTAACATGTGTTTTATTTCTATATGTGCACATTTTATTAGGATTTCTTCTTTTAATAAAAACAACCCTTTTGGTTAGCAATAGACTGGTTATAGAGAGCTCTCTTAAAGGGAATGATCCCGTAAACATAGGTAGTAGATCCTCGCTAGTACCCCACCTCTCGCTGAAGCCTACCATTTAGCTAAATTCCCCCAGAAACTGAAGGCAGCGATTCAAGTTCTTAAACCTCTGCTGGTAGGAGTAACAGTCCTGCTGCATATCTAGGTGAAAAAGACCAAGTAGTAGGTGATGTCAAAGACTTCAGCCTGAAACCCTGGAGATGCTGCTACCAGTCCAAATACTACTGTGGTTTTACAGTTACTTCATAAAGTTAGTCGGCCATCACATGAAAGCAACAGGTATCACTTGGGACACATGGCCAATATAGGATGAGGAGGGCCGCAGAAAGTACGAAATATCAAGTATTTGGCATCCATTTCAGACTAAGGATTGTAAAGCAACAGTGAGCCCCAAAGAGTTGTTCCGTACCCTCCAATCTCTCAGTAAAAGTTCCACCACGTGGCTTCTACTCCAGCCTTCAGTTAGCAAAACAAAAAATTGTGCCAAGGTTCACCTCGTAGGTTTCCTAAAATAAACTGCAGAGTTTATTTGGTCTAATGAGATCAGATTATCCACATATTCTGAACATCCAGCATGAGATAAGCATGCAGAGCAGTACATTTCAAAAAGAATAAAATGTTCTTTCACTTTGAACACCCTTGACTTTGTTTTGGCATTTTGAATTGCGTTCAAGGAAGCCCATGGCTTAATTTACCTTGAACTATTATTGCAGGAAAATATTTTGACCAAAACAATCTATCATGTTTTTCTTCTGTTTATCCAGTGATTTACATTAATTTGGCAAGTCCAAAAATAATCTGATGTGCCATTTAAATTACAGACACACAATTCCATTGTTAAATAAGTTTTCAGACAGCTGCTTTCACTGTAATACTTATAAGTGGAAATCAAGCAATGGGAATCCACAAATGACAGGTGAATGTTAGTCTAGCTGGTGCATTGATACTCAGTGTGTTAAGTGGCCAGAGATCAGAAGCAGTTTCCCTCCGCCTCCATCTCCAGTGATTCAAGTCCCCCTTTCAAATATCCTGGTTCAGGTGACATATTCTACATGAGGGGAAGAGAAGCTGCTATATGGTGCATCCCAAGACTCTTGGGGGGTGCATAAGTAGAGGGACTTCAGCTCAGTGGTAGAGCATGTGCTTGACATCCCATGTTCAAATAGGGTTGCCAAGTCTCAACTTTGCTGCAGAGGGGGCTTCCAGTTCCTTGCTGGGAGTTTTCTGACCCACATGCAGCACAATGATGTCATCAGTAGTGACAGCATCATGCTAGGGGTGTCACATGGTGACATTCTAGCGTTTGGAGGAAAAACTCTGTAACAGTAGAGTTTCGCCCCAAATGCTAGAGTATTGTTGCAGGACGGCCCCAACATGAAGATGTCACTACTGGTGATGTCACTGCGTCGGCGGCATCCCCGTGGGAGACTGCTGTTTGGGGTGGGGCTTCCTCCACCAGCAAGCTGGCCAGCAGCGGATTGGGGGCCCTGAAATTGGGGGATCCCCTGACCCCACCAAGGGGGTGGCAACCCTATGTTCAACTCCCAGCACCTGCAATTAAATAGATCAGTAGGTGACTGGACAGACCTCACCTGAGATTCCAGAGAGCCAGTCTGAGTAGGCAATACTGACCTTGATAGACCCATTTAGTTCAGCACAAGGCAGTTGCATATGCTCAGGTGCAGAATCTTCCATCCTTATTCTAATTCCCAGACTTTTTTTTTCTGTGCGGATACCTATTCCCTCCAACAGGGGCCTCCCTCTCCCCCAACAGCTTTTCCTACATAGTCAGTAGACTTCCTGGGTTTGTAGAAAAATCCCAAAAGTGAGGAAATCCCTGCAGGGACGGTTGAATTCCCCCAAAACCTTTTGAAATGGCCTCTTCAGGGACCCAACTCCAGGCAGCAACGGTGAGAGATTAGAACGTTGGGGGGGGGGGGAGGCTTCTAACTGGCTCTGTCAGTCAAAGGGTGGGGGGAAGGGCCCTTTCTTTCCAGGCCTCTTTCGGCCTTGGAGGGAGGGAGGGAAGGAGGGAGCCTTGGGGCCAGGCTGGGGGATTCCTAGAGGTTTTGGGGTGGAGTGCAAGGAGGGCAGGATTTGGGGAAGGGAGAGGCCTCAGCTGGGTATCATGCCACAGAATCCACCCTCCAAAGCAGCCATTTTCTCCAGGGAGACAGATCTCTGTTGTTCACAGATCTCTGGAGTTCACCCTCCAGCAGGCCCCACTTGGAGGTTGCCAACCCTAGGCCTGGCAGCAGTCTAGGGTTGCCAGGTCCCCCCACGGGCACTGGCAGGGGATGGGGGTAGTGGGGTTGCCAGCTCCTGGTCTGGAAACTCCTGGAGATTTGGGGATGGAGCCTGGGGAGGACAGGGACCTCAGTGGGGTACAATGCCCTAGAGTCCACCCTCCAAAGCATCCATTTTCTCCAGGGGAAGTTATCTTAGTAGTCTGGAGCTGAGCAGTAATTCCAGGGGATCCCCAGATCCCACCTGGAGGCTGGCATCCCTAGGCAGCACCCTCTGGGTGACTTGATACCACCTAATTTGCATGACTCAACTTGGCCTGGCTGCTTGCTGCTGTTCAGCAGCCACCCTATGAAAGCCAGCAGTGGTGCAGCAGTTAGAGCCTCAGAGTAGGGTCTGCAAGACCCAGGTTCAGATCCCCATATTGCGGTGGAAGCTGACTGGGTGATTTTGGACCAATCACATACTTTCAGCCTAACCAACCTCACAGGGTTGTTGTGCATGTAAAAAGGAGATGAGAATAATGTAAGCTGCTTTGGTCCCCACTGTCGAGAAAGACTATAATTTTCGTTGGTAGAAGCTGTGGGGGAGGGGGTGGAGACGAAAAGCTGAAGACAGATAAAGGCAGATAAAGGTTAAGTTGGCTGTTGGGTGGGAAGGAAATAGGGTTGCCAACTCTGGATTGGGAAATTCCTGGACATTTAAGGGGTGGATCCTGGGGATGGTGGGGTTTGAGGAGGGGAGGAACTTCAGACCGGTATAATGCCATAGACTCCATCCTCCAAACCAGCCATTTCCTCCATGAGAACTACCATTGCCAGCCTCTGGGTGAGGGCTGGAGATCACCCAGCATTACAACTGTTGTCCGGGTGACAGAGATCAGTTCCCCTGGATAAAATGGCTGCTTTGGAGGGTTGAGTCTATGGCTCCAGCCCCAGAAGGGAGAAGGAGTGTGAGACAGGTAAGGGTAGAGGGGAGGAAGCAAAGGTGTGAGGAATGGGATGACCATCCCGCAAGTTTCTTGCGGGTCTCCACTTGTATTTATATAACTGCAGCTGTACAAATGCCATTTACGGAATCACATGTCATTTTTATCCCTCATCTAAACAATCTGTGCTCACAAAGCTGAAGCTGTATCTGAGGCCACCCCAGTTTGAACACTGCAGTTTTCCACACCAGTCCTCCCATGCAGTTACAGCACATTGCATTACTTGCTTACTTCATTTATACCTCACTTTTCTCCCCAATAGGGACCCAAAGTGGCTTGAGTTTTCCCCTCTCCTCCATTTTATCCTCACAATCCTTGAGGTAGGTTAGGCTGAAAGTGTGTAACTGACCCAAGATCACCCTGCAAGCTTCCACGGCAAGAGTGGGGATTCAAACCTGGCTCTCCCAGATACTAGTCTGAGGCTGCAGTCAGACACGCTAAACAATCCACTTTCAGTGCACTTTCCAATTAGATTTTTACTGTGTGAACTGCCAAAATGCAGTTGGAAAGTGGATTGAAAGTGGATTATTTAGGGTGTGTGACCGCAGCCTGACACTCTAACCATTACACTACCACAATGAGAACACAGAGCATTGTATTGGGCTCTGTTTTTTTACACAAATATGAACCTTTGAGGGAAGAAAAGAAGAAAATCAGGAAAAAATATATTTTTCTGTGTCCTCCTCCTGGGGGCATTTTGCCCATTTTTCCACTGACAAATCAGAAGACTTGGAAGAGCACTGAACTCCCCTGAAATATTGTCTCTTTTGGAATGAGTGAAATGCTTTTCAAAGATAAACTTTCATTCATTTTAAACATGTACCATGAAGATTTCTTTATGTAAAACAATCTACAGATGTTCGATAAGTATAATTCCTACATATGCTGCGAGAAAGAGAACATGTTTTCAAGGGTTGTTTAAATTTGACAAACCTTGCCCACAATTAATATGAAAGATGACACTACACTAGTGAGAGGTCGGTGTTATTCAGTTTAATCCAATAACCAAGTAAGTTTCTAGCTCTATCATGATGGTGTAAGGCTGCTCTTGTCCAAATAATATACACTTTTTTGTTCCCTCAAATATGTACCGCTTTGGTTTGGTCATTGGCAGAATTTAATTCTTCAGTCCTGACAATATGCTACCAAACGTTTAAATTAGGTTCCCGATGGTACCTAACACCAAAAACTTTATCGTACACCTCGCCACAGCTGAGTCCAGGTTGTTGGGAAAACTATGGATTGGTTGGAACTTATATCCACTGTTGGTTGACCAGCCCAGTGTTGGTACCTTTTTGGCAAGCAATTTTGGAGACAGTTACAACAACGATGGGGATGACCCTAGAATTTCACTCCAGAATGTCTCCTATTAGGAGCAAATCGGAATAAAGACCAACCTCAATGGATAACTATGGTTACTGCAATTCTTTTATCGGCTGCTAAACTCTCCATAGCTTCTAGCTGGAAAACCTCCACTGCCCCAACTCTACAGATGTGGCATACAAGATTATGGAATCATTATATCCAAGCTTTACTTTTAATTTGAATCAGACAACATCAACTAGAGCCCTCTTTGAGTTTAAGAAAATGTGGTCACCAATCTTAACTTATCTTTCTAATCAGAAGGAAATCCCAAAGAAATTATATCATTGTTATGTTTAATATATGTTGATATATACTGTACTGTTAAATGATATATTTTAAAATTATATTTACCATTCTTCTGTCCTTAATTTTAGTAAGATCTGTATGAGCCCTTCAATGATTTATGAGGTATTGATATTTCTTTCTATTTTTGTCTTGTGTTTTTCTGTAGTAAATGATTTTTTTTTAAAATGTGCTGCTTTGTTTTTGACTTTTATTTCCCCCTAAAAACTAAAGCCTTGTGTCCTGTACAGAGCAAGCAGTCCTGTGCTGCATAAACAGTGACTTTCGTTCCTGTACGCTCCTGCTGGGAACTTCTGTTCCCTTCTAAATTGTGCCCCTTTGGGTCAGTAGAACCCCAAGAACATCAGGCATAAAATGGGAGGAGGGTGCATTGAGAGGGGGGAGTCAGCTAAAGTTGCCCTCCTTATCTTCCATCAGTGGAAGAGCCTACCACAAGCAGAAAGGGCACTTCACCCAAGTCTAAGAGGTGCACACTGATAGGGATGCCAGCCTCCAGGTGGGGACCAGAGGATCCCATGGAATTACAGCTCATATCTAAACTACAGAGATGAGTTCCCCTGGACAAAATGGCTGCTTTGGAGGGTGGACTCTATGGCACTGTACCCCACTGAGGTCCCTGTCCTCCCCAGGCTCTACCCTCAAAACTCTAGGAGTTTACCAACCTGAAGCTGACATCCCTACCCCCTCACCCCTTCCCAATGGCCAGGGGAGTCCTGGCAACCCTACGTGCTGAAGAAGCAGTTTTCAGCTGCTCCTCTAGTACCAGGGATTTCCCTAAATGTACTTGCCCAAAAATATATATACACAAAACAAATTGTGCATGTTAACTAAGCTATAAACTGACCTGACAGTCCAGGCTAGTCCAATCTCATCAGATCTCCGAAGCTAAGCAGGGACAGCCCGGGCTTGTATTTGGATCAGAAACCTACAAGGAATACCAGGGGTGTGACACAGAGGCAGGCAATCGCAAACCGCCTCTGAACAGCTCTTGCTATTATTATTATTGTTATTTTTATTTGAATTTCTGAATCGCCCCATCCTTGAGTACACAGGGCTCTGGGCAATTTACAATAGATCAAAACATACAAATTATGTCAGCTGAGACTTGAAGGTACTTTCCACCACCAACTAAACTATAAACTATTCATGTTATGTGCGAGTTAATAAGAAAATGTGTCCTACATCTATTTCCATTTTCTCTAATTTTTTTTTCCAGGGCGGAACCCCCTCCTCCAAGATTTAAGATGTCTGGAAATATTACATCTTTAATTATTATAAAATATGAACCAAGTCTTAGATTCTAACATAAATACACATACTTTGCAAATGTCCCACCCATGGTTGTCCAGCAGGTTTCAGGTCTTACAAGGTGAATACAAATTTTAGTGAAAGAAAACAGGCCTCATTCTCCTCATACCTACCATGTTACTGCAATTAGTTGTGCAATATCAGACATCAGAGAAAATATTTGTTCTGGTTTTGTAGATAGATATATTATACCCTAAAGCTGGATTACCTCTACCTAAACATACATATGAGGTTGTGTTGCTTTGGGTCAAACACAACTAGTCCTGCAAAAATTACTGATACTTAATAGTAAAATAAGTTTCCTTTCGATCCTCATGCAACTTTTGCTATGATTTACAGAAAGTCTGTGCAGATACTGCAACCTTAAAAAGAGTGTACATTTTCCTCCTGAGGCAGCACACTCAAAACAAGGCACTGCTTTGCTTATTTACAAGTACTCACAGCCATTTGGAATGGTATGGTATAAGAGCCAATTACTGATAGTTTAAAAGTAGTATCTGGGTGCGCATGCACTCTCTGATGAAAGAGGGAACAATTTGTTTCCCTCATGATACTCTATACAATAAAGTTATGGAACCATTAAGAATATCAGCTTCAAAAAAGAAAAAGAAGAGTAGGTTTTTATGCCCCATTTTTCTCTACCTTAAGGAGTCTCAAAGCTGCTTACAATCACCTTCCCTTCCTCTCCTCACAACAGGTGCCTTATAAGGTAGGTGGGGCTGAGAGAGTTCTGAAAGAACTGTGACAGGCCCAGAGGAAGAGAAAAAGAGAAGAGATTGGATTTATACCCTGCCCTTCACTTAGAGTCTCAGAGCGGCTTACAAACTCCTTTCCCTTCCCCTCCCCACAGGTGAGGCTGAGAGAACTCTGAGAGAACTGTCCTTGAGGGAGCACCTCTGATAGAACTATGGCTCACCCAAGGTCATCCAGCAGCTGCAAGTGGAGGAGTAGGGAATCAAACCTGGTTCTCCCAGATAAGAGTCCACGCACTTAACCACTACACCAAATTGGGAAATCCAGTGGAGTGGGGAATCAAACCTGGTTCTCCAGATTAGAGTCCATCACTATTAACCACTACACCACACTGGTATAGTAACCATAGTACCAAAGTCTAACATTTGTCTTACTGAACCAAATTCTTCCATACCAAGAAAAGCTCTAACAATTATATGCTTTCAAACACAACCAGGATTGTTCCTGAAGGTCATTTTCTCAAGACTCTTATGAACTTGAGAGCTATGCATAAGTAAAACAAGTGGTGTAAATGTACTGTACTTCCTGCTACTCTCTCCAATTTATTTTCATGAGAAAATGAAATAATTGTTCCCCAGAGAAGAAAGGCTTCACACATAACAGTGGTATCACACATCCAGTGGCTTCACACATAACAGCGGTTAGAACTCAGATTTATAGAGACACTGTCCGCTGTCATTAAAACACTGAGATTTCTTTAGATTATTTTTAGATCGTATTTTTAGGATACATAATCAACTTTTAGGTACTGTTTTTCATGACTACAGCATCAATCAGGAAATTTCTGACCCATAAAGGACAGACCTCAGAATAAGAAGCAGACTGTATCACGGTCTGCAGTGTGTGCTGAGGCAGATCATGTGAAACACAGCCTTATTTATGACTAACTGATGCCAAGTGAAGACTCTGAGCCATGGTTCTCATAGCAGAAGTTGGCTGCAGATATCACACATCTGGGGAACCAAACCTGGATCTCCAGATTAGAGGCTGCCACTCTTAAACACTGTACCACACTGGCTGTCTGGCTAGTGGGAGGGAAACATACTTGAGAAGTCTTAACCACAGATCCCATGGGGCAGTTGCCCCAGGACTTGTGCTGGGGGGGGGCACACTGAGAGGCTGAATGGCCCTGCAGCCAACTGTTCCAACTGGTACCCTGAAGCACCCATGGCAGGAATCACCACTGATCCCTCTACCTGAGACTGAAGCAACGGGATGGCGATTGGCTGGAGGGTGGTAGGCTCTCCAACTGCCCTACAACTGATTATTCATGATGCCTGAGACTTAGGCCGCACTGGAGGGGGGTGATCAACTGTATGGCAGTCAGGGGAGCTATTGAGCTGCCTGAGTGCGGGGGGGGCATCATCGAGTTTGCCTGGGGCCCCAGAATCACTAAGACCACTCTAAAACAATCACAAAACAGCAGCCTGCTACCAAACCCAAAACCTTGTTTTAATATTAAGTCTGAACCAGGCCAATAGGGCTGGTCCCACATGGATGTTTCGTTCCGGTTAGGTATCCAAACTGGAAAGGGTTTTTCCCAAGCATCTGCAGTGTTGCTCCTGGTTTGACCCGCTTTAACTCAGTTGGGAAACACTGCACTCAACATATGTTCGCATGCTGCAGGGATGGGAAGGTGCACTTTTTTGCAGGTCCTACACTCATTGCCGCTATAGCTATTACCATTTCTTTTTTTAAAAAAAAATAACCAATACAAGCCCTCCATGGAACAGGAGAGGAAGAGCAGCTGTGTAAGGAAAGTGCAGAAAAGCTGCTGCATGGACGCTCTGCTGCCTCTGTAAGTGTCCCTGCATTCGCAACAACAATGAGAACAACATGGAGAATTTTTGCTGTCAGAAAGCAACCTACGTCAAGCATTGCAGGGGGCACCATGACATTTGCTCTGCTTCAAGAACATACATTTACATAATGCAAATTCAGTCTGTCACAGAGGACAGTTTTTAAGCCACTTGCGGTGGAGATTTGTGCAGAACCTGCCCTTCTGAATGGGGTTGCCATGTCCCCACTGCACATGGCACTGCACTAATAAAAAAAAGACATACTCTAATGCAGGGGTCCCCCCAAAGTAGTGACCAGGGGCACCACAGTACCCACCAAAACCTTTTCTGGTGTATACTAAGTGTTTTTAGGAAGCGGGCAAGGCCAGGTACAGCTTTTGCCCAACAAGACTTCTGGTTGGCTGTGCAGATTTTTTTAAAAAACCATTGTTTTGGCAGCAGCTGCCACCACAGCACAAGGACCTTCACTGTGGGACTGAAGGGAAGCTGCAGCAGCCATTTTGTGGCTAGCTCCACCTTTTGTGACAGCCATTTTGTGGCTGTGCCTGCCACACTGTGTCAGAATTCCAAAGGTGCCCACAGGCTCAAAAGGTTGGGAAGCCCTGATCTGATGGATTGCACCCACTAAACAGAATACATTCCATATGGCTCCAAAGAAAGGTGAAAGGTCACCACCCAGAAGAAGAAGAAGTGCACAAATCAGCCTTAAGAATATACAATATAGACACAAAGGGACACGATAAAGGCTGATAAGAACACTATAAGAAATTATACTTATAATTAGTAAAATAGCACACAGGGAAGATAAGGCTGTAGTGGTTCAAGGAAAGTTTTCTCACAGAGATGTATCATGAGGATTTGGAGATGCTGATACAAAGACAGGGGAAACTGCCCCATGAATGAAGAACAGGTCCATAGCCATAGTGGGAGTGAAGACTGGTCCCCATGAGGATATCTAAGCCACCTTCTCAAACTTTCTCATTTTTTTTGTGAGTGTGTGTGTGCTTGCAAGCCCGGGTGTCATGGCGAATTCTGGTGACCCCTTCTGGGGCTGGGATGTTTCAGAGAGGTGGCTTGAAAAGGAACCCGGCTCTGGTATTCCTTGGAGGCCGCCCTTGTGCCCTTAGCTTCCAACAGCTGGCTGGACCGGGCTTGCCTGGGCTATCCAGGCCAGGGCGAAATTTCTCACTTTTTAAATTAGTTTTTTTGTGGTTAGCTGGCCCTTGTACCTACTATGAAAACACAAATTTTCCCCACGGATTCCATAAATCCAGATTCTATAAATATGCCAAATAACATGTTATATAACTAAGTTATAAATGAGGCGATTTATGTTGTTCAATCAATAGAAGAAATTTAGGTTTAATAGAAAAGTATTGCATATATTTCAGTTTCCCCCAAAACTCGGGGGAACCTTCCCTCCCCCCATGACTAGATAATGCCTTGGTCAAAAAATAAAGGAACAAGAGCCACTGCAGGCCCAAAATGAACTGCATCCTTCTAAGCCAACTGGCACACAATTGTAAGCAAGTCTACTCAGAATCCTACTCAGAACTATTCAATGGGGCTTACTCACAGACAACCAATCTTCAGATTACATTGTTGGAAGGATTTAACTCTGTGCAGTGGCTCTGGTCCTACCTGTAGGGTAGGTTTGAGAAGGTGGTACTTGGGGAAACTGCTGTTCAGCCCCTTGGCCTTCGACCTGTGGGGACTTGCAAGGCTCGTTTTTGTCCCCCCCAGGCTTCTAACATCTCCCGAAAACTCTTGGGAGAGATCATCCAGAGATTTGGGCTGGGTTATCACCCAGCTCTTTCTTGCACTCCCAGCCAATCCCAGGGAAGCTGTAGAGACCCTGCACTAGTGATGGATGAGAGCTAATAAACTGAAACATAGCCCTGAAAAGGTGGAGGTTCTACTGGTGGGCAGAATGACTGACCCAGGAATTTAGATGTTTCCTGCTGCACTCCTCCCACTAAAGAAGCAGTTTCGTAGCTTGGGCTGCTGCGGGACCTGAGCCTCCTGCTGGAAAAGCAGGTGGCAGCCACGTCCAGAAACACTGTTGGTCGGTGAACCAGCTGCAGCCTTTTCTAGGCTCTTGTCACTGTGGTGCGTGCCCTGATAATGTTCAGATTAGATGACTGTTATGTGCTGTAATGGGGCTGCTGCTGAAGAATGTTCAGAAGCTCTGGTGGGTACAGAGTGCTGCAATCAGAACAGTGGGTTGTTGGAACCACATCACTCCAGACTTGCTCCACTTACACTGGTTCCCAGTTAGCTCCTGGGCCCAATTCAAGGTGCTGATACTGACCTTTAAAGCCCTATACAGCTTGGGACCAACATAACTTAAGAACCTATCTATTCCCATATAAACTTACCCAACCGCTGTATTCATCTTCAAGGGCCATTCTTTGGGTGCACTCACGATCTGAGGCTAGATGGGTGGCAACCCAAGAAAAAGCCTCCGTGGTCAGGGCACCAAAATTACAGAATTCCCAGTCCAAGAAAATCTATCTGCTAGCCTCTGTCATGGTATTTTGGCAGTAGGTAAAGACTTACCCTTTGCCTGGCATTCCCCCAGTCCTTCCTGTGTATGTGCTTTGTTTCAGTTGTTTTAATATGTAAAAGCAAGCTTATATTTTCAGCAGCTTTTCTGTAAAACTGATAAAGCAGCATTCATTTTTATTGTACAGAGGCCTCTTAAAAAGACATCGTTTAGAACCTCATCATGTCACAATCCAAGCCGTGCACTGAATTCGTTCAGAGAGACACTTGCTGTAATATTTACCGTTTTATTATGTAGCTTAAAACTCTCCGTTGCCTTGGTGCACAAACACGAAAACCATGATCCTGACAACTGTAAATGCAGTACTTGCCATTTTGCATGTGTTCCCTTTTACATACAGGCTATTTGTCCCTGGAATTCTGAATCTGCTCCTTTTAAAATATTTTTCTCAGTGATTTCAGGTTTACATTCTTCTCTCTCACGCTTTGCCTTTCAGAATGAGGAAAAAACTTACCTGTCTGATGCGGGTATTTGCCTTGGGCAATAGGCTGGTGGACAAAACAGATGGTAACTGAGAGCAGCAAAGCTCTGGGAAAGGGTTTGGGATGGAGGAGATTTTCAGTACATCAAGTTCTGTCTCCATTCTCCTGCATTGAAAGAAGAGAACATATGGAGAATAATCACCTACACTCAAATCAGAATTCAAGGGTACAAAACCATAAGATTTTTACACAGTTTCCCCCCCACCACCCTAAGGACTGCAGGGGAAAAAATGCTCACTTTAGGAATTAGTAAAATCTTATCTTAAATTAGTCATTTGTGTACATCTCCTCCATGAATCTGTCTAATCCCATAAAATGGGAAACTATTTAATAAAACAACTTATTTTAAACATTAAAAAGTTTAATTCAGTATCCAAATATGCCACTGTTCCTATTGTGATTTACTTTGATTTACTTTCTTCTGTTTATTTTGATCTTTTCATACCTCTAAGATGGCAAAAACTGAGGTACATGTGTTAAAGTAGCATAGAATATTGTTGTTCACATCTCCCCCCACCCCTGCCCCTTAATAGTGAGTGTATTTGAAATTTTACTCATCGAAAACCTAAGAGCAATCCTAAACAGGTCTACTCATAATCTTACTCCAATCTATTCAAATGATGCTTACTCCCAGGAAAGTGTTTTCAGGATTGCACTGTAAGGCATTTACACTTCTAAATTTCATAAATATGCCAAGTGGTGCAATTGTATATGCCAAGTTATAAATTATGCATTTTATGCAGTTAAAGCACCAAAGTCTCGATGAGAAAATATTACATTTAATTCAGTGCTTCCCAACACACACACCATGTGTGACTGACTGTCAAGGGTTAATGCCTCGAAGAGTCTAAAACCTTTGAGTGACAGGATGTTCAAATGGAATTCAAGGGAGACCATCAGTTCAGAAATGACAGTTGGGAACTGGCAGTTGAAGAAGAGACAGTTTAGCACTGACTGAGGACTGGGAAGGAGGCAAAGAGGAGTGAGAGGATCACAGAAGATCCCCATTCAAACCAAAATGGGTAAATGCTTCTAGTCTAGAGATATAATCCCTGCCTAGTGAAAAGGAAGAGAGTTCTAAAGAGAGCAGAGATCCCTTGATCTCTCTGTATAGAAGGATTTTGAGAACTTGGTTGTATGTTCCTGTCTTCTAAACATAAAGTGTCAGTGAAAGAAAGCTATGCTTGCGAGTTAAAGCAGAAACTGAAAAGAAAGCCTCTCTCCTCAGAGTTTCAAAGACCTTGTGGGAAAGTAGAAATACCTACTTGTTGGCAACATATTGGCTGGATTTAATGTGATTACAAAGTTACCTCAGTTTTTATCATCTGTTCACCTCATACTTAATTCCACCTGGCCTTTTCTCCTCCAAGTTAAATAAAACAGTTTATTTTAAACTTCTAAAAGCCTCTTCTGTGCCATTTAAGAAGCAAAAGATAGAAAGGTGATTTTGTCTCTTCCTTCAAGTTCCCGGGCTGGGCCAGCATCATATAATGAAATGACAGGGTGGGACAGCCATAGACCAACAAATAAGAAGAAAATACATGTAGGGGCTGGTCAGCAAGAAAGAAAGAAGAAACAAAGGGAAAATCCTGTTCATGAGGGAGGGAAGAGGGTATGATCTCCATACTAGGGCTTCTAAATCTCCAGAAATTTTAAATTTCCACCTGAAAGGTTAGAATCTGCTACTGGGCACTCTCGTAGATGGGAGAACTGAGGCCGTGTTTCCCTGTTCCCAGCCCGTCACTCTAATCCCTATATTCCACCAGTTCTCACTGGATCCTCAATATACTAGTGAACAGAAACTTCCACTTATTTGGGGTTTTTTGTTTGAAATTTAGATATTTATCTTCCACTTTCTTCCCCAAGGGACTCTTGTTGTCCTTTGTGTTTATCTCCACAACAACCCTATGAGGTAGGTGAGGTTGAAGAATTGACTGACTCAAGGTCACATAGCAAGTTTCCACAACAGAGCAGGTACTCAAACCTTTGTCTCCCAGATTCTAGTCCAGCTCCCTAACCATTACACCACACTGGCTCTCTGAAATCAGTGTACCTTATTTTCATAGAAACAGCTTTTCAAGAACACAACCATGTTGCTGAATACCAAGAAAGACTTGGAGGTAAGCTCTTCTCTGCAGATTTTACTCTGAAACAACTTTCATGACAGCAACCTTAATTTAGGAGCAAGTACCATTAAATGCAGTACAATTTACTTCTAGATTACTGTATTTACCAGAACTAAAAATCCTGAATGTAAGAGGGACCCCACTCCAAAGAAGTTACACATAATTTTTTTATTACTATAATACTCATATGCGCACGTAAAATGATCCCCCTGCTCTTTTTTTTCTTGACAGCACAACCGAGCAAATAACCTCATTTTCATTTATTTACATTTATACCCTACCTTTCTCCCTAATGGGGACCCAAAGCATGGTTCTCCTCACCTCCACTTTATCCTCACAACAACCCTTTGAGGTAGGTTAGGCAGAAAGTGTGCGATCGTCCCAAGGTCAGCCAGTAAGCTTCCATGGCAGTGCGCGGACTTGAACCTGTGTCTCCCAGATCCTATTCCAACACCCTAGTCACTACACCATGCACTTGGGGTAAATACAATATTATGCAGAAAACCCTGTCCAAAATTACACAAGATTTGAAGTGTCCTCTTTCGGTACTCTTCAGTTTGGGATGGGGGTGGGGGAGAATGTGAAAGCATCTTGGGTTGACAGGATCAGGTTATATATCTAAAAAGCAAACCCCAAATCCACAGAATCTTCCAGAAAAATAAATGCAGGTGATACACAAAACTGAGTAAACGTAAGTTATACCCACATTAGCATCACAGTGACTGACTGGATTCTATGGCATCATTATCATTTAACCACTTCCCACTCTTACTGACCTCTTTACTTCTGAGCTGATATGTCAAGAATGTTGATGGACCATAAGAAGAGTTTCTTCAAAAGAAACTGCCCACATTCCTTGAAGTGTTTAATTTTAGAGAACATTTGCAGAAGGAGAAGTTTAAAGTTGAGTCGTAAGATTCAAGGAAAGCTAATCTTCCAAGCTTGGGTGTCCAGTAATCCACCTTATAGAAGTAGAACGAGACCCTCAGGCAATCTTAATGATAGCTAAAGGACTGCAGCTGGGCCTGTTTACTCAGGAGTAAATCTCACTGTGCTCTGCTGGGCTTACTCCTGTGAATATGAAGCAGCCTCAATTTCCAGAATACAAAAAATGGCAGAGTGGAAATAATGATGCCTCAGTTCACTTCAACAATGATAATCACTTTCAGCCCCCCTTGTATCGTTCCCTGTCAGAAGATTCCTTCATTACCAGCATTATTGTTACAATGGAAACCCAAAATGTCAAAAGTTAATAGCCTTTATTCCCCAAGCAAAGATTGTAAAGGTGAAACAGTGCATATTACAGCAGCCACTGAAATAATAATTTTTACAAAGTGACGCTTACTGTTGTTCAGTTCTACAGAATACTTTTAATCCAATTTTTAAAAAAACTTCCAAAGGTAAATTCCACATTATTTCAGACATCTGTTTAGGTTATCTATGTATCTGTCACACGCACAAACAATTCTAGTGGTTTTGCAAAACCCTCTTCCAAATTGCTAAAAAAAATTACAATGCTTTCAATTGACACCCCTCTGGTTCTGATGCAGGCTGTGAGCAAAAGATTCCCGTTGGAGGTGTAGCTGGACCACACAGAGATCATCTGTTCCAAATTATGCCATGCCTGGTTCCATGTGTTAGTTGTATAGTTTCAGGATTGCTCTACTTTACGCCCTAAAGTTTAGGGATTATTACTAACTTGCACTACTTTCCTTGTTCACCATTCTTCATTGGGGGGGGGTTATGCTTTGAAATTCTGTATATCACCCAAGTGCTATTTCTGGTAGAAAGGCAGACTTCAAAGCTTCTGAACAAATGAAATTTGGAGCCTGGGGCCTTCTGCTATCCAGGGCTCTTTCTACAGGCAGAAGGGACAGGAGAGGGAGTGAGAACTCTAACTGAATTAAATCATCCAGCCCAGAGGAGCCTCATGAGAATTCAGAAGCTAAACAGGGTCGGTACCCAGATGGCAGACCATGAAGGAAGACCAGGGATGTTATGCAGAGGCAGGTGATGGCAAACCTCTGCTCATCTCTTACCTTAAAAACCCCAGGGCTGGGGTCACCATGAGCTGGTTGCAACTTGACAGCACTTAATTACTTAATCTCTCAGAACACCTGCCTCTACTGGATCTGACCATCTAGGCCAGCATCTGGATTCCCAAAGTGACTGGGCAGGGGGCCTGGAGAAGTTTATAAGCAGGACATCACGGCATCAGTCCTCCCCTGCTGTTTATCCCAAGCATCCAGGTCTCAGAGATAGACTGCCTCTGTCCATGGAAGTTCCACCTCACTCACCCTGCAAGGTATTTCAAAGACGCTAACCTCTTCGACCTTTGGGCTTTGCCCCTTTTCCGTAGAGGAGCACGGGCTTACCTGTCTTCCTTAACGGGCACCCGGGCAGGAGACATCCAGGAGGAGAAAGCGAGCTCTCCCAGGCCGCCGCTGACCGCGGAGATTGCGCGGCGTTCCGGCGCCACCCTCCCAGCACCGCTCTGCAAACCTGGCAACCAAGTAGCCATCGTCTCTTCCCCGCCGCCGCCGCCGCCGCTCTAAAGGACCATCCTCCACCGGCAGCTGATCACGCGGCCGGAGAGTCAGCGGGGATCGGAGCTGCTCTGCCGCGGAAGCTCAAGCAAGCGCTGCGCTTAGGCACACCTTCGTTACTGCGGGACGGCAGAAGCCCCACGTGCGGCCTGTCGGGGAAGGGGCGGAGCAGCCGGGAAAGCCGCCAAGGTAACCCCCCCCAAGCCGGCATTTCCCCCGCCCCCATCCGAGGAAGCGCCGATGGGTGTGGCCGGGAAGGGATCCGGTTGAGGTGGGATTTTCAGGGGCGTAGCCAGGTCTTCTGGGGTCTGTAGAGGTCAGCGTGTCTTTGGGGTGGTTGGGATCACGTACGGGATCTGCGGGGGCCCAGAATCTAGATCCGCTCCGGATTCATGGAGGCAGGCTGCATTTTCCAGGCTAAGGAAGCTTTGCGCAACCTAAAGGGAATGATGCTTACTGGCAAGCAGATCCCTCTGAGGTTAAGAGGACTCTTTTCCTGGTAGGTGAGTTTAGGACTGCAGTCTGTCACCGCGCCTGCAGTTCTGAACATACTTACCAGAGACTGGAATCCGTCTTATTCCACTGAAGAGACTTTCTTCCAGGTATATTTAGGATCTGCAGCCCAATGAGATATTGATCTACTCAGAAGTAAGGTACTCCAAGTTTAATTGTACTTATTCCGAGGTGTGTAAATGTGCAGGCTTTGTTGTCTTGAGTATCTGAACTTGAGGGCATTTTTGCACAAAAAGGAGTGGTGGTTGAAATTATGTATATACATAATTTACATATTTAAGCACTACTACACGTTGTCATAAAAGACAGATATAAAACTCGATCAACCGAATCCTTAAAGTTGATGACAAGGTTTTTGGAAATGTATATTGGATGTGCATCACACACAAAGCCTTGCCCGTGAAAAGGGTTTCCTACTTTATTTACAACCTCTGTAGTCCACCTTTCCCAGGAGGGCTCAAGGCGTATTACACCTGTTTCTTTCCCATAATGCTGAGCTGTGGTCCTTCGGCTAGCATTAAGTGGAGAGACCCCTGACTATGGCTGCAACCACACACATTAAATAATCCATTTTCAGTGCACTTTCGAATTGGATTTTGCCAGTTCACACAGTAAAATCCAGTCAGAAAATGCCCTGAAAGTAATTGAAACTGGATTATTCAGTGTGTGTGATCACAGCCTATATGCCTCCGACATGCAAGTAGTGCCGCTGATTAGGAGCTGGTCTGTGACCGTGAGCACTCTGATACACAAATGAAACTCCTACAGACTGTGGGTTCCTGGGGGACTGAATGTGGCAGCACTTTGTGTGAAATGCGGAGAGAGAGAGAGGTACTCAGTGTTGCAAAGAATGAGTACGTTCTTCATGGATAGGTTAGTTCAGTTCTTGTGTGGGTGTCAGAGTGCCTCTCTGCTGCTCGTAGAGGATTGAATCCAGGGCAGCATTTTCATGAGCAGTACTTAACACCCGTAGAGTACAACTTTCTCAGCTTCCCTTTCCCTCAGCAGCCCAAGGTGCCTCCCAAAATCCTGTTCCTAAACAGGGTTAAAGGGGCATTTTGGGTTCCCACAGGAGGGGGAGGTAAAGCCAAGGAAGTCGCACTCTGTGAGTGGAAGTTGTTGTGCCCACCCTGCCCAGACTCTAGAGCAGAATGACCTAGTCCACCTCTAGGAATGGGCAAAAAGGTTCTAGGTCAAATCAAGCCTCCCTAGAAGCTAAAAGGGCCAAACTGAGGCGATCGTACTTTGGTCACATTATGAGAAGACAAGTGTCACTGGAAAAGACAATCATGCTTGGAAACGTTGAAAGAAGCAGGAAAAGAGGAAGACCCAACATGAGAGGGATTGACCCAATGAAGGAAGTCCCAGCCCTCAGTTTGCAAGACCTGAGCAAGGCTGTTAACGAGAGGACATTTTGAAGGTCATTACTTCATAGGGTCTCCCTAACTCAGAGGCAACTTGGCAGCACTTAACACACACTTAACACAACATCAGTTGGTGACTCCTGAGGGCCCGTGTATCTGCATTCCATAACATGCACAAAGAGGCACATCTAAGCCTTTCAACAGAGAAGTACTATTCTCTGCACATTCCGATGCACATCAGTTTCCCACATCTGCAGCATGAAGATCTTCCTTGGTGCACACTTGGACAATAGTTTAATATTCAGGGAGAAGTAGCAACGGAGTTTGTCCGGGTTCCATTACCTGCTTGTGGCCTTCAGAAAGGAAGCCTCCTAGCTGTGATCCGGTAGCAGGCTTGTTTTCCTAAGGGCTCAAATGTAATCTTTATTTTATTTCTTTTTTCTGTTTTTCCAACCAGAGTCATAAAACAGCAAAGGGCTTAAATGCAAAAAAAACTTAATGATGCACACAGACACAGCCCCATTACGGGGAGGAAGGGCATGCAAGGAGAGGAGAGAGATCATTGCTGTGCTGTAATGAGCAGAGGGTGAAATCTGAAATCCACCCCTTCAACTAGGTTTAAGCATTAAATCCCCACTTTGCCGTGAAAGTGTAGGGCCAGTCACACACTCCCAGGGCCAGCCTGGAGGAGATGGTGGCTAGGGAGCCAACTCATGGCCACCAGCAATGTTTTAGTGGAAAACTGCCCAAAGGCCCGATCCCCCCTGCACTGTTTAAAGTCCTGAAATGGCTGTGGGAGTGGGGCTGTTTTGGCACTTTAAAAGGTGCACGGGGGAGAAACAAGACTGTGGGTCCAATCAGGATGAGGCCCTCACAGCAATTTTCAAATCTCTAAATTCTCCTCTAAAATGGCATTGGTTGGCCACGTATCTGTTGTCATCCCCAGTTTGGCTCTCAACCTAACCTGCCCCACAGAGTTGTTGCAAGGATAAGACAGAGGAAAGGGAAACAATATAAGCCGCTCCAGGTCCCCAACTGAGGAGAAAGGCAGGATATAAATTAAGTAAATAAATTCCCTCTCCCCTCACAGTGTCGCTCCAAACTGAGGGCTCCCTCTCCCGTGCGCCTTTTACAGACAGGTCTGTGATTGGAATCATGTCTAGCCCTCTGAGACCCTCAGGTGGGTTCTGGAGCCCTTGCTGCCTTCTTGTGGGACCTTACAGAACCACCACCATTTTTGTTTTGCTGCTTCTTGGTAGAATCCTGCTACTACGTGTGGACAGAGAGCAAGGATGTCAGGGTTCCTGCCTCTTTTGGCGCCTGCTGAGGGGAGCAGCAGGAAAGGAAGGCAAGGTCATCCAACAGTGCAACAAATACCTCACTGGCTCAAACCCTTGGCTTGAGCCCTTCCACAGAAATAAGGCTCCCATGAGTTGCCTTTTACAGACAGGTGGAGATCTTTGTGATCTCAGTCCCTCCTTACTAGGGAGTAAGTCCCTTCAACTCAGTGGAACTTACTCCTGAGCATGCATGCTGAGGATGCACTGGAAGGCACCTACTTATCATTCCACATGATATATAAAACAAGTTGGCAAGAGAGGCTTCCTGAGAAGGGGATACTGTTGTCGTTTTTAAACGTTTGCCGAAATTTGGTTTTATTGTAATCCATCTTGAGTTCTTTTGAGAAAGGCTGACTATACCAAAAATAAATATTCCCCCTTCCTCCACTAACTATAGAAAAGCCTGGAAAGGCATCCAAAATCACACCTTTTGCCTTTAATTCAGCCTTAGATGGAGAAGGGAGGGATGTTACAAGCTACTTTGGGTCCCCATTGGGGAGAAAAGCGGGGGGCGGAGGGCACAACTGAAGTCCCTAGACAGAAACAAGCAGTCCACAAACTCTTAAGTGATGTGATCTGGTTTTGATTTTATTTATTTATTTTAAAAAACTCCTTAAGAAAAAGAGTTGCTAACTTGTATGCTGAGGATTATTCCATGCAGAGCATGAATAAATGAAGTTAACCCTGAGCATTTGAGCAAAGAGGAACTGTACGCATGAGAAGGGTGTTTGGGAAGTTGCACAAAACAGAATAATAAGGGAAAAACAAAAGTTGCACTTAACCTGTAACTGTTGTTCACCGAGTGGTCTCCTGTGCAGGTACACATTGAGACTGCGTGTGTGCAGGCCAGCCGTGGAAAAGATTTCCACCCCTCCTCCCCCTGGTGCTTTCTTGCCAAGATGATTATGTGACCAGGAAGAGGGTGCTACTCCTTCACTTCTCTGAATGCTTCTGCTGGAGACCCCAAGAAACTAAGGGTACAAAGAGTTCACAGTGAGGCAGGAAGGAGGGATGTGTGCCTTCGCAGAAGACCACTTGATGAACAACAGTAACTGCAACCCTGTTTTCATCATTGTGGCTTCTGTGCAGTCCCACATTGGGAGCTGGGTGTAAAGCTCTCAAAGAAAGAAACCATGGAGGACCGCCTGCCCAGCAGTCATTTAGTGTCCCACATTGACCTTCACCTAGAACTCTCTTATAAGGAGCAGGGTTGTTGTTCAGTCACACAGTCGAGTCCGACTCTTCGCGACCCCATGGACCAGATTACGCCAGGCCCTCCTGTCTTCCGCTGTCCGCTGAAGTTTGCAAGGAGCAGGGAGCTCTCTACAAATGTCCCAACCGAAATACAGGCAGGATCATGGAAAAACAGCACTCTTTTGGAGCGAGCCATGATAGGTAAAGTGGCATTGAACAGCCGTGCACTCAAGACAGAATATGGTAGCCTCTGCTAACCCACAATGGATGGGTTGTGTGAAGATGGTGACCAATCTTTCTTGGAGTCTGAGAGATCGATACAAAGTCGTGTTGGGTCCCTAGCAGAACAAATCCCAAGAAAAGTCACATTCAAGGAAAATTAAGGAGTACACAGTTGTTTGGGATCAGAAACAAGTATAAGGATAGTGTTGTGTGACATGAGGACTGAGAGACAATCCCTGGTAGGGGATCCTGGCCAGGGCATCAGACACCCTAATCTTGTGAAACTTCATGAATGGAGAGGGCATAGGTTAGAACCCACAAGGTCCTCATTCTACAGTTGGAAGAGCTGCATACAGGGAACTGCAAACAATCAAACAGGTTATCTCTATGTTTTGTAACATCTTTAGAACTCCAATAAGGAAGAGGAAAGTTTAGAGAGCTTGAGTCCCAATCAGTGGCCAAAACATAACCAACAGCACAAGAAGCAGGGTCCAAACCTTGTTGTAGCCTCCACTTGGAGGTGCAAGATCTGATAGTGAAGGAGTGGTCTTGCCACTCACGAAAGTTGGTGGCTACCGCTACAATGCAGGAAAAGAGCTGACCAAACTACCAAAGTTGTCAGTGGGTATGAGAATAAGCAGATCTGCACCATAATGATGAAAGCAGTGAAGCAGGTGTGATGTGGCAAAGAAAGGATAGACAGGATGCACCATAAATGAACCTTGTGCAGCTTGCAGCGCAATCTGCCCAGCAAACAGCCCGAGAAAAACCCCATAAAAACAGATTGCCTTGCTGAGGGATTAGAAGGGCATTCCGCAATGACAGGGGTCCCTGTCAGGAAAAGAGCAAAAAAGGGACAGGGCACGGAATGTCCCATTGTGGGGCAAGGCCAAATAGCCCAGGCCTCCAATCAGCATACCTGGGAGTTGGTCTCCATTAGTCAATTAAAACATAATTACAATGCATTCCATGACTATGTGGAGGGTTTGCACTAGAATAAAAGTAAGTTATGTCTAGTGCTCAAGGTGAAAGTAGTGGTATGACAAACTAATTTTGCAGAAGACAAGGAGTCACTGGGAAACACATGCCCACAGCTGGGTCTCCACACTGTAAGGAAGGAGGCGTCTAAGATGACACAAACTTCCAGAGGCTCAGCGTTAGAAGACGTGTTCTGAGAAAATGCAGTGCAGAAAATGCAGACCACTGGAATGGTGCACTTTAGTTCTGTCTCAGAAAGAAAGAAAAAAACAAATCTGAGCATCCCCTGAAGGGTGAAATATGCACCAAAAATACAAATTCTGTTATGGTGTCACATATAGATACGTAAAAACGTCAGAAAATGTAGCAGTGGGAGCCAAATAAAACCTAGCAATCTTAGTAAAATAAGGACTGACCAAAGACTAAAAAAAGCAAAGGGAAACTCAATCAGTAAGATAAAAAGGGTTGCCCTAGAAAGGATCAACAACCAACTATCAACAGAGCAAGGAAAACGATATAGCAGTCTCACATAAGCCACCCTAATTGCTGTATATTTTGTACAACAGCCAAGGCATGTTCCCAATCGTGGGGAATGTTGGAGTTCTACCACTGGGAGCTTCCATCTGCAATGGAATGGTAGAGGGACTATCCGCAGGAATGGTAGAGAGATCAGTGAACAAGACAGCCAAGCAAAAGTTCACAGGCTATAATGCACATAATTAGATGATCTGGACCTGAGCCTTTTCAGGTGCCTTCCTTAATGCATAGAATAATTCACAGTAAGACCCTTTTTTCCCCCTGACCCGGGGGTAGTCCTGAACGGAATAATCCAATTAATGGGAGACAGGCAACCTCGCTTCAGAGGAGAGGTGGGAAGTGACATAGGTGTGAAAAGAACTGTAGGAAACCCGGGAGTGGTGGACAAGACAGCAGACCAGAGAATTTTTTTTCTTTCTCTTGTAGAGTAAATCACCGTAGAGGAGAGATGAAAGAATTTAAAGGATTTTTGGCGAGTCCAATTACCAGAGACTTTTTCAGTTGGAGATGCCAAGTATCGAACCTGGCATCTAGCACATGGGGAAAAACAAGTGCACAACCCTGAGACACCGTGTTATTTGAAGGAAGGAAGGAGGGGTGACTCTTAAGCATCTGACAGCAAGCCTGTTAGTCCTCACAGAGTGTTATCCAACTGGACTGAAGAATTCATAGCCTCTCTGTGGTCATGTGGCCGGCATGACTAGATGCCGAGGCGCAGGGAATGCTGTTACCTTCCCACCAAAGCGGTACCTGTTTATCTACTTGCAATTTCTTGCTTTCGAATTGCTAGGTTGGCAGGAGCTGGGACCAGAGACGGGAGCTCACTCCGTCATGCAGCACTTGGGTCTCGAACTGCTGAACTACTGACCTTCCAGTCTGCAGTTCAGAGTCTTAACCACTGAGCCACCACAGCCCTAGCATAGACTAGGGCAGTTTAAAAAGACTGAAGGAACAGATTTATCATGTACATCACCAGCATAAATTGTGAGATACATCAAGTTCCCTTCAAAGGAGATAGTGAAAGGGCCATATTGGCCTGTTGATTCACAACTTAAAAGGAAAGTGTGGCTAAGAAATCCCGCTTCCCATCCAGGCTAACAGTTAACAGCATTATGAAGTTTGAGTCCAGTGGTACCTTTAAGACCAACAAAGTTTTATTTTGGGTGTAAACTTCAATGTGCATGCATGCTCACTTCTTCAGATACGTTGAAACAGAAGTCACCATTACATATAGGTAGAGTATGAGGAGAGTGTTGGCAGGAAGGACCAATTTGAGTCAAGACGCACAAGTAATTGAGCAGTAAATATAGCTAAGACTGGATGAGGGCGATTTGTGAATGGCAGCAAATTAGCATACAACATAATAAATAAGTTTACAACAGATGAGAGAACTGAATGATATTAGCATGCGTAGGGAGATAAGAAACTGATATCTCTGTTAAGCCTTGGGGGTTCCCTTGTCTTGCGTGTTGTAATAACTTGTAAATCAGCAATGTACCATTCTAGTCTGTTTCTGAAGTTCCTTTGCAATATAACAGCTACTTTGAGGTCCCTCACTGAATGTCCTGGAAGGTTGAGGTTATCCTATAGGTGTCTCAGTTTTGTGACTCTTGATGTCAGATTTGTGTCCATTTATCCTTTGGCGTAGGATTTGACTTGTTTGCCCTATGTAGAGAACTGGAGGGCATTGTGGCATTTCATGGCATATACAATGTTAGAAGATGAGCAAATGAATACTGAGATGTTGTTAGGTCCAGTGACTCTGTTGACTGGTTGAATGTGGCAGCAAGGTTGGCATCTGGGTTTATTGCAAGCTCTGGTCCCAGTGTCCATGTTCAAATTAGATGTTGTATTATTGTGGGTGAGGAATTGTTTAAGACTGATTTGTTTATAACAAGGTTTGCCCCTCAGTACTTATGAAAGAGAACTGTCATTATCCAGGAGAGGTTGTAAGTTGTTGATGATCTGTTGAACTGTTTTGATTTGAGAGCTGTATGTGACCACTAGTGGTGTTTTGTTATTGTCTCTTTTGGACCTGTCTTGCAACAGGTTTTCTTTAGGTACCATTCTGGCTTTTTAATGTTACTTGACTTCATCAGGTGGATATTTTAGTTCCAAAGAGGTTTGTTGTAGATCCCTCAGGTGAGAATCTCTGTCTGTAGGATTGGAACAGTCCATATATGGCCTCCCTGAGGTGTTTGTCAGTCTGTTAACTACTGGCTATGGCCAGGAACCTCCCACAACCAGAAATTTCTTTATCAGCTGTGACCACCATTTTAATATTTATGATGATGTTTTAAATTTGAATGTTATTGTATTAGCTAATATATTTTGTATATATGAAGTGTTGTTACCAGCCCTGAGCCCGCCTCTAGGAAGGGCTGGCTATAAATGTGAATAAATAAATAAACAGATGCAGCTGTAGCGTAGAGCCTGGCTGTATAAAATGGATTGTTTGGTATGTTTAGCTCACACTCTGCAGTGGCTGGATTAGAGATGAAGTCCCATTTAAACTGCAAGCCATAAAGCACAGGAGAGATGACCAGTGAAATCAAGCATATATTTGCTAAAGGATTGTAGCAGGGGCTGTAACAACAGCTAACAGAGAGCCAGTTTGGTGTAGTGGTTAAGAGCCGCGGACTCTAATCTGGGAGAACTGGGTTTGATTCCCCATTCCTCCACATGCAGCTGCTGGGTGATTATGGGTCAGTCACAGTTCTCTCAGAGCTGTTCTCTGAAGAGCAGTTCTCTCCAAGCTCTCTCAGCCCCACCTACCTCACAGGGTATCTGTTGTGGGGAGAGGAAGGAAAGGAGATTGTAAGCCACTCTGAGTGAAGGACAGGGTATAAATCCAATCACTTCTTCTTCTCCTCCTCCTCCTCCTCCACTTCCTCATGTCAAAGACTTTGCCCTAGGGGGCAGCTGTTTTGAGTAGAACACATAAGATGTCACTTTAAAAGATGGGTATAGAGTTTATCTTGCTCCCCAGTAGTGATTCAAGAGCACCTTATAACATTTTATACTTTTCCATTCCATCCTCACCAGCACCCTGCAAGGCAGGACAGGTTAAGAGAACGTGATGGCCCAAGTTCACAAGCTAGTTTTCAGCCAGAATGGCATTTGAACCTGGGTCTGCCAGATCCCACCCCGGGGCTCCAACCAATAGACCACACTTGGCTTTTGCTACAAATTGTTTCATATAAGAGTGACTCCAGAGACAGTTGGAACGTAGTCAGCATATGAGCTCTCTCCCAGAAGCAGCAATGAGACTGAGAACCTTGGCAGGAGGAAGGAAGTGTGGACATACATGAAACCAACGGGGGGAAATTGCCTACAAAAAGATTGGGTTTAGAGGTGCAGGTTATTGTTATTGAAAGCAGTAGCAGCTAAGGAGCCCCCAAAATGATTGATGGTTCTGAAGGCAACCATGGAACTAAGAGGACTGGCAAGCTGCTTGGGCTTGCCTCCAGAGAACATACTTGGTGATCACTTCTGAGTTCCCCATGGAGATGGCAACAGCAACCCTTGCCTCTGCTTGAAGCAGCACCTGGGCTCCAGATTAAGAGTCTGTCGTTCTTAACCACTACACCACACTGGCTCTCAGAACTAGCCATTAGCAAGAGTGCTTGAAGCCAGGACCACTAGAGAACTGGTTCTGAGAAACCCAGGTTCAAGTTCCCACTCTGCCATTCAAGCTGGGTGTCCTTGGGCCAGTTACTCTCTCTAGGCCTCACATTACCTCACAGGGTTGTTATTGTGAGGATAAAAATGGAGGAAGGGAGAACAATCTTTGGGTCCCCATAGGAATGAAAATCAATATCTAAATAAATTTTTTTTTGGGGGTGCAATATCATATGGGAAGGAGGAAAAAAGCCAACTTGGGAATTGCTTATCAACCCAACCTGTCCTCTTGGCTGGCTTCAGAATGGTACCCACGTGGCTGCTTAATGTTAAGGAGATGAAATTTCCCCCCCATGTCTGGAGTAGGTTGTACAAAATACTAACCTAAATGAACAAGTGGTTTAATTTGGCAATTCCTTGTAGCTACCTTGAGATCAAAGAGATAAGTATCTATCTATACATTTAATGAATTAAATATTTTATTACAGCTGGCATTTAGTAGTCAATATTAATAGCCCAACAAGCGTTCAAAGTTTTACCATCTGTTAGACTGCTTTGATTACGTAACCCAATATTTAATGTGTTACTTTATTGTTAAGGTGGAAACTAGAAAGTTCTCTATGAACTTCATATATTATTCTTCATAAATCGCAGTTCTGAACATGGGCCAAAAAAGAGCAACAAGGTATTTTTTTTAATGTATCACTAATTGTATTTTGCAGAATAAATCCATAAAAATGCTGGGGGTGGGGGGAGCCCTTCACTGTTACACCATTTAGAAAGCAATGACTTTTAAAGCTAGAACACACACAAGGCACCATCTCTTATATCCCTCTTCTCTCAGATGCAAATAGAGATTCACCGTTTGCTGCTTTGCAACACATTGCAAATGTTATGAGGCCAGATAACATCTAAGTGTTCTGTGTAACATATTTTACAGCCACACAGATAGCTTTAACATAATAAGTCACAGTACCGTGCATGTCTAACATGCCTCATGTCAAGGAGATGCAACCACGGCATTACAGCAATAGGACTGGGAGAAAACGCCACCCTGAAGTCCTTGTACGAAAAATGGGATCTACAAATAGATTTGAGGCAGTTGGATCTAAAGCTGCTGTTCTGTCAGTGTCCTAGCAATTATACAATTTTTGCCCCTTCTCATTGCATAGCCATGCATTGCCCTCTCCACACTCTCCCTGAAGTTCCCTTGACCCTAGAAGCGGAATATCAAGATGCCCAATGAGCTGCAGCAGGAGGGGGAACACTGCAAAGTCCACCAGCCTCACTGCTACCAATGAAGCTTTGGATCCAGCCCACAGACATTAGAGGCCTATGTTTTGTTTACACTAGTAAATATTTATCTATTCCTTTATTTTGATTTATAGCCTGCCCTCCCCGCATAGCAGGACGAGTTCCATCATATAAAATGAACAGTCACATTAAGTATGCAAAATAACAGTTAAAGCCAATTAAAATACATCAAGATTAAATACAAATTGTAATTCTGATACTCCCAACCCAGAGCCTCAATAGATGAGATCTAACACAAGTTGGGGTTCCAGATGGTTACTCAGATGTGGGTCAGTGGAGGGGAGGCTCAATAAGGTGTGGACGCCTGCTGCCTCAGCTAAAAGCCTGACAGAGGAGCTCTGTCTCACAGGCCCTGTGGAACTGTAAAAGGTCCTGCAGGGCCCTGATCTCATATGGGAGCTCATTCCACCAGGTAGGGCCAGGGCCGAGAAAGCCCTGGCCCTAGTTGAGACAAGACAGACGTCCCTGGGGCTGGAGGGAGGGACGTCTCTGGAGTGTTGTACACTATTTCCCTGAACTAGATGAGCTAGGCTAGCCTAATCTTGTCAGATCTTGGAAGTTAAGCAGGGTTGGCCCTGGATGGGAGACCACCAAGGTGGTCCAGGGTTCCTGCACAGAGACAGGGAAAGGCAAAGCACCTCTGTTCATCTCTTGCCTTGAAACCTCTACAGGGGTACCCTATGTCGGCTGCAACTTGATGGCACTTTCTACTACGCATACTATTTAATCACCACACCTTAACCTGCCATTGGTCTACCAAAGTCAATCTTGTCTACTCTGACTGGCAGTGGTTCTCCAGGGTCTCAGTGAAAGGCCATTCAAATCACTCACTACCGGATCCTTTCAAGTAGCGATGCCAAGGACTGAACCTGGGGTAGAGATGAACACAAACCAAACCACGAAGCAAAATTTGCCTCCCTGCCTGTTACATCTTGGAAATATCTTTTAGTGGTGAGCTGGGAGATTTTAAAGGGACTGCACAAGACAACCCAAAACAGCTGAGTGGTGGAGAGAAAACTGCTCCCCTTTGTTTAGATGTTTTTTGGGCTTTCTGTAAACCCTGTTTAAAGAGACAGTGTTCCCTTTCAATGGGGTTTGCAGGGCCATGAACTGGTTCTTTTTGCGAACTAACCTCCTGGTTTATAGTTAGGCCACGAACCACGAACAAAACCAAACTGCATTTTCCAGTTTGTGCCCATCCCTAACCTGGAAATTTCTGCTGGCCAAGCAAATGTCCTGTCACTGAAATGTCCTTCCCTAAATGAAGCTGCCTTATACTGAATCAGACCATTGGTTTAGCAAGGTCCATCTTGCCTAGTCTGATAGGCCGAGGCTCTCCAGGGAATCAGGCAGAGGTCTTTCACAGGTCCTACTACCTGATGCTTTTTTAGTTGGAGATGCTAGGGATTGAACCTAGGACTTTCTTCACACAAAGCAAATTATCTGCCACTGAGGCATAATCCCTCCCACGCAATGGGAAGGCTGTAATTTTCAAATCCAAGCATCCATTCAGGAATAATAAACTCAGAATAAATACAACTACCGGGATGAATATAATCTGCTGGATCTTTTCAGTCCTGAAAAATATCTGAAAACAGCCTCTCTGGAAGATGAATTTCAAGGAGAAGATATAAATACATAACCTTTATATCCATGTGACCTATAACTTTTTGGCAAACACCACCACAGTACAGCAAAGAGCTGAGATTTCTTGGTGTGCTATGATCCTGCTTATAAGTAGAAGCACTTGGAAACTGTTTGTGCCCAAGTTTTGTAGCAACTGGGGGGGGGGGAAGGGTTGTGCTGGAGAGAACTTGTGGGAGGCGGAAGAACTATAGGGAAGTGTGTCTTTGTGAAATGAAAGTGGTGAAGAGTCTAGGTCAGACAAAAATTGAGAAGTCAAAGGAAAAGCTGAACTTTTTGCCCAGGCTTGTACATGATTGCTCACCTAATCACCTATGGCATATAACAATAATTTCCAGGTAACTCACAAAGAGGGATTCTTTTGTTTGCAAATTGGAACCTAGCTGGGGGAGGGTGTTCCTCTTAAATGGGCAGAATTTAATGTATATCTGTGAAACAAATCAGGGTAACCCAGCATTACTCTAGGATATACCTGATGGGAACTTATTGGCAAGGCTGCAATTGGAGACTGCGGAGGAAAGGATTTAATCGAGTACACATGCCCAGGGTTGTTCACAATAGATTAGATCCTAGCAACTTTCTGCTGGTGAAAGAGGCAAGGGGGAGGGTCCCCTTTGGCCATGAAAAAGGGTATACTAGTGTTCTAGTAAGGAGGGGAATTAAGTAACTTTCAGAGAAAAAGCTGTCTGGATCCAACCCACTGAGTTGTATTCTACCCCAATCCACTCAGCTTTCCAGCACATTAAAAGAATTAAGACATCTGAACCTGTCCTTACTATGGATTAGCAGAAACAAGGGTCAAATTTAAAAACCAGAGTTAACCATTTAGAATAGGACAAGTGGGGACCTGCAAGAAACTTGCAGGGCGGCTATCCCATTCCCCCCACCTTTACTTCCTCTTCTCTCCCCTAACCTCTCTCACACTTTCTCCCTTTTGCCTGAACCTGGCTTTCACCTACTTTGCCACCCTACTCTGAAGCTCTAATTGCTGCACCACAGTGGCTTTCATAAGGTGGCTATTGTTGAATAGTAGCAAGTAGCCAAGCCTGGTTGTTTCATGCTAGACAGGTGGTATCAAATCACCCAGATAGTGCTGCCAGATATATGGTTGCCAACCACCCGGTGGGGCCTGGAGATCCCCCAGAATTACAGCTGAATGCTGGACAACAAAGATCTGTCTCCCTGGAGAAAATGGCTGCTTTAGAGGCTGGACTCTGTGGCATTATATCCACCTGAGACCTCTCCCTTCTCCAAACCTTGCCCCCCTCAGTCTCCATGACAAAATCTCTAGGAATTTCCCAACCTGGAGCTGGGAACCCTTGTCAGGCCCCAAGGATCCCTCCCTCAAAGGCCAAAATAGGCCTGGAAAAGGTCCTTCCTCTTCCGGCTGCTTTTTACTGACAGAACCAAGCTTGGAGTACTATGGTTCCTGAGCAACAGCCCCTGAAGGAATCCATTTTTAAAGCTACAAGCACTCCCTTTTATCATTTTCAGCTTTTTAAAGCTGCCTAGTGTATTTTAAGATTTCACATTTTTCTGCCAACCTGGGGCTCTTTTCAGGTTTACAGAAAGATCTGTCTTGCCTGTTTACAGCTTGTGTCACAGGATTTAAATATCCAAAGATATCCTGACTTCACTATTAGAATATAAGATGGGTGGGACAGAATGAATGAGAACATGGTTTACAGGCTGTGAAGAAATACCTTTTTCTTGAAGGTTTGAACTGAGCAAAACCTTCACTTCGAGTTTTAAGGTTTTTTCTCTCTGGGCAGAGAACGGGCATAAAGGGCCAAGTCAGTTCAGTTACTTTGCAGACTTACCTCAGCCCACCTTCATATAAATACTAATAGATCTAGCAGGTGAGATAATGGGTGGGTCAAACTCTCCCCCTTTCCCAAGCAGGGAACAGAGATTTGGAGGACTTTAGACTAGAAAGGCTCCAGGAAGAATCTCCAGAAAAAGCTTCTCTGACCCGGCCTGACCTGGTCAGTGGGTGGGGAAAAGACAGTTGATCAAACTCAGGGGAGCAAGGAGGAAGATCTCTTTTTTGTGCTGAATCCATCAGAGCAGAGCAGACAGAACTCTTAACTGAGGTCTGGAGGCAGCAGCCATAACCATGTGCTGGCCTGGTCAGCTGGAGGAAGGTGCAAAGTAATGAAAACTCTGTAGAGATCTGTAACTTCCTAAGCTAAGGAGCCTGTCCTATACTTTAACATCTGATGGGGCATGTATAGAGAGAGGAACAGAGGAATTGCATTTTACCCATTTCTTTTGAATCCCTTGCTCAATCTGGAGCTGTGCCAAAAGTATGCTTGTGAACATTTTCTCTATAATAAATTTCTCTATAACTTAAGAACATAGGAGAAGCCAATGTTGGATCAGGCCAATGGCCCATTCAGTCCAGCACTCTGTGACACAGTGGCCAAAAATACCAGGTGCCATCGGGAGGCCCACCAGTGGAGCCGGGATACTAGAACCCTTCCCATTGTTGACCCTCCCAAGCACCAAAAATACAGAGCATCACTTGCCCCAGAGTCCCTATCTATACCTTGTGGCTAATAGCCATTGATGGACCTCTGCTCCATATGTTTATCTAATTCCTTCTTGAAGCCGTCCATGCTTGTAGCCGCCACCACCTCCTGTGTCAGTGAATTCCATGTACTAACCACTCTTTGGGTGAAGAAGTACTTCCTGTTATCCATTCTAACCCAACCACTCAGCAATTTCATTGAGTACCCAAGAGTTCTTATATTGCGAGAAAGGGAGAAAAGTACCTCTTTCTCTACCTGCTCTATCCCATGCATAATCTTATAAACCTCGATCATGTCACCCCTCAGCCGTCGTTTCTCCAAGCTAAAGAGCCCCAAGCACTTGTGCTGGTGGTGGTTCTCTGTACCTCATAGACCTTCACCATCTTGGACACACTTTTAAAGGGAGCACTAGGAGGAAGGCAGTCAGTTGGCAAGAGCTATTCCTCCAAAGATGCACAAGACAGTAAACTGTCCCTGTGGTGACCAGGCACTGGGCAGTGGGAGACACAGAGGCAAGGCCTCAGAACTTGGCAGGAAAGCTGGGAGTCCTGACCCTCCCAGTGAGCAATTGCTTACAAAGATCAGGTGGTGGCAATGGTTACCGAAGAGAGAAAGAAAAGCTTCTCTAGGTGTTGGGAAAACCTTAGAGGGCAGGGTAAAACAGGGCCTGCGGGCCAGAGTGGGCCTGTTCTGCCACACAGGCTTTCGGAGTATTTAGAATGTAAATGCAATGGTCACATAGCACAAAATCAGACCATTTTCCTTAAGGAGTCGCCAGCATAAAGAAAAGTCAAGAGCCAGACTTGTTCCAGGAAAACCTTTGAAAGAACTTTCAGTACATCTATGCAACTGCATTTCTTCACATATCCATGTGTGTCTAACTATACATGTTCTTTGCTATAGTTGGGCTTGTCCATGGGATAGATTAACAGAACATTTTAAAAAATCTAAGACTTGTCTGTCAGTGTCTATAATTCAGAGAAACATGCAGGTTAAACATACATTTCTCATCTATACAGAGGCATGCCTTTTGCCACTGATACATTATGAGCCTTTTAAACAAGGAAGGAAAAATCCCAAATAAGTTTGTGCCATAAAATGGGAAGCCAGTAGTTTGAGAAAAAGAGATCAACAGTGCATGTAGAATCTCTTAGGCACACGTAAATGGGCCAGAAATGCAACTGGAAAACACTCTAGCGTATTCTTCCTGGCTGGTGGATGTCTCTTCAATCATCAAGGTCCTCAAACCAAAATTTAAAGAGTTTCTGAAATGCACAATTCAGTTGCTTTGTCTCTTACAGTATAAAAAAAGCTTAGTTAAATACTCTAGAATTGTTGGGATGTGGGAGACTACTGATCAACCAGAACTGGCTGCTGGGAGGGACCATGGCCCAGTGATGGAGCATCCGCTAGGCATGCAGAATGTCCCAGGTTCAATCCTGGCATCTCTAGTTAAAGGGCCAGGTGATGTGAAAGACCTCTGCCTGAGATCTTGGAAAGTCATTGCCAGTCTGAGAATATTTACCTTGATAGATCAATGGTCAGACTCAGCTTCATGTGAGTGTCCCAGATGTTAGTCTTTCACACTCCCACCTCCAAAATGCTGGTGGCTAATAGTTGCAAGGTTCTGTGGTGTTCCTACTGTAGGAGCTCCCTCCTGAAAGAGCACCTCAACAAAACAAAACACTGGGCAGAACACACCACTTTCCTCAGGAAAGGTCCTGGCAGGGGTCCCTCCCTGTTGAATGCTGGCAACGGGCAAGGACAGAATGAATTTTCCAGCATCTGCCTATATGACCATGATCCCTGTCAGGGTCTGCCCAGAGGCTGGCAGTGCTGCAGAGCCAGCTGGGTGGGGCACAGCAGGCTGTAGTAGAGCCCATGCTTTATGAGCTCTGGGAGAGGCTTGCCAGGAAGCACGTGAGGTAGGCACGTTAATGGTAACTCTTTACCTGTAACACAACATAACTCATAATCTGCCCTCCATGGTACTGAGAGCAGTTCCCTCACTGTTCTTCAACTTCAGCCAGCCAGGCTGTGCTGCCCATTCCTTTTAAAGTCCCACCCACATGTGGGCAGCATATGGCCTCTTAACCAGCTCCCCATCTCCCTAGGTTCTACACAAGTGAACCAGATAACTACCTACTGGCAAGGCCACACCCATCCCACAGAGCAGTCGCATCCCCCTTGTATCATGCTGGTGAGGTGGTCTTGTCACTCAGCTATCATGACCATCTCACCTCCGCTGGGTAAACTTCCATGGCTGAGGTCCCAGTCCCTTATTCCCATAGCACCCCCCCCCATCACTGAGAGTATTACCATAATTATCAGTATAAATATGGAACCATTGGCCCAATATTTATTTCCAGCATATGATCTGGACACACTATATAGTAATACGTCTTTTCTGTATAGTTATTCTGTTTGTTTCCTTGCCATCAACAGCATTTCATTCCTGGATAAAAACCATTATTTAGGGCATATATGAGCAGAAAAGGCAAACCATTTGAGGAACTTCACACATCAAAGCGATTCAGCATCTTTTCAACATGCCATGGTTCAGCTTTTAAATTCAATGTGAGATTCAGTTGTGAAAAGGAAATCCAAATATAGATTCTAGGAAATATAGGAGAGCTTCTCACTTCCGTGCCTCCCCCCCCCCCGCAATTATGTCAGAAGTAGAATCCTGTACTATTTTTGTAGATTAGCTCAAACAACTGAGGGAATTTTTAATGTGCTGTTTTCAGCATATTACGTATCTCAAAGCAAGACTGTATATAACATTCTTCTAATAACGTTTGGTGCATAGTCTGATACTGTTAAACCATGGATATGCAGCAGAGTTATCTTTATTTAAATCTGTGCTTTAAGCAACAGAGTACAACCAGAGCCACATTATTTTTTGAAAGGCTATTTACAGTTTATTACTATATAACAACAGAAAAGCAAGGTTAACAACTGCAGAGTATCTTATTTCCTTTCTTTAATTAAAAAAAACCCAGAATTTAACATTGGGAATCATGCTGCAAAAGGTAATCTAGTAGCACCATCCATGGAAATTGGACTGTAATCACACTGACAGGTATTTAGATGTGTTTTGCTTTGGCAAACTGTCATTCTGTGACAGAATGGTAAGTGGTAAAAAATCAGATGGGAAGAATGGAAAAGGTAGCTGCTGATCTTCGCCATCTTGTATTTACAGATCTTATATACAATTCATCCCTGCTGAATTATATAGCCCAGCTTCTGAGAAAATACGTAAGGGTCCAGGCTGCACATGGGTGAATTAGAATTTGGCTGTAAATAACACAGATTATTACTACTGGGACTGAGAGTTCAAGCCTTATCTCCAGCACTTTGAAAAACACAGTGCTACTTACCCAAAATTCCAACCCCAGAAGTCTTCAGTTGAAAAACTTTGATTAATAATAGTTTTTCACAAATTGAGCCAATTTTCTTTTGAAAAGTGTATTTCTTCTGTCATGGCTCAAGTGGGGTGTCACCTGACGCTGCCACCACTCTGGTTCCAGGCTCCTCTGAGAAGGCCCAGAGCACCCTCCCAAGCCTTTAGACATCCCTTTTAGCCGAAATAAGCGTGAGGACCAGGCAGAGTGAACAATGAAAATGGTTTATTTTACAGGAGGTAAAACAAACAAGGTGCAGGAATAACAGTAAGTGGGTGAAAAGAAATCAAATGCCCTAATGCGTCTAAATATACTGTCCCTAGCTCACTATAAGACAGGAGGGCCTGGCGTAATCTGGTCCATGGGGTCGCGAAGAGTCGGACTCGACTGTGCGACTGAACAACAACAACAGCTCACTATCTCAACTGGCCTTAGACTACTCACCCTAACCTCAGGATGGAGGTTTCTTCCCCACAGCAGCCTTCCTTCAGGCCCTGTTCCCTGGGAATAAGAACAGCTTCTCCTCTTGTAGCAGTTCTTTTATTCCCCAGCCCTCTTCTTCCCTATTGACCAAAATCAGCGCCAAAACTTTCCAAGGCCTTCTGATGCGTGTAGGTGAAGCCTCCCTTACTGCTAATCAGGCTCCCTGGGCCTACTAGGCCTCCAGTGGCACAGCCCAGATCATGACATCTTCATTTACTAGCTTTCATAAGGGAACAGATTCTTTAATATTGCACCTTTCACCTTCCATAGGTAACCCTTTTCCCCAATTGCTATAGTCTCTTCTCATTGAATTAAGCTGCACAAAGACACTTATAAAATAGAAGACTTCCAAGGCCTGATCTAGGCATGCAGCAGAATAAGGTGGCAAAGAAGCACTGAGGGGTCAGGATGGACCATATCACTTCATGGGGTAGTGTAGCTGGTTTCAAAAGTTGCCCTATATTATTTATTCCGTTTAAGCAGAAAACTAGCACAGAACATGAAAGACTAGCCTAGAACGTTTCTCCCTGATGCATTCAGTTTTCATTTACATGGAAGTTATTACATGGGTAAGCTCTAAACAGTGACATTTCCACCTGCATCCAAAATGGTAGAACCAGAGATTGATTTACAGACAAACTAAGTCAGAAATTAAGTTATCCAATTATAAGAAGCCTCTAAACAAAAAGACTAAATTTCAATGTTAGAATAACTCAATTTGAGGGCCCTCTTAAACATGTCGTAATCCACGTTTCAGTAGACTCCCCCCCCACACACACACACACACTCAACTACATGTCTAGTCTAGGCCCAAATTTCCTTTTTAATGAAGGTGTAGAAGCCTAGCTCATTCCACCTTACAGCTAATCCAGACCTGGGAATTGTCTACTTTCTTCTTTGTGCTTCTTTCAGCGTCAATTTATCCTGTATTGAAACAAATGCCTTGAACAGGTTTAGAACTTTTTCTATAGGCCTACTGGCAATGCTACCAGATACATTCCAGCCATCTATTTATATATTTACAGCCTTGCCACATCAGACATTGGTGACTCCCAGCACAATCCTATGCATGTTTGACTCATATGTTTCCCCAGATTCAATTAATATTGTCTAAACCCCCAGAGCCCTAACCTAGATAGCCCAGGCTAGCTCAATCTTGTCAAATCTTGGAACCTAAGGAGGGTTGGCCCTGGTTAGTATTTGGATGGGAGACCAGCAAGGAAGTCCAGAGGCACGCAATGGCAAACCATCTCTGAATGTCTCTTGCCATGAAAATCCCACAGGGTTGCCATAGATCAGCTGTGACTTGGCAGGGAAAAAAATCTTTGGATTTTTCTTCTCTGGTGTTTCAAAGCTGAATTTCCTATATTACTATTCCTGGTGTGCATTTTCTTTTCCATGCTTTACTTATTCCTGTTTTTATTTCATTGTTACCCTTTTCTCTCCTAAGAAAACACGGTGACCCAGTATGAAGGCTCTGTATGGATTTGCCAATTTCACAACCAGTACAGACCTGGGTGGGGGTCTGTGTGTCAGTATCCATGATATAGGTAAAGGTAAAGGTTTCCCTTGCTTGAAAGCCAGTCGAATCCAAATCTAGAGGGCAGTGCTCATCTCCGTTTCCAAGCCAAAGAGCCAGTGCTGTCCGAAGACTTCTCCATGGTCATGTGGCCAGCATGACTAAACGCCGAAGCGCACAGAACGCTGTTACCTTCCCACTAAAGTGGTACCTCTTTATCTACTTGCAATTTCTTGCTTTTGGACAGCTATGTTGGCAGGAGCTGACACCAGAGATGGGAGCTCACTCCATCACGCAGCGTTAGGGTCTCAAACTGCTGAACTACAGACCTTCTGGTCTGCAGCTCAGTGTCTTAACCTGAGCGGCTCCTATCCATGATATAGCTAGCACTTAAACTGGTGATGATTTCAGGAATACTGCCGTGATGCACAGATTGGAGGTATACTTCATGCTGTTTCAACTCTATAAACCAACATCCACCAAAGGAATGGTGACTGAGAGGATCTTCCATATTCAGAGGCATTAAATCTCTGAATCCCAGAGCCAGGAGTCTTACATCAGGGGAAGGTCTCGGCCTCTATGACCTGTTGTTGACCTTCCAGAGGAACTGGTTGGCCATTGTGTGTGACAGGATGTTGGACTAGATCAGGGGTGGCTAAACCGTGGCTCGGGAGCCGCATATGGCTCTTTCACACATATTGTGTGACTCCCAGCAGGGCGGCTGGGGAAGCTAAATATCATTAGCAAACAAATATCATTATCAATATCTGCTTTTACTGCTTGTGTTATTATTTTGGCAGTCTTGTTTAATGTTAATAAAAAGCAAATTTGCATATTTCCCAATAGAAACGTGTATTTGTTCATGTCTTGCGGCTCGCAAACATTTGATGTTCATTCTATGTGGCTCTTACGTTAAGCAAGTTTGCCCCCCCCTGGACTAGATGGACCACTGGCCTGATCCAGCAGGGCTCTTTTTATGTTCTTAGAAGGTATTTTAAAGCAATCCAGTGTTGCAGTTCTGAACAGTATACCTTTCTAAGTCTACAGAAGTCAATGTGCTTAGACAGGTGTTACTCTGTTTAGGATTGCACTTTAAACCACCCAACCAATCATGTAGTAAGCCGTGTTTCCACCTTTTTGCAGTTCATCATACACCATAGTTACTAGGGGGTGATGATAACACTGGTCTTATCCATAGTGGATTCCCTGTGATGTTACAGCTTCTTAAGATGGTCTGGCTCCTAGTACAGCTGCTGCTCCCAAGCAACTCTAAGTACCTTTAAAGATTTCTTTTCATGTGAGAACAACTGGCAGAACTAACTGCACCTTTGACTAGTGAAAGTTATGTTTAAAAGTTTGTGTTTTCTCAGGGATCCCTTTAGTTAACTGTTTGGTATTTCTGCCCAACATTCTGTTCCTACACATGAAACAATGAATCCCAATACAAGTCATAAAACAATATTTGCATTTTTGAATAAAACATTTGATTCGAATGTCCCAAAACAATGCACATCAACATGAATATTTAAGCATAAAACTAAATACAATTTCCTTTTATTTAACAAAACCAAACATGAATTATTTTAGAACACTGCAAATATCCCAGTATTTGCCGCTTGTATCTACAGTTCGGTTGCTTGATCAAAGCGAGGATCACACAGCGATTTCAGTTTACAAATGCAACATTAACTGGACAGGAAAAGATGTAAAAGGAAAGAAGTGCATCTGTTGCTGAGGATTCTGCTGTCTGTGCACTGCTGCTCAATTGCATAGCTCTACCTTCAGTAGCATTTAATTCTGTGGCTGCAGATGGTTATACAAATGATAAAAACTACTTCACTGACATTGTGTGATTATTAAAACTGATTTTACCGTACACAAATCACCACTACCTCTTACTATTTGCAGAGTTTGTTTTTCCTTCCCTATATTTATTCTCCAAAATTTTAAAAGTTATCTAGCCCATAAAAAAATAAGATACTGCTTTTCTGAGTATTGAGAGGAGAAATAGCTATACACAAACATAAGCGTTCTATTGCATTGACCTCTTTACATTATTTGCATACTAGTTCAAATATAATTTTGGCCGTTTTGTGCCGATGCTTCTTTCCCTTGAGAATCTTCAAGTCTTACCAAATCCAAAAATGCCTCTCTATGCCCAAAAATAAATATCAGCAGGCAGAGTTTTCACTAATTCTCAGAGTTGTAGCAACTCCAGTGCTGTTTGTCAGCAAACACTGATTCTCAGATGTATCAACAGTAGATCAGATATTGCTGAACTTAGCTGACACACCCCTTTCTTTGTTCAGCTCCCTCTTTGCTGTCAGATTTGCAGGACAGAAGGGGGTAGGATATGTCACTAAGACCCACCACGGAGCTCTGAATGAGAGATTGATTAATACTCATTCATACCACATTCCCCCCGCCCCCGACCTCTCCCAGGCTGTGTGAATCATCCCTCATCTAGAACACAAGCTGCGAAAGCACTCACAATGCTGTTCGGTCACTTCTGTACTGTTTTATCATAGGGCATGTTCTGTAAGGTGGCATGTTGCGAGGGCCACTGTTGTAATGTGTTGCATCGGTAAGGCACTTTTGTGAGGCTGTTTTTTTGCAGTATTTTCTACAAAGAGTCATACAAAGTCAATAAACTAATTGCTAGAGGCTTCCTATTTGATTCCCTCACTCTGCTGCTAGAAAATACAACATGTAACATCTGAAAATGCAAGATCCAGCCAAAGGCAAGCTCTTTTAAAAGGCCCATTGGTTTTTATTGAAAAAAGTAAATCTATTTAAGCCCCCCTCAATAAAATCAATGAGTTTTGACTTTTGCCCGAACTGTGGCAGGATCTTACCCTTAGCTGTTAAGTGGATAAAGGAAAACTTGCATAAACTGACGTTCTAGAGAGCATCCTGCTAACCTACAGTATTTCATTTCAATGTAACAAACTAAGGCAACAGATGGCAGAATTTTTAAACTTACATTTGTGAGCATCATTATTAGGCAGTTATAAACATTAAGAATCTCATAGGCTGGCATTATACAGCATGTTGCAACACATCATTCAATGTGGTAAATTAACATGTTCGATTATCATGGCAGCAAACTCTTTGCTCCATGTTTTAAGCTCTGAAGCAGCATTTTCAGCTTTAAAGACAAAAAAACATATTGCTATAAATTATATATTCTCTTTCCAGGCCTGAGGCCCCACATGAAGTTTCTGTGCTCCACTTTGACAATATATACTCCAACACATCCCTGCATTTACAAATACTCTTCAGCAATATGCAGTTAACTTTGAAGTAGGTCTATGCCGTGATGATTAAAGTGCAAAGTATTTGGCATGGAATCCTAGTGATTATTGGATCTTGCTTCTATGGCCACTGAGGAACCAAGACTGGATCTCCCATTGATGGCAACAGTATTTAATGGAGGACCAACCTGAAGGAGAAAAAGATTGCGATTAAGGTCAAAAAACAAAGCCAGCCCTGGCTGAACTTGGAGGTCAACCAGGTCCAGAAACTAGCCTTGATCATGTGAAAATGTTAAATATTAGATCTGTCCCCAAACATATCTATATATTTCATGCATCTATATCCTGTCTTTCTGCAGAAGAGTGTGTGGTTTAAAATCACATATGAAGGTTTGAAGCTGACCTACTGAGTCAGACACTGACACTGATGGGTGGCTTTGTGTTGGGCTTGGATTCTTCCCCCTTCTACTACAGATTCCCTGTTTGCTCCCCACACAGTTTATTTGTGACCACTGATACAGTCAATAAGTTTTTTGGCAACTACCAGACTTCCTTGGTAGCATGAGAATTGTGAAGTGGATCATCACTGAAGAAGAATACACTGACTATGGTATCAGTGGCTACTAACCATCACCTAGACCCAGCTATCTTCCAAAAATAAGTGAAAAGTACACTAAATAGTATGACTTTAAAGGGATTTTAAAACCATTTCTTGCTTAAAACCATTTTCCCTATCAACTTTGACAGTTTCATTCTAAATATCCATTACATCTTTCTGTCTTATAACCCATTCTATTTCTATAATTTTTAAAAGTCCCAGCAATAACCATCACACACCCCTTACCCATGAGCTACAGTTCAACTAATTCTCAATGACACAAACCAGTGCACTCCCAAGCAAAGTTACATCCTTCTAAGCCCACTGATTTCAATGTACTTAGAAGGGGCAAACTCTGCTTAGGAGTAGGGTGTCGAAAAAATACTGTACTGGTATTTTTTAAGCTGGATACCAAATGGGACTCAATCTTGGCTATTTGAAATAGCCAAGCCCTAAATTTTTGGGATTTTCGGGGCCACCAGATAGCTGAACTTAAGAACATAAGAGAAGCCAATGTTGGATCTGGCCAATGGCCCATCCAATCCAACACGGTGTCACACAATGGCCAAAAATTCCAGGTGCCATCAGGAGGTCCAGCAGTAGGGCCAGGCTTTTTGTCCCTTTAAATTCCTTCTCCAAGCCATGCAACTCTGTGGCGGGTTCATCCAGAAGGCGAGTGAACTTGCCTCTTGGAGAAGGTGTAGAACATCTAAATGATTGGGAACAATATGCATGAACCATACTAATCAGAGTCTTTGGAAGTTGATTAATGAGAACAGGGGCACTGTTTGGAAGGATTCTTGAGGTTCAGAACATTTATTCCTTGGGAGAAGCTTTATGTGTGGCCATTTGATAGATTTACAAACTAAATGACTATTATGGACCTATGTGTTAGGTACGTGCTTTACTTTTGAAACTGAAAGTATGTTAAAGATTTGATCTTTAAACACACATACATATAAGCCTGAATTCACATGTGTCAGTTGCAGCGCATTCCAGCCCTTCTCACAAATGCACTTTTATCAAGTTTCTGAAATGACCAATGGCCATGTAGGAAGGTTGATTTGCAAACACATTTCAGCCTTCTTGCCCTTTACAATGCATATGTGATTTCAACCTGACAGAGCTGGAAAACTTGACGGAAATATTCTAGAGAAAAATACTTTCAAACTCCTACCTCATTTGACCCACTTGGTTAGCAATTACTGCGGGGCTTTATTCAGCAGGAATAAAACTGCAGCACAAAAGGCCAGAGTTTGGCTCTGCATCCTAACAAGTTATTAAAGGAAAAAAATGTTTGGCAGACTATAGCAGCAATTTTTGCCTAGCTTCTTGAATGCCTGGCAGACACAGAGAGCACCTGACAGACCTTTTACTGGCTTAGCCCAACTTTTCCATTTAAATACAAGTTAAATGTTCTTTCAGCTGCACTTCACACATGTGTGAATCTAGGAATTTCTGGTTTACTGACACCACAGTTTAATCCTCTCTGTGTAGTGGGTCCTGTTTAAAAAAAATTAAAAGCAACATTTTAAAGATACTGCCTGACTTCATCTTCACAGCGTGCTTAAAAATAACTCTGATGCCACACTTTTCTCACTGTAGCTTCACTTCCTCATATTTGTTAAATGGTGAATAAGCATGGTCATTCTCATGAAATGTATTTTAAATACATTAACTGTCTTCTGCAATGGAATAGAACTGAGGGAAACCTGAAATACCTGAATACCTGAACCTGAATACACCAACATGGCCTACATTATTCAATAGTATTTGGTACCAAAACAATTTTAATTCAAACTTTCATTATAGCCACAGATACTAGAATTAATCATACAAAAGCTCCCAAGGTCTTGTTTTCTAAGGCTGCAGGGGAATATGCCGTCCTTGACACAGGACAGAACTTAAGGTGGTTCCTAAACCTCTGTTAAACTGTTTGACAAAAAGATTCCTCCTCATTATACATGTAGGAGGAACATGTAATGAGCACAGAAAAGTATCAGTTTCTTGGAGATGCTCAGTGTTGTTTTTCCTTTTACAATAAAAAACCCCTTTGACTCACATAGCGTGCAACCCAACAAAACAAATACTTCGTCCCCCCACCCCTCCAGTGGCATTTGATAATGGTTCAGATCTAACTTACAGTGTTCTTCTAAGCAGAATTACACCCTTATCAGTCCAATGAGAGTAACTCTGATTAGGACTGGACTGTTAAGGACATTAACTTAGAACTTCGGAGCCAGAACAGCTTGAAATACAAGACTAATTTCCTTTACTGACCAAACTGGTTGGCGCAAAGGCACTAGTAACAGTCTAAGAAGCAAGACATAACTTGGAGGAAGAAACAGGAAGGGAAACATCTAACAGGGCAATGGAAAGCAGGAAGAATAGATGGGAGGAGGCCTGGATAGGACTGCCAGCTCCAGGTTGGGAAATACCTAGAGATTTCTGGGGGTGGAGCATGAGGAGGATGGGATTTGGGGAGGAGAGGAACTTCAGTGGTTCACCTACCAGAGTGGCCATTATCTCCAGGTGAACAGATCTCTGTTGCCTAGAGATCAGTTGTAATCCCAGGAGATCTCCAGCTACCATCTGTAGGTTGGCAAACCTAGGCGTGGGTGATCTACCAAAGGTCTTAGCTAAAGAAGGTGGCACTGGGAAAAGGAACTGAATGAGGCAGAGGTGATGACTTTCAGGGATGGAACTGAGGGAAGGCCCAAATGGCCTTAGTCATTTTAAAGGGTAAGGTGATGGTAGATCAGTAGTGATGGTTTTTTTATCTTCTGCAGAAGCCTACATCTGTCCAGAGTTAGAATTCTATCCCTGGTATAAGTAGGAGGAAAAGGCAGTTGTGTCAATAACAACTTGCAGGCCACCACATTGCAGAAGGCGCAGAATGAGGAGAACAAGGCCAAGCAGAGTTACAGCTGGTGAATTTATGCAGAGTGAGGGGGGGAGAAAGGAAGAGATATCTTATTTATCCAAAGTTTAGATCAGATAATTTTTTAAAAGTACTACTCTCTTTATCATTACTAAGTTATAAGCAGGGGTACAAGAAGGAATTATAGGAGGGAGGAACATTTTAGAAATCTCACCCCACAAAATATCCCCCTCTGGGATTCTAAAAGCTCTCAGGGCCTTGAGAAAGCAGACAACGCTCCCCTTGGCCCTCCCTGGCTACCCCTGTTTTCTCAGTGGGTTTCTGGCGCATACTCAAGGCTCATCAGACATTTTGGGGACTGGGGAAATCTTTTTGTTAGTTTACAAAGTTATATTTTTATACATACCTTAGAAGTCTCATGAGTCTGTACAAACCCCTATTGTTTCTGTGGCCCTGTTCTGTGATCATGATAGGCAACAGCCACTTTTCTACTTAGAACGAGAGGCAGTCATGGAAAATAGGGACAAGATCAACAGCGGGAAATTTGTGGGAGGATTAAATTGTTCATGTCACATAACAACGAGCCTGCATAAAAAGCACTCTGCTCTTTAAAAGACCAGGATATATCTATTCCATCTCAATATGTTATTCACTAACGGGGAGGGGGGCTTTGAAATCCAAGAGGCAGGAAAGCAAGTAATTTTCAGGTGCTAAAAACAATGGTATCACCAGGTTTTTCCAGAGTTTTACCATTTCTCCATAACAGCTGTTAATTAAGGATTATAAAACTTCAAGCTGGTCAGGTATGCCCTACCCTCCATACATTTTATGTTAAATTTATGCTTAAGTGATGCATTCTTTGCACTGCCTTCCGTTAGTGAAATCAAGGACAGTACAGCCCCACGAAGCGTTCACCCCCTAATCTCCTTAATGGCACAACTGAAAAGTCACATTCTCACAAGATTCTCTCATCACAACTAACACTGGTGGTAACTCCTATGGTGATTCTGAGATAAACACTGTAAACCCATTGTCATTGATTTAATGATATGGGGGAGAAAAAGAGCCCTCACCCTTCTCAATTTGGCAGCAGCTTCTCCAGAGCGGATTGCAGCCAGCAAGCTCTGGTGGATCTGTTCTGGGTCAGGGCGTTGGAGTGTTACAGCAGCGCCTTTCCCAAAGACAGCAGTTGTTGGGTGGCCAGATACAGAGCGCACCTGCCGGCTTTGCTCACTACTTGCACAACTGGTTTCCTGTTGAAGTAAAACAACAACAACAACATTGCTCCCAGCAAAGTTATGTCCTTTGTTAGTGCTACGCCCACATTCCACGCAAACATATAAACAGCTACAGACAGCCTGAATCTCCTCCTTCCCAAGAAAGAGCATCACCCTAGTAAGGAGAAGCCCAGCCTGGCTGCACACCATTCAGCAGAGTAGCAGCAGACACAAGCCCTTTCCACACTCTCCTTTTATCCCATGTTCACTGCGGCATCCTCCAAGCAATTCTGCACTAAAATCGAATTCAACCTTCTTTATATTCTGTGTTTTTTCCCCCGTTCTGCATTACATTACCTCCCTTCAGTGGTCATCCCAGTTTCAGCCTGCTGTTGCCCAGGGTTACTTTGACGCTGTTTAGCCTGGACTTAAATTGCCTCGATGCGAATACTGAGAAAATCCGGAGTGGCAGGAAAATGCAGAAGGGACCACAAAGCACTTCCCCCTCCCTGCCAGAAACAACACTCAGTTCAACTGCCAGTTCCCCTGAGACTGGAGAAGAGAGGTGGAAGGACACCCTCTCCTGTGTCACCCAGTCAGAATAGGGACCACCCAACGTTCTCTTTAATGAGATCTACTTCTTAGCAATGAAAAATATCCTGAGCTGCTTCCCCCCACCCCCAGCCTGTTGCCAAGTTTTGTTCTGTCCTAGAAACAGTACATGGACTAGGAAGAGCACCAGAAATAAAGGCATCACCTCAGCAACACAAAGACAAAGCTTAAGAAATAAAAGCCTTAAAAATAAAAGCCTAGAGCAGGTCTTTTAGTTATTTTTTCCCTGGTCTTCTCAAGAATGTGTGAGCCATTCTGCAGCAGCCAGCCAGCTACCAGTAGTTCACGAGCTACCTCTGTTGGGAGACCCCCCCCCCCAAGCTAGAAGAATAAGGGCCACTGGGCAACTGCATCACTTCCATCCAAACAGGAATGCCAGCATGGGGGAAATCAGGCTGCACCAACTGGATATAAATTCTGTCACAATTATTTCCCTTCTCCTTGTGTGCTCTGTCGTTTTAGTTCGTAAGTCGTTGCAATGGGCTCATCTCTGTTGACGTGAGTAGTCTGGGACAGGCATTGCACTAAATGTCCAATGTCATAAACACCACCACAGCTAATACTAATAATATCTGTTTCATTTTGCAAGCTGCCTGGAAAACATGACATTATCCACCAGTTTATCAAAGTGAGACGACATTTTAAAAACTAAAGCACAAAATGGGTGTCTGCCACACAGAAAACCCCTCAACCCGCTGGGTGTTTGGAATTTTTACCTTCTCTGCCATGCTCTGCTTCAACCCGCCTGTTGGACTTTGCAAAGGAGAATAGTTCTTCATCTCAGCATTGGACTTTGGTGAAGGAAGGTCAAAAGAGGACTGTTCCTGTAACGGCTCGCTTGGACTGGTTTTACTGAATGACTGTGATCTCTTAACGGCTGATGACACAGCAAGAGCAAAAGGGGAGGGCCTAGAAATAGAATATGGCTGTGGCACAAAAAAAGTCCTAATAGTTCTAAGGTTTAATGAAGGAGGCGGGGTGGGGGGAGAATTCAGAGGCTGAGACAGTTTTACAGGAGAAGTGGGGACATCTGTTTTTTTCTCATTATGACCATTTTCAGCCTTTTCCTCAACCAACTGGGAAGGAAGGCTGACTGTTCTAGGAAACGGAAAAGATGTCTGATCTGGCGATGCTGGTTTCTTTTCTGCCGCTAAACTTTTAGCTTCATTTTGAGTAGGGCTGCTAACAGAACTACTTCTTGCAATCGCAGATGTTACATAATGACTAGATGCCCTCTTTTGCATCTGCAAATAGAAAGTGCTTGGCTTTGCTGGAGGACTTAATATACTTGATTTTTCATGCTCTGCGGGTGGTGAAAAACTTTTATTTTCTGTGCTTAGTACCAATGGAGCAATTACGTGATCTGGATTAGGTTTGGAATGTTCTGCTCCCAATTTCTTGCCTTGGGCATTAGAGAGAGCAACTGCGGCATTATTACCAACACTGCATGTTTTATGAAGGAAACCGTTCCCCGGCAACACAATTTCTTGTCTAAGCTCAGGTCCTGTTTGATTTGAGGCATTATAGACTTCCGTTTGTGTGCCGAATTCCTGGGAATTCTCATTCTTGGGAGACATGGGCAAAGAGATTGCTTCCTGATCCTCAACAGTGTTTGATTCCCAATTCTTCAGTACTTCCAGAGATTTTGGAGGCACTATTTTATAGGTAGTCATTCCAATTTTGGGTATATAGTCTCTCGTAATCTCATTGGAAGGTTTTGGCTTAGGGGTTGAGCGTTGTTGATAAAGTGGGTAACCCTTTGTAGGAGAAGTAACAGGACTTTGAACAACTCTCTGTGGTAGAATGTCATCCTCATTTGCATGAATATCATTTTGATCGCCACTGGGACTTGCTTTGTCATGTGTAGCTTGTTGTTTCAGAGAGCTGAACTCTGTCAAAGTTCCTACAGTTTTGTGCACCCTGTATAGGAGCTCTGAGGGTTGATTCTCTGGAGTCGATCTGTGCGTATGGGTTACTCCTTTGTGAGTGCTTTGTTTGCTACCCTGAGGACTAGGACTCTCACTCAGTTCAGTCTGAACAAAACTGTCAGCAGATGGGGTTGTCTGAATTGCAGCATCTTGAGTTTTTACTGGCTCCAAGTTGGACTGTTCCAGACCCCCTAAAAGTGCTTGTGGATTGCGCTCCTGATTGATGTCACTTTGATAAGTCTGGCAGTTTGAGAAACTTTCTGCTCCGAGCTTGTTACTGCCTTCCATGTCAGTCTTGCTTTCTTCTGTCATCACTGGAAGACATTTTGAACCCTCTTGACCTTTTGTTAAAAAATGGAATTTTGAAATTAACATTAGGATGTAAGCCTTAATTGTTTTTAATTCTTTTAATAATGCACTGTGCATTTTCATTTAAACACTTCATGGCATGGAACAGGATGGACTTTTCTTGGGGCATCTACAAAAATCCATTAGTACTAATTAGAAGAATTGATATTCTGAGGATCATTGGTGGTAAAACTCCCTTAGGTGAGCCAAACTCAATACTATGCTTACATTAAGTTACAGGAATCATTGTAGAGATTATCAATAACTAAAAGAAGAAGGAAAAAACCCACTTTTGGTCTGTGTCACGATCTAATTTGAGCTAAAGGAAGAGAAACTCACCACTGTTTTGGTTGGGCTGTAGTGCTTCCAATGCTTTGCCATTCCCAAGTGCAGCTTCCCCCTGGTCTCTGTGGCGGTGCTGAGCGCTACAAAACAAAAATGCAAAGATGTCGGAGAGATGTCGGTATCAGTAAATAAACAGAAAAGAGAAATACTATGACTCTTCAGAAGCAAAAGGAACACAACCCCATCCCAAAAACAATAATTAGAGACTGTTAAATAAATCTGGTGTGTTTTTATGTGTAAACAGCTATCAAGTCCCAGCTGATTTATGTGCACCCCTAAAGGGGTTTCAGGGCAAGTGAGAAGCAGAGATGGATGGCCATCGCCTTCCTCTACAGAGTCTTCCTTCGTGATTTCCCTTCCAAGTACCGATCCTGCTTAGCTTCTGAGATCTGACAGGACCGGACTATAACATGCTGCCTTCCCTCCCAAATAAATCTTAGAAACTCTAAGAAAAAGAAGAAGAAGAAGAAGAAGAAGCACTGCTATGAAAAATTCTGTATATGATGAATATATTGCCTTCTCCTATAGAGCAAAAATATATTAATTTCCTCAATCTTCTAATACTCAAGGTATTTAGCATACAGAGATTATGCAGCGGTAAGCAGGGCTGCCTTACAGGCATAGTAGTCTTGTGGCATCTCATACTGGCTATAATCCCAAGGATACTTTCCTGGAAGTAAGCCTCATTGACAACATGGGGCTTACTTCTAGGTGGACTTGGCTCCCATTATTCCCCTTCCAGCAACTATGGCAGCACCAAACGATCAGTAGAAATGCATTTCTGAGCTCCTTCTCTTCCCTTTTCAATCTAGTATTAAATCTCACACACTTACTTGTTATATGCAGTTGTGTCTTGTTTTTCACCTTCTCTGTAAATTTGACCATCACCTCCAGTGGCAATGCCAGGATCTGAAGCCACCAATGAAGCAGACTCATTTTTTCCAGGACTGAATGGTGCATTAGAAGCAATACTGGACGTCAAAAACTCTTGAGTCCTGAGAAAGTTGTCAGTGCTCTCTTCAGGCAGCTCTTCCTTTTCATCAATCTCCTCCAGGCTAAATTCAGAGTCTATGTCAGCTGCGATCCCCCACAAAACACAGAAATATGAGATTAAAGAAAAATAAGAATACAAAACGTATATTTTAAGAAAGCAAAGGGCAGTGCTGAGTCCCTCAAGCAAGATGCTCGCTGGTGGGCATCGCTTCCTTCTCTCTGTCCTTACCACAAAAGAAGACAGCAGGCAGCTGCTGTCTTCCAGGTTGACTTAGCCACCAAGCAGCAGTGAGAAGAAGAAGAGATTGGATTTATATCCCGCCCTTTACATGGAGTCTCAGAGCAGTTTACAATCTCCTTTCTCTTCCTCTCCCCACAACAGACACCCTGTGAGGTAGGTGGGGCTGAGAGATCTCTGAGAGAACTGCTCTTGAGAGAACAGCTCTGAGAGAACTGTGGCTGACCAAGGTCACTCCAGCAGCTGCATGTGGAGGAGTCTGGAATCTAACTCGGTTCTCCCAGATTAGAGTCTGCACACTTATCCACTACACCAAACTGGAAGGCAGAAGGCAGGCAGGCAAGAATATGATGATTTCTGCTTACTGCCACCACTGCCATTTACTTGCTGCTTGTACAAATGGCTGCCAAAACAAATCATCTGCTTTCTCCCTCTGTAGAGTGCCAAGAAGATGAAGGAAGCCCCACCAGAGGGGGATCAATCCTCACTCTATCCAAAGAGGACAGGAGGGTGACTACAGCAGCTTCTCTTCAGTGGCAACATCAGGTGTCAACAGTGGGCCCTTCCCAGTTGCTGGGGCCTTGGCAGGTTCTCAAGGATGCCAGCCCCAACTAATTCACTAAGACGATGCATACTGTTTAGAATTCTGATAAAGTTACAGATGTCACAGAGATCAGGAGACAGAATGCAAAACAGAATGGTATGTTTTGTTCTTGTGAGGTAAAGTACTGGTTTCTGAGGGAAGCTTATGTAAATGGGAGGGGGGCGAAGAAAGCTTGGCATAACACCTTTGCTATAGCATCTTTTCATTTAATTAATCATAAGAGAATTAACACATCAACAGTTCTCGCTGCGTTTTGACTTTCTGTAATGGTTCACATTTATAATATAGTTAGTGAAGCTCATGGGACAATGTGGGGGGGAAAGTATCTAGAAGCAGCACAATCAAAATCCCGGGGAAAGGTCAGATCTCTCCACCACAGCTTTCTCTGGGTTTCCTTCCATTCCCCTTAATAAACCAAATGCATTTGGCATAAAATAACAAGTGTTCTTGCACAAGAGCTCTTGCATAAACAGACACACAAGAAAGTAATCCAAGAGGCCCTTGACCTAAACCCACGTGATAGTATTCCATGCTGCATTTCCACATGTGCAAAACATAGTGCAAAGGTATGTTCCAGCAGCCTTCCTTCCCAATAATGACTTCCTTGAATCAAATCATATTACAGTTCTAAATCAGACTGTAACAACTACATCAAATAGCCTTGTGAATTCAATTCAAACAGAACAATATTAAAGACAACTTCCCTTCCACTACCATGTGGAAGAATCCAACATACTAAATTAAAAATTAAGATTTCAAATAAAGTAATCCTCAAAACCATAATCTGGATGGACCCATTCTCACACATCAGTTGAACGTCCTTGCTTCCCTAACAAATTAGCATAACAACTAGCACCCGTAATGATGACAGTGCACATAATCTCAGTAAATTAATCCCACAAAACAACATAGGACAACCACCTACATTTAAGAGACACTTCAGATTCATCTGGGATATCAGCATTACCCCAAAGTTTAGTTGTATCTGAGCTCTGCTGCCCATTGTTTTGGCTGGCTGGCTCAAGGTAGCACACGGCAGAGGGTGGCGCTGAAGTTCCACTTAGGTCAACTACTTTGTCTAAGAAGCAGGTTAGGAAACAATACAATGAATTTATTAGCAGTGAATCTGAAAAACGTAAAAGGAAATATGAGAAAGGAAAAAACAGAAAAGCAACAATGCTCGTGTTAGTTGATTGTGTTAAATATATGCATTACGTTATGTCAACAGGGCTTGCAGCGTTTACTCAATTTATCAGTTAATTTATTTTAAGACTTTCAATTTTAAGATGGCCCTAATTTAATCTGGGAGTTTAAAAATGTATTAAAATTAATTAACAAATATCATATTAACTCTAAATGAAGATGATTCTGAATGTAAGATGACCCTATTAAAAATGTTATGCATGCAAAAAAAATCATTATTGAACTTAATTGTAACTTGATGCAAGATCTTTTTTTTTTTTTTTTGGATGGCACAGCTGTGAAAAAGCCTAGACATTTATTTGAGTAAATACTGTATTTAAAGAAGCAAACACATGCATACATACACACAACAGTGCTAGGCAACATCTTAGAAGAGGTATTCTTCCTATCCCTCTAGCACAGGAAGGAATGCCTCGTCTAAAATGTGACTTCTATGCACCATGCCAGGGACCCTCTAAAAACAAAGGAGATAACTACAGTTTTATGTATAAGCAAGTGCATGTAGACATTAATTAGTTGGCCAAAAATTATCCAATTAACAATTAAAACAAAAACAAAAACGGGCAACATGTGAGGGACAATCTCAGTATGATGGGATGACTCACACCATCATCTCTTAAGTTGTTAGAGAGGGCTGCTTTGTAAGAAAGATGGAGTATGCAGGTGAGGGCAGCTAAACCTTGGATCCTCCTCCTTTTTACCTCTGGTGCTTTCAGCACTCTTCTCCCAGCTCACTGACTTCTGGAAGCAGAGTCAGACTGGAGAAAAGTTCTTAAAGCGATAGAATACAGCCAAGTAAGGGTTGGAGGGTGCAATGTGCGGTTTTGTTTTAAAAATGCATGGACCTCCCCCCCACATCCCTCTTAGATATGAATGGGTGAACACCTGCATAATGCACCTGGCTTTCCCCTCCTCCCAACTGTACCTGATTTGCACCTTACATTTGTATGCACTTGGGAAGTGCTGCAGATTTTTACCCGACAGGGTGGCTAAAATCCAGCCCCTCACTTTTATCTTGGGATCTTTAAAGTGGGTGTGGTGATCAGGAATGAGAAAACAATGCTGTTTCTTTCCCCAAATTTCAGAGCAAAGGATCAACATTAAAAAACAAACCAAAATCAGCTTGGCTGCAGGGGCTACACTAGGTCTGTAGGGGGAGCTACAATCAAAGCTCTTCCAAGTTACTGGTCAGATGTTTGCAAATGAGGGATCCCTGAACAGAACAGCTTTTTTGTTTCCTATCCCCTTATAATCCATTCCTGTGGCAACTGAAACTCAAGAGCAAATGACCTCCCCCTACCCCAGGACTGCAATCAGAATGTAAGCGCCACAGTTCAATAACTCCTTCTCTCCTGCAGGTGCTGGACACAATACATCATCTAAATGTGAGGTGGTCAGGGCAAAACAGCAACAAAAATGAGATTTGTTTTAGTATTTTTTTATAATCTTTCCTGATTGTTGGTAGTGTGGGAAAGAAGTGAACAAACAGAAGAAGAAATGGAGATGAATAAGTATGAAGGGGAACGAAGGAGGCACAAGAGGTTGTGTGAAAAGAAGATGAAAAGGAAGAGTAGACAGGGAAGGTACAGAGGCAAAGACTGAACAGAGACAGAAGTTTTTTTAAAAAATGTAAGGAGGAAGCCATGATAAGCACTATGATTATGCAGAGGTATTACAAAAGAGAAGTAAATGCTACCATAGTAGGTATTATGCCCTATCTAGCATATAAAAGATATTTTATATCTTTATTGCATTTGCTCTTATCAATAGATAGTTAACTAGGTCACTACCGTACTGCATTTACAGACTGGGAACTGAACAGAGAAGCTACACAAAGACACTAAGCTGAAGGCAGCACTTCAACCTTCTAGATTCAAAGAAATCTCTCTGTGTACTTAAATTGCACAGGAAGAGTTGAGTCCCAACTCTCCTCTTGAAATTTCAAATGCAAGCAGGATATGGGGAAGCACAGGTGAACAGCCAACATGTCAAGCAGCAGAGGAATGTATGAGGCTTAAGGGGCTATGCAATCCTAACCTCCGAACATCCAGGTGGTGGTCAATGTTCGCACCCTGTTTCTACAGCATTACTATGACACTATTTTAGCATGTCTGTCAATCTTTGACTGCTTTTAAAACTTATTATTGATGTATTTCAATCAATGGTTCTTATTTTGTTAACTGGAGTATTAATTTGTATCCCTGCCACCTGGTTACTGTGCATTGTGGTTGAGAAGATAAATAAAGGCAGTCTGTTGCCCAAAGGCCTATAAAAACCTGGATCTGACTCAGCACAGAAGTGCTTGTGAGAAGCTTCTTATTTCTCCTTCTCTGGCAATATTTTAAAAAGAACAGTTTCCAGAGATGGAGGGGAAATTTTTTTCCAACCCACTAGCTGCCTTTTTTTGGTATCTGTTCACTCCCCACCTATTAAAAGTGTGAACGTAAAGAGCTATGGCCAGGTGTGGTAAAGGTAAAGCTGAGAGCAGATTCACAAAGAGCACAGTGTAGGTCATGCAAGGAGTACAGGAATGTGTTTTATAAGAGACAATGTGATGGGGTCAAGAAAAGGATGCATGGAATTTGGGCTTGTGAGACAGGAATGGTGCAGCAGTGCTGAGTTACAGAGACTCTTCTTTACTAAATACCACACAGAAAGTACCTGTTGGAGATGGTACTTCTGAATATCTTCCTCTGACAGATCCTTCTGTCTGAACTGATTCTGCTGACTCAGATCCTGAAATATTAATGCAAGTTTGGAAGTGGTTTCCTTTGATCCCAGCATTATTCCAGAATTCAAACAACATTCATATACATTTCTTCCACACTTAGAGCAAGCAGAAAACCAAATACATCTTTGTAAGAAGAACTGATATAAAATCATCAGGTTTTATATTCCCTCCCCCTTCAGTGACATCAACTTCAAACATCTGCCTTTTCTCTGAAAATATTGTTTAATGAGTATGTCCAAAGTATATGGTTTTTATTAGAAGTTATTAGGGCGATACAGACTCAAATCTAAAAAATAAACTCTACAGTTATATAAATTCCCCAATAGATCCTCCATCTACAAAAGAAAACAGGAGTCTTGTGGCACCTTGAAAATGAAAACAATTTTATTCCAGCATCAACTTTCATGGACTAGAGTCCACTTCTTCAGACGTAACAAGTGAAGCCTACCTATGTGGACACTTTATGTAGGGCTATAAAATAACAGAATAAAGGTGCCATGAAATGCATGAAGTATTTATACCTTGTGCTGCTTCTTGCATTTCTTAACCTCTTGGCCTTTTCATTCAGCCCTACAAAAATGGCTAAATGGCTAAGAATCCACTCATTACATCTGTTGTGATTTTATTAAGGTGCCACAGCACTCCCATTTCTTTTTACTGCCAAAGACTAAATATGGCTACTCTTCGGAATTACCATCTGTAAAGCACTACCTGTCGCGATACTGTTGTCACTTCGGCCTTTTCTGGGAGGTGGGGACGGTGCTTTGCGCTTTGCCCGTCTCAAGGAAGAATTGACAGAGGATGTGCCGCTTAGCTGAAGAGAACCTGTTCTCACTCTTCCTATTGTTGAAAGCCCCTGAGGAACAAGAAAGTAGACACAGACATAACAGAAATATTAAAACACCACAGGAAGATATGTTTTCATATTACAAAACAGTTGCTGTTCCATTGCTTCAGAGGGCGGCCATGTTGGTCTGTAATAGAACAGCTAGATTCGAGTCCAGTAGAACCTTAGAGACCAGAAAGATTTTGGGGATGTGAACTTCCAAGAGTCAAAGCTCCCCTTGAAAGCTCACATCAATTCTAGATGTGATAGAATGTTTCAATATCAGTTTTGTGTGTTTGTGGGGGGGGGGACACCTCCCTTTTCTTCAGAAAAATAAAAAAACCCCTCAAATATAAAGGTCAAATATAAGATCTATGAAATATACCTCAAAACAGAAGATCTGGTGCCATTACATAATGCAGAAATCAATCTTAGCAGTGGCTAGAATACGATAACAGAGGTGGCAAAGTTCTAAGTTCAACATATTTAGAGTCCAATGGCACCTTTAAGACCAATAAAGGTTTATTCAAGTTATGAGCTTTCGTGTGCTTTATTTCAGCCCTTCCTCACTACAATATTTCCCTAATTGCTGTAAAAGCCTTCTCGGGCCAATTTTAGTTAGGGGGATTAAAACCATATCATCCGCATAAAGGAGAATTGAGATTTTTTGTTGGCCTAGTGATGGAGGGAAGAATTGCAGACCTAAGAGAGACTCTGTTATATCATTGATGTACAGGTTAAATAACAATGGAGCCAGCACACATCCTTGTTTCACACCCTTGCTTATAGGAATTCTACTAGTTAGAGAGCCGGAGGTTCCCACTCTAATTTGAGCAGAAGTATCTCTATGTAACTCTCGGAGCAGTAATAACCACCTCTCAACATTCATTTTAGCTAATTTTGACCAAAGGCGGTCCTTGTTTATAGAGTCAAGTGTGGCAGCCAGGTCAACAAAAGCTACGTAGAGTGTGTGCTTTATCAAATACGTAGAATGGCAAAAAAGGTTCAAATTTATAGCCGGAGAATGAACAGCAAATTAACATGCAGCATGATGGTGATCAAGATATGCAAAGTGGCACTAAATAACAAGTTAAGGTTATAAGGTCAACAGTTATAAAACAATAAAGTTCTAAGTTGTCACTTTGGTTACAGAGGGTTTGATCCTGTTAATCACGTCTGTGAGTGCAAGGAGTGCGGCTGATTCTGGAGTGCAACTGATTCTTGCCCATTCTCCCCTCCCATACCAGGAGTCAAGTCACCATCATAACTTACAATTTTCTAAGCTGAAAGAGCTAGACAGGAAAACCATTCCAAGTGTCCAGTCTATACAATTAAAATCTGCATGTATCTAAAATCCAGTTACCAGAGGTCTAGATTTCACCAACGAGGTGATGTATATCGAGACTGAATGCTCTTCTGTTTAAAAAAAACAAAACAACACCACCTGCATGTAGAAAACCGGCATTTTAAGAAAACTAGGCTAGAACTCTTCTCCTTGATGGCTAGTTTCCTTTGTGCAGGGGTTCTGTAAACCATCACCTTGGACTTAGAAGTGGTACAGTCCAGACACAAAATGGTCTCATTTGCTATTTATGATAAGCCTTTGGTCTGCCCTGAAACAAACATTAAGGCAGAATTGTATGCAGCTCTGAAGGTAGAACACAACAGCCAAAATGTCAGCAGTGCTCAATTGTCATGGAACCGCTTTATTTTTTACTTCCTACTGCTGCTTTAGTGAACTAGGGATATGGGAAACTGAACAGAGTGTATTATATTTGCTGTGAGAAACCAAACTACAATACACTAAAACAGTGGAAGCAGTGTTTCTTTTTAGCTGGCTCCTCTTGGCACCGGCTGATATTACCTCTCTGGCATGGACAAATGCTTTGCTTTATCAGAACTGAGCAAACAGTTCATTTTGGACAAGGACATTCCATTTTAAATCTACTATAAAGGCAATGCAGTGAGAGTCTTTTCTGTTTTTCCCCAGCTGAACTGCTAGCAACAGATTATTTATTATGAGAGCACTTCACAGAAACTATACTGTCAAAACTTTTGGAAGCAACTTTTCTGAACAATAATAATGCTAGAATTCTTTACACTCAAGGAAAAAAGGTACAGTGGCAGATGACTCAACCCCATGCAGTTTGTTACCAAAGCTAAAAGAATTTTGAGACTGAATACATTCCCAGTATAACCATATGGTCCAGTTTATTCAGAAATTTCCAGAGTGCACACAAATGAACATTTTTTTAAAAAAGAGTTCCTACATTCTTTCCTCTTACAGAGAGCTTGGATTGTCCCTACCTTTTCATACCTCAGGCACACTGTAGTGATTCTTCCGTTGCATCTGTCAACAGATCTGTTTTCCCCCTTCAAGCAGCCTGATACCTTGTCAATTTGTTTAAAGAACCACTCACACATTCATACTAGGTCCAGGTTTTCATGGGTACTGAGTGATGGGAGCCACCTTCCCCTATGGGACATCTGATTTCTCCTCTAGCCTAGGCTTGCCAACTTCCAGGTGGTGGCCAGAGATTTCCTAGGATTACAACTGTTCTCAAGGGCGGAGATCAGTTCATCTGGAGAAAATGGCCACTTTGGAAGGTGGACTCTGGCATTATATCCAGTTGAAGTCCCTCCCCTCCCCAAACCCCACCCTCCTCCTCAGGCTCCACCCCCAAAATCTCCAGGTATTTACCAACCCAGAGCTGGCAACCCTACCTCTAATCATACTCCTTTCATCTGCCACCCATTTAACCATTTTCCTTTTCTGTTTCAGTTTGCTTACTCTGCTAAAGAGAAATCTGTACAGAAATTTGCTTCCTTGTTTCCCTTTTATTACTTCATATAAAACCAGAGAGAAGAAAATATTATCTTTCATTATTTTATTAGTAACACTATTCAATAAAATTGGCACCTGGCCTTTGACCAGAACTGTCTGCCGCATACATCAACACACAATGCCAGTTCTGGGAAGAGCAAGGAACAAAGAACACCTGAGACCATTTTTTTAGAACAATGTCTTGCACTCCTTTGGCACCATCACCATAGCTTGGGCTACAAATATTAGACACCAACAAGCCATACTTTTCTGCCACCCTGTCTTGATATAATGCTTGCAAGTTCTTTTCTGGTTGTGTCTGTAACAGACATTTAAAAAATTCTTGATGCTGACAATTTGCTATTTACAAATAGAGGGGCAGTGTATTTGATCAGAGTAGACAAATTATTCCTTATCGCCTCAGCGAGAGCTCAGCAGATGCTTTGCTTTCTCAAATAAACCACCACCATAAAGTAAGAAAGCTGACATTCTCCAACTTACTGCAGTACGAAGTTTGTAAGTTTTGAAAAAAGAAAAAAACAATTATTTCACAGCATGGGTGGCCTCATCATCTTTCCCACCTCAGATTTAAACAAACAAAAACTCATTAATCCTATTTGAAAAATAAAATTAGCATTTAAAATGGTGAATAACAGCTCTGGGTATATAGGGAGGAGGGGGTTTATGATATATATGTACTAGCTAATATGTATGATGCATCATCAGCATAACTAGCTTTCTCAGAACTAGATCTTGGAAAAGATTAAATGTGTTTGCAAAGGATGGGACAAGTGCACTTGCAGAATACAGCTACTCACCCTTTTAAGTGTAGAATAATAGAATCATAGAGTTGGAAGGGACCTCCAGGGTTGTCTATTCCAACCCCCTGCACAATGCAGGAAATTCACAACACACCCCCAGTGACTCCTGTTCCATGCCCAGAAGATGACGAAAAGCCTCCAGGATCTCCAGTCAAACTGGCCTGGAGAAAAATTGCTTCCTGACCCCAAAGTCGTGATCAGCATTTCCCTGGGCATGTTAGAACAGGCCACAAGAACTAAGTACTGATGCACCCTTTCCTGCCCTTCTTCTCATGATCTGCCTAAGTTCACAGAATCCGCACTGCTGACAGATGGCCATCCAACCTCTGTTTAAAAATCTCCAAAGGAGAGCCCACCACCTCCCGAGGTTCCACTGAGGAAATGCTCTGTCAGAAAATTCTTCTTAATGTGTAGCCAAAAACTCTTTCAGTTTAATTTCAACCTGTTGGTTCTGGTCCAACCTTCTGGGGCAACAGAAAACAACTCCGCACTATCCTCTGTATGACAGCCCTTCAAGTACTTGAAGATTGTTAACATATCACCTCTCAGTCATCACCTCTTCAGGCTAAACATACCCAGCTCCATCAAACTTTCCTCATAGGACTTGGTCTCCAGATCCCTCACCATCTTTATTGCCCTCCTCTGGACACGTTCCAGCTTGTCTACGTCCTTCTAAAATTGTGGTGCACCGAGCTGAACACAATACTCTAGGTGAGGTCTAATCTCAGAGCAGAGTAAAGTGGTACCATCACTTCACATGATCTGGACACTATACTTCTATTGATACAGTCTGACATTACTTATTCTTGAAAAACCCATGCTCACTCTTAGTGGTTACAGCCATCCTTTCTAAGTGCTCAAGGACTGACTGACTAATGATTTGTTCTAAAACTTTCCCAGATATAGATGTAAAGCTGATGGGTTGGTAGTTACCCAGATCCTCCTTTTTCCCCTTCTTGAAATGAGACAACATTTGCCCGTCTCTAATATTCTGGCATCTCACCTGTTCTCCAAGAATGCTCAAAAATAATGGACAAAGGTTCAGAAGTTTGCGAGTTCTTTTAGTACCCTTGGGATGCAGTTCATCTGGTCCCAAGGACTTAGTTTCATTTAAAGAAACTAGGTATTTGTGTACTACCCCTATGCTGATCCTAGGCTGCAACTCCCTTCCCGCATCATATATATCCCTAGATTGTACTATTGGCAACAGACTTGAAAAACAGGAAAGAAAATTTTACAGCAACAGCACAATAAAAACCTAAGCAGAGAAATCCATCAGTATGGTAAGACAATATATGGAATCTTTCAAAAAGCAAAACATCTTTCCAGATGACTTTAGTCTCTCATAGCACCAAGACCACAGACCAACCCAGTTAAGCACACTTAAAAGTTCAGTGTGTATACTCAAAACTGCCAGATTGGAGGCCAAAACTGTAAACCTACATACAATTACTCAAATTGGGGGCTGGAAGGAATCCTTTTAAAATCATTTTTAACTTGTCTACCTTCACACGTAAATGACCAATATTATCTTTCTCAAAGTGAGAATCTTTTCCTCAACACAGAAAACCCAGAAGCTCTGTTAAACAGCACACTCTGGTGGTTGTGAGTTTATGAAAAAGAAACTAATCCTTGGTATGACTGAGAAGAATGTCCCACTGACTGGCCTTAAATACAATTCATCTCTGGGGCAAGCATTCCTCCCCCCCCCCTGCTCAGCTCTTCACTTCATCCTTCTAGTATGCCCACAGTCCAATGTATTAGAAAAGATGCCTTTAATTCCAGATTCAAAGTGTTGTCTGAAATACAAATATGCAATTCTCCAATTTACACTGAAACATTTGGCTTTGAACTTTAATTGGAATTCACAACTGACAATCTGTGCTTTACCAAGATATTACCCACTGCATTAATTTCTCCCCAAAACTGTGTTGGAATAAGTTCAGCACATATTGGGATTCATAGATAGATTTGACCTGGCAGCCTGCTTCATAACTTCATTAAAATGCATTATTACACAAGCAGACAATTTTATTAAGATAAAAACATGAGTTTTAACATCCGAGGACTTACAGTAAGTAAAATTTAATTCTCAAGACTCTAACTTGTTCTTAACACCACAAAGATTAGAACTCTTTTGGAGACCTTTTCTCAGTGACATATTTAACTGCCTTTTAAAAATATATATAAAAGGGCTAAGGCAGGCAATTTAGAAGCAATATAAAATGTCAAAAAGTCCTCTGACTACTGGACACATTAATGCAAACCGTAATGTTTCCATAGTTAATGCAAGCATAAAGACCGTCAAGCCTGGTGAGTTCTAATTTCCCTTTGATTCTACTAATATGTTTTTAAAAGTAGCACTTTTTATGAAAAAAGTGGGCGCCTTCCAAAGCAGTTGGTACTTAATATGCTTTGAATTATCCTAACAGCATATAGTATTGCATGATTTAATATTATACTATCTTACTTTTCTTTACAGAATTGTTTTAAATTTCTGAACCAAATGTAGAAAGAATTTCTTTGACATCAATGAGCAACCCTGCTCTAAGCATTAGTGTCTGTATTAGGAGGTCTCACTTATTCCAGCTGAACCCCTATCTGGGGAAGCATGACTAAAAATCACCAACTTAAACCCAGTTTACCCAACACTTCTGCAATAGCAAGCACTTCCCCCATGGTCCTATATACGCTGGAGTGGCAAAGAACTGATCAGCTGGTTCATCTATATCCTGAGCCAGGACAGCACATTCCTCAGAACTGCTGAAAATGGTGTGTTAAGTGCCCACATGATCTAAGCAACCACGTGATCAGAGCTTAAACAGGTTTTCAGTGTGTCATGGGATCTGACTACTGGGAATTGGTTCTATTTATTTATTAAAACACGTGATTACATCTTGTGAACTGCCTTGGGCTGCCTTATGTGATAATAAGCAATGTACAAACATACAGCAGTGAAAACCACAAAAGCCATATGCTTATACTCATGCCTAGCAATTAAAATCATGACAATACAATTTCCATTAGAACTACCAATCATCCTATCCTCAAATAACACATATAGGCAGCACAGCTAAGCAAAAAAGCTCATCTAACTAACATCATCATACAAGCTCTTCTAAATGCAGCTAAGGAGATAACAGAGCTCAATGACAGCCCATTTCACAATAGGGGAGCAACTGAGAATCCCCTAGGGTGGGTCACCACAGCATGAACATCCCTGTTATATACCATAGGAGTGAAGTTCATGCACAGGCTTAGGGAGAAGTGGTTATTTAAGTATTTGGATCCCAGACCATAAAGAGCACTAAAGGTCAAAACAGCATCTTCAACTGAACCCCCAAACTGACATCCACAGCTGTCATTCCAGAATCAGCACAATATTTTGGAGCTGTTTTCATTCAGAGGTATGCTGCTGCATTGCTTTAAGGAAAGCCCCATGTTTTGAGGCTTGGGCAAAAACCATGAACAGCTGCAATCGGTTCAGAATGTCCAAGTGCTGAACTTTCCTGCTGAACTGTTCATAACTCTCCAAATATTACTACATATCCTTGGAGCAAAGAGCTAAGGGGAAGATGGAAACTTTATGGCAACCAACCTTATCAGTTTCATCCACACTGCTAGATTTCACGACACAAGTTGCAGGTCTGTGCTGGGCATGTGCAAGATCCTGGGGAGCACTTTGAGAAGCTGGCATCGGGGGCAAGGGTGCTCGTCGCTTTTTTGGCGTTTCTGATGGAAGGGTATTTGACTCATATTGTTTGGAAACCGTGTTGGACCTTATGAAAAAGGTTTGCCTCGGTTTACTCATCAATGGAGTTGCAGGAGCACTGGCAGTCTTCGATGGAGGAAAATAACAAAGAAAGAATCTGAATAGTTTTTAAAGCCAACCTTCTTTTAAAACAGTTTTTTTTAACCTTTATCATAACCTTCAATCGCCTTCACCACTTGCAGCACGGAAACCACTGCCCTGGGGCAAAATATTAGGTCACTAAAGTTAGTGCCTGAACAGAGAAACAACCTGGGTAAGTCTAAACATGCAGGGCCTTTCCACTCAATTGCCATCTACCCATGAGACTAAAAGGTCTTGCATTCCAATGCTCACCATACACTGTGTGGTAAACAAGACAAAGAGTTCATTGTTACATGTGGCACGTGTTAAGAGATACAGCCTGTCTTCCCAAGGGGAAAAAACCTGTTTAACCTCTAGGATTAAGTACAAAAACATTATGGACAGTGAGGTTACAGCAGGCAGCACTCAGTCATCTCAAATATGAAGCAAACAAATCAAAGAAAAAAGTCCTTTGAATCACATGAGCCAACAGTATCCTTAATCTTTTTAAAGTTGTAACTCATGAAAAGGGCCGCGGTGGCTTAAAGGTTAAGATGCTGAGCTGCAGACCAAAAGGTCTGTAGCTCAGCAGTTTGAGATCCTAGTGCTGCTTGACGGAGTGAGCTCCCATCTCTGGCCCCAGCTCCTGCCTACCTAGCAGTTCAAAAGCAAGAAACTGCAAGTAGATAAATAGGTACCACTTTGGTGGGAAGGTAACAATGTTCCATGCGCCTTGGCATTTAGTCATGCCAGTCACATGACCACGGAAATGTCTTCGGACAGCGCTGGCTCTTCGGCTGGGAAACAGAAATGAGCACCGCCCCCTAGAGTTGGATGTGACTGGCTTTCAAGCAAGGGAAACCTTTACATTTCTAACTCATGAAAGCAAAAAGGCCGCAAGAAATAGGAAGTCACTACTGGTTGTAATTACAGTCTATTGGTAAAAAGGGCACACAGTTGTCAATGTGACAGAAACTGGAAGTACCCATAGGGCAGAGAAGTTGGAATCCCATCCCTGAGGTGGGGGGGGGGTGTGATATGAATTTATACTAACTAGATTTCAATAGAAAAGTGTTGCAAAGTGTTGCAAACTTTTGTTGCTTTGAAGGAAGTTTCATTTCTGCAGTTACAAATGCTGTATTTCTTACTTGTTCTCGTTTCTTCTTAGTTCGTTGAAAAAAGCTGAAGAACCCTTTATTTTCTTTCTCCTTCAAAATATCCAAATTCTGAGAGTTTTGACAAGCATCTGAAAATAAAATAAAGAAACTCTTTGGTGCTATACCATCCAGACTACATTAATTCCTTCCTTCCCAAGCATCTAAAAATAAAATAAAGAAACTCTTTGGTGCTATACCATCCAGACTACATTAATTCCTTCCTTCCCAAGTTTCTAGTTTTACTATTGAATATTTATTTGGGGGTGAAAATGATTGTGCTTTTTTCAGAAACACCACAAATAATCTTACTAATCATATTATGTTCTGCTCTTTAAATGTGTTACAATAACTGGAACAAATTTCATTCTACAATTTAAAAATACCTGCAGGTATGTTTGGATACTACAGGTTGCATCCCACATAAAATTTCAGCCAGCATGAGGAGGGGGAGGATTTTCACTGACTCCTCCCCCCCACAGCAAACAAAGGTAATCTCCCAAACTACTCCATTCCCAGAAGTCACATTTAGCACCTGCTGCAGGAGAAGAGAGGCAGGGAAGCCGCAGTTCCACAGATGAAAACTCATTTGGCCATGGAATTCTGAGCCTGTATCTTCTAAAGTGATTAATTTAAAAAATAAACTTCCATTTAAGAAAAACACATTATAGTCAGAATCTGTAGCTAGAAAAGACAGAATCCACACTAAATATCTCATCCAAGCCAGTAAGAATTTTAAAAAACCTCCCTCAAAAAGCAATTTAAAACTTTAAAAATGGGTTGAAATTATTGTATTGTTCAGGCTGGAATTGCACTCGGGTTTTAAATATTAAAGAAAGATGGCAGAGAGGAAACCTATAAATAATATAGGGTTGGATGATCAAGGGCTTCCATGAACAGAGCAAGTTTTCAGAAGCAATGTTTACTGACTTCACCTTACCCCAGCAGCTTGTGGGCCCCACCAGTGCCCCTATGGACAGATCCCTTCAGGGACAACATCCCAGGCCGTACAGAGAGCTGCAGCTAGAAGGGAAACCCATCCAAAATCACCCCCTCATTCTGGCACATTGTGCTCTATCAACCAAACTCACACTCCTTGTGTTGTGAATGGGGATGTATGCGCATGTGCAGGGTGTGTGTGTGTGTGTGGGGGGGGTTAATTTGGGAAGATTCATTCCATGCTGCATGGAACCCTGACCCTCAAGCACTGGCTTTTGGAATGGCACAGAATGCTGCTGGAAGGAGAGGAAACAGAACCCACCATGTTTGCAGAAGTTTATATGAAATGTTCTGTAAGTAGCTTAGCTAAGACAGCTTTCTGTTCTCAAATATGATAGTAGTTATGTTTCCAATTCTTTCCAATTCTTTCCACAATTCTGGCTGTTCATCACATACTTTACATACCACCTTATCTACCCAAGAAATCACTTTGACATTTTGCAGGCATACTGAAGTGTACATAATACATCCTGATTATACTATCTTTACCCTCACTACAAAAATGGTCTAAGCAATATTTCAATAACATTCACTTGCTCAAGACTAGTCGAGCTACTTTTATGGTGTTTTTCCCCCATCTCTGCTATTGCTGTTCAGTTCTATAATTACTCAGGAGCTGCCCTAAATTAGGGCCATTTGGTGTTACACAGAAATCTGCTAGATTCAAGTCCAGCAGTTCCTTAGTGACCAACATTTTGACTTTCGAAAACTTATACTCTAAGAATCTTGTTGGTCTCTGCTACTGGACTCAAATGTAGCTGTTCAACTGTCAACCAACATGGCTACCCGCAAAACTATCTTCTGCATTGCTGACTTTCCCCCCAAAATTGTAATTAAAAGATATTAAAATATCAATTTTCTCTGACATCATTAAAACAGAATGCTAATGCTCTGGCATTTACTGCCTGTATTCCATTTTGGAGACCAGCACAACCAATGCTCCCTCTAAGCTGTGGAGTCTTGTGAGCAAAAATTCTACTTTGTGAGCTACTGGCATTAAAGTTGTGAGTGAGCGATTGGGCTTCCGCATAAATTAGTTTGCTCTGGAGCAATCCTTCCTGAGCTAAGGCAAAAATGTGTGAGCCAGAGGCTAAAAAACTGTGAACTAGCTCACACTAACTCAGCTTAGAGGAAACATTGAGCACAACTTACCTTGTAAGGTTGACAAATGGAATTCAGAAGTTGGTGTGACTAAAGAAAGAAAAATTGAAAGATGTATTACAATGAGAGAGCATCTTGCATATGTTATTTATCAGAGATTCACCAGAGGAGCTGTAGGCTAAAGCACCAAGTTCCAAAACAATGAAGAGTATAAAGTAATCCCTTCCATAAATTTCATCTAGAATGAAAAAAGAATTATAAACAAAAGTGGCCCAGGTTAAGAAGTTCAAGAGACCAATGGTGCCAGCTGGAAACCTCTGTAGGAGGATAAACAGTGTGCTCTGTTTTAATTTATGTTGCTTTAAATTGTTTCAATTGTTTATATCTATATTTTATATGTTTGAAATTTTTGATATGTTTCTGATATTGTGTTGTGATCCACCCTGAGCCTGCTTGTGGGGAGGGCAGAATATAAATTTGAATAAGAAAGAAAGAAAGATAGCCAAATGGCAACTGGGGCTCCAGGGGTACCTTTTACATGGCCCTTGGCAGCCCTACCAAATTTTAACCAATATAAAACACTGGAATTCGCCAGGTCTATGCACTGAAAACAGTGATTTAAGCTGATGCATGGTATGCATCAAGTGCTTTACCATAAATAAATCACAGAACAAAGGCCTGTAAATAAGAAGGATCTGCAAGACTTCATCACCAAGGAAGGAAGGAAGGAAGGAAGGAAGGAAGGAAGGAAGGAAGGAATAAGAGACAATGGATCATTTTGCTGATTCTAGATCACTTGTGAGGGTAACTCACTACTTTGGTGAAACTGAACAATTGACTAGAAAATTATTACAAGCATATGGTGAGGTCAGACAAGCCATACCAAAAGAAAATATGCTTTATATACAGTTTAAACTGTTCTAATGTGTTTATGCTTGAAGATCAGTTAAGCTCTTAATTTCAGACTGCTTTAGCCCCACCTGGCATTATCCAATATACCAGCCTACCGCTCACACCATGATTAAAAGGACAAACCTACCAAGATGAATTAAATGCTTTTCTTGTTCAGAGCAATAAACTAAATGAAAATGGATGCCTACCCTTAAATTAGTAGTTTTCATAATAAAAGGTATTTCCGTGCTAATTTCTGTTCATGTTTCATAGGAATGTTCTCTAAGGGGTCCACAAATCTCCAGCTTCACTTACAAGGAAACTTTATAGGAAGGTATGTAGTTTGTTTCTTATATTTTTATCCCACTTTTCAGCTAAAAGTTACCTTGGAAATCAGGAATGAAAATCCAGTACATATGTATTAAACTTTGTCATTTGTTGAGCTTTTTTTATATATGGTACTGGCAGTAGAAAATGCTGCTGAGTCTCAGCCAACATATGGCGACCCTGTAGGGTTTTCAAGGAAAGAAAAGAACAGAAGTGGTTTGCCATCACTTGCATCTGCATAGCAACCCTGGTTGACTTCCACAGTGTGACAAGGTCAGGCTAGCCTGGGCCATCCGGCTCAGGGCACATGTGGTACTGCAAGGCCATTCTATTTGCCAGGGCTTTAGGGACTACAGATTGCCTGCATCTCTTAGGGGGAGGGGAACTGTTTGGGGGAGGTTATTCCATTTTGTTTGTTTTAAATCTGGAGCTGTCAGCAGCTTTGAGCCCTGAGAATGGCAGGATATATAAGAGCCAATTGTTAAGTGTGCGGACTTGATTCCCCACTCCTCCATTTGCAGCTGCTGGGTGACCTTGGGCAAGCCATAGTTCTGTCAGAGCTGTTCTTGAAAGAGCACGTTCTGTCAGAGCTCCCTCAGCCTCACCTACCTCACAGGGTGTCTGTTGTGGGAAGGGGAAGGGGAAGGGGAAGGAGTTTGTAAGCCACTCTGAGACTCTGAGCGAAGGGTGGGATATAAATCCAATCTCTTCGTCTCTTTCTTCTTCTAATAAATAATTAGTCTCAAATTCTAGATCACTTTTAAAATAACTAGAAAACAATAAAATAACAGTAACCCCCAATGCAGGGGGCAAAAAAATAGCCATTAGTCTCAGTCTCCAAATGCTTGCTAAAAACAAAACAGTTTTTACTAATTCCTAAAGAAGCTGTACAGAACAGCCATTGAAACTTAATGACTGCTATGACAGGCTGCAATTTTAAAAGCCTAGAAGAGCTGTGTAAACAGATAAAGGACTGTGAAGGGTTAATTCTTCACAGAGCCAGAGAGCCTTGAATGACAGGCTGTTCAAAGAGATCTGATTGGTTAGCATCAGCTGAGCAAAAAGACTTGAGAACTGCATGCTGAGGAGAGTATCAGTCAGATTTCTGCCTTGACTGAGTTGAGTACTGACAAAGCCTGATTTCAGCCTTAGCTGAGAGCAGTTTAACACACACAGGAGCACTGAGGGAAAGTTGGCAAAAGAAGTTTGGGAAGTAAGGTGAAGATTCCCATTCGGCCAAGGAAAGGGGATAGAACTTTTAGAAAGAGAAGAAATTCCCAGCCAGCCTAAATATGGTGATAGCTCTGAAGAGTGGAGAGATCCCTGGTCTGGTATGGTTAGAAAACTGCCTGTAGAAACCTTAAGAGTCAGTTAAAATCTCAAGATGAGTACTGCTGTTTCAAGAGAAGGGGTTTGGGTACTGGAAAGAGTGTACGAGCCTTCTGGAAACCAAATGAGTCAGTTAATACTCAATGAAAGTGTACGGGAGTGTTTGGAAAACACCGGAACAAAAGCTTCTCAACATAAAGATTTAAGTAACCTTGAATAGCTTAAGAAACTCTCATTAGCCTGAAACATAAGAACTAAAGTCTGTGCATGTACTGGTTTTACCTCAGAGTTATCTATATTGAGTTACTTCAGAAATTCCAACCCATGATTTCACCTGATCTTTCCCCTCTATGTTGAATACAATATTTAGTTAATTTTGAATTTTAAAATATCTTAAGTGCCAGTTTCAGTGGTTTAAGGGTGATACCAACCCTTCCCTCAGGTTCCTGGGCTGAACCAGCAGTAAAATATCACACTGACAGAGAGTGGGCCAGTTCTTCAAAGTTCTTCAGGAAAGAAGAAAACCGACCTCTCAGTCAGAAAGGGAAAGAAAAACAGAGGGAACATCTTGCCAGAGGGAGGGAAGTGGACAGGGCCATCATGACAGCCTTCAATATGTAATGAACATCCAGACAGCCAAACCACCCCACCCTATCCAGTCACTTCATAGCCTTCTCCCAAACTTACTTGAAAGCATGGCACAAAAGCAGGGCATAAAACTCTCTCTCTCTCTCTCTCTCTCTCTCTCTCTCTCTCTCTCTCTCTCTCTGGTGGCCTCTGCCCCCCTCTAGTTCTCCCTTGAGAGAGAGTTTAGGGGTGGAGCCGTGGCTCAGCAATACAGCATCTGCTTTACATGCAGAAAGGTCCCAAGTTCAATCCCTGCCATCTTCAACTAAAAGGATCAGGTAGTAGGTGATGTGAAAGACTTCCGTCTGAAACCCTAGAAAGCCACTGCCAGTCTAAATAGACAATATTGACCTTGATGTACCAAGGATCTGATTCGGTATAAGGTAGCTTCATGCCTAGAATGCTGCAGCAACATCTCATGCACCAAGGAAGCCTTGAGCGTATAATGCTGCTGCTAACATGAACAATTTTCCCCCCTTTTCTCTAATTTCAGCTGCTCATATTATATAGATTTTATGGCACTGTTAATGTGTTTTGTATGACTGGAATGTTTACTTTCTTCTCCACTGTATGCTGTTTTTTAACTCATGTTATTTTGCTTTTACGTTTTTTAGATCTGCTATTAAATCTATTTTAATGTCATTTTTTATGGTTTTAATTTCATGCTGTAAGCTACCTTCAGCAAAAAGGTGGTACATAAATCCCCTAAATAAGTAGGGAAGTCTGCTTCCTCATGAAAGTTTAAGGCGTTCAGGGTTAGAATCAGCACTTAGAATGGAGCCCAGAAATAAACTGGGAGCCAGTAGAACAATGTTATGCGCTTCTACTAAGTAGGTCAATACAATTTGTCCTAACTGTTGTATTCACAAAGTTATCAAAAAGCAGCCCCATATACAATTCATCATAATAATCTAAGCTTGAGGTTACCAAAGTACATATTACAGAGGCTGGGTCATTTTTCCCCATGACGGTTAATATCTGATGCACCACTCTAAGCTGGTATTGGTCATAGATGCCACCTAAGAATCTAGAAGTGATGCTGGACCTAGAATTATTCCCAAGGTATGTGACAGGTCCTTCAAGAGTTTTCATTCAACAACAAACATCCTGAAATAAAAGAACAAAGTTTGAGTCCAGTGGCACGTTTAAGACCAACAAAGTTTGATTCTGGGTATAAGCTTTCATGTTGGTCTTAAAGGTGCCACTGGACTCAAACTTTATTCTGCTGCTTCAGATCAACATGGCTACCCAACTGACTATATCCTGAGATAAAGTCTGTGACAAACTTATATCAAGCTGTATAATGCAGATCCAGATATAGTACAGCATCCACTGCAATGCAGGTTTGGTGAAAGACAAATGTGTAGGTCTTACCTCGGCTGACATCCATCGCATATAATTCTCTGAGTCCAAAGTCATTCAGCGACTTTTCCAAGTCAAGAGTGTCCTGAGATTGATAACTTTTGAGCAACATGGTATGTAAAGGATCAAAGTCACATTTGCTACAGATGACTGGCAAGAGCTCTTGAAGTGGTGCGTGAGGACTAACTCTGACAACAGTCTTCTGAGTCTTCTTGTAATTAATTACTACTCTCACAGTTTGCTGAAAGAAAAGAAAAACAATTCGATAACTACTATTCAAAATTACAACTTTCAATTATTATTTTAAAAAGTCTCAACCCATCAGGTATGGTAGCTATGGATACTGAATAACTTCTGCAGTTCTCTTTAGTGTAAGAAGTGCTCCAAAAGTCTTATTTATTTCTCATATCCTCACAGCACGAGGCTCTTAGCTGAGGTCACCAATTAATCTTCATTACTCAGTGAGGATAACAAAATAGGCTTCCCGTGTTAAAACATTCTGTCCCAATGGTATACTAAAATGGATTCATGTAACAGTGAAATCATGCTACTAACTTTCTATTCTTTATTTCTTTTTCGCAGTTCTGGAAGCACAAGAAAGAGACTTGAGCGTGAGATGAAAGCAAGGATATTTTGCTCCTACTTAATAAAAGACCTCCAGCATCTCACCTTAAAACAGTTCGGAGAAGGTAAGGGTATCTGTCACGTAGCACTAGCACTTCGTAATGTTTTATACTTATATTGTTTATGATTTTACCTATATTTGTTTTAGCTGTGTAATATCCCATGTAAGTCGCCCTGAGCCTGCTATTGCAGAGAGGGCAGGGTAGAAATTAAATAAATAAATACTGAATATTCATCTTTCCCAGGCAACAAGGATTAAAGCAACCAATTTTGTCATGGACGTCTCTAAGTAGTAATCATACTTTGAGCACCAACAGGATAACAGAGAGACTCTGTCCAAGGCTAATCCCATGCCAAATACCAAGCTTTCAAATGCAGATTTACAAACACATTTACAAATAAGTCAGTGGCGTATCGTGGTTAGAGTACTGGACTAGGACCCAGGTTCAGAATCCCTACCCAGCCACAGACCTTGGGCAAGGCACAGGTTTGTTGTGAGGAGGAGACACTGGCATACGTGGCCCCGAGGATTTTGGAGGTAGGGCACGATAAAAGGTACTATATAAATAAATTTAAATAACTAAATTTAACCATTACCCATGCCCTGACCTGTATGGCCCAGGCTAGCCTGATCTCGTCAGATCTCGGAAGCTAAGCAGGGTTGGTGCTGGTTAGTATTTGGATGGGAAACCACCAAGGAATACCAAGGTCGCTAGGCAGAAGCAGGCAATAGCAAACCACCTCTGAACATCTCTTGCCTTGAAAACCCTATGGGGTTGCCTAAATTAGCTGTGACTTGATAGAAAACAAAAAACAAAGAACCCACTCCAGAGCCTTTGGGACAACAGTAATTAATAGGGTTGCCACTTACATGGTTTTGGCAGAGGAGCTTCCCAGCAATGCTCCCTATCCCCTGCCATCACTCAGTGGAGCAGCAAAGAGTGAAATGGGGGGAATGGCATCTATTCTATTGATGCCTGGATGTCACCATTTTGGAACAGGAAGTGACATCATGACATACAGGGATTTTCAAACATATCCATGGTAATACCATGTTTTTTTGAAATTCCTAGAGATTCCTTGGTAAAACCATAGTTCTCAAATTCCTAGAGAGTCTACACCCACCAATGCTTTTGGGGACTATCACCTGAAGAATGGCAATCCCCATAAATTGCACTCTTCAAAGTGTAGTATCCGAGTAGTTCCTTCTCGCTTGAAAATGCTATCTGATGTGGCCCAGGCTTGGAACAGCGTCCTAGGAAGGTACCTACTCTTGGGGCCTTCTGGTAAGGCTATAAAACAGAACTAGTTTGGTGTAGTGGTTAAGTGCACGGACTCTAATCTGGGAGAACCGGGTTTGATTCCCCACTCCTCCACTTGCACCCGCTGGATAACCTTGGGCAAGCCATAGTTCTGGCATAGCTGTTCTTGAAAAACAGCAGTTTCTGTCAGAGCTCTCTCAGCCCCACCTACCTCACAGGGTGTCTGTTATGGGGAGGGGAAGGGAAAGGAGTTTGTAAGTCGCTCTGAGACTCTGTTGGGTAGTGAAGGGTGGGCTATAAATCCAATCTCCTCCTCCTCCACCTCCTATTTGGGACAATTTAAGATGCAGTTTGAAGGTTATAGATCAGGGTTGCCAGTCCCCTGCTAGGCTGATAGTGTGATATCACTTCAGGGGAAAACCCGAAGTAATGTCAGTCCACCCTAGGAATCACTGGAAACTATAGTTTTACTATCAAATTTCTGGCAATTCCTAGAAAAGTGTAACATCATTTCCAGGTTTCCCTAGGAACTGATACCATGCTATTGTTGCCTCCCCCAGTGTCCCTACCCCCCCCCGATCTCCTGCTGGTTCCCAGGCTATGTCTGGCAACTGTGTTCAGGGGTCATTTCATAGAAAAAGAGATACAGGAGCTCATTTGCATATGCCACACCCCGACAAAGGGCAGGCATGCAAGTATGCCTGGATTCCCTGCCTGATCTTCTCCAGGCATGTTTAGAATGCCTTTCTTTCCCTTCCCCATCTGGCATTTAAATCCTCCCAGGCAGTGGGGGAGGGGCTTTGCAGGCCTTCCCTGGCCCGTCCGCCTGGGCAGGCGGGCCAGGAAAGGTAGCAGGGGGTGCCCCTGGACTCCTTACTGCCAAAGCACCATTCTGGCATATTCCAGCAGGAAATGACCCCTGACTGTATTATAGACAGGGGCTCCAATTTATCTGTTTTTAATGGTGTACCTTTTTAATTTAAGAAATTTGATTAACACAAAAATAGAAATACAATACAAGAAAAAGTCACTGAATTGAGGTGTATAACAAACATTCATAATAACTGGGACCAGTGTTCCCTCTAAGTTGTGGAGTCTTATGAGCAAAAATTCTACTTTGTAAGCTACTGGCATTAAAGCTGTGAGTGAGCAATTTGACTGCTGCATAGATTACCTTGCTCTGGGGCCATCTTTCCTGAGCTATGACAAAAATCTGTGAGCCAGAGGCTAAAAAACTGTGAGCTAGCTCACACTAACTCAGCTTAGAGGGAACACTGACTGGGACTCTAGTCCAAGGCAAATAATACAGTCAAAAGAAGCAAGAGAAAGAAGGACAGACTAAAGAACAATATTTCTTATAATTGTTCCGTGAGTGTTATATCCGTTGCTGCAATTGAGACCATGCAGGGGGGATGAATTGTTGACAAGATAAAAATTCAAGTGGTGGGGACCATTTTTCGTCAAAATTGGATTTGGTAGGGAATAATAGTGTTCTGTTAATTTTACCAGTGATATTTTTCACTGCTGTACCTTAATGGTTTTTAACAGATGATGATTTTTATACAGTACCCATAGTTGTAACATGCCACAGGTCCTGACGGTATTGGAGAACTGCGCAGTGTTCCCTTGCACAGAGCACACCAATGCTTCATGGGGGTAGTGAAGCTAGCAAGGCTAGATGTCACTTCTTGTATCACTCCCTTGGTCTGCTCTGTTGCTGTCCCTTTTCCCCACCAGAATGCAACTCTCACGGGTTCTTTCCTTCCTGCTAATTCCTTCTCATCCCACTTCTTTCTCTATCTGCCATGAGGGCAAGATAGGCTCTCTACAATCTCTCTCAATTCTAGCTTAGATAGTTAGAACCTTCTTTCTCTAGCTTTCCTATTCAGTATGGAGTCTCTCCACAATAAAGGACTTCTCTTTCTTTCCTAAAGCCAGAAGCCTTCATCCCCCTTCCACAGCTCAAATCAAACACTAAGCTAACAGCTGGGGAAAGGAATGGTATATAAATACCCTAAATAAAAACTATACAAATTGAGTTTTGACATCTATTCAGGGGGTAAAGACTAAAGTCTTCCGGTTTCTCACCTCTGGAATGATAGGAGTGGGCTTCTTCTTATCCATCTGTTTTGGCTTTAGAATCACTTTGTCTACTTCAAGCATTCCAATGGGTGTGTTTGGCTGGAATTTGATCTGCTTTTTCTCCGCTGACATCAAGTCTATAGTATGGCTTGAAGGATTTAAACGATACTGTGCACAAAGGTATACCAATAAATCCATCATTGGTTTGCTAGGGAGAAAAAAGTGAAAGTGACTAAAGCACAATACAATGTAAATGTGAAAATGTGGTTGCAATTTCATTTATCCATGGCCATTTGCATTTTGAAATCCAGTTGAATAGTCAGTAATGATTCAAAAGTGCCCATACAGCTTCACAGCGCCATCCTGAACAGAGTTACAGCTTTCTACGCTCACTGACTTCAATGGATTTAGAAGACTGTAACTAGGATTGTACTGCAAGCCACGCTTCCATTTATAGCAACCATATTTGGGTAATTCTCAGACTGAGTAAAAGCCAACTGCTTTAAAATGATGCTACAAGTTATAGAGAAGGTCAAATGACAACGATAAAAAAGCAGAATCCAGAAATTTATATGTATAAATTACTCTGATTAAACATTTGGAAGATGACAGTCAATAGTAATCTTTGACTAACCTGCAAAAAAACCCCACCTTTGTTAGTTCACAACATAAAATATAACTACCCACTTGTTTTGTTTATGTAAAATGCTTTGTTTTGTGTATTCCCCATATAAGCTATGTTAATGAGTGGCATGACAAAGAATAGAAACATTTCTTACGCTTACTCCCTTGTATTATGCCTGGAGACACAGAACTTAACATGGAGATGTGTGGTCTTCGCCATATATCCTAATGTGTGTATTCCGTAGCTTTGGAAGAAATGTGGAAATCTGGCCAGCGGAAGTGCAGCAAGTGACACTTCCACTCAGTGGGAACCAACTAAGTTTCTACTCAGTGTCACTGACCTACCCCCCACCATGCTGCTCAGCAAAACTTGAAGGTTTTTCCCCAGCCTAAGAGGGCCTCTTCTGCCTGTGAAGAACCACTTTGGTTGGAAGAAGACTTCCAGCTTTGCTGAGCAGCATGATAGGATGCAGGCCATCCAACATAAAGTCACATTTGCAAGATGTTGTGCCAAGGGACTGGCAATTTTCTAAACAGACAAAAATGAAAGTCCTTTTTTTAAAAAATCTTGAAATTGTCCATAAAGCATGCTATTAATTTCTCTAAAAAATCAGGACACCTTAAATACTGATCACTCTTACTGTCTGATCTTCCACTCTGCTGGTCAATGTAAGAGGATTAGGCTTTAGTTTCCTAGAAGGAGTAAATCCCTTCTGTCATCACTGAAGCTTAGTCCAGCTTCCCGCACCTAAGCAGAACCTCCCATCAGTTTTTGCTGCTTTTGTACTGGGCAAAGTTCTTCCATGGTATGAGTGCCACTTGCCAAGACCTTCCAGAGAAAGGCCTCACATTCTGGGAGCTGCAGCAACTCTTTGTACCCATGTAGAATCACAAGGCAGCTGATGCTCGGATGCTTGCTCCACAGAGGTCCAAGCTCCAGATATGGGCATGTCTGATGCTCAGTTGTAGTTGCATCTTGCTCTTTAAAACTTTATTACTGTTGAGAAAGATAATAGCCCTACCTGGCTGGTTTAATTTGGCAAACTGTTAACAGGTGATGTTTGTCAAGGATGAAGCCTTTGTATGTTGGCTGGAAAAGGTCATGTTTATTAAATCATTAACTCGTTAGTGGGGAGATAGTGGATAAAATTGGTAGGTAGAAGGCTGGGGTTTTTTATCTTGATCTCTCTCTAGGATGGAGGATTCACCCATGGCTGAACCAGAATACCAGGGGGAGAAATTGATGAGCGGCCAGCAAGATTGAAAGTTTTACTTCCCTCCTGTCTAAGACATTCTCTGGAACAAGAACCCGCTTTTAAAGACCAAGTGAGATAGTAACTGGGTTCTTTTTAAAGTTTTCTGTTTGCACTCTTGCAAATACTGGTACTTGTTCTTTTGCAAAATAAACTGTCTTTCTTTTGAAGATTGTGGTTGTTAAATGTGCATTTGGTATCTGATAAAGAAAGAGCCCAGGGCACCTCTAGGTCGGGTCACAGGATGCATCAGAGCATGTCACAAAGCAGATTAAACAAAGGCATATTAGCTTAGACAATTTCTGTACTATAAGGTCCTACACATTTACCATACATAGGTAAGTAGGGAATTTATTACTGCTTTCAATGGCGCAGCACTAAAAACAACTAAGCAAACATGTTAGCATTAAGACTTTCTTTACACAGAGAATTCAGAATTTCAGACACTTTTGTTCCCTCTATAAACTAAAGGTATCTCTGCCACAGGCCTCTCCCTCTCTCATATGTATATGGCCTTTACTGTCTTTTAGGTGCCAGGCCAAAACGTATCTTTTTACTCAGGCTTTTAATGAGGGGTTTTATCTATACCACTTTTCAATGGTCTGAGGTTAGTCTTAAGGAAAGTTTATTCATTTATTTATAATTCAAATTTATAGACCACCCTACCGCTGTGTACACACAGCTCAGGGTGGTAAACAACATAATGATAAAGCATTCATAAATAATAGAACAGTTTAAATAGTAATACATAAATAAAAACATTCTCAGACGGCATTTAGCACATCTATATATCTTATAGCCAAACTCTGTTCTCTGTGCAGATGCTTATTTCTGCCAACAGCGTGCTCACTGTCCCCCAACAGCTTTTTCTACAGACTCAGCGGACTTCACGGGTCTACAGAAAAATCAAAAAAGTTAAAAAACCCAACCTTCAGGGACAGTTGAATTCCCCCAGTACCTTTTGAAATGGCCTCCACAGGGATCTAACTCCAAGCATCAACAGTGAGAGATTAGAACGTTCGCAAGGGGGGGGGGCTTCTAACTGGCTCTGTCAGTAAAAGGCAGGGGGAGGGGGAAGGGCCCTTTCCAGGCCTATGTTGGCATTTGAGGGAGGGAGCCTTGGGGCCAGGCCTGACAAGGGAATTCCTAGGGACTTTGTGGTGAACTCTAAGGAGGGCTGAGTTTGGGTAAGGGAGAGGGCTCAGCTGGGTATAATGCCACAGAGTCCACCCTCCAAAGCAGCCATTTTCTTCAGGATCTCTGCTGTCTATAGAGTTCACTTGTAATTCTGGGGGGTCTCCGGGTCCCACTTAGAGGCTGGCAATGCTAAGCCTGGCAGCAGTCTAGGGTTGCCAGATCCCCCCTGGCCACTTGCAGAGAATGGGGGGTAAGGTTGCCAGATTCAGGCTGGGAAACTCGGTGATTTGGGGGTCGACCCTGGGGAGGACAGGGACCTCAGTGAGGTACAATGCTATAAAGTCACCCTCCAAAGCATCCATCTTCTCCATGGGAAGTTATCTCTGTAGTCTGGAGATCAACAGTAATTCCAGGGGATCCCCAGGTCCCACCTGGAGGCTGGCATCCCTAGGCAGCACCCTCTGGGTGACCTGCTACCACCTGATTTACATGACTCAACTAGGTCCCGCTGCTTGCTACTGTTCATCAGCAGCCGCCCTGTGAAAGTCAGTGTGGTACAGCAGTTAAGAGCTTCAAAGTAGGGCCTGCAAGACCCAAGTTCAGATCCACATCTTGTGGTGGAAGCTGACTGAGTGATTTTGGACCAGTCACATACTTTCAGCCTAACCAACCTCACAGGAATGTTGTCCATACAAAAAGGAGGAGAGAATAATGTAAGCTGCTTTGGTCCCCACTGTGGAGAAAGACTGTACTTTTTCTAGGCAGAGGCTGTGGGGGAGGGGGGTGGAGACAGAAAGCTGAAAGAGGAGAGGTAGACAAAGGTAGGTTGGCTGTTGGGTGGGAAGGAAACAGGGTTGCCAACTCCAGGTTGGGAAATTGGGACATTTGACATTGGGGTGGAACCTGGGGAGAGTGGGGTTTGAGAAGGAGAGGAACTTCAGACTGGTACAATGCTGTAGACTCCACCCTCCAATCAGCCATTTCCTCCATGAGAACTACCATTGCCAGTCTCCAGGTGAGGGCTGGGGATTACCCAGGATTACATCTGTTATCCAGGTGACAAAGGTCATTTCCTCTAGATAAAATGGCTACTTTGGAGGGTTGAGTCTATGGCACTATACCCTGCTGAGGCTGCTTGCCTTCCCAAGCCTCGCTGTCCCAAAGCTCCACCCCCAAATCTCCAGGAATTTCCCAACATGGAGCTGCAGCCCTAAGGTGAATTGATCTCAGTAGCTGGGAGATCCATTGTGATTCCCAGAGTGCTGCCATTGCTGCTGTGGGGGGAGAGGAAGTATTCTGAAGTATACCTCAAGAAGTATTCTGAAGAGGCATGTGTGTGTATGTGTTGACAGGCATGCGCCAATGCATTAATACTTAACCATGGCAAGGTTCACATGCACTGAAAAACATGGATTGTCAATTATAGGAGGCAGGCAATATGCCTTATGACTTGCTCAGAAAAGATTTAACCAATGTGCACCATTGTTTGCAAACTCATTTCAAATAAGGATTAAGGAAATCAAACCTGGGTTAAGCATTCTTTCTGCTTAGGGCCTTTAATTTAGGTTAAGCATGATAGTTTTACAGAGCCTAAAGTCACCAAAAACTTTTTTAAAAACAAAACTAGTTTCAGATACCAGTGCCAGGAGGCAACATCAGGGGAAGGCATTGGCCCCTATGCCCTGTTGTTGGCCCTCCAGAACAATGACTGGCCATTGTCTGAGACAGGATGCTGAACTAGATGGACCACTGGTCTGATCCAGCAAGACTTTTCTTCTGCCAGAGGTAGAAGAGCCTTTAATTTAGATTGACCATGACAGTTGCACAGAGCCTAAATTCACCAAAACCTTTTATTAAAAAAAAATCAGGTCAACCAGTTCTAGATAGCAGAAAACTGGTGCGTATCAGTTTTAACCTTCTTAGACATTTTTTATTTAGAACATTGTATGTCACCTCTCTGAGGAACCTGCGCCAAACAGCTTACAAAATAATAAAAAACCAAGATACTTAAAAATATAATCAGTGTTTTCAAGCTTTTTGAACTGAGGACCACTTCTTGCTCATGCTTGGGTTTAAGCTCTGTATGCAAAACGGGGAGGGACATGGGGGAAGTGCTGCTCTGTACATTGAAGACCGCATAGAGTCAAATAAGCTAGAAGAGGAATGGACTCTCCAACAGAACTGAGGGGGAGATAATAGGCCTTAAGGGTTACTTAAAAGTGGGGGTGTACTATTAACCTCTTGATGAACCCTTGAAGCTATTCTCAAGATGGAGATGGAAATAAAGGAGATAATGTAGTGATACTGGGTGATTTCAGCTACCCTCACACTGGATAAACTGGTGCTTGAATCAAGCTGTAGAAAAGTTGGTCACAGAGCCAACCAGAGGGGTAGTAATCTTGGACTTGGTTCTTCATAGGACTCAAGATCTGGTACAAGATCTACAACTGGGAACAGTGGCCACAATGCTTTACTAAGGCCCCGGTCACACGCCGAATTTGCTGCGGGAGAGCCACGACTGAATGGTGGAGTTTCAAGGTGCGATCACACCACAACATCTGGGAGGCGTAGCACTCCCATGGCCAACCCACAGCTTCCCACCGAAGATGCAGAGTAAAAAACTACCTCCTCGAAGGTACTAGCAAACGGTTTGCCAGGGGCTGCCTTCGGACTCCCTTGGTGTGATCATGCTGGCACGCAGCTTTTCCCTCCAGCCCCTCGTTGACGCGCAGGCGCAGAAAGGAGGAACCATGGCATGCCGCCGACACGTGGGATCGCGTTCTAGCAGCTCTAATTGCAGCGCCACAAATAGCCCCACCCCTACCCCCGCTATATCCAGCCCGTATGACCGGGGCCTAAGTTCAGGATTCATGACAATCGAAAGCTACCCCTAAAACCAGTAACATTTAATTTCAAAAGAGGAAACTTTACTAAAATGAGGAGACTAGTTAGAAGGAAACTAAAAGGGAGACCAAAGAAAATAAAATCTCTAGAGAATATCTGGAAACTGTTTAAACTGACACCTGACCCAGAGTGTAGTAACTCAGGCAGTTAAGGTAGCTTTTGTTGTTTTTCTTGTACAACTTTTAGAATGATGTTGGCTTGAATTTGCCTGTTTCTGTATTTTTCCAAATATATAACTTTATAAAACTAAGTTTATGGCTTCTTGTCTGCACCTGCCCTGGAGACCCCCTGGATGAATTACCCAGTACAGGTAAGATACAGTTCCCACATTAGAAAAGGTCCAAGCCATAAAAAAGAAGTCTACATGGTGAATAACCTACTTCATGGAACCCATAAAAGGCAAAAAGGCTTCTTTTAAAAGGGGGAATGTCTGCCCCAATTAGGGTTGCCAAGTCTGGATTGGAAAATACCTGGAGATTTTGGGGGTGGATCCAGGAGAGGGTGGGGTTTGGGGAGGCAGGGGGCCTCAGCATGGTACAATGCCATAGAGTCCACCCTTCAAAGCTGCCATTTTCTCCAGGGGAGCAGATCTCTGTCAACTAGAGATCAGTTGTAAAGGCGGGAGATCCCCAGGCCCCACCTGGAGGCTGGCAACCCTAGCCCCAGTGAAGTGAACAGAAGGGACCACATCTGTGTTCACTGTGAGGCATTTACCCAGGTCAAATCAATCATTTTCTGGAACAGGCTCTGAAGAACTGTCAAGTTGGGGTGGTGAGAGATGAAGTTTTAGACCTAGCAGGAAATTAAAAAGCAATAAGTCTCTGGGTCCTGACAGCATATACCTAAGGGTTCTCAGGGAACCTTAAGTGTGAAATTGTTGATCTAATAACCAGTGTGTGTCACTAGGGTTTTTATATATATATATATAGATATATTTCTATAAATATATATATATATATATATATATATAAATATATCTATATCCAGGGCTTTTCTTGTAGGAAAAGCCCAGCAGGAACTAATTAGCACAGGTCACACCCAACAGCAGAAACCCATTAGCATATTAGGCCATGCCCCTGACAGCAGCACAGCTCATTAGCATATTAGGTCACACCCCCATGTTACCAGAAGTGTGGTCATCCAGCCATACTCACCTTTTGCTTCTTATTCTGTTTACCTTGTTTGTTGTCAAAACCCAGGGCTTTTTTTGGAGCAGGAACTCCTTTGCATGTTAGGCCACACGGCCCTAATGTAGCCAATCCTAATGAGTTTCTGCTGTTGGGTGTGACCTATTATGTTAATGAGTTCCTGTTGGGCGTGGCCAACTCTAGAGCCAGCCGAAACTCCGTTCCTGTGCGTTCCTGCCCCAAAATAGCCCTGTCTATATCTATAATATTTATTTATATTATATTATTTATTTACTTCATTTATGCCCTGCCTTCCCTGCAAAGGGGACCTAAGGTAGCCTATATCATACTACTCTCTGTTTTATCCTCACAACAACCCTGTGAAGTAGGTTAGGCTGCGAAATTGTGCCTGACTCAAGGTCACTGAGAAAGCTTCCATGGCAGAGTGGGAAATCAAACCTGGGTCTCCCAGATCCTATCCTGAAACTCTTAACACCACAGTGTCTTTCAGGGTGGCTGTTGTTGAACAAGAACAAGCAGCTGGGCCTGGGTGAGACATGCCATGGTATCTGGTGTTTGTTTGTGGACCTGGCCCTGGTGAGTCTTCCTTCAAAAGCCAAAACAACCCTGGAATGGCCCTGCCCCCTCTTCCCGGCCTTTTACTAAGAGAAATCAAGCCCTGAAGGCTGGTTAATACTATGTGGCTGTGTAACAACAGCTACTGGGGCATTTGTTTCTTAAAGCTACAGGGAGTCCTATTATTTTGGGAGGGTTTAACTCCCCAATGTTTTATGTTTTTTACAAATTTTTTACATTTCAGATTTTTCTACATACCTCAAGCTTTCTCAGGTTTGTAGAAAAACATATCTTATCAGTACATGGATCCAGTCTCCAGATTTAAATATCCACAGACTTGGCCATGTTGATATATTGACAAATAACATTACTGTCCAACACATTATATTTCATGGACATTTCACACAAGATGCAGAAGTCAACCCAAATGGGCCATTGAGCCTCCCAGACCCTGCTCTCTTAGTGCACCCTCTTTCTCTTCCTTCTTCAGGCCTTTGTAGTCCATCTGCAAGAAAATTATAACCTGTTTTTGGGACCTGACCCACAGTCTGAGAACCACTGACATACACAGGTCTTCTACTTTAAACTTCAGTATTTTTTTTCTTGAAATAAATTGGTAGATTTGAGTAAATAATGACAATGAACAAACAGAAAGCATACACATAAGCATAAAACTAGAAGTAATGTTGTCACACAAAGATGCCTGAACACATGCATAAAACACTGAAGAACATCCAAAGTTATTTTAAAAATTCCCACTTAGTATAATCTTCTGTACAGTAACACTTAACACAGAAGCTTTACTCTGTAGCTTTTAAGTTGCTCTTCGGTCAACCCTGACAATGAATAACAGAGATTGTGATGAAATAAACTTTCCACCTCCTAATTGGAGCAGCTTACACAACATCTCTATGAATTATAAAAGGGTCTTGTTGAATGCAAGACTCAACAAAACACGTCACAGAAAAGATTACCAAGTTGCATAAAAAGGATTGCCTTAAAAATTACACATATTTCCTTCTCTGAGCCTCCCCCAAGCTATCATTTTTGGTCAACTGCTGTGTGAGGTAGCCACATGATGGCTAGCAAGTTTCTTGTTATATTCCTAAAAGTTTGAGGTTCACAGCTCATTTGGCCTCATGTATAAAAGCTGCTTCTGTAACACCCAATTCTAAACAGCAAAACTGATCTTTCTGAAATATTTCACCACAAACTACAGTAATTTACTAGTCAGCCTCTTTTTCTGGACACTGGTATACAGAAAAACAAATAACATGGCTGCATTAAAAAAAAAACACCCACAAACTGACAAGTCTAGATACTTAGTGCCTGATTGTGGCTTGCTTGCTTAACTTTAGAAAAATGTTAGGACACACATCTAATTTTTGGTGTCTGAAAACCAGGGACCACCCAGATGCAACTGAAGACTAGCAAAATATACACATAGCCTCTTTGTTTCCACTAGACAGACTATAAAATAGCAAACCAGCACTATCACCACTGTGAACCCTCATCATTTCTTGTAAGCCTTTACCACATTGAACTTAAATGACTTAAGCACACAGGCTCCTCTTTGTTTCAAGATCTTTGGACTTAGGATGCTATCACATAGATTTTTATTCAAAATGTTCTAAACCTAAAAGGCTAGTTTCAAAACATACAAATTATTTTTTTTAAAATAAAATGCAGGTATCAAATAAATATTCTGCTAACCATAGCAGTAATATCATGTGTAATATCATCAAGTTTATTTCATCACTAAGCCTGCCTTGGCAGGGAGAGCAGGATATAAATTAAACAAGCAAATAAATAAATAACATAACTATCAGTCTATAATTCATGCTTGATAACAGCTAAGACATACAGAAATCTCATCTGTAAAGCAGATCTTTCGATTTCAGTACCTATTGCTAAGTAGATTATGTTCAAAACAATCTGCCACTTGCAGTCTAACAATCTGCCAATCACGTATATACATATTTACTAGAGTTGTGCATAAACAACACGATGCATCAGAAACACATGACTTATTATTTTCTAGTTGGCTTCAAAATTTTACACATTTTGGAAAATTAATTGGACGCTGTTTGCAGGAAATTATGGATAGAACCTGGATATCAAAATGGGCTGAAGTGATTGAGTCATTAGCTACACATTGGTAAGGCAGAACTATTTATTCATTGCATGTTTATCCTGCCAGGTTTACATCATGGAACTCAAAGCAAAATAGGTAAGATTCTCTGAAGGAATTTTATCATACATCCTTAGCAAGACTGCTATAATGTGACTTCCAATCACACCATGTGACTGGTGAAATTCTTAAACACTGAAGTCAAGTCTTGTTCTCAAAAATATGCCTATCCAGGGCTCTTTTTGTAGCAGGAACTTCTTTGCATATTAGGCGACACACCCCTAATGTGGCCAATCCTCTAAGAGCTTACAGTAGCCCCTGTAAGAAGAGCTTTGTAAGCTCTTGGAGGTGTGGCTACATTAGGGGTGTGTCACCTAATATGCAAAGGAGTTCCTGCTACAAAAAGAGCCTGTTAATGGCTGTGATACTGAAGGAATGGCAAATGGTTCTTGGAGAATAGAAAATCTTCTTTTGGAAGAATTGGCATCTTAAAGATAGGCCTAAGTGCTAAATCAGATTTTATGTTCTTTTTTATCCTTTTCCTCTGAAGGCCTAAAATTTCAATTAGAGACCGTAATTGCTTTTAGATGCACAAGCTATACCTTATTACTCAACCATACAACATAACTTTCTGTATTTTTAAAAAAATTGTTTTAACCTCAAAAATTAAAAATGGAAAACTTTCATCTTACCTGAATTACTTTATAGCCTGAAAACATTCAGTATATTTCAATAGGTTGAAACTTTCATATGATTTCTCTATAACTGATACTACTGATGTCATTTTCATCATTCATAGTGATACTGTTCTTTATTATAACTCTTATTGATCATTTTGCCTAATCTAAAATTCAAAAAATTCCACAGACTTAGTGAAAGATTTATTACACAGATTAGCATTATTATGAAGGCATACAATAATATTTGCTAATGTCAGTCTGCATTCTTTACCTCACAAACTTAAATATTAAGGAGGAAATGGGGGGGGGGGTGTCATCAACATTTATAACAAAAAAAATCCACAACATATAAACCTTATTTTTTCACTCAAATTGCTTGGTAAACTCCCTCAAACTAAAAGCAGTCTGGAAATCTGGTTCAAAATCTTTTCAAAAAGAACATACCATAGGTGTAATGATTATTTCTCAACTTTTTTTTTTCCTTTTGAAAAGCCCTTGAAAAACTTCCAAACTGCTTTTTGACTTGGTTAGATAGTAATTTGGTAATCCTTGAAACAGGAAAGAAAGTCTGCAAAGGAAAGTCTGGGTAAAATAACTGGAACAAAGCCTCAAAATGGCAGCTTGGATACTAGAAGTAATTATACAAACTGGTCAGAAATTACTGCAATGAGATGAGTTGACATGGGAGGTACCTAAGGCTACCAGGGCTACCACTATAGCAGGAGATCTCCTGTGGGCAGCTTAGTTTGCCTGCCACCGCTCTGAGCGGCAGCATTTTTTAAAAAGAACAGCGACATTGGTTATGTCACAACATCACTTCTGGGTAAAAGCTACCCTGTGTATCTTCTTGTGTTTTCTCAGGAAGTTACTTCATGATACTGGCCAACATTGCTTTTCCTCTCCTCCAACCCTCCCACTAGTTGCCAGGTTCATTGTGGTAATCCTAGAGGTGCCACAAGATTTTGTGTTATCTCCAGTGTTGTCTAATATCTACATTAGGCTCCTTAATGAGATCACCTGCAACTCTGGAGTGGGTAGGGTTGCCAACCTCCAGGTGGTGGCTGGAGAGCTCTCATTATTGCAACTAATCTCCAGGTGACAGATCCGTTCACCTGAAGAAAGTGGCCACTTTGAAATGTGGACCGTATGGCATTATATGCCACTGAAGTCCCTCGCCTCCTCCAATCTTGCCCCTTAGATTTCACCCCCCAAATTTCCAGATATTTCCCAAGCTGGAGCTGGCAACCCTAGGAGTGGGAGATCATCAGTACCCTGATGACACTTGGCTATACAGTAATTTTGAAAAAGCCTCTGACTGTAACAGTCTCTGCCCTAGGCATGCAAGGGTCAAGTGGCAGAGGTAGAATGAATTGAAGCAGAATCCAGATAACATTAAGGTTATGTTATTTTAGCTCACCCGCAGAGCCAGATGGGCCCAATGTGGCTTCAGATGGCTCTACGGGATCTAATGCCCTCTGGCGGCTCATTAGATGAGCTTGTGGAGGACTGGCATAGCCATTGACGAGATCGCTCCCTGCGCCCACGCCCCAGGCTTGCTCCCTGGTTCATCCAGGAGTTGTGACTTATGAAGCAAAAGCTAAGACAGTGGCACTGTGCTCACGACCAAGCTACAAGAGCATCCTATAGGACATTTATGAGATCCTATGAGATGGCAGTCAAAGCCGTGAAGAGAGAGTACTTTGCAGCTACGGTTCCATCTGTGAGCTCACGCCCAGCCCAATTGCTTAGAACGATTTGGTCTATAACAGCTCTGCCACAGGGCAGGCCAAATGTTAGGGAATTTGATATTGGCTGCAAGACATTTGCAAGCTATTTCACGGATAAAGTCTTGTCGCTCCGCCGCAACCTCCCCGCCACAGTTGAAACAGTAAGCAAGCTTGAGGCCCCAAGAGTGTCTTCGATTTCAGTTTTGGATCATTTTGACCCGCTCAGCCTGGAGGAAGTTGACAGATTGCTCTTGACTGTTCGCCCAACCACATGCAGCCTTGATCTGTGCCCTTCCTGGCTTATTAAAGCTGACCACAAAGGGTTTCAAGGCACCTTAAGGGAAATTATCAAGAAGTCCCTCTTGGAGGGGCTGTTCCTGGGGTTGTTCCTGCTCAAGGAAGCAATGGTCTGCCCTCTGTTTAAAAAACTATCTCTGGACCCAGCCAAATTGGCGAACTACCGGCTGGTCTCCAATTTGCCCTATTTGGGCAAGTTAATTGAGAGGGCGGTGGTGCTATAGTTACAGGGCTTTATGGATGGCGCTTCCACGTTAGATCCCTTCCAGTCCAGCTTCCGTCCGGGACACGGGACAGAGATAGCACTAGTCGCTCTTACTGACAACCTTCGGAGGCATCTGGATCGGGGCGGCTCAGCAATACTGTTGTTGTTGGACCTGTCGGCCGCGTTCAATACAGTCGACCATCAGTTGCTGCTTCACCGTCTCACCAACATGGGAATTCAGGGGCTTTCCCTGCAATGGCTTGCTTCCTTTCTCCAAGGTCAGGGACAAAGGGTGGCACTAGGGGAACAGCAGTCCACAAGGCACCCGCTGGAGTGCGGAGTGCCCCAAAGGGTAGTGCTGTCCCCAATTCTGTTCAACATCTATATGCGCCCCCTTGCCCAGAGGTATGGGCTGGGGTCCCATCAGTATGCTGATGACACTCAGCTTTATCTGATGTTGGGCAGCCGGTCAGACTCTAGACCGTGTCTGGCTGGCTTAGGCTGAGCTGGCTGAAGCTCAGTCTGATGAAGATGGAGGTCCTGTGCATGAGTCAGAGCGGTTTGGGAGAAGGGACCCTACTCCCAACCTTTGGCGGGGCGCCATTGGTGCCAGCGCAGGAGGTTAGGAGTTTGGGTGTGCTCCTGGATTCCTCCTTAACAATGGAAGCCCAGGTGGCAGCCACTGCCAGGTCAACCTTTTATCATCTTTGGCTGATCAGGCAGTTGGTTCCCTTCCTCAACCACGGCAACCTAGCTACAGTGATCCATGCAACCGTCACCTCGAGACCCGACTACTGTAACGCTCTGTACATGGGGCTGCCCATGTTGCAAATCCGGAAGCTCCAATAGCAAACCGAATTCACTTCAAGGTGCTGGTGCTTACCTTTAAAGCCCTATATGGCCATGGTCCGACATACCTGAGGGACTACCTTTCCCCATATATACCCCAGAGAGCACTGAGGTCGGGGTCCCAGAACCAACTGACCGTTCTGGGCCCCAAGGATGCCAGGCTCACCACCACTAGGGCTAGGGCTTTCTCGGTGACAGCTCCATAGTGGTGTAATGAGCTTCTGGAGGAGATCGGGGCCCTGCAGGATCTTGTGCAGTTCTGCAGGGCCTGCGAGACGGAGCTCTTCCACCAGGCTTTCAACTAGGAGCTGCCCCCACTACTACCAATGAGCTAGCCCATAGTTTTAACACCTGGCCTCTACCACTGTGCTCAGGGAGACCACTGAGTGGCAAACTGTTTGGTTGTATGGTATTTCCAGCTTGCCATCTTATGTTCCCAATGTATCAGCACTAGCACTTTATGAGTTATGTTTTACAGTAATGAAATTTTAAACTGTTTTTATGCAAATTAATGGTCATTACAGATCAATTATGTAAGCCGCCCTGAGCCTGCTCACGGGGAGGGTGGGGTATAACTAAACTAAATAAATAAATAAACAAATTGTCCAAAAGCTGGCCCCTTAAGCCTCCAGTGATCTCCTAACCTAGCCTAATGTTATTGACATCAGGGGAGATTGAAAGCCTTTTCAATGAGGGAGCTGTGCAACCCAACCAATAAGCTCATCTCACAAAGCTCAGGGAAAGTCCATTACCAGACTGAGCTAAAAAGCGCAGGCACGGTTTCTTTATATTGTCTTCACAAAGCCTTCCTTCCACCCACATGATATTAAGATTCCCATCCTTAGTTATCCCCCACAGTCCCAGTTGCTGTGACATGGACTGGGGAAGACATACAGAGAGTATATAAAGGAACTCTGCCTTAGCTCAGTCCAGTCAGAGAGCAGTATCATTCAGACCCCCACTCACCCACCCCCGGCCTCTAGAATCCAAACTTTTCCTGAGCTGCGCCCTGTAGTCCAGCTCAAAGGCTGCATAATTCTCTGGAGCATTAAAAACCTCTCTTTGTGTATTGTATCTGAACTGTAATTAATACTCAGGGCTTGGATGAACAGCAGAGGAGTGCTTTCATTTTGAGTAAACAAAATAGATTTCAAATTCGTTCTAGATTATATCTGAATGATTGTATGTGTGTGAAGAAGAGGCATGTGTGCTCCTCTGGATCACGACAAATATACATTTGCATATCCTCCACTGAGAGTTTATTCATGTCTTTTTCATTCTCGCCTAGAAAGTTACCACAACTACAACTAGGAAGAATTTAGAAACTTTCTTCAACATACTTGCCATTAACAGAAGTAGACTTGATCACTTCGCCCGGAAGAACCACAGACAGCTCGATGTCTCTGTCAATGATATTCTCTTTTTGTTCCATGGTGAAGTTAGTTAGTTCTGAATCATCAAATGAAGAAAACTCAGTACTTTTTCTCTCAGATGGAGGGAGAGGAGCTTTCGGCTTTCCTTTTCTTCTAAAAGAGAACAAGAATTGGGGGGGAAATCCCTTAGCGAAAAGTAAATGAAAAGCATTTTTACGAACAGAACAAAGTGGCCAAGTAATTCAAGGACTGTTTTGCAAAGCATCCCAAGGGAAAGTTTTCTGAACAGCAATGAAATAATTTTTGCCGCTCTTAATCATTTGGTCTTTTTTTCCTGCTTTACACAATTGGCTTTTCTTTAGGACATTACAATTAAACATTGTCTTTATAAAATTACTCAAGCCATTATTTATTGTATTTATGAGTTTATATCTGAATTTACCAAGATGACAGAATTTATACTGATACTGTCACTTACTCAAGTCTAATTTTGAACACGGGTTCTGATGTTTGAAACAAACTTGTACAATCAGAAAAGAAATCTGAACACCTTGCTAAAGTATCATACCTTCACATGAAATAAGCATACATTTTCATCTGCTCTTAAATGTGTTTTTTACCAAATCCCAACAAATTTATAAAATATATTTTTTCCTCTTCAGATAGACAAAATATAACACCATAAAACTTATGGAAGGTAATTAGGTAGAAAACATTATTTAAAAAATAGGATTATTAGAGACACATAATGCCCTTTCAGATATAATTAACATGATTTATTCAAAGGGAAATCCTGCATCGCCAACCTCCTGGAATTCTTTAACAGTTTCAACAAGCATATGGCTAAGGACTGGCTAGTTACTAGTAGTCACTGTATTCTTCCAAAAAAGCTTCTGATGAAGTCCTTCACCAAAAGCCTCTGAAATTTGGAAGTCATGAGATAACAGAAAGGTTCTCTCATGGATTAAGCAACTGGCGTTCAATATGGTCAGTCATGATCTCTTGACCCACCACCTCGGTAACATATGAGTTCATGGGAGATTTTGAGGTGGCTTACCTCATTTCTCCAAGGTTGGGGACAGAGAGTAGTGCTAGGAGAGAGGGTATCAACTAGATACCCCCTAATATGTGGGGTCCCTTGGGAGCTATCCTCTCTCCAGTGTTGTTTAAGGTTTATATATGCCCCCTTGCCCAGCTGATGTGGAGTTTGGGGCCGGGGTGTCACCAGTACGCTGATGACACCCAGCTGTATCTGCTGATGGACAGCTGCCCAGACACCACCTCACAAAACCCAGCTGAGGGACCGGAGGCTGTGGTGGGATGGCAAAAAATACCCAGCTGAGACTGAAACCAACTAAGATGGAGGGGTTCTGTGGCTGGGCCGGGGGGGGACTCCCTACTCTTAATAGTGCACCCCTAATACCAGCATTGACTGTCAGGAGTTTGGGTGTGGTTCTGGATGCCTCCTTATCAATGGAGGCCCAGATCACAAACATTGCTGGCATTCTTCCAGCTACGCCAGGTGAGTCAACTGGCCCCCTTCCTGTCTCACCCCAATGTAGCTACAGTAATCCATGCAACAGTCATCTCCAGACTGGACTACTGTAACTCACTCTGTGCTGGGTTACCCTGGAGACTAATCCAGAAACTCCAGCTGGTGCAGAATATGGCAATGAAGGTCCTAATTGGAACACCACGAACTGCACACATTCGACCAGTGCTCCACCAGCTGCACTGGCTCCCAGTGAAGTACCGAGTCAGGTTCAAGGTTTTGATATTGGCCTTTAAGGTCCTGAGTGGTCTAGGACCCATGTACCTTCGGGACTGTCTTCTCTGGTATGTCCCCTGAAGAGATTTATACTCTGCAGGGAACAACTTACTGGTGATCCCCAGCCCAAAAGATGTCTGGCTGTCCTTGTAGTGCTAAGAGAGAAGGTGGAACTCCCTACTGAATAACATCCATGTTCTGCGGAACCTAATGCAACTCCACAGGGCTTGCAAGGCAGAGATGTTCCGCCAAGCTTTTGGTTGAGGACAGCAACTGGTACCATCCCACCTAGCACACCTTTCCTGCCTCCTCTCTATCTCTCCCATGAGACAGTGACACAATTTGGAATCCTGAAGTTTAGTGCCATCTGAGAATGTTTTAGACATATTTTTATTTAAATGGTTGGAGTTGTTTACAAATTTATGAATGCTTTTATTGTTGTTCACCACCCTGAACCCTATGTACTCATGGAAGGGTGGTCTATACATTTAAATTATAAATACATAAATTTGGAATAAATTATTAAGTTCATGTCACCCCATCTCAAGAGGGATACCATAAAGAAAACGGTAACTAAAATCAGCAATGGTACACAGTCTCTAAGTGGAAAGGCTAAAGAATTTAGAGGCTTTTCAGTTTAGAACAAAAGCAAGAAAAGATCCATTAGAGAAATTTATAAAAAAATGTGTATGGCATAGAGAACGTGGATAGAAACAACTCCCCCCTCCCAAAATATATAACTTTGGGTCTGACCAACAAAGTTGACACAAAATCGATTTAGAATTGATAAAAGGAAATGCTTCTTTATGCAATGCGTAGTTTTATTTATGGAATTCTCTGTTAAGAGAATATAGTGATAGATACAAGCTTAGATGGCTATAAAACAGAAGAATCCCAAAAAATTATTGGAAGATATTTCTAAAACTGCTATTCAACAGAACAGCCAAGCAAAACCTTCAAATGCAGAGACAGTACACCTTTGGACACCAGTTACTGGGGGAGAGGGCAAGGGCTTTTGTCTTCCTTAAAACATATGGATGGCCTTTAATGGGCTTAGATTGGAACAACTCTGCATAGAATTGCACTGAGTTTTTGCTCAAATACCAGAGTGTCACAGTGATGCCTCACTGTGATGATGTCATTTCCTGCGTGATGCTGACGATGAAGCCTGGGCCTTTCTCTTTCTACTGGTAAGTCCCCTCTCAATCAAGGGGATGGACCTGGCAACCCTACTGGGATGGCCCAGACTAGCCTGAACTCATCAGATCTCAAAAGCTAAGAGGGTCAGCCCTGATTAGTACATGGATGAAAGACCACCAAGGATCACTATGCAGAAGCAGGCATTGGCAAACCATCTCTGCACCTCTTTTGCCTTGAAAATCTTAATGGGCAACCATAAGGCAGCTCCAACTTGATGGTATAGATACACACTTTATTCATTTATTATTAGGCTATTCTCATTTTTATCCCACCTTTCTTATATTATGAAACACTTGGCAGTTTACATACAGGATCACCAAGAGCCACCAAAAGGCACTGAAAAAAGATTCTCTCTGGGGTTGGAGAATTATGAATGAATGGTAGTCAGGAGCACAAATGAGTATACTGTTGAACACCACTGGAATGAGGGCTAAATCTCTCTGGGCTGGATCCAACCAGGTTTCCCACTAGCACAAAAGTCAAGAGGGAAGGAGGGGGTCTCCTATGCTGAGGACAGGACCTCCATTGACACAAATCATGTGAGATGGGCTACTGGCCAAGACTGAGCAAAAGAACTGGTGTAATTCAGCTTTCTGAGTCATAGATCAGATTTTATTCCCTTTTCAACTGCATCACAGATTAAAGCCCTACATAATTCAGTGGGAGTCACTGGAAATTGAACCAACCCCTATCTGCAAAACAATCCCCCCTGTCATTGAGTGGCTTCCATTGCTGAGGACACTATGCTGAGTAGTGCATTCCCTCAGAAAGGCACTGACATTTGACACCCTGGCCTCCACTGACAGGACCGCCATTACTCTTCGTCTCTATGATTGGTCACCTACACACAAGCTCACTCCACACCACCGTGGCAGTGATACAGCAAAACCAGAAACATGGGTGAGTGTATGTGTGTGTACACACACACACACACACCCCAGAACAATATTCAGCTTTTATTATAGTGGGTAGAGTGAGGGGGGGACACAGTGGGTGAGGAACTGAGAAGAAGCAAAGCTAAAAAAGAAGAGCACAAGTAAGTATATATATGCACTGTGTGTATATCTGCATCGTCATCCCCAATTTAGATGCTGCACTGAGTTTTTAAAACTGTGCTTTCCACAGATGGCACAATAGACAGACAACACAGAGATCATTTTGACTGCACTAACACCACTCTGTGGTGCTCTGAAATGAAAAGCATTCAAACACCGAACAGTATAATGGATCATAGGAAACAACAATTCCACTTTAAAAAGAATGGGGAAAAGTGAGGGAGCACAGGAGAAGTCAAGAGGGCAGTTTGCAACATTCTCAAGTCCAATATCCTCCTCCCCATGCACACCTCTGTATTCTGCCTGTATTTTACATATAAAAGTAACATACCTTTGTATTAAAGGTATGGGCCATTTACTGCCTTTCACAATTGTTCAGTGTAATCTAAGCTCTGAATGTTCTCCTGGACTCACTCTCTGTACTCTTCAATGTACAACAAAAATGTCATTAGCAAGGAGGCGCTTGGACACAGTAAGGAATGAACACATTGCTAAGGGACTTGCTCCACCAACTGGCGCAGAGAGAGTCAGCTACGGTTGTCAGTCTCCAGGTAGTGGCCAGAGATCTCCCGAGATTACAACTGATCTTCAGGTGACAGAGATCAGTTCACCTGGAGAAAATGGATTCTTTGGAAGCTGGACTCTATGGCATTATACCCCATTGATGAAGTCCCTCCCCTTCCCAAACCCTGCCCTCCTCAGGCTCCACTCCCAAAATCTCTAGGTATTTCCCAACCTGGAGCTGGCAACCCTAGATTCAGCCCCTACCTTTTAGGAACAACTGCATAACACCCACCAGCTGTACTGTAAGTATCTGCCTAACAGCAGTGCCTATTTTAAATGACACTTGTGGAATATTCCTGGCAGTGGAGGAGAAAAGGGAAGAACCTGCTGACTTCACTGCAGTCTGCTAGTAGTGGCTGACGTCCGACTAGATCAACTTTTCTCCACCCTCTTTCTGCTGGCATTTAAACTGTAGGGACCAGTCAGAGGTACCAGCCAAAGGGCTCTTAGCCCAGGTCCCACAGTCTAGGACCAATAAAATCAGTGTGCTAGACACGAACTAGTCAGATTTATTTGGGATTTGTTCCTTTATTTGTTTTTGTAATTCAGAACTCTCTTCTTTCTGCTTTTGGTCTCTCTAAGGAGAAAAGCGGCCTAAAAATTATTCAATAAAAATAAGTGGGGGGGGGGATTTCTATTTTTTGTTCATTTGATTCTACTTTTTAAGTCTAGGATTGTTAATATTTGTAGAGACAGCCTTAGAGACACAACAGACTGTAATTAACAAAATTAATTATAAACAGAATACAAGTAGAACATAATTATAAACAACTGAATACATGTAAATATAGTAAACTTTGTTCTATATGCTACATAACATTACTTGAAAGTGTTTACACTGTTCGTTTTACTGTTTATTTTATAATTTAAAAATTATTCATAATTCTGAATAATTTAGAACTAATTGTACTTTTTACCATTCTACTTTTGTTAACCACCGTAGGTAGGATTTCCTAGAGAGGCAGGACAGAAATAGTATAAATAAATGAACTAATGAATACTGCAGAACTACGGAATCATTTTCACATGTGTCATCAAGTCTTCAGTGCTTTAAAAGCTGTCTGGTTTTTAGATCAGGAATGCTATAGGATTCAACTACGTATAACTCATAAAAATAAATATGCCTTGGCATCTGTCGTCGGTCCATCAAGACTTCCAACAGCCAGGTGCTAATATAGCAGCATCCTGAATATCCATATCAGATTTCCCTTTATTACTACTGCCTGTTCTATGCTTTGACTTTTAACCATTATGCTAAATCCACACCATTTCTCCATTTGATTTCTTTCTTTGCCCTTTGCTGTTCCAAATCCAGCCTAACCATACGAGCATTCAATGCTTAATATTTTTTCTAACGAAAGGTATGTTGTCATACATGTGTCCATGAGCACACTCATAAATCTATTTTAAGTACAGATTTTACATCTCTTAGATCTATGGTCCAAACATAATGTAACAGAATTTACCAAAAATAAGCTTGGAGTTCAAATTGTACCAAACACAATTTGTATAAAGAGTACTCTTATTTTTTAAAAAAAAAATAATTAATCATCCATATATCTACTAGGAATTGTCTTCTATTTAGCTGCATATGTTTTTAGCCTTTTTCTGCCCCACCCCAAGCCACAACCACATCCACCTAAAATATTTGATTTTGACAACTGGAGGGTAAAGCAAGAAAGTTGACTCACATCAACACAAATGCTAAACTCTGACTTCTATAACAGCTGTAGCCCTACGGACCAAAAACCAAGAAAAAGGTCTTATAATAATGTAATTAGTAATTAATAGAATTTCTGAAAGGTAGCCTGGGCTTCAACAAGCTGAAGTTTTTAAGCAGTAATACAACATCTCTGCACACGCCCATTATTTTTCTGACCTGGGGAAAGAAATGAGCTAGTACAGTGAAGTGGTTTAATCATGCCATCCCAAGCATATTGACTTCAATGGCCTCTGAAGGGTATAACTGTTCTCACACTGCATGCAAGAGTGTCAGACTAGGACTGGGGAAATCTTGGGTTCAAATCCTCACTCAGTCTCAGCCATGCGTCTTACAGGCATGACCACTGACCTGTTACACTTTTTCTGCCTAACCTACTTCACAAGGATGTTGTGAGGATAAAATGAGTGGAGGGAAGAATTAAGTACTGGACCTGAGGCAGCTCTTATCGAACTGATTTCTTTTATTCAGCTCAGAACACAACACATAAAACAACCCAGCAACAATCCCCACTTATATACAGTCAAGAGCAGTCAAAACCACACCTCCTGACACAGTAATAACCAATCATAGCAAACATTACAGCATAGCATATTTGCATTTCCTGTCTCATTCTAGTCTTCCCTGATTGGTCTGTTATTTGGGCAGCCAATCAGAGCAAGTTCTGTATCATACTAGCAAGCAATGGTCTCTAACACAAGGCTCATGCATTAGCTACTTCAATACAACTACCTCTACATGGTTAAGATAATTCCCTCCAAAATATGCCCTCTTCTGATTGGCTCACAAGGAGAATCTCAGGATCCTTGCAGACTATGAAGCTTGGCAAGAAGCTCAGCCACAGTTTAAATACATAATAGGAAGAATCATGGGAGGAAGTGCAGGATAAAAGTGTGATTGAAATCTAGATAAACTTAAGATGCTACTCTCAGCCCTACAATTACAGACTCATTACAAGTCATGATAGACACTGAAGAACAGACAGTGTTGGATGCTGTTCAAGAAATGAATTGACAAAAAATAATAAAAGCAAAAGGTAATACAAGACAAATGAATAGTATTAATTAAACTGTTGATAAGGAGGAACTCTGCCCAGTGGAATACGTTTCCCACATTTGTTTACATTCATTAAAGATAAATGTTTTCTACAGTTCCCACTCTCACCCTGTCAAGCACAATTCCTCTCTTGAAAATAGCTAACAAGTTCCACCCACTATGGCATTAGGCATGTTCTTTGTTTTCCAGTCGCAGAAAATAAACATTTCTCCCTAGTGCTGAAGGGCTGTTTCAAGCATTTCCTTTGAATAATCTTTGTGCTTTTCAAGGGAGGTGCAATCGGCCTGTCCTCCTGGGAATAAATCACTTAACTGGGCACACAACCATGACAATTAAAACTCTAGACCGAAAGGAATCTTGGAAAATGCTTTTTGTATCCTGCTAAAAGCAAAAGCCAGCTCTCCAAGTTATTCTGTTTCCTTCTGAGTGACCGGCACCAACCTCTCTGTCAATTTGATCATCTGACCTTTGGAAAGAGGCAGTCTTGGAAACAGAACAAGCTTTTCAACTATCTCCAAGGTTCAAATGACATTCCCTTGCTTTAAAAGGCCAAAAAGCCTACTCTGATCAGCAGGTTAAAGCCAAATCCATTACAGATATTTATGCTTTTAGCTAGCGTTGTTATGGCATCGGGAATATATCTGAGGAAAGCGTATCAGACCATACCGTAAACGGGGGGGGGGTATTCTGTAGGGCCTTTCTTGTTCCTATCCCACTGATGAAGCAAATTCCTGACACTAAGTGGGGATTGGCACGAAGCAAATTACAAACCTCAGTTTGTCATGAACTTGGCCCAGTTCATGGTTTGCAAACCTCAGTTTGTGCCATCCCGCCCTCATGAGCTACAGAAACCTCCCACAAACCTTCCAGGTGGGTTCTTGTGGTTCATGTCAGCAGGCGTGCCGGTGCCAGGGCATGGAGAACGCATTTAAAGAGACTGTGATCTCTTTAAATGCTTTCTTCAAGCTGCGCCACCGTGGCACAACTCGCAAGTGAACTGAGAAGGCATTTAAATACCTTCCCAGTTTCTCACTGAGTCACTGAGTCACACCACTGCAGCAGCATGACTCAGAGAGTCAACTGAAGGAACTGGGAAGGCATTTAAATGCCTTCTCAGTTGGAAGTGGTTTCAGGGATCCCTTTCACTCCCCCCTGCTTGGAAGTGGGGGGGCGAAGCAAAAGAGATCACTGAAATGGCTTGCAAAAGTCATTTAAAGGGAACGTTCACTTCAAATGGCTTTTGCAAGCCATTTCAGCATTTAATAGATCCCTTTTGCTCCCCCCTTTCCAAGCGGGGGGGGGGAGGGAAAGGGATTGCTGAAATGGCTTGCCTCTATTTCAACCTAACAGGATCGCAAAGCCCAAAAAACAGTGGAGTGCCAGGAGCAGATTGCTCCTGTCACTCAGCTGTTTTTCGGGCTTTCTTCTGCAGTCTCTCTAAACAGGGCGCATTTAAAGGGACTGCAGAAGACAGCGTGAAAAACAGCTGCACCGGCAGGGAACAGTCTCCCTGCCAGCTCAGCTTGGGCTCTCTTGTGCAGTCCTGTTTAAAGAGAGCAGAAAACAGCGGGAGCTTCCCACCAGCTCAGCTGTTTTCTGGGTTGTATTCTGCCATCCCTTTAAAATGTTTCAAGATACTACAGAAGAAAGCCTGAAAAACAGCTGAGTGACAAGGGCAATCTGCTCCCACCTTTTAGCTGTTTTTTGTGGCTTTATCTTCCTGGTAATTCCCAAATATGTCCGGGATTTTTTTACAGGTTTTCCCAAAAAAATCTCAGATAACTTTGGGATGTGAAAATATGCCCGAAAAATACCGATAAGGGGGGGGGGTGTTAATATATTTTTGGCTCAGGTAGATCTGAATACATACCCCTACACAAAACCTCATGGTGTATTCACCTATGCACTTAACATGCTTTTCATATTGTTAGTAATGGCAAAAGACATTCACTATTAAGAAAGAAGAAGTGGGCTCTTGGAGTAACACAGGTTTATTTATGGTAGAAGAAGAAGAAGGAGAAGAGATTGGATTTATACCCCGCCCTTCACTACCCAAAGGTGTCTCAGAATGGCTTACAAACTCCTTTCCCCTCCGCTCCCCACAACAGACACCCTGTGAGGTAGGTGGGGCTGAGAGAGCTCTTGACAGAAACTGCTCTTTTTCAAGAACAGCTCTTATCAGAACTACGGCTTGCCCAAGGTCATCCAGCCAGGTGCAAGTGGAGGAGTGGGGAATCAAACCCGGTTCTCCCAGATTAGAGTCCGCACACTTAACCACTACACCAGACTGACTCACTGGTAATGGGGTGGTTAAACTTTTCTTTCCAGAATGGGAGGGCAGGGGACAGATTTATCGTGATCAGTTGAGCTGGGAAAGGAAACTGAATTCCAGTCCCAATTTTCACTATCTGACTAAGCTATCAGAGTGCCATGATGGATCATGGGCTAAGCTGCTTCTATGCTGACTTTTGCAGGGATTAGTCAACAGCACACTTGGAAGGAAACTCTGAGCTTGTACCCCTAAATTCTGAATGGCTAAAAAAGGGAATTCTCCAGCTAAAGGAAAACCCATAGAGATATCTATCTGTCTGCCTGGATTGGAGTTCTGCTTCAAGACTGATGACGAGATAGGTATCCAGACCCTGATGCTCTGTTTTGGACCCATTTCTCAGCAAAGGGAATGTAGAGGCTCTTTGCTAGTGAAGGATTACCTAGCATTTTACCTGTTCATATTTCTTGTTAGTGTTCTGCCTAAAACGAGCAGTCTACTGACTGTCCTCAAGCATCTGAGGTTTCTAGGATGTATGTTTATCTATTAAACTTTTGAAACTACTTTAATTTGTGGGTGTGATCTGACTGCATAGAGAAATCATACAGTGTTGTGCCAGTTGCTCAGTTATGCTAACCAGTGCAGAAGTGGAGAGAACCAGCTGACAGATACAGAGAGGGAAAGAGAGGGCAGCCCACATGCCTCCTCTTCTCTTTCGGAAAACACATGCACGCACTGTTTTTTGGCTTGCAAAAGAAGCCTGGTTTAAAATAATTCTTTTTGCTGGTGGTGGCGGTCCATAACAAGAAGAGATTTCAAAGGAGGGTAGAAGGAGTTCCTAGTTCCCTGGAGGGATTGGGAAGTAAATTTTTAAATACTGGACTCTCTTGGTTATCAGCCAACTTGGAGCAAAAATTTGAACTGGTGGCCAGAGGTCATGGAGAGCCAAAGAGGGTTTATGGCATACACAACCATTTATAGTTGTTGCATACATGAGACTGTAAGTATGTTCATTCATGTATGTACACATTTGTTAAGTGTTGATTTTAGAACCAGCTACCAAGTATCTTCTAGACTAGACGTTACCATAAATCAGCCAGATGTAAGAATTCATATGTCTTTCTGGTGTTTAACATTATTTCCATGTCCTCCTTGTGTTTGAAAATTGTAACCAACACAACCTAGAAACTAGCATTTAAGCCTTTTTTTCAACCTGGCAATTATATTCTCCTACAGGTATTTATAAGAAACATAATAATTAGCTTATTTAATCCCAGATTTTAGCCAGATTAACAAACATCTTTAAATGGAGAATTTTTAGGTACAGTACTGGTATGATGGGATTTTTGAGCAACTACATCTCCCAAGAGTCCCCTTTCTTCCTGAAGGGAGGAGGGAGAAGCGGGAGAAAGAAAGGGAAAAGGGAAAGAAAAATTCGGACAGAACTGCAACCTGGAACAAGCCTGTGACAGCGGAAAGGGCACCAGTGGGGAATGCTGAAGTTGGAGCAAAGAACTTCTTGCCATCAGACTGAAGCTCCAGATAAAGACTTTAGTAAATATACATCATGTTAGGGAGAGAGCCCTGGGAAGACAAGCTTGGAACCAGTGCATTCCTATTATTTAACTGGCAAGGACAAAAGGCCCAGTGAAAGATTCACCCTTGGAACCCAATTATAATTTTCCACCCCTCCTTTATATGACATTTCTCTGTTACTTACATCATTAAAGTTCTTGCTGCTATTGACAATGTGTCATTGCTGTTGACGGGACCCACCAGAGTTGATAGAGAAAGAGGTAGCCCTGAGATGCCTTCGGCACTTTTCCTCAAGTCTCATTTGCACAGACACGGTGATAATTTGTATGGACATTACACTGGAATGAGGAGTTTGTATACATATTGGTTTTGCTAAGTGAGAACTGAATGCGGCAAGCATTTCATTTGCACTAACTAGGAAGACCCTTCCAAAGGTCCATGCCTCCTAGACTCCTCCTTCCCCATCAGTGGCTTGTGGCAGAGGCTATACAGACCAAGATGACTGGAGGATCCAGAACTCGCTGAAAAATGCAATTTAAGCATACCTTTAACTATAAAAGGGAAGAAAGGAATAGCAGACCATTGCTTCCGAGGCAAAAAAGAGGGAGGATATTGTCTATGCAGTGGTTTAAATCCTTTAAACCAATTTGTTAGATCTTGTTTTGCTGGATCAGCAGCATCACACAAATAAGTACGGAAGGATTTTTTAAAAAGCCAGTGTTCTAAAAAGCGCTCGGGGCTTACATACCCTTTCTTTCCCTCCCTGTCAAAGAAGGAAAAGACCTTTTTTCTATGCATGTATTATTTTGTTTTATGAATATTTGGGGATAATGAATAAGCGCATGTTGGTTGAAAGGAACTTCATGTCAATGCAAAAAGAAAATGTAATACAACAACTTCTTTGGCACTGCCACAGGAGGCAGTCAGCTGAAGAAACCGGAAGGATTAGGGATTCAGCTAAGGCAGCAAACTGAACAAAACAGAAAGGTCAGAGACCAAGCTGTTGTACACGCTCACAACAAAACATCCCGTTTGCTATTCGTTTAGGGACTGTGTTCACCTCTTCTGATTCCCAAAGCACAAATTTTGTTGGCCACTTCAAAAATCACTGCCCCTTCACTGGCCAATGGGGCAGTCAGGAAGAGAAATGAGAGCAATGCATAATAAGCAGCCTTATACTGGGGTTTAGCCCCTCTCTACTACTACCACCAGTGATCCTACTAAATTGGATTAAAAGGCCACGTGCCTTTCTCTGCAACACTCCTTACACTCCCAGTTGTGCATGGATGCCTGACAACATGAATATTCCTTAATATATGTTTGGCCAAAGAAAAGGTCTTCAGTTGCAGGAAGCTATGAGAAGCAAATCAGCTAACGTTGCACTTGATAATCTTTGAGAGCCCTACACATGCATAGGCTCTATACACATGTTCCTACAGTTCAGACCTTCTGCTGAATGTAGAGGTGTTCAGAGGCAGGACCAGTAGACAGGTGCCTATTTCTCTTTACATACAATATAAAATTTGAACAAAGCGTGTGTGTTATCATTGGCTTAATCCAAAACAGATTTTCCACATACAAACCCTTCTGCAGATGAAATTTTCAAGTGGTATTGCAAAATATACACTAAAAAACACTGCTCTCAGAACTTGCAAATTATATAGATTATCAACTTACTTTACCAAAGGTTTCAATCTACTGAATAACAAACAGCTAACTATTGATTGATAGATTCAACTATAATTGGAGCTTTGCACAATAATGGTAGAGCAATAATTACCAGGGTTGCACTAGGTCTGGGGATCCTCAGGTTCAAAGCCAAATTCAACCTCAAAGCTCACGAGCTGACCTTGGACAAGTTGGTCTCTCTCAGGCTAATCTACATCACAGAGTTTTCTGTGAGGATAAACTGAAGGGGGAGAACCACATAGGAAGCCCAGTGATCCTGGGAGGTAGGTAAGATAGATGGCAGCGTGCTTCTGAAATCAATCATCTTTCTCAGTTTTTACTGTCAGAGAGAAGATTCAGTTGCCAGCCTACAGGTCACATTGGTGAAAGCAGCAATTATATGAATCACCATCCTATGCAAATCTCCAATCAAGCTGTGAGTGTCTTAGACAGATTCTCACAGCAAATTATCCTCATCATCTAAATTCTTTGAGGAGTATTTGTTAGCTTGAGAACTTGCCAAGACATATCAAGATGAATTCTGGAGGGTGGGGGAGAATCTTTTCTAATCCTTTGAAAATTATAGCACGAAGCACATGCAAAGAACCTTCAGAAGACTAAACAAGCTAGGTAGGATTCCACAGGAGCAGATACACTAGGGTAACTGGAACTGTGGCATCTAAGGAGGTGCTATTAGGATACCAATTAAAATATTAGTACATTTAAAAGAAAACCTTTATAAATGGCACGTGAAAGCAGCCCAGGAGGCCCGGATATTTGCAGCTTCATTTAAAGGCAGAAACTAGTACTGCCAGAGGCTCTATTTGGGAAAGAAAACAGGGATGCCTTCCAATGGTCCTGCCAGCTAGTCCTATTGACACTGATATCATTACCCATACACATCCCCTTTGGTGGCTTCTGGGTTGGCAAATGGGGAGGGGAGGGGAGATAGCAGTTCTCACAGTACCCAGGAACATACACACAAACACAGGAGCTGTAGATTCCCAATTTAAAGTGTTTTTCTATGCTGTATGCAATTTAAACTCTTTAGGGCCCTCATTTGCTCCAGGTCTATGTTAACAAAATTGCAAAGCAGGTGACGAACTGGCCCTGACCTGGATAGCCCAGGCTAGCCCACTCTCAGTAGGCCTCAGGAACTAAACAGGGTCAGTCCTGGTCAGTGTTTGGATGGGAGACCACGAAAGAAGGTCAGTACACTGAGGCAGGCAACGGCAAACCACGGCTGAAGTCCCTTGCCTTGAAAAACCTACGGCGTCACCATAAGTCGGCTGCAACTCGATGGCAGAGATAGAGAGAGAGAGTCCAAGAGGTAAGTAAAGCAGACCTAAAACAACATAATACTATATTTATCCTAGCTATGGCTACTAGTAAAATGGCAAAAGTATAAACTACATTTTATTACAGATTAAACCAGTGCACATAACAAGAGAACTATTGTTCACGTAATACTTACTAGCAAGCAAAACACCTTTGCCTCCTTTGCTTTTGTCTCTACAGGTGTGGGAAAGAGTCACTTTCCTTGGGCTCGCTAAGGAGTGAAACTTAAAACAATGCAATGTTGTGGGAAGTAATAATCCCAAACATAAATGAGCATCCTTTGATCTTATCGGCTACTTTCTTCACAGACAGCAAAGCATGCTCTCACCTTAGGTAGCAAGTACCGAATGCCAGAAACACAACCTACATTAAGAAAAGTGTATCATACTGTGTCCATAGCACAGCACCCTTCCACTACAGTCCTTAAAACTACATTTCTTGAGACTTTCAAACTGTGTTCCAGGGAAACTTGGGGCACCATGGAAGCTTATCAGAGGTTATGTAATAAGCCCATGTCCTGAAAAGACAGTTCTCTCATCATGACTGATCTTCCCATGCAATATGCAATTGTAAAAAAAGCACAACATGCATTTTGGGCCATGCTCTACTTATCCATGGGTTGATGATAATGCCAGAAGGAGCCCAGCTACTGCCCTACATGAGTTCAGTGCACCCAAAATATACTTCAAATCCTCTTCAAAGCTTGGAGTTAGCAATTTACATGGGATGCTCATATCTGAGAACAGCACTCTTTCTAGTTTTGTAGTGAGCTTATTATTTATTCCTTTTGAAACTGCAAATCTGCCCATAGTCACATACAGACTGCCATTATATGCTACAACTGCTAAGCAGGGAAGTACTGAAAAGAGATTCCTGAAATTGTAACAGATGCAAAGTTTGGATCAGGAGGCATCTCTGTTAGGAAATACTGAGGAGGCACTGCAATTACTGCTGGATATTGGATAATGTACACCATTGGGTATCTTAAAAGTTTGGGTTTTTTTAAGGCATTGAATAGAAGGTAGCATCTTCTGCATAGATCATGACAGCTGTTATAGTTTTTATAATCATGAAAATTAGCTGGCAGCAGATGCTAGCACTCAAGTTACTGTACCTCTTGAAGTGGTTTCATAGATGTTATTTCTGAACAAATGTGATGCTTCCTTTCTGGAGGGGGTCCTTGGAAGTGTTGACAAGAAGGGGAAGGAAAAGAAGAAGAAAAAACTCCACAAACGTAGCAATTACTGATGATCAAAACCAGACTTTGGGGAGATAAACATTGTCACATATAAGTGACTAAACCACTACTATCAAAATTGTATATATTATCAAAAGCACCAATGCAGAAGTACTGGCACAAAGAGGCATCATATTCTCTCCCCTCCTCCCCCCAAGAAATCTGAAATGCTCTTTTTACAGCTTTTAAAGATATACATGTTCCTTAGTGTCCACATTGTATCTGGGTATGAGACTTAATAATGCTTATTCACATCACACTTCAAGGGATTGTGTACAACAGAAAGGAGAATGGTATGTCACATGACAATAGCTACAAATTTCAAGATGGGGAGGGTGATTAACTTTTTTCCTCCACTGTACTTTACTTCTCTTCTTCCTCCTCCCTATTACAATAGCAGGTGAAATATAACCATATCGAAGTCTACAAGAATTTGGCACTGGTTTTACAAACTTCTGTGTTAGTTTTGATGACTTGTATATGTAATATGAGAGTTGATTTCCCATGGCTTCCTCCTACCATGCCCGTCAGCTGGGTCCTTTCTATCCAGTCATCATCCTCAGTTATGGATGGGCAACAATTATATAGGAAGGGCCCACAGTATTTGAACCCTTACAGAAGTGTCACAGAAAACCAGCTTTCAAGCCTATAGTGGGCACTAGTGCACATTATAGAACTGATCACCAACAGCACAACCATTCTTTTTAAGGTTTTCACAGAATCTGAGCTACAACACAGGAAAGCATTTAAAGTATTAAAATGAACATAAGAACATAAGAGAAGCCAATGTTGGATCAGGCCAACGGCCCATCCAGTCCAACACTCTGTCACACAGTGGCCAAAAATACTAGGTGCCATCAGGAGGTCCAGCAGTGGGGTCAGGACACTAGAAGCCCTCCCACTGTTGCCCCCCCAAGCACGAAGAATACAATGCATCACTTGCCCCAGACTGAGAGTTCCTATCTATACCATGTGGCTAATGGCCAACTGATGTACCTCTGCTCCATATGTTTATCTAATTCCCTCTTGAAGCCGTCCATGCTTGGAGCTGCCACCACCTCCTGTGGCAGTGAATTCCATGTGTTAATCACTTTGCACTTGGCCACACTGAACGACATTTGCCACACTGATGCCCACTCGCCTATCCTCGACAGATCCCTTTGGAGTGCCTCACAAACCTCCCTGGTTCTCACCACCCTGAACATGTCATCCACAAATTTAGCCACTTCACTGCTTAGTCCCAACTCCAAATCATTAAAACACTATGCATTACATTGGCCACAAAGCCTGAAACTTATACTCTGTTGAGATTTAGCAGCAATTTCTATAACATAAGGGACAAAGACTGATACATTTAAAGCATGCTTTGGGGATTACATTCATTTTGCAGATCCCAGTTAATTCACAAAATAAAGAGCCATCTCTGTTGTGAACTCATTGCTCAATTCTGGAAACGATAGCAACATTACCCATCATCTCACCAGCTCTCTCTGCGGGATATCAGTGACCCATTAGCAACTTCTGAGCAGGAGGTGAATTGGCCAAGATATGGAAACCATACTAAGTATCAACACACTGGATAGAAAGATGGGGGAAGGGGTGGGCAAATTTCACTTCTCTTCCCCCAAGTACACTGTGTTAATTAGCTGGCAACCCTGCCCAGCATTCACAGAAAGGAAGAGCAATTCTCTCTCTCTCTCTCTCTCTCTCTCTCTCTCTCTCTCTCTCTCTCTCTCTCTCTCTCTCTCTCTCCCTCTCTGTTAATTGCCATCAAGTTGCTTTTGACACAGCAACACTATGCCCTGGCCCTGGCATGGGACTACAGCTCTGTCAGGACACTACTGGAGCAGCAATAAAGGTGCTACAAGAGTGTGGAATTGTAGGGTTTTATCTTGTAAACTTTCTTCTGTTGACCGCTGTTTTAACTGTTTTAGTGATAATGGATTATTTATTGTTTTACAGTTTTACTATTTATCTATGGCTTTGCCTCTATGTTTTAGTGTTGATTATGGCCTTGTGCCTCTTGTTCGCCGCCCTGAGCCCATGTGGAAGGGCGGGATATAAATTGAATGAATAAATAAATAAATAAATGTCCTCAAAAGTGTCCTATTGTTAACAGCCTTGCTCAGGTCTTGCAAACTGAGGGCCGTAGCCTCCTTCATTGAGTCAACCTATCTCATGTTGTGTCTTCCTCTTTTCCTGCTGCCTTCAATTTTTCCTAGCATTATGGTCTTTTCCAGTGACTCTTGTCTTCTCATAATGTGACCAAGTATGATAACCTCAGGCTAGTCATTTTAGCTTCTAGGGAGAGTTCAGGCTCAATTTGATCTATAACCCACTTGGTTGTCTTTTTGGCATGCCAGGGTATCTGTAAAACTCTCCTCCAACATCACATTTCAAATGATCCACCTTCCTTCCTGTCAGCTTTCTTCTAAGTAGTGACAAGAGTTCAAATAAGTACACCCCATGGGACATGTGGCCACTAGATGTTCAAAGGAGGCTGCATGTCATACAGTTTGGCAAAGAGTACAGTGCTCTCCCTCCACTAAGGGTGGTGGAGATAGGCAGGAAAATGAATGAACCTTGTGAGGAAAATCTGCTACGTATTTGCTATGTTTATCTCATGCCCAGATATCACTGGAACTGGAAGAACTTTGTCTGAGATCTACCCTCTTCACACTGCAGAGGGGCACTCACGAAAACTTCCCTCCACATTATAAGCCAATTCATGACAACATCAGCAAGAATAATACAACTAATTTCTCTGGCATGCTAGGTGACTAAGTGGAAAGGAATTCTTTGTTATGGAGAGCAAGACTCAAGTCCAACAGCACTTTAAAGACCTTAAAGGGCAACAAGATTTCCAGGGTATTTTCCTTCATCAGCTATGGCATGGAGAACATTTCATTTAGTGAGCCCCACCTGCTGTCTGAAGTATTTGTGGAATAAACTGTATGAGTCTTTTACGTTGCCACCGGACTCCCTGTTTAATTTTGCTGCTAAAGACTAAGATGGCGACTCATCTGAAATTAAGCAGGAAAGAAGTTGACCTGGATCATGCAAGGACTGACTCATGTTCCTTAATAAAGGAAATGTAACGAATCGTTGAGGTGCAGTGCTTATTCTTTCGATTCCGCAATACCATATGCTACTCATTAGGAAACAAGTACCAAGTAGACCCAGCCTGGCTCTACCAATTGCTATTGCAAACTGGTTTAAATATAGTTTTTGTCCATTTTACTGTTTTATCCAGTAGGAAATGTTTCTGTGTATTCAGGAACCACTTGAGAACTACTTCTTAAAATACAGAATATCCTTGAAAACAAGGAGCTGCCAAAGGTCCAGGACTGATGTGCAGCATGCAAATACCCCCTATACAAACATAATGGAGATTTTAAAAATATAAATTGAATACAAACAACAACATCTGAAGCAAAGTATCTCCCCCCCCCCCAATCACCATTAATGTTGATGAGAATAAGGAAATCAAATGCAGTTGAAAATATCTAAAATGGCGAGAAAAATCAACAAGAAGGCAACAAAATAATGACTAAACACATGGCATCCAAATAAAGAAAACACCAAAACATACCTCAATGTTAAAAAGCTAAACAAAAAATAGGGTAATATTTTCTGTTCTGGTCTCAGGGAAGTAGACAGTAAACTTCCCAAACCTGCTGCCATTTAACACTTTATTTATTATTGGGGGGGGGGCAGAGCAGAAAGACGGGGCTAAAATGCTTTTGTAAAAACACAGTACGAATGATATTTTACACACACAAAAACAAACTAGAACTTTTTTTGTCTGTATGCCCCAAGCTGCAGGCTCCACATAAACCAATAACAGCCTTACCTCAGGTATTTTCTGAGAGTTAGGTACTTCACTAGCAGCAGTTTCTGGTGTATCGCTCTAAAGTCTGCTCCGAGTACAGAATACAAAGATCACTTTTACTCTCCTGTTAGTACAGGGAGAGAGAGGGAAGGAGAGAACAGTTCAAAGTCCTAGTTAAACAAAATCTACAAGCAATTTGCAAATTTGCAGCTGCCCTTATTCCAGCAGTGACAGTCTTCTCTTTTTTGCAGCGACACTAATGAAACAATCCATGAAAGGGACTACTGAAGAGACACAAACCTCCCCCAAATTCTAGTCCTCTTCCTTCCAGGAGGTAAGGGCTGTTTGCCCCTTTAGCAGCAAGTATGCAGAGAAACCCGTCAGAATTTATCTCTTGCTTTTGACTAGGCACTCCCATTCCTTGCTGAATTCCTGTTGTAAAGAGGCAGGCAAAAATGGTTCAGTCTGACACATTTATACCTTCAAAAGAAACGATGTAAGTTCTAGAGGACTATCCCCATAAGTGTAAAGACTCTTTCCAACCTAAGGCAAGAAAGAGATAAATATGCTCCAACTTAAGGTGTTCAAGGGTAAGAAACAAGCAAAGATATATTACCACCATCATCATTTTCGGTTTAGTGTTCTGTTCAAACTATGCTGCAACATGCCAAAAAGAGTATTGGCTCAAAGTTTCGACTCTAATGGAAACATTTTAATGAGATTATCTATCACCGTGGCATCTATCCAGCCATCCGCAGACTCTGAGATGAGGAACTTTCCCACATCCCCCTCCTCCTACAGCCCACTGAGCCCAGCACCAATTATGTTCCTATGTGTCAAGAGAACCTCAGGAACAGGATAAATGCAAAGCGTGGATGAACAGTGGGAGGGGGAAACTGGAAGAAACTGGACAGAAAAGTCATTCTATAAATAATCGGGGGAGGGGGGAGTTGTTGTCGAGTCACAGCCAGCCGATGGCAGTCCCACGGGGTTTTCAAGGCAAGAGACGTTCAGAGGTAGTTTGCCATTGCCGCCCTCTGCACAGCAACCCTGGTATTCCTTTGTGATGTCCCATTCAGGTCCTTAGATCTGACCAACATATCACAGCTATGATTTTCATTAAGCTAATACTTTTTAAGAAGGTAGCATAAAAATAATTACTTTGCACCCTTATTCTTTACTGCCACAGGAGAAGTTTTATTTTGTAGTTTTATAAGTATAGCAGCGATATCTCTTGGACTGAACACACCACTGTGCTGAATCACAAAATGAATGTTGCAGACCCCTCATATCACAAAGGATACTACAGAAATCCCATATGTCTAGTATTACAACTACAGAACCCCCCACCTCTGAAATCTATAAAGGCAGCAGTGGGGTTACTCTCCGGTGGCTACACCTATCAAGACCCTCCCCTTCTCTTTTGGGGAAGGTCAATAAACGTGAAGAATTCAATTCCCTCTTATTTTCCATCAGCCCATCATGGGGAAGGTCGGTTAGGCTTCCGGACTTCAGGGTTGACACAGTTATTTAGAAAGCCAGGCATTAAAAAGAACTGAAGCCCCTTCGGGTGTGTCATACTGCAAAGTCCAACATAACATGCACTCCTAGTAAAGGCATAAACCACCTTACAATCGAGACCATGTCTTCTAAAGTACAAGAGGGCAGAAAGTCACTCAGGAGTGACCAGTCATTCTCCAAGCAATTAAGCATCTCTCCACTCCTCCCCTCCAGTGCTGCTATAATCCCAGTCTTTAAAGCTACTGCCAGCAGCTTCTGTCCCCTTCCTCACAAAGGAGCAAGAGCCACATGCACAAATACACCTTTGCTCTAGGTGGAGAAAGGACAGCACCAGCCCCCTTCCCCATCTGCTGCATCCTCCACACATGCACTCTTATTCTGCACAGGAAAGGGGCATGCTGTTGGTTATTTCCCACTGCACCAGAGCTGTTATTTGCCTCTTTCAGGGAATAAACTGAGGTATCTGTACATTCTTCCCCCTGCAAGGCAAGTTATGATCTGAGGTGGTGGTGGTGAAAACAGCAAACCAAAGGAAAGGTTCCCCCAACCTAGCACTGCAGACCCACTCTGAAATGCTGTACACTTTGTACAAGTGGCCATTTTGTGACTGGCTCCACCCACCAAGCCGTCATTTTGTAACTGGTAGATCCCTTGGGTCTTGGGAAATAATTAAGGGGCTCCTAGAAACAAAGTCTGCCTTCCACTGTTTTAAAGCAGACACACACAATCATAATGCATTAGAATATCACCTCTCAACTATATCCAAAATTTCGCAATATATTTATATCAAATTACATAAAAGTAAGTAAGCAACTTGACATCTTGGACCACTATTCAGCTTCAGTTTACATGATATTTTGACTCTTTTATCTTTTCATCAGCACTAGAGAGTAGTTTGAAATATACACTAGCATTATACTGAATATACTAACTATCCCTGGGGAAGTAGATTGACTTTGAAACAAAGACAGAAGCATGATACAAAAATGGTCTTATTGTACAGAAATCTACACCCAAGTTATTTTAAGAATCAGTCTTTGTTAAAATTGTTGAGACCTGGGCGTTTCTCTGACAAAGACTAATATGCTGGTAGGGTTCTTGATAAATTATGACATCCGTCTTCAGTGCTTTGAAAATTACAGTGTATTTAAAATGCCACAATGCTCTGAATGTCTATATTTAGATGGGGGGAATCACACATATTAACATAAGAAGAACCCTGCTGGATCAGACTAGTGGCCCATCTGGTCCATCATCCTCTCTCACACAGTGGCCAACCAGCTCCTCTGGAGGGCTAACAACAGGGCACAGAAGCCAAGGCCGTTCCCAAACTTGCCTCCTGGCACTAGTATTGAGAGGTTTACTGCCTCTGAATGCAGAGGTTCCCTTTAGTCACTACAGCTGGTTGCCACTGATAGACCTATCCTCCATGAACCCTAACCCTAACCCTAACCCTTTAAAAGCTATCTCTGCCTGTGGTCATCACTAATTCCAACAAACACTAGATTTCATTTTAGCTCATCATTCATTGTTTACTTTTTTGCTTGTATCACATCTGTATTTTGAAAGTGTAATTTGTTCCTATCCATGGATACAAACTAAAGTTTAATGGAAAGTATCTACCTCCAAACGTACATGAAATTAATGAAGCCTCTTAGGAAACCTTCAGTTCTAAAACAGTTACAAACCAATCAGCAGTCATATTCACTAGTGCTCAATTTTGCCATTTATGGCTAGGTTCAATGTTAATATGCCTAAAGTACTCAGTGCATTTTATCACCAAATTCTTGTGTATACTTTCTTGAGAGCAGGTACCACAGGCAGCTCAATCCGATTTCAACTGTACTCCGAAGTAAGTCCTACTGTCTTCAGTGGGTCAGCATGTTTGGACTACGTAATTACATAGAGTTTCCTTCTAAATAAATATATTTAGGATTATGATGTGCACTCCCCAGTTGTGTTAAATGTCCTTTAATACATATACATATGCCTACATAAGCCTGAACATGCATTAGGCTTGCTAGTTTTTAAGTGTGTAATTAACACAAAACTAGACCAATCACAAACAGATCAGCAGCATCTTTAAATATAAAATTACGTCTAAAGTGAGAAATCAACCATCAATATGTTAGAGGAGGGAAACTATCTGCAGTTCATGTTTGTAACCCAACACAATTATGAACATTAAGTCCCACCTATGAATCACGTCTGAGAAACTCACAATAAGCTATAAATATCCGCAAGACCTAAAGAATGGCTACATTTGTATTTTTAGCAGCGCTTCTACAGTTACCAAAAAGAAAAATACCAGAAGGTAGCTTACAGTTTGGATACCCTGTTTCTTCCGTCATATAAACAGAAACCTTCCCTGAAGTATGGCTACAAGACAGTATTTAAAACCGTAAGAAAGCACAGACTAAATAAAGACGCAAAACAGCCACTGTTATGACCAGGTACTACATAATGTCTGGAATGTTATCAGACCTCTCCCAAGCCACCAGATGACACAGAAACACAAATCTGCCTTGCCACCAAAAATGATGGGTTGGGTCAAACCCCACACCACTTTCAAAAAAAGGATGTAAAGTTGCCACCGATTCTGCCTCCTGCTGAGATTTCTGATACTGTATTCCCTGCCATTTCAAGAGAAGGTGGCTTTTCAAGGGTATGGAAGACTACAACAAAATGGTGGAAGCACCAAAGACTCATTTTAAAATCCTACTGTTTCGCTACAATAATTCTTATTAATGCATAATTTTCTTAAACAATGTAATACATGTACCACAGTGTACTGAAGTGCTCATCTTACCCCAAGACTGACACATATTGTTTCTTCACAAATGCCCCCTACACGATGTGGATTCTTTTCCCCCCCCAGAAAAAAAACAACATGCAGTCAGTTTGTCCAGCTCAGTTCCACTGTATTCTCTTCTAGTGACATCATTAAGCCTTCCTGTTTATAATCCCCCACTGCCTGACCAACCAACCTAGGGAGCACATTTACAGATTTGTAGCTTTAATCCTGACATATCTGCTCCAGCTAATTCAAGAAACTACGTTAAGCAGCTTTGAGATCTTTTGGTAGGCTATCTGAAATAAAAAAAACAACCAAAAGCCTCTCAAACATCCACAGACTCCTCTCATAGGACAGTACTGATCACTTGCATTTTGGGAAGTCATTCACTGGAAAGTCTCAGGAGGAGTCTAGCCAAAGAAGATCTGAAAACAGACAGGGAGTTGGCTTGATGGACAGAGAGGGGGACATCACTCCAGAATCACAGAGCAAAATACTTAAAAACTAGAGGGGGAGTAGAAGACAAAAGAGACCAAAAACAGATGAGCTTACTCAGAAAGTACAAGATAACGATATGGGGGGGGGGGAAGCAGGGTAAAGGACAGAAAAATGAAGAGCCTTAAATTATAGCGACTTGAGCCTGAGGCAGAAGGCAGCACGGAGCCAAGAACAATGTTTTAAAGTGAGGAAGATATGAACATAGTGAAAAGAAAAGTCACTTTGGCAAAACTGTTTTGAAGAAGGAAGGAAGACAGGCTAACAAGGGGAGGATGGGTGATGCAGTTGTCTACATAGGAAGATACCACAGGGTTAGCAAACGGAAGAAAAATAGAGCAAACTTGCCAAGACAGGCCATGACACCACCTCAACGGACTGCACATATGCTCAAAAAGGGAATGTGACACTACTGTCACTCAACAGAACCTTCAGTTACAGAAAGGCTTTAGTGACATCAAGCAAAGACAAATGGTATCAATGGCCATCAAGAAGTGACCCTGACAGATCCCATCTTATTCCTAACAGTGGTCCCAGAAATCTTAATGTGTGAGATGAAAAACTGTAAAAGGAACTATAATTATAACACACTGGATAGGAGTCAACTTCAGTACATGATGGAAAAAGCATTTACATTTATAATATTATTATTCCACTCTTCCTCCACAGAGTTCAGGGTGATGCATGTGGTTCTTCCTTCTTGCAGGGAGAGGTGGGACTGCCGTGCAAATTTCAAAGCCTTTTATTTGTATACAAAACTCAAGGACCCCTTTATTGACAAGGACACACTCTGAACCCCCTCTTGAGTGTCATTTTGATAACTAGTTTACTAATGGGGCAGCGATATGGGATTTTGTAACTGCATAGTTAAGAGAAAGGAATAATTCTAGTTCAAGATCTCCTATTAACTAGATTAAGAGTTTAAGAAAATGACCCATACAACATTCCCTTATTGCTTAATTACACAATTAGTCCATATACTTTTTCTGATAATGCTCTGGGAATGCTTTATGTAACAGTAAATCTGTATTAGAGCCAATAAATTCCTCTCTCTCCTTGTATCCTCAAATTATTTGTGCAATCTGAAGGAAGTATACAGACAGAAAAACAAAGCCACAAACCTTGTTCAGTAGAATACGGAAAGCATAACCAGATCCTAAAGCATCCTTGATGATACCTGTTCATATAAATTAAAATTAGCTCTGAATAGCTATTCCCTCTAGGGACTCATAAGAACATAAAAGAAGCCAATGTTGGAATAGGCCAATGGCTCATCCAGTCCAACACTCTGTCACACAGTGGCCAAAAATACCAGGTGCCATCAGGAGGCCCACCAGTGGAGCCAGGACACTAGAAGCTCTCTCACTGTTGCCCTCCCCCAAGCACCAAGAATACAGATCATCACTTGCTCCAGACTGAGAGTTCCTATCTATACCTTGTGGCTAATAGCCACTGATGGACCTCTGTTCCATATGTTTATCCAATTCCCTCTTGAAGCCGTCCATACTTGTAGCAGCTGCCACCTCCTGTGGCAGTGAATTCCATGGATTAATCACTCTTTGGGTGAAGAAGTACTTCCTTTTATCTGTTCTAATCTGACTGCTCAGCAATTTCACTGAGTGCCCACGAGTTCTTGTATTGTGAGATTGGGAGAAAAGTACTCCTTTCTCTAGTATAATCTTGTAAACCTCTATCATGTCATCCCTCAGTCGTCATTTCTCCAAGCTAAAGAGCCCCAAGTGCTTTAACCTTTCTTTATAGGGAAAGTATTCCAACTCTTTTATCATTCTAGTTGCCCTTTTCTGCACTTTTTTCCAGTGCTACAATATCCTTTCTGAGGTGTGGTAACTAGAATTGCACACAGTATTCCAACTGAGGTTGCACCATCAATTTATACAGGGGCATTATGATACTGGCTGATTTGTTTTCAATTCCCTTCCTAATCATCCCCAACATAGTGTTGGCCTTTTTTACTGCAGTCGCACACTGTCTTGGCATTTTCAGTGAGTTATCTACTACAATTTCAAAATCTCTCTCTTGGTCAGTCTCTGCCAGTTCGGACCCCATCAACATGTATTTATAGTTAGGATTTTTGGCCCCAGTGTGCATCACGTTGCACTTGGCCACATTGAATCCCATTTGCCATGATGACGCCCACTCACCCATCCTCAACAGATCCCTTTGGAGTGCCTCACAATCCTGGTTCTCACCACCCTGAACAATTTTGTGTCATCCACAAATGTAGCCACTTCACTGCTTATTCCAACTCCAAATCATTAATGAACAAGTTAAAAAGCCTCTCAGCCGTCGTTTCTCCAAGCTAAAGAGCCCCAAGCATTTTAACTTTTCTTCATAGGGAAGGTGTTCCAACCCTTTTATCAATCTAGTTGCCCTTCTCTGCACTTTTTCCAATGCTATAATATCCTTTTTGAGATGTGGTGACCAGAACTGTACACAGTATTCCAAATGAAATCAGACCCAGTACTGAGCCCTGCGGTACCTCACTGCTTACCACCATCCACCGTGAAAATTAACCATTTATACTCACTCTCTGTTTCCTATTAATTAGCCAGTTTTTGATCCACAAGAGGACTTGTCCTTTTATCCCATGACTATTGAACTTACTTAGGAGCCTTTGATGAGGAACTTTATCAAAAGATTTCTGGAAGTCAAGGTAAACAACATCTATTGGGTCCCCCTTATCCACGTTTGTTCACTCCCTCAAAGAACACTAGCAGGTTAGTGAGACAAGATCTTCCGTTACAGAACCCATGTTGAGTCTGCATCAATAATTTTTGTTGATCAGTGTGCCTACTAATTCTCCCTTTAATAACAGTTTCCACCAACTTACCTGGTATTGACATCAGACTGACTGGCCTGTAATTTCCGGGATCTCCTCTGGAATCCTTTTTAAAGATGGGGGTGAAATTAGCTACCTTCCAGTCCTCAGAAATGGAGGCAGATTTTAATGAAAGATTACATATTTTTGTTAAGTTCACATTTGAGTTCTTTCAGAATTCTTGGATATATGCCATCTGGGCCTGGTGATTTATCAGTTTTTAAGTTGTCTATCAGTCGCATGACCTCCTCTCTTGTCACCTCAATCTGACTCAGGCCTTTCAACACCCCTCCCACAATTAGCGGTTCTGGAGCGGGCAAGTACTTCTAATCTTCCACAGTGAAGACAAAAAATGCATTCAGCTTCTCAGCCATTTCCCTATTCAGTAATCCTTTTACCTCTTGGTCAGCCAAGGGCCCCACTGCCTCCCTGGCTGGTTTCCTGCTTCTAATTTATTGATGGTCTATCTTTTTTGCAGTATGCTCCTCATATTCCCTTTTTGCCTGCCTGATTACAGACTTGCATTTTATTTGCCATAACCTGTGTTCCCTTTTATCAACCTCACTGAGACTAGCTTTCCACCACTTAAAGGAATCCTTCTTACCCTTTACAGCTTCCATTAAAATACTACCCAAGCATTTTCAAATAATATCATCTTTGGTATATACCAAGCAACAAAATCACTTCCATTTCAAATTGCCTGGGGCAAATTTTTGGATTTGTCAAACTGGATATCTCTTCAATATAGGGAAACTGTGGGGCATTTCAGAAGTAGTAAATCTATTATTTTATCTGCAACTAGGTTGCCAGCAGTGCAAATGTCCGAAGATTTTGAGGGTGGTGCCCAGGGAGGAAGTGGTGTTACTTCTAGTGACACTCTAGGAATTTCAGCTAATCTATATGGTAAAGATCACAGAGATGTGGGAGAATTCCTAGAGCCTAACTATGGTGGTCATTTCCCAGTCATTTTTTCTCCCACTCCTCAATTTCTCAAGAGTGGAGGACTGGGGTGCAGGGCAGGGGTTTAACCACCACAGGTGGGAAAATGGCAATACTATTTACAACTCTGCTAGCTTAAAGTTGGAGATGCCCTTGCAAGTGAGGAACTTCATGAACACAGAAGATCCCTGGACTGGATCCTGTGATTCATGAGTGCAAGGAGCATGGATCTTTCCCACATTCCCCCTCTATCCAGCAGTCCCTTCTTGACCCTGACGAAGCTGATTCCTGTGTGCACAGAACCTTTGTGGACTATAGGCATGAGGGTGGGTGGACCTGTAACAAGGAGGCAAAAGCAAAATCTCTTCCACTGACATAAGAGGTCCAAAGGTCAACTTTGTCTCCTTCGTCCTCCACATTGCAACCTCCCGGCCTCTGTGGCTACTAGTCTATGAAGGTCCCAAGACCCAGGGAAGCTTCTTTCCCACATTCCTCTTCCTCCAGAAGTAATACTCAACCCCAGAGAAGATCCATAACTATGAGTATCTTCTCCAGATGAATCATCACATCCAGCCCCCTGATAATATCATAGCAAATATGATCCCTATTTTGCTATGAATTGGTCACCATTATTCAGCCTACCCTATCTCACAAAGCTGTTGCAATGAAAAGAAACCACATATGCCACCCTAAGCTCCTTGGAGGAAGGGTGGAATAAAAACTCAACGAACAAATAGACAAGAAGAGTCCACCAGTCACTGCTCCACTGAACTAATTCAGTATCTCTGAAATTGAGTGAACTTTACAGAATAGAACCTGGTATAGAAATGTGCATAAAGTTCAGTGAAAGACCTATTTAGGATGATGAGAAGAGGTAAAACCCTCAACTTCATAACCCTAACATATCCGTCATAGGACAATTAACTTAAGTGAAAATAAAACTTCATGCAGAACCACGGAATAGACTTTTCCTCATGCAACATTTGTAAGATCCTACAGTGCAATATACTGCACAAGACAAATGTGTTGATGGTCTCTCGGACTCTGCAGAGACCACAGTCCTGTTCAGACCACAGCAGGATAAAGTCTTAAATGAATAAAATTCCATGTAAGTGTTTAACAAGCCAAGTGGCACTACCTGCATCACTTAAAGGTGGGCCCTTAATGCCCAGGTAGTTAAGAATGTTTTGCAGCTTGTCTAAAATCTGTAGCTTCAACTCAGCAGGGAACTTTCACCCCCATCTCATACAACCATACCACTCCCATGCTACAAACGCATTCTTAACATACTGGAAGAAACTGCCATAGAATAGGAAAAGATTATGCATGCATGAACGCTCCTTGCTGATTTCGCAGAGTAAAAACAAAATAACTGGGGGGAGGGGGGATTACGCATTTATCTGACACTGATGAAACAGAATATTCCCTCCCCACTGTCATTCAGAGTTGATAATCTGGAAGCAAGGTATGAGAGGTAACAACCAATTCTCAATCTAACCAGATTATTTCTGTACAGACCACCTACCCAGCACCATCCAAACAATCACAGAAACCTCACAAAACCATGACTTTCACAAAGTTAGCTCTGCTCTGTGATGAAATGACTTATGTTTCATTTACCCTTCACTCAGTGTTGAAAAGCAGTGAAAACAAATCAGCAAAGGTTCAATGGCTGTCACCCCTCAATATGGCAGAACAAGAAAGAGGGAGGGTAGGGGCTGGCTGCTTGCATCACAGCAAATGTTGTTTCCAGGAGCCCAATGGCTGCACCTGACATAGGTGCCACTCCCCCAACCACAGGCTTTCAGAGACTGGCAACTTTAACTTGACACCATGATGACCCCCTTGGTTCAGGCACCATCTTCCACCAATTCTTCCTCTCCAAACACACACTGCAATTTCTTACAAATTTCAACATTACTACTAAGTATTTTTTTCCATCGATAAATAGACCTTACCACAGGGACATGCAACCTGATAGCTCTTCCTGTAATACAAATTACCACCTGCTATTTGTTTTACGTCAGTCATCTTATTTCACAACAGACTGTTCAGGTTCCCACATCGTCTTGACTGGGAAATTCACCTGACTCTTCACTCCTGCTGTTCCCTCCTCTGCATCTTTCTCGGAATGACACAGTTTTCCAGCTGAGTCCTGAGACTGAAGAGGCACAACCTTCTCCTGTCTCTAGCACCCAGCTACAAGACATTTTGTTCCCCAGCAGGAGGAGGAAACCACTGGGAGCAAGTGGGCAGGGAGGAAAAAGATATATTACCTGGCATGCTAAAAAGGAGACATTCATCCAAAAGAAGCGCTGTCAGGACATCCACAGAGCTTAAGGGATCCTTTTGGATATTGTGTCTGACCGTCTGAGTCACTGCTCTGCTCACACAATGTTTTCAACATGCTAACTTTTTTTTTTGTATTTTTGCATTGTGTGTGTGTGTGTGTGCGCCCGCCCATGCATAGAAGTCATGGCCGCCTCTGGTGACTCTTACTGAGGAATGGAGGACATTCAGAGAAGTGGCTTGATAGCCTACCTCTGCCTCCCAACCAGCCCCATAGCCAGAAATTTTTGGCTGGTGGAGCTGGGGCCAGGGCGCTGTGGCAGGAGCGCAAGGAACTTAATTAGATTATCCAACAGTGTGTGGGGTGGGGTAGTGAAGGAAAGAGAAAGAAGGCACACCTTCTCTCTCTCTCTCTCTCTCTCTCTCTCTCTCTCTCTCTCTCTCTCTCTCTCTCTCTCCTTCCCCAGTCCCCCGCTGCTACAGGGGCAAGGTGCACTGGAGGTGAGGGCGTCTGGAATCTTCCTGGGGTGAGGAAGGGCTCCTCCGTGGTGGGGCTCTGCCCCCAAATGCCCCACCATAGCTACGGGCCTGCTTCCAGCCCTGGTATTCTTTGGAGGTCTCCCATTCAAATACTTGCCATGGTCGGTCCTGCTTAGCTTCCGAGATCTGACGAGATTGGGCTTGCCTGGGCTATTCAGGTCCAGGCAAGATGCTCCCATTTAAACTCAAGTCACACAGACTTGAGAGACCCCAGCTGTTCCAGAAACCCTGGAGAAGGCTATTGCTATTTTTAACAACTGTGGCATAGAGAGTTAAGAAATGGTTGAATGGTTATAATCACAGATATTATTCAAGGTTTTTATTACACGATTCTTACTAAGTGGAGTTTTTTTTTTTTTAAGAAGCTCATAGTCATCCACTGTTTACAGGGCTGATGACATTTTACAGCAAGAGAAAATTTCCAAACCAGACAAACGCCTTTTCTTTGCTCCATTAAATTACCTGGGGAAGGGTAAGAGACAGTCTGTTTCTTTCATCTAATTTCATCTGGTGACATGGGGGGGGGGGAAGCCAAACACAAACATTAAAAGGCAAACCCTGTTAAGTACCGGTGCCATCCCTTATGACCAATATTTCTCTTACTCATAGTTAGGGAGAATTCTTCAGTTTTAGACACTTAAACGATGTTTCCCACAAGCCCAAGGAACCATAATAACTGTGACTGTTTATTCTTCAAATCTCTCTTCAGCTAAAAGCACATTCAGGCACAGAGGATGTTGCAGACGACAAATAAGAGTACATAGAGATTACAAACTTACAGTCTGAGTCTGTCAAGATACATATACACTCACAGCAAGTTTTAGAATTGATTTTAAAATACTCTAAAACAGCTACTTTTTGTCCTATTAGTTACATAACTACTTAGTTCGTGGAATGTGGAATTAGCATTTTTGATAAAAGACCCATGAGTGGCTCTCTGGAACACAGAGTACCAGAAAAATCAACACTGTATACAAAACCAGCCATTTCAAAAACTTATCTGTACGATCCTGCATACTTGTTATGCAAATAGGACCACCTGAACTAGAAAAATTATCAATGGTAGTACACTATGCCATTTCCCAAATTACTTCACAACAGTTCCTTGATATTTTTTCTTCTTCAGTTCACTCACTGTACTTTGAGGAAGAATTACATCTCAGTGACCAACCAGAACCCCACCTTAATCACAGAACTTTCTGCTTTACCAGACTTGAAAAGGGGGGGGGCAGTCGACCACCCCACTCCTCTTGCTTGGCTTTCTCTCTCAAGCCAAGAAATAGTGAAATAAGTTTGGACGGGCAACTGCCATGAGCACCGCTCTTATATAGCACTGTACCAATACATCTGTTCTCATAACCTGTTCCCCGCTGCCTCCCATGAATGAGAGGTGATTTTCACTGTTTTGCTTATTCCAGAGGGAAGAGCACCGGGAGCGATTCTCCCTCAAACCCAGCAGCAGCAGTCATTCCACTGCTTCCATATCAGAACCCTCATAACTGCCCTTTAAGGCAGAAGGAAGCAAGTTAGGAATCTAACTTGAAATGGGCTCAGTACTCTCTCTCATGTCCCTTGTATAGCCAATGCCTGCAGCAGATGCTTACCCAACTACAGACACAGCAATTCACCCTAGGCAAGCTCACAGGGCAAGTTCTAAGCCTGTAGTTGACAACTCCAGTATCATTCTTGGGTGTACATAGAGAATTGTGCAAACGCTATCTTAAATCAGGGATTAACACTCTCTTATCCATCATCTTCCCCACTGCCAAATGCCTCCCTGAATTTCAGTCATGGTTGGCATTCCTCTTGGAGCCACCCAGTTTGGATTTGTTTGGGTTCATATTCCTCTTGGAGCCACCCAGTTTGGGTTTGTTTCCAGGTTCATATTCTAGCATGGGTTTATCAAGAATAAGTCATGCCAGACCAACCTTATCTCCTTTTTTGACAGAGTTACTAAAATGGTTGACTCTGGTTATCCTGTGGATATAGTGTATCTAGATTTCAGTAAAGCATTTGGACAAAGTTTCTCATGATATCCTTGAGGATAAGCTGGTTAAGTGTGGGCTGGATGGTGCAACCGCTGGATGGATTCATGGTTGGTTGAAAAATCATACCCAATGAGTCCTCATAAATGGCTCTGCATCTACGTGGAGGGAAGTCTCGAGTGGAGTGCCACAGGGATCGGTCCTGGGCCCGGTGTTGTTCAATGTTTTTATAAATGACTTGGAGGAAGACATAGAGGGGATGCTTATCAAATTTGTAGATGACATAAAGCTGGGTGGGATTGCTAATTCTGAAGAAGACAGAGCCAGGATTCAAAATAATCTAGATAGGCTGGAACAGTGGGCTGAGACAAATAAAATGAATTTCAATAGAGATAAGTGCAAAGTCCTACACCTAGGTACAAAAAATCAAAGGCACAGATATAGACTGGGAGGGACTTGGCTTGACGGCAGCTCATGTGAAAGGGATCTGGGTGTTCTGGTTGATCACAAGCTAAACATGAGCCTGCAGTGCAATGTGGCTGTGAAGAAAGATAATGCAATCTTAGGATGCATTAACAGAAGCATTGTTTACAGATCACGGGAGGTGGTAGTTCTGCTCTATTCTGCTAATGTCAGGCCTCACCTGGAGTCCTGTGTCCAGTTTTGGGCACCACACTTTAGGAAGGATGTTGACAAGCTCGAGTGTGTCCAGAAGAGGGCAACCAGGATGGTGAGAGGGTTTGAATCCAAGTCTTATGAGGAAAGGCTGAAAGAGTTGGGTATGTTTAACCTGGGAAAGAGAAGACTTAGAGGGGACATGATTGCAGTCTTCAAGTATTTGAAGGGCTGTCATGTAGAAGATGGAGCAGATCTATTATCTCTTGCTCCAGACTGCAAGACTAGATCTAATGGGTGGAAATTACAAGGGAGTCATCACTGGCTAGATATTAGGAGAAACTTCCTAACTGCAAGAGTGGTTGAGCAGTGGAACAGTCTGCCTCGGGAGGTGGTGGATGCTCCTTCCCTGAATGTTTTCAAGAAGAGGCTAGACGACCATCTTTTGGGTATATGTTGTAGGGCTATCCTTCAGCTATGCTCCTGCAGAGTGCAGGGGGTTGGACTAGATGACCTGCAAGGTCCCTTCCAACTCTAACATTCTATGATTCTATGATTCTATGATATCCTCAGGGCAGTGCTGGTGACAGGCAAGAGGCCCTGGAGCAAAAATTGTCTGGCAGGATCCTAAATTGGCAAACTGACTCTGGTGCTAGCAATGCTCCCTCTAAGCTGTGGAGTCTTGTGAGCAAAAATTCTACTTTATGAGTTACTGGCATTAAAGTTTTGAGCGAGCGATTTGGCTACTGCATGAATTAGATTGCTCTGGAGCCGTCCTTCCTGAGCTAAGACAAAAATGTGTGAGACGGAGGCTAAAAAGCTGTGAGCTAGCTCACACTAACTCAGCTTAGAGGGAACACTGGTAAGGTATAAGCCACCTTAGCAAACACTGCAGGAACAGACACATGGTTTCCTAGGCAACTCATTCCCAGGGATGATGATAGTTGCTGAGGTAACCTCCAGACCAAAAAGAATATTTGATCACACCATCCCATTAACAAACTCACGGCATTTCACAAAGTTATAACATTCTCTACAGGGTCACAGAAATGTTCATGGAATAAAATCACGGCCAATATATACAAAAGAAAAGGTGAAAAATTTAAAAATTCATCAGTAACTGTATATAAACACAACTTCATAACCTTGAGGAGAAAGGCTTACATTTAATATAGGGTTTTTTTTCTTGAGGAGTTTCATGAGTGACAGATGTATCTTCACTTTAAAACACGTGTTACAACACTTACAAAAGATATTAATAAAAAATTGTGGGTCTTCAGGTGAGTTCTCCCTTGAAAATGAAATCTATGTCAACTGAATCCACTAGGTGGCAGTGTGGTTAAGTCACTTGTTTCCCTTTGTGTAAGTCAGGGCTTTCCCATTCACACCAATCTGCAGCATTCATCAATATTTTGCAGAACAAACATCAGAAAACAGCACAAGTTTTCACATACTAAAATGTGAAATGAAAATTCTGCCATGAGCCCCATTATCTGATCACAGAGGCGAAAAAGAACACAATGCCATTCCATACAGATACAAAACAATTAATATATAGTTAATGGTAGTAAAGAGCATTTTGTCAGAATGGACAAATTGGGCATGTTTTACGATAATAACAAGTGGGGACCCATGATAATCGTGGAGATGGGATGCAAGGGTAAGATTCTCCCCAATCCCACGCAAACCCAGCTCCACTGAGGCTGCTCCCCACCGTCTCTGCTGCCAGGCCCAGAGCAGCTTCTGACTCTGTCGCTAACAGAGCAGAAAGTAGATGCACTGTCTGCTCATGTCTGGGCTGCGAGTTGTGTGAGGGGCATTTTACCTGGCCCCCTGCTTCAGAGCAACTCTCCATAATGTTTCCAACCAGGAAGCTCTGCTTCAGACAAATTGGAAATATCTGTGGAGGCAAAAATGGAGTTCTGTCCTTGGTCTGCAGATATGTCGAGGACCTAAGTGACTCCTAGGCTCTCCAAACTTCAGTGTCCATGTGCCAAAGCAACAATGCACACAGTGCCTTTAAGGCAAAGCCTATTGCTCGCTGTCACCTTGCTTATTTAATTTATATGCAGAGTACATCATGCGAAATGCTGGCCTGGATGAATCACAAGCTGGAGTTAAGATTGCTGGGGAAAAGATCAATAACCTCAGATATGCAGACGATACCACTCTGATGGCAGAAAGTGAAGAGGATCTAAAGAGCCTCTTGCTCAGGGTGAAAGAGGAGAGTGCAAAAGTGGGCTTGAAGCTCAACATCAAAAAAACTAAGATCATGGCATCTGGCCCCATCACTCCTTGGCAAATAGAAGGGGAAGTCGTAGAAGTAGTGACAGACTTCACGTTCCTAGGATCCCAGATCACTGCAGATGGTGACTGCAGCCATGAAATTAAAAGACGCCTGCTCCTTGGGAGGAAAGCGATGGCAAACCTAAACAGCATGATAAAAAGCAGAGACATCACCTTGCCAACAAAAGTCCACATGGTCAAAGCAATGGTATTCCCCGTAGTAATGTATGGCTGTGAGAGTTGGACTATAAGGAAGGCCGAGCGCCGAAGAATAGATTCTTTTGAACTATGGTGCTGGAGAAGACTCTTGAGAGTCCCTTGGACTGCAAGGAGATCAAATCAGTCAATCCTAAAAGAAATCAACCCTGACTGTTCCCTGGAAGGCCAGATCCTGAAGCTGAAGCTCAAATACTTTGGCCACCAAATGAGAAGGGAGCATTCACTGGAGAAGACCCTGATGCTGGGAAAGATTGAAGGTCAAAGAAGAAGGGGACGGCAAAGGATGAGATGGTTAGACAGTGTCATCGATGCAACGAACATGAAATTGAGCAAACTTCAGCGGACAGCGGAAGACAGGAGGGCCTGGCGTAATCTGGTCCATGGGGTCGCGAAGAGTCAGACTCGACTGTGCGACTGAACAACAACAACAAATTGCTCGCTAGCTTGATAGGACTGGCCATTTAACAGCCCACTATCTGATGAGGAGCTGGGATGCAGCCCTGAGCCAAGAGTAGGGAGACACGGAGATGAGTCGCAGGGGGCGGGGTGTGGCTAGGATGAGTCAGGCCCTTCATAAGGCAAAGGGAAACAGGTCAGGGAGGACAAACACTGACTCTCTCTCCTGAGGATGAAAGGAGCAGGGTCAGGAGGGAAGTGAAGAACCAGAGCAACAAAAGCCTCCTTCCCTCAGTTGGAAGCCCGTGTGAGGGTACACCAGTGCCCCCAGCTGCCAAGTGTCTGCCAGACCCAGGCAGGGCCTCTACAAGCTAGTAAACTGACCTAAATTGGTGACAGGCACGTGATGCCACTGATTATCACCTCAATAGCTAAAGGCCACTTCTGCAATATACCCATCCCCAAAGCTGCAAACTGGATCCTTAAGAAGGAGGGTAGCTCCATCTAGAACACCACTGGGGACTGGTTTAGCACAGTGGGGACTGGTTTAGCAGCTGGAATCACAGAGGTGGCCAGTCTGAATCTTGCCTCTGCCACGAACTCATTAGGTGACCTGAGGCAAGCCAGCAGCTTCGAACACCTCTTCACCGCCTGCAATATGAAGGTTAACAATTATCAGCCTACTTTACAAAGCTGTTGTAAACACTTAAAACACCGAAAGCACTATATAAATGCTAAAAGTAATAACACCAATGCAATTAAATCGCTGAGACAGGCCCAAGAGCTTCAAGGGATACACAAAAAGGGAAAATTCTACCAAGAGCTTTTTATGTCTTCATTCTTTTTGCGACGCTTGGAGAAGAACAGCTACATCTGCCAACACAGCACTAACAATGCAGCCTTTACAGTCATGGGCCCTTACTCAGGGAAATCTTAAAGCAGTACACTCTGAGGAGGAAAAATGAATGCCACAGAACGGTTTGCCGAACTCCACAAACTCATTACATGGTGCAAGCACTGAGCTGGGCCAGGATATCATCATTCCAAGTGGGATTCTCCAGATGCAGCAGAACACACCAGAGTAGTAATTTGCGCCAGGATTCATTCCTACCTCCCCATAATTCATGGCAGTGCCAATTCTTGTTCTCTGAGGGAAGCTGGCAATAGGAACAGGAGGAATCTTAAACCCAGTTCAGTTCTCATTTCACCTTCCTTTTCTCTTTCTGACTAACCACACAGGTTGGCCACAAAAAGGAGGCGGCGGCAGCTGGATTTATATCCCACCCTTCACTACCCGAAGGAGTCTCGGGGTGGCTTACAAACTCCTTTCCCTTCCTCTCCTCACAACAGACACCCTATGAGGTAGGTGGGGCTGAGAGAGCTCTCCCGAGAACTGCCCTTGAGAGAACAGTTCTGAAAGAACTTATGACTGACCCAAGGCCACACCAGCAGCTGTGTGTGGAGGAGTGGGGAATTAAAACTGGTTCTCCCAGATTAGAATCCACCACTCTTAACCACTACACCAAACTACAAGCCACAAATGGTGCAACTGTCAACAGAATAACACCTTTCTAAACTCAACAGGCTTAGAAGCATGTAACTCTGTTATGGGTTGCACTGTGATAGTGTACTACCTTCACACTGACTCTGAAGAAAGATACAATGGAACAAATGTTTTTAGGGCTATGCTAATCGATTTATAATTGGTTAAATTAGGGTTTCCTAATTGATTAAAGCAGAAAAAAATATATTTTAAAATAAAATTATTCCCCCCAAAACAATGATACGACAAGTCTGTAACTTTTTAGAAGTGTCGCCTGAAATCACAATAGCATTCCTTCAGCTTTAAGTTGGAGAGTTTTACTGCTACTCTACTTTTTTTCATGCCAAAAGTAACTCAAGGGCTTCCAAAAAAAAAAAAAAAAAGCTCAACAACAACACAGCATGCTTAACACGTGACTATGTATCACTTAAACTATTAAAGCTTCATCCAATGAGGTAATTGAGCTAAAATGTATCAGCTAAGCATCACCTAAGCTACAAAGCATTTCAAGTTTTTCCTACCCCAGGGGGCAGTCTTTCAGAGAAGGAGTATGCATTCTGTCAAACAAAAAATTCCAAAGTTCAGTGCTAACTATGCTGGTTGCCAACACAAAACTATAGTGTCTCAAATAAAAGTTCCTTTGTTCTTAAAAAATGACTGTAACTTAGGCAAAGACTCTTGTAAAATAACTTTGAGAAGAGACTGCTAATTGATTTTTTTAATAACAACTTAAGGAGATAATCACCTCCTTAATATTAATTACTCTGTACAAACCACCAGACTATAAATGATGTAAATAAAAATATGTATTTCTGTTCACTGGTGCCAGAGTTTTAAAGGCCTGATTCAGATCTAAGTGACGCCAAGAGGAGAACTGATGAACCTCAAGGTTCTTTATCGGATCCAATTTCATCTCAATACAAGTGAAATAAACTTTTAAACCTTCCCGGGGGGGGGGACACATAATATATGGAAAGGGGCTGGAGGATAACCTGAAAAATATGCACCCATGTTGTATGCATAATTCAGAATGTTTAAAAATGATCTTTAAAAGGACTGGACCTGGGACTGGCATAATGGAAAAACAAACAGATTGCAGGCATTAAAATGGGGCTGCAAAATGGCAAGCTTCTTCCCTTTAAGCTGCTTGCAAATTCTCCCAAGCAACCACAATGGATTTTGCCCTTTGTGTGAAATACATAAAATGTATATGGAAATGCTCCTAATCACACTCTGAGAAGTTTTTTCTCAAGGTTCTCACAGCATGCCTTTGGAGTGTCCGGCTGCACGTAGACAGAAGACGTAGAAAGAAATTCTCTAATGAGAGGGAAGAGTTTACACAAGTTACCTGAACTGCAGATAAAAATTTTACCCCTGTTATCAGTCCAAATAACTTTTTGGACCTGTGAAGACTCACAAGCCCTCCCTGTCCTTTCAGATTGGTCCCTGGGAGATCAGAAAAACCTGCAGCTATCCCAAGTCTCTGCTCAGCCCTTTCCCCTCAACTCCCCAGGGGTGCCAAAAACAACATATGTAACAACTGCTGCCCACCAGTGAATCCGAGAAAATCCCCTGCTATGCAAAGGACCTATCTAGCATGGGGGTAATCTATCACAGTTTGGGGAGGGGACGTGGCTCAGTGGTAGAGCATCTGCTTGGCATGCAGAAGGTCCCAGGTCCAATCCCTGGCATCTCCAGTTAAAAGGACCAGGTAGGGGGTGAGGGAAAACACCTCCACCTGAGACCCTGGAAAGCCACTGCCAGTCTGAGTAGACAGAACTGACCCTGATGGACTAAGGTCTGATTCAGTAGTAGCTTCATGTATGTTCATGAGCATACCTGCATTGCTTTTGGGAGACTCCACCTAGTTACTATGACTCCTGCTTCACTCCTACAAGCTAGCACGGAGGTGATCTATCAGTTTCAAACCGCTCTAGGTATGACAAGTTTACCCACTGCCTTGCCCTGTTACCACCAGTGTTCCCTCTAAGCTGAGTTAGTGTAAACGAGTTCACAGTTTTTTAGCCTCCAGCTCACACATTTTTGTCTTAACTCAGGAAGGATGGCTGCAGAGCAAACTAATCTATGCAGCAGCCAAATTGCTCGCTCACAACTTTAATGCCAGTAGCTCACAAAATAGAATTTTTGCTCACAAGACTCCACAACTTAGAGGGAATGTTGGTTACCACCCTTCAGAGAGCAAGACCAAACAGGTGCAGTGTGTTTCCAGAAATCAAGCTTAAAGCACGCAAAAATTTCAGAAAATTTAATAAATGAATAAAAATATTGTATATGGCCTGTTCAAGCATTCAGCTGAGTAAGAGTACAAAGAAAAGGTGAAAATACACAGGCCCCCTTCCCTACACTTGGTACTTATACAAAAGGCTAATATTGCTTCAAGTTACAGCAAGATTGAAGTTCAGCATTACTTTAGTTCTATGTCCAGAAGACTGATAATCTCCCCTTGGGAGAGTCTGCCCCCCTGGGGTCATCCAGCCCTTCCTGCTTCAAGAGGAAGTGTTTACTTTCTAGCCATTTGGCTCCTAGCAGTCTGTCTCCTTGGGATGTGATATCCTAGCAGACTGTGAGATGGTAAACCATTTTCTTACTTTGGCCACAGTCATTAACATATTTAAACACTCAAGTACTCTCAGCTTGTAGTTAGATGGCTCATCCCCCATCCCTGCACTTCCTCTGTGCATACCTATTTCAAACTGCAAAAAGCCACCTTTTCTCTCTGGCCCCAAGATGAATGCAAGCCCAAGTTAATATAACTTTGATATGAATTGCTATGACATTTCACCACATGACATGAGAGGAAAGAAATATTTTCCTTCATTTACTTCAAAGTAGCCTAAAAATTAAAGGAACTTGCAGTGAGAAGGAAGTAACTGGTACATCTTTGCTATCTGAAGCCCTTGCATTTCTTATTTTTGTTTTAACAAAAAAAAGTTCAGAGTACCTGTAGCAAACCTGGCTCCTTGCCTTCCAGTGTGTTGTAGTGGTTAGAGTGTCATACTAGGATCTGGGAGATCCAGGTTCAAATCCCCATTCTGCCATGGAAGCTTGCCAGGTAACCTTGGGCCAGTCACAGACTTTCAGACTAACCTACCTCACAGGATAAAACAGAGGGAAGGGAAACAATGGAAGCTCCTTTTGGCGCCACTGGGAGAAAGGTGGACTGTAAATGGAGTAAATAAATAAATACATTCCAAAGAGCATTAACTGAAAAGGACCGAAGAGGATTATAGAAATCAAAGCCTCATTTTGAAGGCAATAAACAGTTCAGTGAAGTTGCTACTACACAAGTACTACACACGCGTCTAAAAAATGGGACCCAATTTAATGTGTGAATTGGTTCTCAGGCACCCAAGAACAGAATGAAGATGGTGTACTACACTGGCCTCTTTGAATGGGGTGGGGCTCCTCTTGGAAAAACAAGACTCCTAGCAATTTGAAACATCTTCACGGACTACCTATTTATTTCCAGGTCCAATTTAAGGTGGTGGTGCTTACCTTTGAAAACACTTCATGACTTGGGAGTCTGCATACCTGAAGGACTGTCTCTCCCCATACAAACTTGTGCGGTAAATCGTTCTCCTCACAACAGGATCTACTAGCAGTCCCTTTGCTCTTGAAGATACAATCTGCTCTCTTCCCAACACAGGCTGCTCTGCTACAGTGGAACAGCCTCCCGGAAGGGGTGTGGCAGGATCTCACGCTTGGGGCCTTCCGGCAAGGCAGTAAAACAGTACTACTGAAAACAGCTGATGGAGCAGCTTGAACAGGCTCGGAATTGTCTGTTTTAATTTCCTGTTTTTAATTATGTGTTTTAATTATTGTAAAAGATTATTGTATTGTTTCTATTGTCATTTACTGCCTTGGATCATGACTCCATCACCAGAAAGGTGTGGTATATAAATAGGTCCAAATAAATAAAATTTAAAATTGTACTGATCACTTCCTAGCTCTTCTGAAAAGTGGCACAGGGAGGGGGGAGAGGAGTTCATTGCCACCGTGTAGACTACTGGAATACCTTCACTTAGAAGTTCTTTCTTGCTAGAGATGGGGAAATATCAATAGCTGCTCAAGCGTAGGATACCGTATACAGGTTCACTATCCAAGAATACCAGGAACCACTCAAAATCAATCAATCCTTGGTCCACAGGCTTCATTAAGTCTAAAGGCTGTCCAAAGCTTTTCTTACTTGGTTCTTCTAAGGTAATATCTCTTCCACATAATTTTTTTCCTGTATTGTTTCTTTAAGCTGCAGACACATCGGGGGGCCACACCAAAACCCACACACCCTTTACATCCAGGTCTGCTGTTTGCAGAACCCCAATTTATTCTGAGTTGAAATAAATATCTTGGATCATGCCTTTAGTGAGATAAAGTTTATCATGAAGTATACTTTTGTAGAAAACTGAGCTGAGCATTGATAAGTGTTTCCCTCCCTCCACAATATAAGAATATTAATACAACTGAAGATAGCTGCCTGACTTATTGCCACCCTGAGCGGTTACACCCTGGGCCCACTGACTTCACATGGACTCAGAACTCTGCTTAGGATCACACTGTCATTCTCAAACCCCCCTCGGGACCATAAAGCTAAACATCCAGCCACACAGTTTTTCTTGCGACATGCCCAATTGAAATCCTGGACAGTATACAAATTCTGATCTCCATCACATACAGACACACAAACAACCATGGGAACTAATGTTCGCCGGGTCATTCAGTTACTTAGCTGCACATCTGCTCTCTGTTTATTGTTTTTAGAACAGAAATATCTTCCCTAGGAAAAAAAAAACACTTGAAATTTGCACAAGAGCAGTACTCATACAAGGACAAAAACAAACATTTGGAATGCCCCTGAAATATGCTCTCAATATAAATGAGCAATGAGTACAACTGATAAAGTAGGCATTCTCCAATTCTCACTATCACATGTGGAACTCACAGAAAGAGATCTTGGTCATTTCCCCTTTCTTTCTGCAGCTCGCTGAAAAGCAACTCTTGAAAGAACAGTGTGGAAAGTGGCAGTTAGGGCCAAAGTAAGCAGGAGGAGTGGAATCAATGGAAACCAGCTCTTGCACATGGTACGACTTCATTCATGGGAAAGTAAGGAGTGATTTCCACCAATTTCTCCTGCTCTGTGTAGTCCGCCTATGCTCTATTCCAGACTACTCCTGCAACGCTCAGGCATGGACTTTCATGAGGCATGGAGACAATTATCAGAAGGAAAAGACAACAAAAATCGTATCTACAAGGAAAGGTCATCCAACAGTAGTTTGAATCCAACCAATAGCACATGAGAGATACAGATCAAGGAAAAACAGACTCTTGTGTATGTCATCCTAAGGAATCAACATAAACAGAAGCCTTGTGTCACCTTTAAGACTAACAAGAGTTTATTCTTGCATAAGCTTTCAGGGACCAAAGCCAAGATTCTAGCTCACAAAAGTTCATGCTGAAATAAAATCTTGCTAGCCCTTTTCCATGCCACTGGACACCTGTTTGCTTGCTTTCTTGCTGCAACAGACTTGCAGTGCAAGTCCTTTGTCACTCCTTTGTCACACTCCTGTTCCTCCTAGTTAAGGAACTGCAGACAGACTGAAGTGTGGGTGAAGCCTAGGGCTTCACATAAGGTTTTGACAAAGACACACCATTTCAGGTTGCCAGGGGCCAGTCACTGGTGTCATTTAGATTTTCTGCTTCAGGCACGCAAAGCTATTTAAGGCCAACCTTGATTCTATATAATTTTATATCACTGTGCAGTGCTACTAAAATGTAAGTGATACTACTGCATTTATAAAATTCCTATAAGCCAATTATGAATGTATAACAGCTTTTCCTTACTGTTCACTTATTCAACTCTAAAACTTTCAGGCTTTCCCTAGTGAAGAGTACCTCATTTACCCAAAATCTGCATTAACTTTCTTTCAGACTCCATAGGGCTAGAATTATTTTTCAGGATCGGGGAGGAGGAAGGCACCGGAAAATAAGCCTATGTAATAGAAAGGAAGTTGTAGTAAGTGTGTATGTCATATCTCCTTGGCAACCATGTGGAATTTCCAGTAGGCGTTAATGCTTTGTGTGGGTGAAACATACAAAATTTCCTTCTAAGCCTTCCTATTCATTTTTGAAGGGTTTTCCCATGAGAGACGAATCTAGAATTTTTTAAAAGCTGAAGAGTGGCTGGCTCTGATTATACGATGACTGAATTCTCTACATATCAAAGAGTAAAGTGACACCAGTTGAGAGAAGATCTGTGTGCATCAGAACAAAAACCAGAAGGATAAGCTGTTTCTGTTCCCCACACACTGTGGTGATGTTGTGTATCTTGTTGGGCACTTTTCTTTGTTTCTCTCTGTGTCAATCACCCCTTAACCCTTGCCCTGAGGAATTAAGAGTGCTACTTATTTGTCTAGGTTTTCGTTGATTGTCTCTGGGACAAAGTTAGAGTCTAGTGGCTCCTTTAAGACCAAAAAAGTTTTACTCAAGATGTGAGCTTTTGTGTGCCCGCACACTTCGTCAGACATACACACGAAAGCTCACACCTTGAATAAAACTTTGTTGGTCTTAAAGGTGCCATTGGACTCTTCTGTTACTTCAGACCAACATGGCTGCCCACTTTGATCTGTCTCTGGGACACTCATATTTAACACAAACACCCATTCACACACACAAGCTATAACAACAACAAAAAAAATCCTACACAAGTCTACAGAAGTAACTCCTGTTTTATTCAACGGGGCTTACTCCCAGAAAAGTGTTTTTAGCATTGCACCCTATATTAATTTTCCTGGAATTTGTAGAGAAACCAAAGAATGTGATTTTTAAATTTAATTTAGTTATTACACTGTATCCCTGTATCCTAGGAGCTCTGGCACCCGCAGTTCTCCATCCATGCTTTTTCCTCACAACAACCCTCTGAGGTAGAGGAACTCCTAGAAACTACATGGCTGAGTTGGATTTGAACCTAGATCTCTGCAGTCTGAGCCCATTGGCCTAAACACTACTCCTTAGTGGCTCACACTTTATTTGTCCTAATGCACAAAGCAGACTTTGGATATTAGAAATATCTTGAAAGCACTGGTACCCCAACATCCTATTTAACTGGTGACAGAAAGATTTAAACCTGATACTTTCCACATGCAAAAGCAAGGCACAGCCACAAACTACATTTTAGAAAAGATCTGTTAAACACTAATGCAAACTTCGTTGACATGGACTCAGATAAAGATGGCAGATTAATGAAAGGAAAAGAGAAACACAAAAGGTTGTGAAGAAAAATATGGATTTAATCCAAGATTTGAAACCTTGATGGTTCTTTCAAACAGCACTCTGCACTTACTCTGTGAGCAGATTTGCAAAAGAGCTAATGACTGATAACTACTTCACAGCTAGAGTTGACCAGGTGCTGACTACTTTTTTTTTGCATGAAAGGATATTAATTTTCTCTTATTATTTATTTTTATTTATATCCCACTTTTATTCTTGATCATGGACTCAAAACAGCTTTTCATATTGTCCCCCCCTCCTCCACTTACTCCCCAGAACAACAACCCTGTGAGGCTGGGATAGGCTGAGAGATTGTGACAGGCCCAAGGTCACCTGGCAGGCTTCCATGGCCTAGTGAAGGATTCAAACCCAGTCATCCCAGGTCCTAGTCATATACTCTATCCACTACACCACACCAGCCCTTGTTATCTTTAAAATGTTATTTTAAAAAAAAATCTGACCCCCTGACCTGGATAGCCCAGGCAAGCCCGATCTCATCAGATCTCAGAAGCTAAGCAGAGCCGACCCTGGCAAGTATTTGGATGGGAGACCTCTAAGAAATACCTGGGGAAGTCAAGCCACTTCTCTAAATGTCCCCCATGCCCCTGTAGGAGTCACCAGAGGTCGCCATGACTTCCAGGCACAGGCACATACACACAGAAACACGCAAATGCAAAAAAAACACCATTTAAAAAAAAAATCTGACTGTCACTTCAAATGGACATATGGTTTCATTTTTTAAAAAAGAGGAAAATTCTTGAAGACAGATTATTTATGGTGTATTTATTCAGAAACTTAAATACGCAATGTGCTACTGTGTCGCCCAGTCAGTATTCCAAAGCAGATGATGTTTTTGAAGATGAACCCAGCAGATAAATGCAAACCAAATGTCTGATGAAAAGCAGCTTCAAATTATGTAAATGCAACATGATCGTAAAATGAGTAAGGATGCTTCTTAATGCTTGCTATTTAAAAACTGACTCACGCAGACGTTTCAAATGGAAAACTCTGTCCATTGCACATCCATGCCAACAGGGTGTTTCCCATAGTGTTAAGTGCCTGTAGCAGATACAGTTTTAAATTTAAAAAATCAAAACACAGGAAGAAATATTAAAATTTTCAGCTAGGGCTTCTAGCCTCAATGCTCTTTAATCGTGCCAACACATAGCCTTCTTAACAATGTGGCTTAGTTGTGCATGTTTCAGAGGGAAGCTGTGTTGGTCCACAGTAGCATGGCTAGATTTGAGTCCAGTAGTCCCTTAGAGACCCACAAGATTTTGGCGGTATAAGCTCCCCCAGAAATCTTGTTGGTCTCTATAGGTGCCAGTGGACTCAAATCAAGTTGTGCATGATTATCTTGTTTAATGTTAAGAGATGATCCCAGTGGACTTCCTTAAAAGATACTCCAAACAACCTCCACCATCAAAGACATTCCAACTGTGATGAAAACAATACCTTAGTCTATTGCTGCAACAACAACAAAACAAGAATCTCGTGGCACCTTACAGACTACCACAGGTTTTTTTCCAGCATAAACCTTCCCAAACTAGAGCCCAATTCTTTGGATGAGCCAAGAAGAACTCTGGACGAACAGTGCTCCTCAATGCTGCTGCAGAACTTTAGGCCTAAAGCGCTGAAACGTTCAGCAAAATGCTATTAAGCAAGCTCCTGTGTGCACGAAGCTGCTGGCACACCATAGCAGACAGCTCCCTGAGGGATGATTATCCACAACAGCCCCAACAGCAAACAGTCATCAAGCAGCAGGATACACAAGAAGACAAAATACACTGGGGAGGAGGGCATTAAACAGGAAAGTATAATATGTCAGATGGTGTGCTCAAAAACATTTGGATCCATACCTGCACAATAACCAACCCCTTCTCTAGCAGGCAAAGAGCAGGGCCAGCTCACTGTCGACTCAACCCAATCAGGAGAAGATGCTACCCCATACTGCCACTGCAAGGGTCCACAGACAGCTGGGATTTGTCTTGTTCTCAGCTGGCGGTGATGTGTGAGGAGGCGACGGGTGCAACCTATAAATGTCATCAACTCTTAGACCTGGGCTCCTACAGCAAGGCTAGCAAACTTAGGGCTTGGTTTACCCTGTGATAAGTAGCGTACCTGCTTCAGGCTTGGAGTGCTAACAAGAAAAGAAAGCCTGTAATAAATGAGTAAGCTTACTGTTGTGCTTTTAAATGCAACACAAACCTATTTATTTTTAAAATGCATATGTCATCTCTCCAGAGACCTCCTCGTAACTGAAACAGAGAGATCGTTCTCTTTAGGTATAACCTGCCAAGACTTGAATGCAGCTGAGCTATATTGTTCCTTTACCTTAGGGACAAAGCCTACACCTATAAATGCATCAAAATTGGATGACAGGAGTCATAGAGGGTAGACCAAAAGGCACCAATGCTGGGTTTCAAAAGAGACAGAGAGACTAGTGGCAGGGTAAGGGCAGCACCTAGCATAATACAGCAGGGTTAGAGCTAAATATTTATGTCCCACTTTCTCCCCAGTGGGGACTCAAGGTGACTTACACCATTCTCTCCTCCATTTTAGCATCACACCAATCACCCTGAGAGGTATGTTATGTTGAGAGGGTGTGAATGGTCCAAGGTCACTGAGTGGGTATTCAAACCTGGTTCTCCCAGACACTAACTACTGGGACATGCTCTTCCATTTCATCCTGTAGCTGGTGCCTCTGCTGATGTTCAACTGTGGTATGCAGGAGCTGGGCAACCCACAGCTGCACATACTGTTTTGCTATTATTTCCCCAGCCTCCTTAGTTCAACAGCATCTGTGGAGTATGCACACACAATCAGCAGTCTTTCATACAGCAGCAGGTGAAATGGTAAATTGGATCTATGCTCAAATGCCTGGCAGCTTAGGGTATATTTGTGAGTTTACCAGTAGCAGAAAGGACAACTCTGATGCAGCAAAGGATCACCAAGAAAATGTGCCTTGATCAAATTCCTTCATTTATTTATTTTATTTATATCCACCCAGATGAGCCCTGATGCTATTGTTTGATGCCCCAATTGAACGCCATGCCAAAACAGCTTTGCAGCTGTGGAGTTAAGTGCTTGTGCTCCAGGATCATTGTTCAGTTTTTTGCATTTTTCATTTATGCATTGGAGCTTTTGGCTGCTTGGCACTATACAACTGGCAAAACACAACAGATACACACAATCTTCCCCCAGGGTCACAGACAGGTCATTAAAGCAATCAAAATATACAGCTCATAAAGGCAGCCAATTAGCTCTTTTGTCATGATGCAAGCAGTTGCCTAGGGAAGTCTAGTGTTTCCCTCAGGAACTCCCAGAAAGCAGAGTTCATGAGTGAATTTATCCCCAATCGGGACAGTTCAGCCGCTTTTTTAAAGTTATCAGTGCGAATTCCATGTACCAGCCATCCCTTTAGTAATTTTAACATTTAAGGAGCAATTTTAAAGAGCAGTTTGCTTTGGCAAGGCAGGATACAAATCGAAGGTAATAAATAAATAAATAAATAAATTTGGGGGCAAGATACTGGAGAAAATAAATGGTAACTTCCCATGAGTTGGTACAGGACAACACATGTGCAAAATGCTCCAGGCCCTAAAAGCTGATAAATAAAAGTGATGATACAAAGTGTGTGTGTGTGTGTGTGTGTGTGTGTCAAGGGCAACAAAAGAAGCACACACACATCTCTTGCACAGCCCTGTTTCCCCTGTAGTCAGACACATTCAAAATGTTTGGATGCAGCCGAACAACCTGTCGAACATTCAGCTTGCAAGATCACTACACACAAGCCACATGTTACCCAAACTAGAGAATGACTGAGCACAGCTGATTACCAGCCCAAAATTTTCTGGATTTTATACAATGTTTGGCAACTGGCCCAGAAAGAGAAAGATGAATAACCAGGCAGAGTTCTTTTCTGGTCAGTTTGCAATCCTAGGCAGTATCATTTTAGGCTGCAGTTATGTCAGACCAGGCACTCCCTGTATTTTTTTAAGAAAGCTTCCCTAAAAATTGAAAACCAGCACCACAAAGAACAGGCCAGGCAGGAACTCCCCACCATATGCCAGTGAAGGTTTTTTTAAAAAAATAGATAAGCATTTTTTAAAAAATTACTACCTTACCTGCCCTCTGAAATTATACAGCCCTATTTTATCACATGACATTGCCATCTTGTTTTGTAGATCCAGTTTAAGACTCCTCCTCTTTATGAAAAAATTCAGGGGGGATGCCCAATGGTCATTTTAATGGTCATTGTTACTTCACTGAATCATGCACATTTTTCAAAAAATTAATTTATGCTTCACAATAACTTAACACTTTCGTAATTACCATAAATGTCAAATCTGGGGTTTTTTATTATAAGAGAAGGAATGTGTTAAGAATACTTAGCCGCTATGTAACCAACAGTGTCATCCAAAGCAGAGTTATACCTCCCCCCTCCCCCAGTCCACTGAAGTCAATGGACTAGAAAGTCATAACTCTACTTAGGAAGGCACTGCAAATCCTTTTTGACTGGCCGAATGTCCAGCCTTAATCATAACTATATGACTGTTTCATTTGATCTACTAAATGGAATGACACTATTTTATTGATACTCAGATGGAATATACGAACGTAACTGCATCTCAGCAGAGCTAACACAGTACATTGTTCTTAATATCATTGTGTCTTTGCTTTCTGCTATTAAGACTTTAAAAACATGTGATTTGTACTAGTTGGCTGAACATTTTTAATAGAAAAATCTATGTGATCTGAAAAAAACTGTTAAAATACCTTTAAGGGGAGGCTTGAATGGTTTTAGAAGATAATGGACAGCAATATCTTATGTACACACGTGCCAGGTAGACCTTGCCATTAACTATTTTATGTAATTTATCCATCATGTGGATAAATATAACTTTATCCCCCCCAAAAAATCAGATAGATCTAGCAGACTAAACTTGAAAAGTAGCAATGCACTGTCAATAATTAAGGTAACTACTTCTGCTCTGTGTAGTGCAGTAAACTAAAAAAGGAGGACTGACACTTTCTTCTATAAATAGAAGCACATCCTTTCATTTATACTGTATTTTTTGCCTTGCAACCGGCATCCTGTTTTCCCTCTGTAAATGCAGCTATGTAATTAGTATGCATGCTTTGTGTATCAAAGTTTCCACAAATCCCTTCCAATATGTACCTTCCAACTTTGCAAGCATTTTATTTTGGGGAGTTGTTTATTGCTCAGCTACTAATTCTGGTTTTACTCATATGGCATATGTGCTTCTCTTGCAAACACACCTTGAAATTAAAGATTTGTCCATGTCACCAAATTTTCACAAAAACTGTGGAAATTGGGTGGTTCACATCCCATCCCTTGATCTGTTCCCCTTCTTGCAAATTCTGCCCCCTCACCCCCCCCACATGAAGTATTAGTATCCTTTTAAAGAACTGAGTGTTTTGGGCTAAAGTCTTCTGCTACCCAACTTCTCAACCACTGTTGTGGTAAGACTTCTTCTTTTTCTTTTTTGACACATCCATTCATTATACACACCTCAACAATTTATTCCTGTAATTTGCTTTCTGATGAGGGAGACTGTGGTTTCTAACCTTGCATAATGTTTACTATTTTACAATCCATCTCAAATGCCACCACACCTTTGGGATGGAAAAGAAATCAGACCTACAATCACAAGAGAAACAAACATGTATGTCCAGGAAATGCACAAGGATCAGCATCAAGATAACAAAGGACAAACAAAAATGAAATATCATGTTGAAGTCCATGGGCCAGTATTGCAACAAACAGAGCACTTCAAATAACTTCTAGTCTAAACCTCTTGAGCCACTGTCATCCCTCACACTCTTGCACTGGGACTTTTCTACTTTTGCCTTCCCACTGCAGCTCCCTGCAACCTGAAAAGCCACTTCTTACAGTCAGGGGACCATTCAAAATGATGTGAGATACAGCACGGAGACGTGAGATACAGCAGGGGACTGAAATTGGAATAGAGAACTGATAAAAAAAAATCTAGGCCATCCTGCTTCCCCATGTCCTGAATGAATGGAAGTGCCTTTCTCTCAAATAAGGGCACCTTTGGATCAAGGCCAAAGTATTTATTTCATTACCACAGAAAGCTGTCAATACTATTCCATAAAAAAATAATAAATCATCCCTTTGACTAATAAAAGCAAGCTCTTTTTAAAAATATGATGAAAGTGACCCAAGCAATTTCCTTCCAAATATTTGCAGAAAAACACACTCTCTGACTTCACACCTCGCCCTCTCTCCTGGCTTGTCTCTTCTACTTTCAGAAGTTCTTGGCTATTTCTGTGTCTCACGATTCCCCTAATGCAAACACAAAGCCAAATAGTAGCTCATATATACATGATGTAGAACTAATACATATGTCATTGCATAGTAATTTATGAATACATACCATTAACATGATGTTCATTTAAAAATAAAAGACAGAAGTGGCAAAACAAACTACAAGTCTGATCCACGTAGCATTCTTGTACCCAGAACTCCAACAGAATATTAGCCAAGAGTCAGCAGAACAGTTCAAAAGTTCCCAGCACAGATTAGGCACACAAAGGTTAGCACTTAATCTTTACCGTTTCTCAACCAAGACTCTTTTCTGAAAAAAAAAATCCCCAAAGAATTCTCGAAGAGATGCTAAGGACCATAACTCCTAACCATTCCTAACAGAGGAAGAATCTGGAGATCCAGTGGAGGAGGATGTTTGTTCTCAGGAACCAGACTGGGAGGAAACAGCCAGCCCACTTGAGAGTGACAGTATAACAGAGAGAATACCAAGGGACAGGGACAACCCTCTTACATGCCACTGAGGAAGTAGACTTGCCTCACTCCTCGGATTCTGATGAGACAGCACAAGAACATCTGTAGACCAGAGTCCTTGGCCACTACCATTCCAAATTATAAGCAGGAGGGGCCACTTAAGTAAATCCCTCATCCCCATGGGGGGGGGAGAGAAGGGCCTGCAGGGTTGTTTTATCACAGTTTGGTGTGGTTAGAATGTTAAGACTAGAATCTGGGAAAGTCAGGTTCAAAGCCCCACTCTATTATGGAAGCCTACTGGGTGACCTTAGGCCAGACACCCAAACACCCTGATATGGGGTCCCCAGCCCTTTTGTCCCTGTGGGCATCTCTGGAACCCTGCCATGTGATGGTGGGCAGAGTACCATATGCAGAGGAAATCTAAGTGCAGGAGAGATGGGGGTGACTTTAAAAATACACCAGGGAAGAGGAATGAAAGAATAAAACCCATGAGATGGTGGCAGCTGCCACCGAAGCAATGTTATTTTAGTCTGCACAGCCAATCAGATCACCAATGGGCAATCAGAAGCTGTGCTGGGTAACAGCCCTACCTGGTCCCACCCACTTTCCAAAACCACTTGGCAGCCAGGCACTAGGAAAGGGTGCTCTGGCACCCACTGGCACAACATTGAGGACCTCTTCCCTAACGTAACCCACAGGGTTGTTGTGAGGATAAAATAAATGGGAAAAGGGAAGAATGGAAGCTACTTTGGGTCTCAGTTGGGGAGAAAAGTGGATATAAATGACAAAAAAAATAAAAAATCAAATAAACTCCCATGAAGGAGGCAGGACAATTGAAAAGTACTAAGACTGACGAGTGATTTCAGCTCTCATACTTTTATTAGGTGAAGAATAAGTCACAGAAGCCGGCTCGCAGGCCGGCTTTTACCCCAAAACCAAACCACCCCCAAACACACCCCAACACTCATGATAGATCTATTTACAGTGATTAGGTTAACTCTAGGATCCTAGTCTCCCGATTGGAAGGGGAACTAGGATCTGACCGTCTATTGTTCTGGTGGAGTGAAGCTCTTGCTCTTCGAATGACCACATGCAGACCAGCTGAAGCTGGAACGCGCACATGGTCAGGTCAGTACACAACACCCCTCCCCCCATAGTCCGAAACCCTCCCGCAAGTGTAGTCTTTGAGATAAGTGGGCGCTTTCCACTCCCGTGTTGAGCGGCAAACCTCCGGGGCTGCCCTGGGACTTGCTCCAGCTGGCCCAGGGGTGTAGTGGTTGGAGCTGGTGGAGGCGCTGCGGTCTGTGGAGGGGCCCTTGGCTCAAGAACCCTGGCGAGTGTTGGCTCACTGGTTCCTGGTCCGGTCTGGTCGTCTGGTGGGGCTGATGGTTCTTGTAATGGGGCTGGCACGATGACCTCCAGGCTGTCTGGCACCTCATACTTCCCGTCCTCTGGGTCCAGGGCAAGACTTGCCGACGCAGCTGGTCGATGTGCCTCTGAAGGGTTTGGCCATCTTCGCAGGTGATCTCGTAGGACTGGGGCCCCATAACTCTTACGATCCTAGCTGGGATCCAGGGTGGGCCCCGCGCATAGTTCCACGCGTAGACCAGGTCCTCTGGGAAGAACCCACGGGAAGCCTCCTGTGTCTCAGAGAGGGGTTCGGCTTCCGGTGCCTGATCCAGATGGAGGCGAACCAGACGGGTAGTCAGGTGTTGACCCAGAAGAAGTTCTGCAGCGCTGCATCCTATAGCAGTGTGTGGCGTTGTCCTCTGCCCGAAAAGGAATGCTGCCAGTTTGTAGTCCCATTCCCCGGCATCCATCCGTCTGAGCACCTCTTTGGTGGTGCGAACCATTCTTTAGGCTTGCCCATTTGTAGCCAGGTGAAAGGGGCCTGACCTGATGTGGCAGATGCCGTAGTACTCAGTGAACTACCGGAACTCCTCCGATGTAAATGCCAACCAGTTGTCAGTGACCAGGGAGTCTGGGATGCCTTGGGCACTGAAGGTCCTCCACATAGCTCTGACGGCGGACTGGGAGGAGGTTAACAGGACTGGAGCCACCTCCAGCCATTTACTATAACAGTCTATGAGAATAAAGAACTGTCCTTGGAACAACCCAGCAAAATCCAGATGCAACCTGGACCAGGGTCGCTGAGACGATTCCCAGAGTCGGACAGGTGCGCTGAGGGCGCTGGCCGTGTTTCCTGGCAATTCATGCATCGCTTTACAGTTTCTTCGATGTCCCGGTCCAGTCCCAGCCACCAGACATAACTTCATGCCAGCACCTTCATCCTGATGACCCCCAGGTGGTTTTCATGGAGCGCTGTGAGGACCCTGCTCTGCAGGGGACCTGGAATTACTACCCAGCCACCCCACATCAAGCAGCCCTTATGAGATGACAGTACGTCCTTGCAGGAGGAAAAAGCTGTGAATTCCACCCCCCCTTGGGCTGCAGGCCACCCCCTCCCCACCCAGTTGAGCACACGACAGAGAACCTTATCCCGGGCCGTGTGCCACGCCAGCTCCCGCACATGAACCGGCCACTCTGGAAGGGATTCCAAGAGAGCGACCAGATGCTCTGGGGCAGGGTCGGGGTCCGTGACAGGAAGGGGAAGGCAGCTCAGCGTATCTGCATGCCCCATGGCCTTGCCTGGCCAGTGGACAAGCACGTAAGACTACCCAGCCAGAAAGAGCGACCAGTGGAGCACCCGGGGCAAGACCATCTGTGGGGACAGGCGGTCGGGGGCAAGGAGGCCCAGGAGTGGCTTGTGGTCTGTCTCAATGGCGAAGGGCCTGCCGTAGAGATAATGATGAAATTTTTTCACCCCCACTACCATAGCCAGCGCCTCCTTGTCGATCTGCAAGTAATTACGCTCCGCAGCCGACAAGGTTCTGGAGTAGTATGCAACGGGGACCTCACGGCCATCTGCAAGGCGATGGCCCAAGACCACCTCCACCCCATAGGGAGATGCACTGCATGCAAGCACCACGGGCAACGATTCGTCAAAATGGGACAAGACCACATTTGAGATTAAAAGTTCCTTGACCACCCGGAAAGCGGCATCATGTTCAGGGGCCCAGACCAAAGGGGTGTTCTTGTCCAGTAGGCGGTGCAGAGGTTCCGCCACCTCAGCCTTAAGGGAAAGGAAGGAGTGGTAAAAACTTAGCAGACCGAGGAAGGCCTGCAACTCTGTCTTAGATGTGGGTGGGGGTGCCTGTATGATGGCGCAGACCTTGTCATCGGTGGGGTGGATTCCATGAGCGTCCACTGAGAAACCCAAGAACTCCGCCTTGGGAACCCCTAAGAGGCACTTTTCACGCTTCACTTTCAAGCCGGCCACGTCAATGCGTTGGAGCACCATCCTAAGTCTCTCAGCGAAAGTGATAGAGTCTGGGGCCACAATGAGCACGTCATCTAAAAAAGGCTGGACTCCCAGGATCCCTTTGAGAAGAGAGTCCATAAAGGATTGCAAGATACCAGGCACCACACTCACCCCAAACTGCAGACAGTATACCCTGAAAGCCCCCTTGTGGGTTACTATTGTCTGCGCCTCGGCTGTGGCGGTGTCAACAGGCAGCTGTTGGTACGCCTGGGCCAAGTCCAATTTCCCAAAAACCCATGCCCCTGCCAGAGTGGCCAACATATGACTGACCATGGGCATGGGGTACGCATGGGCCTGTAGCGCTTTGTTAATAGTGCATTTATAGTCCGCACAAATCCTGACTTCCCTGGTTGGCTTAACCAGGGTCACAATCGGCGTCTCCCACCTAGCGTGGGCGACTGGTTCCAACACTCCTTGGTTGACTAAGTGCTCCAGCTCTGCCTCGGTTTTGGACGAGAGCGCAATGGGGGGGTGCTGGGCCTTGATGTGGATGGGCCACACTGTGGGATCGAGATCCAGAGACACCGGAGACCCAGTGAATTTGCCAAAGGTCCCATCGAAAACCTTTGGGAATTCCCGGCACACCTTATCAAAGTCCTACAGCTGCGTCTGGTGCTGTATCTGGTTGATGCCCCCTATCGTGAAGCCCAGGGGCCCAAACCATGAGAGTCCCAGCAGACTGGTTAGCCGGCCTTTCATCACCAGCAAGTCCAGTAGGCCGTCAAAGTCCTTGTAGCTCACACTGAACTTGCCCCACCCCCAGACTGCCACGGGGTTCTTATTAAAAGTCCTGCAACGTTAACCCCCTAGGTTTTGTTAGGAGGAGTACCCCCCATGAGCAGAGAACATAGAGCATGTCCGCCAAGATACTGGAAAAAGATGAGCCCGTGTCTAATTCTATTCTGCAAGGGGACCCCTCTATCCATACCGTGACATGCACTTTGTTTGGGCCGTCCGGGGGCAAGTTAAATACCTGGTGCTGGTGGTGGTGGCTAGAGAGGGTGTGGAGGTCGGAGTGGAAATCCGTCTGGTGGGCTGACGTCTTCAGGCACAGGCCTCTAGAACAGCAGACCTTGGCGATGTGGCCCAACTTGTTACACGTCTAGCAGACAGCATTCCTGAAGCAGCACAAGAGGCGTTTGTGCGCTTCCCCGGGTCATGGACCGCAGTTGTTGCTGGGACATGCAGCAGCATACCTGTAGCACCTCCTCAGCCTCCGAATCATCCAATGTGATCATCACTTGGGTGCGATGGACCGTCTTTCTGCGGCAGTCTTGGTGCGCTTTTTCGTAGGCTGTGGCCTCCTGGATCACCTTATCCAGGTCCAGTTCATCCTGACTAAACAGTTTCCTCTGAAGCTTGGGCTCCCAGAGACCCACGAGCAACTGGTTGATCAGGGCGTCCGCCAGGTTGGGGAAAGAGCAGCTGGTGGATGCCCGCCGGAGCCCGGCCAAGAAGTCGGAAGCCATTTCTTCCGGACCTTGGACTTATGCAAAGAAGTCCATGCGCTCGGCAAACTTGGTGGGCTTTGGGGAGAGGTGGTCGGGTAATGCCTTCACCAGATCCCCATAGGACTTGTCCTTGGTCTGCTTAGGCACGATTAAGTCCTTGAGCAGCAGAACAGTGTCCATCCCACAAGCCTGGAGGTGGTGGGCCTTCTTCTTATCCGGGTCCATGATGTCATGGCAGGAGAAGTAGCTTTCCAAAATCTCAGGCCATGTTTCCCACTGTGTGGGGCAGGAGATGTCGAAAGTGGTGATGCTGTCCTGGGGAACGGCCATCGTAGCGACTCCGCATGGAGTGGGTAACTCGGGAGCAGTGGCGGCACTTGCAGAACTGTGGAGCGGTACAGTGCTGTGCTCGGACTCAGCGGTGCAGCGAGCAGGAACCAGCGAAGCGGGGGCCGATGCTGAGCGGTGTGCGGTGGCCTCAGTGCCGGCGCTCGATGCAATGCTCGAATCTTCTTCTGGGTCGTTGTTCATGGGAGGTTGAATCCCATCCTCATCGCCAGTAAAAAGTACTGAGACTGATGAATGATTTCAGCTCTCATAGTTTTATTAGGTGAAGAACAAGAAACAGAAGCCGGCTCGCAGGCCGGCTTTTATCCCGAAACCAAATCACCCCAAAACACAACCCAACACTCTTAATGGGTCTATTTACAGTGATTAGGTTAACTCTAGGATCCTAGTCTCCCAATTGGAAGGGGAGCTAGGATCTGACCGTCTATTGTTCTGGTGGAGTGAAGCTCCTGCTCTTCGCATGACCCTGTGCGGACCGGCTGAAGCTGGAACACGCACATGGTCGGGTCAGTACACAACAATACTTTCTATTTGGGCTATTTCACTGCTGTGCCTTTATTAAAATGGATTTCAGTAGATAGAAATCTATACCTACCCCATGCTTATTACTAACTTCAACAGCTTTCAGCAAGGGACTTTCACTGGGAGAGGGCTGAGAAGATCCTCCAGTGTTTGCACAGCTGTGCTTTAACAAGAGTGTGGCAGGGTTCAGCAGAGAGATAGCTACATGGAAAAGTGCTAAATTACCAGCATCTGGGACAGTAAATCAGCATAAGAAATCCATTCTCAGTAATTGGGTCTGATGGAGCAAAATCTCTCAGATGTGTCTGGAATTTTTTTCTCTGTGGAAGCTGACCACAGACAAACAGGACCATAGCCAGGATTTTGTAGCTTGTGGGGCAAAAAATTTTTCTGGTGGGGTTGCCATTTTTGCCATTATTTTTCTGTCTGTACAAAATTGTCCAGAACAATCTCACCCCTTGAAGCCTTTTCACAACCTGGCTTAATTTCACTAGATAAAATTCTTCAATATGAAGATCTTTTAGATGATAGAGGATCCCTAAAACAAAGGAAGAATTAACAAAACAGGGTGTTAATTTAGATTGGTAGACAAGGGCTCAAATTGAATCTAGATATGCTAAAGACAGAAAATCTGGTTTTTATTTAGAACAATTTGCATTTGAAAAATTGTTATGCACATCTAATGATAAGTTGATTAAGAAAATGAAAATGGAAAATTAAGTGGTTAAAGATGCAAAATCTAGGTTATAATATTGATCTCATACAGTGGACTAAACTGTGGAAACTGAATGTGAAAATGACCAAATCGGTTGCATTTAAAGAGAATCGGTATAAAATGTTTTATAGATGGTATTTAACACCAGATAGATTAGGTAAAATGTACAAAAATATGTAATAGTTGCTGGAAGTGTAAAAAACATGTAGATATGTTTTACCATATATAGTGAACATGTGAAATTGTATGTAAATTCTGGATTATGGTGCATACATTTATGCAGACAGTTCTGCAGATTTCAAAACCTTTTTGACCAGAATTGTTTTTATTGAATTGTATACCAGATGATTTTGACAAAAATCAAAAGTATTTTATAATTCATGTAGTAACAGCAGCTAGAATTTTATTTGCAACTTTCTGGAAATTTCCAACAATAATAAAGACCATGGAAAGTGCAGAAATGGACAAATCTTAAAAGGGCAAATGGAAGAAGATTTTGTTGGACTATGGACTCTTTTTTACAACTGGATAAGAAAGAAATACAAAGATATGAACTTTTGATAATATGAAGAAGCCTTTATGAACTTTTAAAATTTCACAGTCTATCTTTCTATAGTGTGAAATGATATGTGGAGAAGAGTTATATGCAGAAGACTTATTACTTCATTTCCCTTTCTCCCCTTAACCCTGTATATCCTAAAAATCTAATTAAGTGTATTTTTTTTTTAAAAAAAGAACAATCTGTGCCCCATTTTCTCACCCTGGTCTTGCAGTTGTGTTGTTGTTCAGTCGCACAGTCAAGTCCGACTCTTCGCGACCCCATGGACCAGATTACGCCAGGCCCTCCTGTCTTCCACTGTCCGCTGAAGTTTGCTCAATTTCATGTTCGTTGCATCAATGACACTGTCTAACCATCTCATCCTTTGCCGTCCCCTTCTTCTTTGACCTTCAATTTTTCCCAGCATCAGGGTCTTCTCCAGTGAATGCTCCCTTCTCATTTGGTGGCCAAAGTATTTGAGCTTCAGCTTCAGGATCTGGCCTTCCAAGGAACAATCAGGGTTGATTTCTTTTAGGATTGACTGATTTGATCTCCTTGCAGTCCAAGGGACTCTCAGGTCTTGCAGTAGATTCTCCCAAATGCAAAACCTATCTGGCAGATATTGGGTTGGGGGAGATGAAGCAGGAAAGGGAACCTAGTATTGATGCTCCCCCCCTTTCTTTCCTTCTTGCTCTCCCTGGCCCCTTCCCTAGAACAATCTGTGACCCTTTCATCTCTTTTGTGCAAGTCCTCAGTGTATTTAATCCTTCCCCAAGCCACACAATAGCCGAATGTCTGGCTTCCAAGATTGAAATGATTTACTCAAGAGTAAATCCTCCCAAGATTCAGCTGCAAGGCGTTTCTCAGCTACTGCACCCTTGAAGCTGCCCCTCTCCCTCCCCACTCAGAAGCAAAACCTGCTTTAACCCTTGCAGAGCTGCAGACCCAGGAAAAAGTCTTCCTGCCCTTCCCAGGCTGTTCAGCCCTCTCAGAAAATGGGGTGGTTGAACCAAGCCACCTGGATGAATTCCTGTGAAGCTGCCCCTTTAAGAAAATGGCTACGAGCCTGCATACAAAACTTGAACCAAGAACTTCAGACATTCAATGACAGCAGTATTTCATAATGCTTTGCTTTCCTCTGCATTTGTTTTCTACCCTAGTATGTATGACTAGTTTCAACACCAACACGGAGGATTCCAAATGGTTGCAATGTTTCCCTTCTTCTGTGTATCTAGTTGGCTGTGCTGTTAGAGGACCGTTCTGCAGTGTGCAAGATGTGGTTTCTAATTCTGCCACCTCCCTCCTCCTCCTCCTCCTCCTGTTTTGCTGCTTCAATTAGCTCTTGCCAAAAGATGCTCTCTGCCATATACTCACCCTAGTGGGTCGTAAACTAGTCTCCCACAACAGTGGTTTTCCAATTGAATTATTGGTTAGGTGCCAGGGATAACTTCCACTAATGTTCTGGTGTGTGTTCTTTTGCTGCTTATTTTATAATTTCTGTTACCCATGCTCCATCTCCCAGTGGGGCTGGAACCCTCATGTGGGAAAGCTTATACATTTTTCCTGGGAATTTCCTCTTCCAAGTCAGCTACAGAGACATGACATGCTTGATGAGGCCGTCTGAGTCTCCCTATGTGGCCCCTCACCAAAAGGATATGGTTGCAGAAAGAGATTCAGAATCCTACATGTGGCGATCCCAGGAGTCTGATATGCATGCCTAAGACAGCTTTAAAAGGGGATTTGTTGTCTTTATAGAAGACTAGGAATAAGGCCCATTGTGGAAATAAATACAACGGGCTCTAGAAAGAGGCTCTGGGAGAGTGCCCCGGCTTTGGGCACTCAGTGACAATTTGCTGTGGCAATCTCAGCAGGGTATAATGACAGAGTCCACCATTTTCTCTAGAGGAACTGATCTGTGCTACCTGAAGAGCAGTAGTAATTTTGAGTGATCTCCAGCCTACCTCCAAGATTGGTAACAATGGTTCCCCAGAAGGGAGTGGCTGGTTTGGAGGGTGGAGTCTATGCCATTGTACCTGTCTGAGGTCCCACTCCTCCTCAACACTCACCCTCTCCAGGTTCGGCCCCTCAAATCTCCAGGAATTTCCCAACCTGGAGTTGACAACCCTATCTCCCTCCCAGCCAACCATCAACCTACCTTTAGTTTTTCATCTCCTCCCCCCTCCCTCCTAGAGAGCATTTGTAATTTTGAGTGATCTCCAGCCCCACCTGGAGATTGGCAACAATGGTTCCCCATCAGGGAATGGCTGGATTGGAGGGTGGAGTCTATGGCATCGTACCTGTCTGAGGTGCCACCCCTCCTCAAACCTCACCCTCTCCAGGCTTCATCCCTCAAATCTCCAGGAATTGCCCACCTGGAGTTGGCAACCCAATCAGGACTGGGCCCAATGAGTTTACTCCCAAAGGCCAACATAGGTGTGGAAAGGGCCTTTTACTGACAGAGGAGAAAGTACAGGTGCTAACTCTGATTAGGGAAATACCTGGAGATTTGGGGGGGTGGATCCTGTGAAGGGCAGCGTTTGGGGGGGGGGGTGGAAGGACTCAGCAGGGTATAATGCCATAGAGTCTACCCTCCACAGCAACCACTTTCTCCCGGGGAACTGATCTCTGTCATCTGGAGGTCAATTGTAACAGTGGGAGATCTCCAGGTCCCACCTGGAGATTGGCAACCCTAGGGGCAAGGCAGCCGCACAGTGGGGAGTTTGATGGTCGCTGGCCCACCTCATTAGCCAGCCAGCCATGCTGAAGCTAAGCAGGAGAAAGAGCCTTTTTCCATTTATTCTGACAGGAAAGTGGCCACTGGGGAGGGGGTTATGGGCGGGGGAGGGGTTATGCTGAAAGTCCTTTGTTTTTTTACTCACAGAACCAAGCTTGGGTGCCAACCAACAGCCACTGAGGGGACAGTCCCTCACAGGAGTCAAGAGAACTGTCTTCCTCAGGAGAGAGAGCTGGTCTGCCAGTAAATCTGACATGCAAAAGGGGGAGTGGGTGGGTAAGAGGAGCAGACCCAGCACCCAGCCAATGGCATGCAAGTACTCTTGAGTGGTGGCTGATGGACCAATGGCTGAGGGAGGGCATTTTACAGCCAATGGGAATGCATGGAATCTTGTGAAACCAAAAGATAATTATTATTAAGGAGAGATAGATCCATCAATGACTACTAGCCACCAAGAATAAAGGGAACCTCCACACTCAGAGGCAGAAAATAAAAGTGCCAGTAATAATAGTGCCAGGAACCAAAATCAGGGTAAGGCCTCAGCCTCTATGCCCTATTGCTGGCCCTCCAGAGTAACTAGTTGGCCAGTGCGTGAAACAAGATGCTAGACTACATGGACCACCTGTCTAAAGCAGCAGGGCTGTTCTTATGTTCCCTGGAATACAGCAGTGTGGGATTTGCAGTATCTCTTTTTTGCAGACAAAATGGAAAGGTAAGAAGCAGAGTTTAGGCTGGCTTCTTCTACTAAGCACATCATGGTTTTCCGTATATCTGATGGTGCTGCTTTGCTTTTGTTTCTTCCCTTGTCCTGTTTTGTGGAGGGGGGGAGGGCAGCATAAAGTCAAAGTATGCTTCCCCCATATATGGCTAACACATGAGACACTGCTACTCATATACACCCCAGAGAGCATTACAGTCTATGGATCGACACCTCCTGGTGGTCCCTGGTCCAAAAGACCAGGGACATGACCAGGGCCAGGGCTCTTTCTGCCCTGGGCCCTGCCTGGTGGAACATGCTCCCCATTTAGATCAGGGCCCTGCAGGATTTCCTTCAATTCTGCAGGGCCTGTAACACGGAGTTGTTCCACCAGGCCTTCAGTTGAGGTGGCAGGCATCCATGTATGGCGTCTCTGAGGTTTCTATCTCCCATTCAACAATAGCTGGCTATATCTATCTACTGTGACCACCAATTTTAATGTTACTAATTTTAATTGTATTTATTGTATCATTTAGTTGTATTTATGTTGTTACCCACCCTGAGCCCGCTTGTGGTAAGGGCAGACTACAAATATGATAAATAATAAATAAACAAATACCATGTGACACTGATTGAAGAGCACTGGTCATCAGTGCTGCTGGTATGCTTTCAATTCACTGGGGATGGGTATTTTTAATGTCCTTCTGCTGAGAGAATACATACTAGTTTCTAGCTGTGCTGCCATTATACTGGCATTAGCAGTGTGCCAGAACCACAAAACTTAGAACTGGGCTGCAAGCCTACCCATATAATCCTTCAGGTAAAGAAGAAAACAGTATAACAAGTGATTACAGATAAGGAAAGAGAGAGAGAGAAACTACAAAGTAACATTAACAACAATGTTCAGAACATTGCTGGGTATTTCACAAGACAGACTCAGTTGCTTCATAGTGTTCTGCATCAATTCATTTTGAAATTATGCCCATGGGTTTATGTGTGCAGAAATGTTTTTACTGAAATGAATATTCTATACCAGTTTCTCAAAGACAATCACAAAAGTTGGTTTCTGGGATTTGTTTAGCATTGTTTTTAAGTCCACCATCAGCTCATGGGATACACCTGGAACACATTTTTCAATTAGACATTTTCACATACATTGGAATCACACAAGTAAAAACAGGCTTTTACCAATAAAATAACTGAGTATTAAGTGTCAGCCTTTTCCTACTCTTGTGTCTTCTCCCAAATTTCTTGGCCACATCAGTCTGCCACACTATTTCCAGTATACCAACACTTAAAAGATGGCCCACTATAAAATTACAGTGACATGCCAGCTTTATTATCATCCAATAGTATTATATGGAAGCATCTGGATCTTATCTACACTACGTGAAAGAAAAGTAGCAGGACATAGTTCAAATCAGAGCAGATGCAATGTGGCATTGAAATAAGGCCAGCTGTTCCACATCAAAAATTCAAATGTTTCACTTTAAAAAGCATTAGCCACATTAAACTTCTAAGAAACAGAAAGCAATATCTTCATTAACACTATCTATATGCACACTCTGACATATCACAAACAGGGTTCCTGAGCATGATGCCATCTAGATAAGCCAGGACCACAGACAGAATCAGTAACTCACAGTACCATCCTAAGAACACTTTCCTCGGAGTAAGCCCCACTGAATAGACTTGAGAAGGATTCTGCATAGATCTGCTTAGGACTGACCACTTATCTGACACTGTCACAACTCTGCTGTGTGTCTGAAGACAGGAAATATAAAAATTGTTTTTTTAAAAAAATATCTTTTTAAAGTTAACAGTTATAATAACTAATCTTCTAAAGAGATAAGTTTTTTAAAAAAATCTGCCTGCATTGCACATATGTCTTAAAAATAAAGAAACCTTCTCTTAAAACCCTTAGAAACTTGTGAAAGGCTGATCTCTTTGCTTAAAAAAAAAAGCATGGGCAAACATCAGTCATCATCCAGCACAATAGTTCATTTAACTTACAGCCCAATGCTACAGGGTCAGGAATTGGCACCGGTATCATCCACTGATCCATCCCGGCGATTGTTTGCACCTATGCTATGCCTAGTAACTAATGTGTTCTCTGCAGCTGGCTCAGCTCGCTAATGATATATTTAGGATTCCACCTACCAGTCAGAGAACATACACATTTACCTTCCTTCTCACGGAGAATACCACTCTGCCAGTACCTATTACCAGCCCTGGCTTCTACTTGACATTTATTTTTATCAGGTAGAGACAGGTTTGGGGAAGGGCAGTTAAATGACACAGGAGTCAGTATTAAGCAGTGAGGAAAACTAAAAAGAAGAAGCAACTTCCAGCACTGATTCCTTCCTTGAGTCCCTCATGAGAAAAACAAATTCTTTAACCAGATTCCAATCAGCAACTGTCTACAAATGTGTGTCATAACTACAGGACGTAAGGGAGATCCTATTTGGAGTAATGAGCATTCCAAAAAAACCCAAGTAATTTATTGAACATCATTTTCTGAAATAGTAATATCATATTAAATATTATGAAATGTACATAATACACTATGAGGCAGCATAACTGCCCTGTTCAGTTCTATATATATGAAATTTTATGTATAAAGGACCTAAATAATAGATGGAAAACTCTGGATTAAAATAAACCTTTTCAAAACATAAACTGATGATTTAAATCTCACCTGGGTTCAGATCAGTCTAACCTTTTGGAAGGCACTCAGGAAACAGCCTGATAAGATACTACCTTTATCAATGAGTTCACTCTTTATTTACTGTCAAACAGGATCCTGACACCATTAAAATAGTGAGATTAAGGAATATAACTCACAGAAACAAGTGCATTCTCAACAGCAGTTATTTTTCAAAGATTTACTGTGATTTGTATTCACCAGACCCAAGGCAATCAATTTATTAACCATAAAGAAGCATCATGAAAATGCATCAGCCAGGAGGTCAGGAACAAAATACTTAAATCAAAACCAGGCAGTCAAGAATACATTTGTAGCCCATTATTCCACTTACAGAATTCCCACTGTAGTCCTAAAAATGGCAGTTCTCAAGATGCTCTGGGATGGCCACTCAAGTATGCCTTTTAATGAACAGTAATGGAGTTCATGTACAAAAATACTAAATTTTACATTTATTCTGCATCAGATTTACAAATTCTAAAGATTAAAAGAATTCCAGCAAAGTGTTGTTGGAAGGATGTTTGCCCATTTGTCTGAGGAAGCAGTCCACAAAAGGTATAGCCATGTTAGTTTTTACAGTGCCACAAGACACTCTGTTTTTGCTGAAAATTTTGAGATTCTCATAAAAGGGAATACAGAAGACTGGTTTTCATATCCTATATTCCTGTAGGGGAGCAATTCTAACCAGGATTTTCCAGAAGAGATTTGTGACCACACTAGTCAAATCCTATGTGTTACTTCCAAGAATTTCTGCTCATAAAATCTATATGCAGTTTTTATTCTAACAGTATTTTCTATGAGTTTTTCCTTCATAGTAATCATTACTGGGGGGAGGGTGAAGCCACAGTAGAATCAGTCAAAAATATGCTATGCATACACACTCACATTCTAAAATAATCTCAGTCAATCATATCAAGATATAAGAAATTAAATGGTACTTTAATGTTACAGTCTTCTGTATTCATAATTCCCTAACTCCTTGATTCCAGTCTGATGAAGAAGAACAGGTCAATATTTTACCCCTCAAATTTAGACAGGAACAGAAAACTGGAACTCCAAATGGCATTTGTCACCAATTGAATATATCACACTGTTGGGTTATGTAAAGTTACTGAACAAAGTTTTGACCTCAAATAGCTGTCTACACAAAACAGCAAAGTCACATGTCTTGGTCAATTCCTCTGGGGAAGGAAAGAAAAGCATCCTTACAGTTATTCTCAGGAGGGTCAGGAAAGAGCCAGAAAGATGCCTGCTCACATCTTCTCAGGATAGCTAGGAAAAGAGAAGGAAGAGTAACTAAAGATGGATGGCCAGACGTTTTTGGACTGGCAGAAAACCTTCTAAGTATGGAAGCTCTGATTATTAAAGGAGCAGCCATGAGGCAGAAGGCAGTAAGGATCCAGGCTGAAGAAGAACTAGGCTGCAAGAGAGCTCCTGGAGAAGGCCAAAGGAGTCTTGATGAATGAACTTTCATGGTAAAAGCTAAAAGAGAATGTACAGAAGAGAAGGTCCCAAGTCAAACCTAAAACAGTTTGTGGGACCCACCTAGTCCCAGGACAGTAAGAGTTCCTCTTGGTGGATACTCAGTGAAATAAACCAGACTGAAGTAAAAACTTTCACCTAGAAGCAGCAGTGAGGAGTTTTATAGATGGCAGAGCAGGGAGAAGATACTTGATGTGACTAGGCTGCTAGCCTATCCCAGTCAGGGGAAGGCTAGTGACCACACTGCAACACCATGCCTGTTGGGCATTTCACTACATTAAACTGGCCCCACTGCTAGACCTCCTGATGGCACCTGGTATATTTTGGCCGCTGTGTGACAGAGTGTTGGACTAGATGGGCCATTGGCCTGATTCAACATTGGCTTCTCTTATGTTCTTATGAAAACTGCAAAGCAGTGATGTATCTTAGTGGAGCATCCATTTTGAAATAATGCCATCACACCCACCAAACCTTCACTGACCTACCTGCCTACAGCAAGCAGTTTCAGATGTATACTTTGCTTAACGAAAACAAAGAAGCCTCTGGAGCTGACACAACAAATGGAGAGTTTCATGAAGAACTCTGTAACGTCCCCCTTTGGATGTGGGTTCCCCAGTCAGAGTACTCACTCAGCACCTGTTCTCAAGTCCATTCAGCAGAGACAAAGCCGGCTCAAAACATCAACTGTTTATTTGCAAGGGGACAACTCGCACAACCAACTACAGCTAACATACAAAACTTAAACAAGAGCTCCATTCAATAGGACCAAACTAAATCACACAGATTTTTTTTTTTGGTGGGGGGAGGGGAGCAGACTGTTCCATTACATTTATACAATAAATATACTACAAACTTAATGTGTAGTTGTTGAATTAACTTTCCAAGTTCTGCACATGACTACAGACTATCACAGACCACCTATTCATTACTAGCTTGCAATTGAGCAAAAGGGGAAAGAATGCTTCTGCTAATCCTTGGAAAGGCATGATTTCCAAAGGTTTACATGCCATGGACAAATTTACTCCAGGCTGAGCTCTGGCAAGCTAGGAATATTTCCCTTGTGCTACTACTGACTGCTGTTCTGTGCAAGGAACTGGATGGAAAAGGAATAAAAACCAAATGCACCACACTACTATAAATGCATACACCAGAGCTTTTATATGCCAGGAACACCCTTAGGTGTGTTCCTGCCCCAAGAAAAAGTCATATTGCTAAGGCCTGCAATGCTCTTATGATTCCTTTTGTATACTCATGGTCAAGCAAGTTCAGTAGAATGTCTGCACTAGTGAGAGTTGGGAGAACAGGATAAAGAGAAGGGTTTTTGAATGGTTGCACAATTATATAAGAATAATATTGTTTCTTAACATGCCAATAATCTCAGCTTCATAACATTTAGCCATCTAGGTAAAAAGAGGTGCCAATTTTAGAAAAACAATACTAACTTATGAAGAAGTATCTTGGTATCCTTTGAACAATTAACAATATAAATTTATTTGAACAGTAATGATGAATGGTAGGATATATTCAAAAGTAGGATTACCACTGTGTAACACAGTTTATCCTGACGGGGCAAGTAAAGAACTGAGTCACATGGAAAATTAAAAAGATTGAAATATGAGTCAAGAGAAGACTAGACAGAAGCCCAAAGGAAACTTTTTAAAAAGAGAGCAAACGAGCTGTGTTTGCAGATCTGAAAGGCATTACAAACTTTCTTCCAGTTCACATAATATGGCCTTTCATTGCATTTTGCAAACACACCTCCCTCGCTATGGGCATCTGATGCTGATTCTAACGATGACTGACTATGATTTCTACCTTGTTCACAACACCCTCACTGCTAATTTTTTTAAAAAAAACCTCTTGGACAAGAATGACCAGTTGTACATTTCTTCTGTGTTGTTTTTTGTTTAATTTGCTGTTTTGAAGAATATCATCAATATAAATTGTTCAATTGTACACGAGTTAAGGGAACAAAATTATCTTGATGAGGTCATTGTCTTACTTCAACGGTCTTATTTGGTGGTGGTTGTTCCATGAAGGTAGCAGCTATGGGGGAATTTGAGCAAAACTCTGAAATTTGAGCAGAACAGATAAGACACAATGGATCCAAAAACCATTTATTAGTAAGAGAAACTGAAGCAGTAATCTGAACCCACCTGTGGTTGAGGTGGCAGATGTCTAATTACACTGGCCTCCTCTGCTCCCCCCTGCTCTACATCATTTATGTTGTGCTATTGGTGGTGTGTTTTCCCACTTGCCCAGTGTTTGCTGTACCTTGGCACACATACAAATATTATTTTTGGGAGCATTTGAAAACTGTACTGACTGCCATCTTGTGAACTGTGTTAACTGTTTTTTAAACAGGCTTTAAGCATTGTGGAACTATATTTTAATTGTTTAAATTGTTTTATATTTATTTGTTGTAACCCGCCCAGAGCTCTGCTGTGCAGGGGAGGGCAGGCTAGAAATCAAATTAAATAAATAAAATCCTCTTGACACACAAGGCAGACCATCTTCATAATGGCCATCCCATGTCCAGTTTTATTATGAGTGTACTCTGATTCCCCTTTGTATATATGATACGAAACTGATGCAGGCTGAATACATGCTGGGGAAGCCATCAATAGACAATGAATTCACAAGGATGGTCACAACATTAAGAATGTATACAGCAACATAATAACAGTTTTACAAAATCATTAATCCAGGTTTTCGGTTTCGGCGTCGCGAATGGCGGCCGCTTCTCGGGGTGCTCCCGGAGGCGGTTAGCCCACGCGCAGTTAGGGGGGGTCTTCGCATGTGCGAAAGACCCTAGTGAGCCTTAGGCAAAGGCTCCGAACCGGGGGCGCTTGGGGAGTAGCCTCTTTGCCGGCAGACAGCCGGGAAATTGAGGCTTTCTCCCCGCCCCAATCGGCCCCGCTGCGGCGTGCCCGTAATGGGAATTAGCGGCGCCACCGATTTCCAGGAGTGAAGACAGCGTTATGTTTTAACATAAAAAGAAGAAGTAGCATCGAATCGTGAGTTGAAGATCTATTTTGAAGCGTAAATCGGAGCCCCCCTGTATGCGTATAAGCGTTGGGAGGAGGGAGGAGTCCCCACCCCTTTTGAGAAGCAAGATTTACAAAGGGAGCGCGAAGGGGGGCAGAGAGAAAAAAAAGTGTTGGTGGAAGTACCGTTGGGGTTGCATGGAAGATTACGATCCTTTTAGCTTCCTGGGGGATGCGGCACGAACTTTTTAAAAGTAAACAAAAAAACAAAATGTCGATAATGGAAAAAGTCCTGCAGACACCGGAAGAGAAGAGAGGAGGGACTTCCGGTCCAGGCAGCCCCCCCAAGAGCTTGCTGTCAATCAACAGGAAAAGGAGATACTGTGCCCCCTGCTGGAACAGCTGCAGAAAATCAACGAAACTTTGTTCAAAGTGGAAAGTGTTCTCATCAGTCGACAGAAACAGATATTGGAAACAACTAGCAAGATGATGGAGTTTGAACAGAAAGCGAATCTGATTCTAGGTTTCCAGGGCGTTAAAGAAGATGAGAAAGAAGATCTCGGATTTACCTTGACGAATGTCTTGGCACCCCTAACTGGCAGTGAAGCGAAAAAGTTAAAAGAAGAGGTGGATAAGGCTTCCAAAGCCTACTCCGCTTTTATAAAAGAAAATATTCTGCCAGTAAAAGGGGAGGTCGAGCATAGCAGGCAACATACTGGAGATCTAATTTCATCTGCAGAGTTCATGGAGCCCTGGAAATTTGAAGGCCAGAAGTTCAAGAAAAAAGAGAAAAGAAAGAAGATTGATTTCATCTTTAAAATACAGAAACTTCTGAAGAGACACGCCAGCAGGGAGGAAGATGCAACACTCAAAACTGGGATAAGTGAAGAAGACAGCAGCCCAGGGGAAGGTGGTGATGGAACGGAAGACTTCAAAGTTAAAATGGACTCAATCCATAATTGGAAGAGATTTAAAAAGAAGATATTTTGAGGACTGTGCATGTAACATCTGGAAGGAGCTGTTTAATTACTAACCCCAATGGACTTTACTAACTGTATTAATAGAGGGACTTTGGACTTTGCAATAGTTAAAAAGAAGATCTTCTAACCATGATGGATGCCAAAATGGTATTGGTTATTAACCTAAACTAACCCTCACTAACAGAAAAAATTTCACTCCATCTTTTTCTTTCTCCATCTGTCTACCCTTCCTTTTTCTTATAAATAGAATAAAATTCTCTCTTTTTTAAGAGAGTTTTACAAAAAAAAAAAAAATCATTAATCCAGTTTTACAAAACCATTATGCCAACATGATTGCAGTATTCCCTTATAACAGTCGTTTCCAAACATCCTGACTCCTTTCCATAAAATGTGAATCAGTTGAATCTGCTGAATCAGACCAATGGACTAGCTAGAAGAAGAGGAGATTGGATTTATACCCCACTCTTCACTATCCAAAGAAGTCTCAGAGCAGCTTACAATCTCCTTTCCCTTCCCCTCCCCACAACAGAGACCCTTGAGATAGGTGGGGCTGAGAGAGCTCTTGACAGAAACTGCTCATGAGAGAACAGTTCTGAAAGAACTTGTAACTGACCCAGGGTCACAACAGCACTTACATGTGGAGAAGTGAAGAATCAAACCCGGTTCTCCGAGATTAGAGTCTGTGCTCCTAACCACTACACCAAACTGGCTCTCTATAGTCCAGCATCCAGATTCCCTAGCAGGACTTTCAGGTTTAGACAAAGAGGACAATACCTACTGTTGCCCCCTAGCAACTGGTATTCAAAGGTCATCATCCAAAACCATCTGAGCTGACGGCCATCACTACATCCTGAGATTGTACATTCCATAAGTCAGGTTTGCAAAGGGTGAAGTAGTACTTTCTTTGGTTTGACCTCAATATACAAAGACTAGTGTGGTCTGGAACACCTGCATGTTGTGTTTGCATACCCATGTCATGTTGGCCTGTTGAGATTCACCCTGTGTGAACTTACAGTGAGCCCTCAGAAATGTTCTCCTGAAGCTGTTTACTGCCATTGGCATGATTCACATGCCAACTTTCAGAGATGCTTTTGCACTATTATTCTATCTTCTCATTGGGGAACCTTGGGCAAACCTTCAGTAAACCCCAGAGTTTTTTGGCACCCAGTTTGATAGCCAGTGCCTTACAGGAAGGAACATTTTAAAACTGATTTCCCACAAGCTTATTAATGGAAACACTGCATACTTAGCTTTTCATATGTTCCTAAAGCTTCTTATTGCTAGGCATGTACACGTAAACATATACACAGTTGTCATGCTCCCATACAACATTCCTTAGCAAAGAAATATCTTTCTTTTGCAGTCTTTACACTATATTGCAGATCTGTCTACCTACACAGTAGACTTCTTGAACAGCTTTTGTAAGGAGCCCAGAATATACAATACAATCTGATAACCAAAACGTAGGTATTCTTTCCTTTTCTTCCTTCATCCTTTCGATTTGTTAACAAGCAGAAATTAAAATTGAGAACTCATGAAAAGTTAGGCTGCTGACAACCCCAAGGAAACAATGCTCAGTCTCTGCCAATACAACAACGTGAGGAGCCTGAACACACATTCATTCAATCTTCCCATCGTTCTTTTGATAAGATGCTAGTTTCTGAATCAGAGACAGCACATTATTTCCTGTACTAGTTTCATTTCTGACTGGTTTAAGAGGCACATTTTGAATGGGTTTTGTGAGGACCATTTTGTACATGATTTTCCAACAAAGATACAATTTCTGTGTAGAAAAGACCTGTGCACTGGTCACTGATGTTCTTTTATCCCAGGTACAGTCTGAAGCACCCTTCAACTGCAGATTCAACAGCAGCACAAAAGGGGCAGAGAGACATTTTATAAAAACCACTCAATAGATTTCAGATAATAAACACTGAATTTGCCAAACACACAAACTGAAGCAGCAACAGAAGCACTCTACTTGAAATCTCCTGTACTGTCTGTCTTTTCATTCACAGATTTTACATTGGGCATTTTTTTTCAAATGATCCAGGCATCTGTATGGCCTCATTCACACACAGTAAATACACACACATGTGCATGAATATATAAAACCATATTTCCTTGTTGTTCCAAGTCCAGCACACTCATGAAACCAAATCATCTGAGACTGAAAGAAGTAATTCACTTCTACGGCATGTGAAGTAAAAACACAGCTCTCTGGGGCTCTGATGTCATGGAAGGAAGAGCAAATTTTCCCTGACAATAGGGAAAAGGGGGGAACCATCTTTAGCCTCCTTCAACAGACTTACGTGGCAGCATACAAGCAATCATCTTACACATGGTGAAGCTGCCTTATACCAAGTGAGACCCCACTGGACTACCAAGGTCAGCATTGCCCACTCTGACTGTCAGCAGCTCTCCAAGGGCTCCTGGAGAAGACCTTTCACATCACCTACCACCTGGGTTTTACCTGGAAGTGGCAGAGATTGAACCTGAGACCTGTTGCATATAAAGCACATGAGCCACAGTCCCACTTCTAATGGCTCCTACAATAAGAAAAAATACAGCATATCATACTGGTGGATTAAGTTTCATTTGGTTGCTTACTACACACCCAGACATGTCTTGACAACTCTCCTGTTCATGTTATTTTACTTTGATGGTTATGGCAGGCTTAAGAAATGCAGGAATCTGAAGTAGATCCTAGTCACCAAAGGCTGATCTCGTGGTTAAACAGTATAATGAAAAGGGGAATCAAGAAGATATGGCATATATAAATATTGACTGGATTCTCATACAGAGTCCCAAAGGAAAGCAAATACAATTATTTATTTATTTATTTGCATTTATATCCTGCCCATCCCACGGGTGGGCTCAGGGCAGGTAACATCATTGAAATAAATACAATTTCAGTTTAAATTAAACATTACAACACAATAAAACATTATAACAATTAAAACAATGGGTACACTTTGGAAGAGCATAAGTTGGCTATAAAACTCTACCTGATGGTACAATGAATTAAAGGCCAGTTGTTGGTGGCCAGTAGACAGGTGACAGATGGGTGACAGCAACCTCAGGGAGGCCATAGATGGGCACCTGCTGCCTCAACCAAAGGCCTGGTGGAACAGCTCTGTCTTGCAGGCCCTGTGGAATTGAAGGAGATCCCGCAGGGCCCTGGTCTCAATAGGGAGCATGTTCAACCAGGCTGGGGCCAAGATAGAGAAGGTCCTAGCCCTGGTTGAGGCAAGATGGGCATCCTTCAGGCCAGGGACCACCAGGAAGTGCTGAACTTTTGAGCGTAACACTCTTCGAGGCATATATGGGATGAGGCGGTCCCTTAGATATGTTGATCCCAGGCCGCATAAGGCTTTGAAGGCCAAAACCAGCACCCTGAAGCAGATCCAGTACTCAACTGGCAACCAATGTAGTTGGCAGAGCACATGCCTAACGTGAGCCCGCACAGGTATGGACATCAGCAGGCACGCTGTAGCATTCAGTACCAGTTGTAATTTCCAGATCAGCTTCAAGGGTAAGCCTGTGTAGAACAAAGTTCCAGTAATCAAGTCTGGAAGTGACTATTGCATGAGTCACCGTCACTAGGTCTTGGGGGGAAAGATAGGGCTTCAGTAGCTTGATCTGCCTAAGGTGGAAAAATGCAGATCTGGCAACTGCAGCAACCTGGGCCTCCATGGAGAGAGAGGTATCCAGTGTCACTCCCAGACTCCTCACTGTCTGGGCCAGCACCAAAGGTATTTAGTATTAGTATACTAAAGGTATTAGTATCTAGTACCTTACAAGGAGGGAACCACAATGCTTGCAGGACACAGGAGTCCACCCTTTTTGTTCCCCCATCACTGAGCTGCCAACTTGTGCATCCCCCTCCACAACAGAACTGCCATCTTCCCAGCAAATGCAGTAGTAGCTCTGGCTCTCCCCTCCCTGTGGGCTCACAAGTGCTCCTCCACCCGCCCACCAGAGGCAACAACAGCAATGGGTTCAGTTTTCCCATTCTCCTCTACCCGCCCCACAGTTACTGCAAGGGGGACCCTCATGATCCACGGGTGGGGATCCCATCCCCCCACTTCACAGGCTGGTCACTCACCAGACAGCCTGTTCGACTGCAGCGCTGCTGCCACCTTCACCTGCCTGGCCTATGTTGCACTCCCCCTCCCCTGCCTGGCCTCTCCTTCCCCCACCCACCTAGCTCATGAAATGGGAGACAGCAGCTTCTGCTCTTCTTCTCTGTCCACCTGCACAGAAAAGGTGGTGGTGCCTAAGAGCTGAGGTGCAAGGACTCAGCTGGCTCCTCTCCATTCATCTTAACTGTAAGTTGCCTGCACAAGCACACAAGATGTTCTTCTCTTTGGGGGTGATTTGACCACTCCTCCATCTTCTGTTTTCACTTTGTTCTGCAAACATGGGAGGGTCCCCTTGTTTGTAGAAAAGTTACCGTTGTCTGTACCTGGCCCTGTTCCCTGCATCTATCAATCTGCATGGGAGCAAGGTTCAGAGATATAGGATTCTGAATATAAATTAATGCACTGCGGACCATAACTAAAGATATTTACACTGGTAACAATTAAGTTTAGCTTGCTACATTACTTGTTTTTACCATCGTGTCACGTAGCATAATCCATCAGTTTAAGGATAGTTGCTTGTCATGAGTTTTAATTAAAGTTAATAATAGTTTTTACCTGTACATAACTAACAATGTAAGGACACAAAAAAATATGAATGTATAAACGTACTGTACAGATGCACAAATCCGGAAGCAGTCCCGCTCTGCGGTATGGCAAGCATTTATATCAGCAGGATTTAACAAGCTAGAGTATGTGGAAGTAGGACAGGCTGAAAGTGTAAATACAGCTTTGAGATTTCTTAGAATCACAGCATAGTTTGAACTGACCTGTTCAAACAATTGAGAACATACCAGTTTTCCCCTTTGCCACTACGTTACTTTTTTTTTTTTTAAGTGGACTGTTGTGCATCAGTCAGAGCAAATCCAGTAACAGCAACCTAGACCAATGCCACAGTGAAAGTATCAAAGCTCATTGCACTAAACGCACACCGGTGTCCCTCATTTTAAGGTGAGCAAAGACATCCTCATTTTTACACCAAATTCCTTTAACACTCCAGTCTCCTTTAACATTCTTTTTTATGCCTAGATATAACATTCCTATTCCCACTCTCACTTCACAATGGCCTCTACTCCTTCTCCTTTACCCATTGGTCTATTAAGAACTTTGCTACCCAAAGAGGTGAAAAGTACATGAAAGAAACATGACAAACCTGCATCGCTCCTGTTGCCCCTCTCCCTGGAAGAATCTGACGCCTAGAGAGATTAGAGAAGACAGGGTGGCAGGGAGACAGGTGTTTGCCACCTGCATTTTGCCAGCTACAACTGACTCATCCTTTCCTCCCTCTGGCTATAGGGAATTTGCCTCATACAACAGGCAGGGAACCTTATTAACTCAATAAGTAAGCCTTACTACTCAAATCACTGTGGAGCTATTAGGTTCAGGGATCATGTATTTCTCTCTCTATTTGCCGGAGGCTGGAAAGGCTAAGTGGAATTCAGAACTTTCCCCACTGCCTTAGTACTGTTCAGTTTCATTCCAGATGGCTAAGTTAGGTTGTAGTGGCAAAATGAAACAGGATTCCAGAAGCACCTTAAAGACTAACAAAACACATTGTGAGTCAGAGCTCGTTTCCTCAGATGCATGGCATTCTCCTCCATCAGGCAGATGAAGCTAAACAGTTTTCCATATAAGTGTACCTGCCTAATGGAGAAATACTGCATGCATCTGAGAGAAATGAACTCTGACTCACAAAAGCTTATGCGGGGATACATGCTGTTAGTCTCTAAAATGCTGCTGGGCTCCTGTTTTATTCTGTTTACATGTTCTTAAGATGTACCTCTATTACAAAAAAAATGTCACAAAGCCAGCATCATAAATACAACAAGCAAAATGGAACTGAATCATAAACTAACATTGTTCAGGTTTTCTCATTCAATCAAAACTGGATTTGGTCCAATTGAGAGCAGAATTTTTTTTTAATTGCTGGTATGTTAAAGAATGTAAGACCATTATTTCCATAAAAGTAACACAGGCTGCAGCCAGACTACAGGCTTGGGGCAGTCTGGCTACACTTCTAAGTTCTCCGGAGCTGTTTGTTCTGGAAAATATCCCACTAAGCACCCCAGCCTCACCCTGAACTCACCGCGTGGTCGACCGATCAGACATCAGCTTTGTGGTCACTGGGGGGGCAGCTTCGTCATCTGTAAAGGTCTTCGTGCACATGTGCAGAACCACTCGATTGCCAGGGGTGAATATGCCATGAAGTGCACATCACTTCATAGAAGAAAAAAGGCGGCCAGAAACTGGCCTCACTTCCCAACCAGCTGCAGTGCACAATGGCACGATCAGACATCTGGAAGCATGGGGTAACAATGTTGACATCTGTTAAGACTGGACTTTCTCCAGTGGCTAAATACTCCCGCTCCAAGACAGTTGAGTATGGGGTGCAAACGGCTGGGGGGCGGGAGGCAGATGCTGCCGTCTGAACCTGCATTTTAAATCCGCAGGGCAACAGCAACAGAGCAGATTCTAACCTCCCATCTGACCGCAGCCACAGAGCAAACATTGTCCACACTGCTCTGGAGGTAGTTCTGGGAAGTCTTTTTAAATAACAGTTAGCCCTAATACAAAAATTCAGTGGACAGGAATAATTCTTTCTAAATCCATAGCACAGGCCTTAATGAGTCAAACTGCTTGTGGAAGAGGGACAAGGTAGAGGTGTAGGACAGAAGTCACACCCAAGACACTGCTGTAGGGTAAAATACCAGGAATTGATTTATGTTTTTGTGGGATGCAGAACCACGCCGCACAGAATTCTTGTCAAAAGCCTGTCCTTCCGCCAGATTTCACCCTCCTCCGTAATGCCATAAATCCCCACCAGTTCCTACTCACTATTCACAACTGTTGTTTACTTCATTTTAATTCTGTCTTTGCAAATAATAATGCCAAGCAATGGCTGGAATCTTTTCCAAATCTTTTTTTGCTGAAGTCTCTGTATTCATGAGAATCTTGCTGCACTCAGCCAAATCAAAAGAAGCAAACAATCCCCATCTGACGGTTCCCTGAGGCAAAACCTCCCAGAGAAATGATTATTTTCTTCCTTAATCACTAAGACCCTTCAGATCACTCACAAATAGTGAGCATTTACAGATAAACAGCAGGCAATGTAGCTGCTGTTACTTACTGTCCAAACACTTTAACCTTTGTAGCCTAAGAATGCATACGTCCTCTTGTTTCAATTTAAACAAGGGAGATCTATCCATACATGCTAGGGAAAAACAATCCAGACCTTCAGGACCCAGATTTATGCTACAACTATCCAAAAACCTTTCAGAAGCCAATGCACCACAGGAGGAAAAAAAGCACCAGCCTACTTTTCACAGACAAGCTTGGTTTCAGACTACCCGCATCAGTGAACCTTACATAGGATGGATTCACTTGAAAACCAACACAGCATGAGATGGTTCAAACAATTATTCCTCTTATAGACCCTGCAGGTGCCCATTGTACAGTCTAAGAGATTATTCTGACTCTTGCACTAATGATCGATTGGGGAGGGGTGTCACAGAACTCCACAAGAATCTAGGACTTAATAATACCTTGACTTTGACATCAGATGGAAAGATTCCTCGGTGACTTCTGCCAGAGCATATGCAAGAGCAGCAGTATCTAAACTGAGAATGAACAGCAGTACCTGGCAGCAAAGTGGGAAAGCCCAGTCTGCAATGCAGAATTCCAGCCAAAGTACACAGAAAGAAATATAATATCAGAAACTGCCATTGTGTGTTGATATATATATATTTGAAGAGGAACAATAAAATGGCAAGCGTTAGCTCTTGTCTTTCTGGTAGGCAGTACACTTTCCATCGGATCTCAGTAAAGTCAGTCCTAACTCAGGAAGCCCTTTTTTTATGCCTGTCCTTAGAGTAACTTCCTTCCCACTTTCAAAATAACTGCAGATGGCATACATATTACTAACTGCTTCCATCTGTATATGTATGTATTTGGGGGGTGCAAAATATTGCTTTCTCTAACACAATTGTTCTTTTGTTTTAAATGTGAAAACAGATTTATATAGGGTACTAGAGCTGTTCTTAAACTTTAAACTGTAAAACCATTTCTCTAAAGAAGACACACAAATTCTTCTTTTCCTACATATTATAGACATATGTGATGAACCTGTAATATTCTCCTGTTCTGGACTTTCTTGCTGTAAGTGTATCTTCGGCACGATCTTTCATAATCGCTATCCTTTGTTTCAGCTTCTGATAGGACAGTATTCATCTTGGGCAAGGTTCTGAATGGCCCATCCTGTTTTCCCATATGCGCGTATTATCCTCCCACACAAGCTTTTTTTCATCCTAGTAGCCGCATTCCCCAACCCCCTGAAGCTCTCTCTTGATCTGCTTCCCACAGTAACACTCTCCAGCAGTCTCCAACAAATCAGCCCTACAGATATCTTAAACATGCAATGATGATTTTTGAAAAGTTTAACTAGGAACCAAACCAATTCCTGGACACAGCAGGATTAACAGTGTTATCCAAAGCTGAGTTAGAGCCTTTTCAGCCCCACCAACTTCAGTACTGGGTGCACTGATTGATTTAGGATTGCACTATAAGATTACTACCAGGGCTTTTTTTGTAGAAAAAGCCCAGCAGAAACTCATTAGCATAATAGGCCACACCCAACAACAGAAACTCATTAGCATATTAGGCCATACCCCCTGACAGTGCAGCTCCCTCCCAGGATCGGCTTCCCTAGGTGCCCCGCAGCTTGCAGGGTGCCTGGGGAACCCGGGGGGGAGGCAGTTTAAACTTCCTTCCCTCCCTGGATCGGCTTGGCTTCCCCAGGCACCCTGCAGCTGCGGGCACCTCGGGACCTGAGGGGGGGGGCTGTAGGCGTGGCCAACTCAGAAGCCAGCCAGAACTCTGTTCCTGTGTGTTCCTGCCCAAAAATAGCCCTGATTACTACAATATTATGTTATAGGACTTCTCGGTGCTAGTTTAGATTTACAAACACACAAGAGGTGCAGCTAGAGGCATAGTGTGCAATTACCTCAACAACATCCTTCATAATAACTATAGAGGAGGAAAATGTCACAATAGATTTTGAAATGGCTCACTTAAATAATTAGGTAATTTCTACAGAGGTACATATTTGCTTTGTAAAAATACTGCGCTGCTATAGATAATTTTTAAAGAATTAAGAATAGCCCTGACCTGAATAGCCCAGGCAAGCCCGATCTTGTCAGATCTCAGAAACTAAGCAGGACTGACTCTGGTGAGTACTTGGAAGGGAGACCTCCACGGAATACCAGGGCTAGCACACAGAGGCAGGCAATAGCAAGCTACCTCTCCAAAATATCCAAGCCCCACTAGGGATCACCAGAAGTCAACCATGACTTCCAGGCATACACACACACACACACACGCACTCACCCCCCCCCCCAAAAAAAGAATGATACTGAAAAACAGACAAATTCTTATGGACCACCATAAATGATATAATGGCAATGCTCCTAATTATTTATTTATTTGAGTGAATTTGAACTCTATATGAGATATTCAGGTGGTTTCGTGGAAATTATACAAAACCAAAAATAGCTTAAAATAACAAATGACTAAAGACCATAGAGCAACAGCATATTTAAAAAAAGAGAGAGAAACAAAGATATCTATAACCACTCCAACTCTAAGGGGACCCAAAGTGGTTTACAACTTCATGCCTCCTTCCTCCATTTTATCCTGACAAATCTGTGAGGCAATTTAGTCTGAGAATGTATGGCTGGCCCAAGGTCACCTGGCAAGCTTCCATAGCAGAGTAGGGGTTCAAGCCTGGGTCTCTCAGATCCTAATCCAACACTGTAAGAACTACACCACTATCAAACAAAAGGTTTCTGACCAGCAAGATTTGCAGGGTATAAGCTTCTGAGAGTCAGAGCTCCATATCTGACAAAGGGAACTTTGACTCTCAAAAAGATTATACCCGGCAAATCTTGTTGGTCTTTAAGGTGCTACTGGATGCACACCTTGTCCCATTACACCACAGTGGCTCTCAAAGCCAGCAGAAGTAAAATGAGGGTGAGGATAGAAATATCTGCATCTGACTCCATGCAAGCAGGACCAGCCCACCCACTAGGCGAACTAGATCATGAGGGTGCTGAACTGTGCCCCCCATCACTAAAAGCCCCACGACCCCAACAAAAGCCCTGCATCACCCTGACCCCAGCTGCCACTGCCGCCTGTTTCTCTCCCCCGGCTGTCTTCATCCCGATCACCACCACCTCCTGCCAGCGCTGCCTGCAGCCTGCCAGACCTACCCCCTGACTGACCGCCCTCCTTCCACCAGGCCGCAATCCTGCCCCCGGGGTCAGAGGCTCCAGTTGGAGGAGCAGCCCCTTCCCTTCACCACTGCCCAGCCTGTGATCCTCTGCACATGCTCAGAGGTGCTCCGCTGGCCCAGCAGCAGCTGGCTTCCCAACCGCGATCCTGCCCCCCAGGTCGGAGGCTCCAGTCAGAGGAGCAGCCTCTTCACCACTGCCCAGACCATGATCTTCTGCATGTGCTCAGAGGCTCCCTGCTGACCCAGCAGCAGCCAGCTTCCCAACCATGATCCTGCCCTGGGGAGGCACCCTTTAAAGCCCCAGGGCTGGCAGCGCCCAGTGCGCCGCTTGCACTCTGCCCGCACAATGTTCCCCCACCTCCCCCCAGCCCCACCGGGCATCCCTGAGTTCTTAATGTCCAAGGGTGCTCCTCAGGTGTGAGGAGTTGTTTTGCCCCCAGAAGGCCCGGGGAGGCACCCTTTAAAGCCCCAGAGCCGGCGGCGCCCAGTGCGCCACTCGCACTCCACCCGTGAAATGTTCCCCCACCTCCCCCTGGTCCGGCCAGGCCCCCCAACCTCCCTGTGGCCTTTCCTTCCTCTGCTCTCCTCCCCCGCGCCCCAGATGGGGCCGGAGAAAGGCACTGCTAAAGCAGCTCACATCTCTCCAGCACGTGGGGGGAACCTTGTAGAGCTTCCCAAGTCCTGGGAGTGGGGGAGGGGATGTCGCGGGAGGGGACCTGGGGCCGGGTGCAGGGAAATCCCCCCCCCCCTGCAGAGCTTTGTGGCTGTGAGGATGCCCCACCCCCTTCCTTCCTGGGCGCCCCTTCCTCCAATGTACCCCGACCGGTGGGGCCAAAGAGGGACCTGGCCGCAGCCCGACGGGACACACCATTCTTTGCCAAGGTCAAACCCCGTTGGCCCTTTAAGGCCTTCCCAGCGTGGTCGTGGCTGCTCTCTCCGGGTTGGCCAGGCAGCCTCTGCTGGTCAGACAGACTTTGAGTGGAAATGTAAGCAGAGCCCTGCTGGATCTGACCACTGGTCCATCTAGTCCAGCACTGTCTTGTGCACAAGGGTTAATGAGTTGCCCTGGATGGCCAACAAACAGAACATGGAATCCAAGGCCTCCATCTGTGGTTGCCTCCTAGCAATGTTAATCAGAGATAAATTGCTTCTGGATGTGGAGGATCCATAGCTCCTAGCCATTCGTGGACCTATCTTTCATGAATCTGCCAAATCCCCCTTTAAAGCCATTTACTACACTCATGGCCAAATCCATCTTCTAAGTTCCAGTTTTCTCCCTTCCTGCACGGGGGGGGGGGCACCAAATGGTAGCCTCACCTAGCATGCAAAAAACCTGGGGCCGGCCCTGCATGCAAGTTTATGAGGAAGCCCTCATGCCACAAGAGAAAAGGCCTTGTCTCTGACACACATACATACACACACTTTGCTTCAGTCACTGGGAGCATGCAGAACAGCACATGGGTTTGCTGGCTTATATGAGAAAGAACATTTCTTCCAGTAACCTGGTCCCAGACCTGAGAGGGCTAAACAGATACATGCTTATATTCAGGGCTTTTTTGGTAGAAAAAGCCCAGCAGGAACTCATTAGCATAATAGGCCACACCCAACAGCAGGAACTCATTAGCACATTAGGCCACACCCCTGACAGCACAGCTCATTAGCATATTAAGCCACACCCCCATGTCACCAGAAGTGTGGTCATCCAGCCACACCCACCTTTTACTTCTTATTCTGTTTACCTTGTTTGTTGTCAAAACCCAGGGCTTTTTTTTGGAGCAGGAACTCCTTTGCATGTTAGGCCATTACACCGCTAATGTAGCCAATCCTAATGAGTTTCTGCTGTTGGGCGTGGCATATTATGCTAATGAGGTCCTGCTGTGTGTGGCCAACTCAGGAGCCAGCTGGAACTTCATTCCTGTGCGTTCCTGCCCCAAAACAGCCCTGCTTATATTCTGTGAGAGGGAAGGCAGCATTGTATATAGCCCAATCTCATCACATCTCAGAAGCTAAGCAGGATCAGTACTTGGATGGGAGACCACTATGGAAGACACTGCAGAGGAAGGCCATGGCAAACAACGTCTGCTCACTTGCTCTGCAAGACTTCTGTTAGGCTCACCACCATAAGTCTGGTGCAGCTGGACAATATTTACATACTTGCTTTTTGTATTCATGCTTTTATGTTCTCCAGGGGTTTAGGGTGCGGCAACATCTAGGTCACTCTATTCTAGGATGCTCTAGAAGTGGCTTAAAGCATGTCTTTTTTATTTAGCTGCAGAAAAAAGGAACTACTCATGGACCAGTCACAATCATTCAAGTGTGGAGTACTTCTAGTGTCTGCTGAATGGTCCCAAATTGTTTATAGAAAGTGAAAATAAGGAAAAGGAATGGAGACATATGACATAATGGAGAAGAAAAGACAAGCCAACACAGCTGTTCAGTTCCTTTCCCTAAGAGACAAGCTAAAGCAAATTTCAGAAGGCACGATTTTATTTGGATTGGCTTCTTGCAAAGACGGTTAAGCAGCTACTACAATTTATTTAGTTGTATTCTGTTTTATTTATAGACTGCCCCATCTGAAAGGTTCAGTGTGGGTAAAATAAGAAACATATGGGATCAAATTCCTTCATGTTAAAATATCATTAAATGTCTTCTATTTAGACTGATTTAACCCCACAGCAAGCCTGTCAAGTGAGACTTACAAAGCTTCCAAAAGGTATACAGGCTTAGACTCTAGGGAGTCTCTAGTGGAAGTTCCTGCACTCAAGGCCATGTGATCTTTTGCCTGGACTCTAACCCCACCTCATCCCTTAGAGATGCCAATAATCTTGGCAAAATTAACCACTCTCATCTCAATCCTTCTTGCAAACAATTTTATCATATTTTCCTATTTATGCTTCCCTTTGTGTTTACTGACCTTACTGCTAAGTTCAAGCATAAACACTCGGTTGGATTCAACTAGCTGTTCCAATGGTAAAAAAAAATTAAGACAGAATTCCCTATGACCAACAAAAAGGCTGTGCTGGGGATCATGGGACCTGCATGGATAAAAGCCACATGGGATGGACACTATGGTAAGGAGGGGAATTGGGTGAGTGTGAATCATAAGGTTGGTGGGATCCAACCTATTATCTGTATTTCCAGAGTCAATTTACAAAGTCAGTCATTTTCATCACATAACGACAAGACTGTACAGGACACAAGAAACTGCCTTATATGGAATCAGACCATTGGTCCATCAAGGTCAGCATCGTCTACTCAGACAAGGAGCAGCTCTCCAGGGTTCCAGACAGAGGTCTTTCACATCACCTATTGCCTGATCCTTTTAAATGGAGATGTCAAAGATTGAATCTGGGACCTTCTGCATGTCAAGCAGATGTTCCAGCACTAAGCCACAGCCCCTGAACCATGGCCCCTCTTCAAGTTCAAAGAGAACTGCCTTCTCAAAAAACAATCCTGGGAAACTTGCTCCGTTTTTTAAAAATATGAAAGGCGGTGAAAACTCTACAGTTTAAAGCCATGCAAACATGTTAAATTAGTTGCTGCAGGGAAGATTAATATAATTGCCTTTTTATTTGTTTGTTTGTTTTAAAAAAACCAACTAAACAATTTCACGTGTTATGCAATTCTGCCTCCTAAAATCTGCACACTTTCCAATACAATTTCAGGAGTTGTTATTCCAATCAATAAGGGGTCACAGTGAGGGTTTATGAACTAAAGTAATTTCATATTTTGCATCAGATTTGGCCAGAAGTTATTTCCACAACACAACAATGAAATGAGAAATAATGGATATCATGTGGCTGCGGCAAAATATTGCCATCCTGCATCTCTCTTCCTTTCTCCCTGGTAACAGGCAATACACTAAAACATGTGATATTACTGTATTATGGAGGCAATGAAGCAGAGCATGGAAACTCACAAAGTGATATCACATGTTTTGGCTTCTTACAGATGGAAGAGGAAAAAAATAAGGACTACTACTTTGGGAAGCCTCCATACAATTCTTACAATGCTTCATTTCATCATCAATAGATGTTTTCAACAACAGCATTTTAATATGTTACAGTAAAGTGAGCGTGTGTATATATTATTCAAAGCAAATTGCTTTCAGCTATTGTTGGAGTTAATGTCAACATCTATTTAAACCCCTTTGAACATCACAAAAGGAAGAAGACTGTTTTTATTATGTTATTTATTAATTTAATCTAGAGGAAATTACTGTTACAAACACTGTCCCTTTCTGGAATTACATAATCTTTCCAAGAACATCATTCAGATATGGAGTCGTGGGAACTGCTGTGCTGCCATAAAATGTTTCAGTGGATCATGTTTACTACTTTTTTTAAAAAAACCTTTTTTTAAAAAATGCACTTTTAAAAAGATTACTTTTTAATCTAATATAAACAAGGAATAAAATCAATGCCAGCAGACTGACATGAGACCAGACCAATATATACATTTCTCATGACAGTGAGACAACCTTGAGCCATTATCCATACAATCCTATGCAATATTCTTCCAGTCTAAACCCACTGATTTAAATTGTCTTGACTGGAGCAACCCTGCATTAGGTTGCACTGTCAGTCTTGCATTCTAAGATTTTTCTGTGAACCTAGAATTTTACGGCTACTGTACAAACAAAATACTTTAAAGCTCACATTTGTTCAAGTTAACAAAGAAATGTTTTCCTTTCACCATTATATTTAGAGGAAATAAACTATCAATATTTCTATCATTAACTGCTCTTAATCAAAAATAATTATTAACCAACAGGTACATACACTTGATAGGGTTTTTCCCGGCACTGCCAAAGCAAGCCTCCCAAAACTGCATGTAATTAGGCACATGTATCAAGATCCCATATTATACACACAAACAATATCTGATTATACAGATGGCACTACTTTAAGGGACTGAATGTATTTTATCCAAAGGATGTTTTTACTATAAAGTGTTTTGGCTCATCCAGTTCAAACAGCTAAGGGGTACCGAACATTTTCAATGGCCATGCTCCTATTTGTACACTTAAGTAGAAATTCGGGGATGAGGGAAGCTGCTACATACCCGAAATTGATTTTAAAGATCTGTTTTGTCCCACCAACCCAATATAACTGGTTCGTTTCTGTTAAGAATCCTTTAAAGCTCTGTTTATAGTCCAGAACTCAAAAAACCAATGACTAACCAGGGACCACCCACTGATCTGTCTGATCTTTCAGTGAAGGTAATGAATAATAAATAATAATTATTGTATGGCATCATGTGTAGAATATCCAGGGGATCCCAGGTTTTTCTGGCAGCCAGGGGTTCTAGCTTTTAGCATTGTGCTGGTGGTGAGCTAGATTTATTTCTAGAGGCTGAGAGAGCTCTGAACTGTGAATGGAACAAGATCACCCAGCTAGCTTCATGTGGAGAAGTGGGGAATCATACCTGGTTCTCCATATTAGAGTCCATCGCTCTTAACCACCACTACATCAAACTGGCTCACCTTCCATGAAAGTGAGCAGTTGGACACATGAGCCATCTTTAAGTGAAATCCGAATGTTCACAAACAAGTTCCAGTGGCTTCAAATTTCCTAGAAGTTATGCTTACTGCAAAATCCTTACCTGGAAAAAAGTCTGCTAAGTTTAGAAAAATTTACTTACATGTAAACATCCACAGAGCTGCAATCCTACTGGGCATATAAAGACAAAGGCTGCATCAGTGAAGTGATCACATCATCCCCTACATATGCCTCTTTAGGAAGGCCTTGTCACCAGGAAATCTATGAAATAATTGTCCATTTGAAAACTGGTGCACATAAATATCACTAACAGCATTCATGTGAACCAAATATCTATATTTCATATCACTTTTCTATTGATCATTGAGTCAGTGCTACAGTCAGAAATACCATAGCTAAATGTCACTGAATAATCTAAGGTGTGAAGACATTTACCACAGAAAACCTTATCTGATATCAGAAATCAGCAGTGCATCAGTACAAATAAGTATTGGAGACTTATTATGACTAATGAAATAAAAGTTTAATATTTATTTAGTTTTTGTTGGGCTCACTATTATTTGAATTTAGAGACACAACAAATTAACAGTAGCTGAGCAGTTGTGACAGGCATGAGAGTAATACAAGTGTAAATATCATGACAGTATAATATGGATTTTAAGTGCAGCCACTAGCCCCCACCTTTTCATGGTTAATCTTTAAACCAATCCAAGTTGTCAAATTAATTTTGGTGTGCTGGTGTTATAAGCCTTTTTCTGCTCTCCTATATTGGCTGTTGTTCAAAATACCATGTCTGCCCTACAGTCACACAGAAGACACAAGATAAAAGAGAGCAAGTAACTTTTATTTACTCCCCCAGAAAAGGCTAAAGGCTTAGAAAGAGCACCAAGAGCTTGAAAATATTTACAATTGTTGCTCTCAGTTTCCGCTGGGCACAAGATGTAAGAAACAGTTATTATATAACAAAGTATTCTGATGATAGGGAGCAAATAACAACCAATCTGCACTTTGAGAGAAAATTATCGATGACTGGATCCCAGGTTATTAAATCCCAGACCAGAACACTTCAAAATAGGACCATATTCGGCGTTCAGACAGGCCGTTTAGTCTGCTTTCGGCACGCTTCAGTAACGGATTTTATATCCACGTTCACACACCCAACATCTGCACACCGTCCCCAGCCATCACTTTCCGGATCAAACCACTTTTAAAATGGAGTATTTTGATACCACTTACCTTAGTGGTGTTTTCCTGATTCTCTGGTTTCAAGCCGCAGTTTCCGACGTCTGATCGCTCCTGTGGTGTCAAGCCACTTCCGGATGCCTCAACCCCCTCCCCCCTGGAAAGCTGCCACGGAAGCCTCAGGCTTCCACTTTTCGTCCACCATTTTTTTGCACCTTGGCGGTATGTGCATTGGTGGAGCGCTGCTCCTAAGTTAATAAAAGCAAAGTTTAAATGTTGCCTAGTTTTAGCACTCAGACGAGTTCGGGATCTCACGGAGGCCAGTTTCGGGGGTAGAAGTTTCATTTAAAGTGTTCATTTGAAGTTTAAAGGGAGTGTGGAAATCGCTCTTCTGCGCATGTGTGAAAATTTTAGTTCTAAAGATGGCTGCCTATGCACATGCTCAAACTGATAGGAAAAAAGCCCACCAATGCACGCTCCTGGCGGGGAGCGATGTGGCTGCGCAGTGATCCAGAACAAGGAGGTCAGTGTGATCGTGATTCTATGGGTTAAAAAAAAAATGCATTGGACCAGAGCAATTCACACCACTCCCAGCACGCTGTCTGAATGCACCCTTAGACCAGCAAGATAATGAAACAGTGAGAGTCACTCCTGAACACCACATTTTACTAGCCTGCTCCCCCAGGAGACAGACTCTGAAGCAAACCCTGTCCAGAGACGAACAATTCCCTAAACTCCCTCACTGCACATTCATCACTGTCTGAGGGGAAACTGCAGTTTAACTGCCCTTTGCTTCAACTCCCCATTCCCATCTGCTCTCAAGTTTTTTAAGGGCCCTTAATGACTGTTACCAAGTCACTGAACATTAGACTGTGTAGGGGTCAGGGGAAATGGGCAGGACTTTGACCTGTCTGTCACAGCAGCCCTTCATATCCCCATCCCCACCAAATGATATAAACATATATATTCAAGTACTTTATATACAAGCAGTGACATGTATCCAATGATGCAGTTCCTCTGACAGGACAGCATTACACTTGCCAAAGAGATGGCAGTTGTTTCTGCCAATTGTCCTTTCCCACTGCAGATCCCCCCTCAGCCAAATTATACTGTCCCTCATGATTTACTGATTCCCCAGGTGGAAAAAAAATCATATTACTCAGAGGACTGCAGTAAAGAGGGGAAAGTATGAAAGTCCCAATCAACAAAGTCTGCAGATAGATATATGCCAGTATCACATTATCTTTGTGTTTTTATAATTTTCCTATTTCAAGAGTGCTCACACCAGCAACAACCCTTTTAAGTAAGTTGAAGCCCTAAGAACACACCTCCATATGACCTCAAGCCAACAATTCCTTCCTTTCCTTAGGCCATTGCATTTTTCGTAGCCGACTCCTTTCACTAAACGTAGATTCACATTAAAAGGATTTTCCCTCCACAAGGTGATTTTTGTCAGATATACAGGGAAGTCCCAACCACATGTGATCAAGTATTGCTTTCACATTCATGCTTTTCTCTCCTTTTTTACAAGTTGTTCAGTTATATGAAAGGACACTGAACCATATACCATGTAGCATAATAGGCATGGAAGGCAATGACCTGGATCTACCAAAGGTGGCTAAAAATGAGGAAATTCTCCCACCAGGCATAGTAACATGCAAAACATCAGTAGGCAGTCTCTTGTGGACTCCTCTTTTGAGGTGGCAGTGCCGTGAAGAGTTACTCTGTTTTGACTGGATAGCTTTAAATTGGATTAACTCTGTGTACGATTGTAGTATCAGACTGGCCTACAGAGGATTCAGAGGTAGTCTACCATCTAGACCTCATTCACTTCTGTTGTTGAAACACCACATCTTTTACCTTCAGAACATTCATTATTCTATCTGGCTCTGTTCCCAAAACCACGGTCCATGTACTTTTACAGCTGGTTTATTTGTATTTAATCGTCCTTGTCCTGATTATAAAAACAGACAGCATTGGTTTTCTTCCATTCCTGTTCGTCGACTTATTGTGTTATATCACAGCCAATGGACAGAGTCACTTCTCTCTTACCAGCTTCTCCTTCTAGCTCTTATTACATTACTTGTACTCTTCTGCTACTAATCTAGAGTACCAAGAAGTTTTTCTTCTAGATAAACTTTTAAAGTAAGCTCTTGATGTCCTGACAGGTTTCCCGCCTATTACCAAAACAAATTAATGTTCAACAATATAAACAGGTTCTGGCTTGTTGCTCAAGAAAATTCCTACTCTAATCTACAAGAAAATGAAGCCTAAAACTTCTTTTGTATACTGCCCAGCACACAAGCACCTAAAAAAGACTATTTCCAGAACAGTACATTTTACTACATATACACTTGTCATTTATATTGCTACAAAACGGCTGAATGAACACTGCTCCCAGCTTCTTGGGTTCATAACCATGAGCAACAAGGCCAGCACCTGAGTCTGTCAAACAGCATTTTTGTCTAGCTATCATGTGCTGAACGACTTGTTTTCTATTTTGTGTATACATAAGAACATAAGAGGAGCCCTGCTGGATCAGACCAATAGTCCATCTAGTCTAGCATCCTGTCTCACACAGTGGCCAACCAGTTCCTCTGGAAGGCCAACAACAGGGTATAGAAGCTGAGGTCCTCCCCTGACATTGTCTCCTGGCTCTGGGATTCAGAGGATTAGTGCCTTCGAATGTGAAGGTTTCCCTCAGTCATGATGGCAAGTAGCCATTTATAGACTTATCCTCCCCTCCATGAATCTATTTAATCCCCTTTTAAAGTTATTTATTCCTGCGGCCATCACTACATCCTGTGGCAGTGAATTCCACATTTTGATTACTCTTTGTGCAAAGCAGTACTTCCTTTTGTCCAACCTGAACCTAATGCCCATCATCTTCATTGGATGCTCTTGAGTTCTAGTATTTTGGGAGAGGAGAAAAAAATTTCTCGTCAACTCTCTTCACCCCATGCATAATTTTCTAAACCTCCTGAATAATTTTGTGCTATCTGCAAACCTGGCCACTACTCTACTCATCCCTAGTGCCAGAGAATTTATGAATAAATTAAATAGTACCAGCTCCAATACTGATCCTTGTGGGACCCCACTGCTTACTTCCCTCCATTGTGAGAATGATCCATTGATTCCTACTCTTTGCTTCCAGTCATTTAACCAGTTTTTACTCCCATAAGAGAACTTATCCTCTTATCCCATGAGTAAGTTAGCTCAGGAGTCTTTGGTGAAGTACCTGAGTGTTTATGCAATCATCTCTTTGGACTGACTTGTCCTGAACTAGAGGCTCCTGTCAGCTTTCTCCCCGAGATTAGTTTAAAAGCTGCTCTGACATCTTTTTGATATTAACCACCAGCAGCCTGGTTCCCTGTCGGTTCAAGTGAAGCCCATCTCTTTTGTACAGATTCGGCTTGTCCCAGAAAGTTCCCCAGTGCCTAACAAATCTAAACCCTTTCCCCCAGCACCAGTTTCTCATCCATGCATTGAGACGCCTGATCTGTGCCTGTCTAGCTGGCACCATGTGTGGAACCAGCAGCACTTCTGAGAATGCTACCTTTGAGGCCCCGGCCTTTAACTTTCTGCCTAGTAACCTAATTTTTTTCCTCTACGACAACATGATTACATCTCCCAATGTTACTGGTACCAATTGGGGAGGTTGACTCCTCCCCAGCACTACCAACCTATCTAGATAGCCCATGATGTCTGCAACCTTTGCACCAGGCAGACAAATCACCATGCAGTCAAAATGCCTGTCACAGACCACACTTTCTATATGCTTGATCACCCACTACCAAAAGCCCACCTCCACCCCCCAGTGGTATCCTCCATTCAGGAGCATAGTGGTCAGTCATCTAAAGAAGGGGTCCTTCTAAGGGGTCATACCCCTCTTCCTCAGACTGATGCCCTCCAACCACAAGACTCTCACTCTCCACAACAGCAGAAGAGCTGCCAGCAGAGGAGTGGAACTGTTCTGCTAACTCCCTGAGGGTCTCCTCCCCAGACCTCTGCCTCAGCTTCTCCAGGTCAGCAACTCTAGCCTCAAGGGAACGAACCTGCTCCCTGAGAGCCACAAGCTCCATGCAGCAAGCACACACCCACAATTTACACCCAGCGGGTAGATAATTGTACATGTGGCACTCTGCAAAACACTGGTTCAGCTTGCCCCCGCTCCCCTGCTGCCTTTCTACTTTCATAACTGGTTAGTGGCTTAAAGGTATCTAGAGAGATGCAGGTTCCTCAGGCCTGATCCCCAGGCTAAGAGCCACAGGCCAAGAGCCCTTTGACTCTCGCTCTTCGGCTCCCGCCTCTCCCTTGGAGAAGCCTTACAGTTCAGAGGCCCACAGTAGCAACGGATGAGGCCTGCAATCAGGCAAACAGGCCTTGCTCAAATGCCTAGTGCAGTCAGCAGCATGTTTGTTAACTCTTCAGATACAGCCCTTGGGAAGGAAGTGAGACACAGCACTTATACAGACAATTAAAACTATGCTACAAGTGCATTGCAGCTTCAGAGAGATAGCCCCATAATATTATATTCCTGGCCCTACATAGTGGTGTTGCCATGCAGAAGGGGCAGAGACTTACCATGTAAATTGGCCATTTGGGTATTTTTTTTAAAGCAAGGAATTTTAATGGACAGAGTGAAAAGGATTTTAGAACAAAAATCCAGTGCAGAAGTCTCCAGTCTGGAGCCAATGGGCACCACAGCACCCACAAACACCTTTCCTGGTGCTCCCCAAATGTTTTTAGAAAGTGGGTGGGGCCAGATGTGGCTCCTGCCCAGCAGCATTTCTGATTGGCCATCGGAGATTTGGTTAATAGCATAGTCTAAACTAACGTTTTGCTGGCAGCTGTCACTACGGTGTTGTTTTTATTCTCTTTCGCACTGCTCTTTCCTAGCGTATTTTTTAAAATTACTCCTCTTGTACCCTGCAGTTAGGCTACTCCAGTGTGTTTGTGTGGCTCTCCCTCCCACTGTGGCCATTGTGTGGTTGTGCCCACCACCCTGCGTCAAAATTCTAAAAATGCCCGTAAGCTCAAAAGCAATGAATGGTGGCCTTGCTGGTGTTGACTTTTTCAGATGATTTTTAAAGCACCATGTACACGTTGCCATGTAAGGGATCATTCACCTTCCACAGAAGTAAGGGAACTGAAAGAAGTTCTAAAAATGATATAATGTAATTCCCAATCTGGGACAATGCTGTTTCTCATTGATAGTGGCATCCCAGACACTATCCAATAGGTACCCTTTACATTTCTGCAATCCAACAGGTACTCATGACACTTGCAGTTGTTGACCTTTGTGTGTGAGAATGACACGTCCTCAATGAAAATGAATGTGGCAAACCAGGAAGTGTCAGTTGCCCTGCTCAACTGATATGCTACTTAAAGCCCTGACCTGGATGGCCCAAGCTAGCCCAACCTCATCAGATCTTGGAAGCTAAGCAGGGCCGGACCAGGGTGGTATTTGGATGGGGGTCCACCGAGGAACACCAGGATCCCAACACAGAGGTAGGCAACAGCAAACTACCTCTGAACAGTTCCTGCCTTGAAAACTCTATGGGGTTGCTATAAGTCAGCTGTGATTTGACGGCACGCTCCACCACCACCATGTAACCTAAAAGAAAAACTGCAGGCAACCACAAAAAAAGAATAAGCAATATGCATGTATTGATAATATAATATTTAATATAAAATTACTGTGGGTCATCTGATTGCTAATCGTTCTTGAGATTATCCCAGAAATACGGTCAGTGTGCCAAGTTAAAAGTTCAAAGGCATGCCAGGAAGCATTCTAAACTGCATTTCACAAATTATGGAACTCCCCCCCCTTGAATGCCATTTCAGTCTAACCTTTTCTGTACCCAAGAGGCAATGAAAAACTTTTGTTTTAGTACTTGGGGAGGGGTTGCTTAGCAACCTTTCATAGCATCACAAGCGAGGGGGGGGAGAGTTAGGCCATCTTTATTAGAACTTTAGCTCTTCCCCCACATACATAGACTTTCCAGTTCACAAAGCGAGAGAAACCGATTGCCCAACTCCGCATACCACATCTCCACACATGCAGCTAAACCAGGTTTGCAGTACTACAGCCAAAGCAGTTCTCAACTCCCCACGCAGAACCCTAAGCCTCCCCAAGTATTGCCTTTCGAGTGCCCCAAGCCAACAATTGCTTTTTGATCAAGCTGAGCAGGGCTGACCTGACCTCTTCAGCAACTGTGGTGCAGTTACTGAAGTGAACAGAATGCCCTGCAAGGTGCACTGAACAAGACATTCTTTCCACACACACACCTTGCAAACGTTGCCGGATGTTGCCTACTTCTAAAGGCAGATCTCGCCTCTCCTTTATCACTTATACACATTTGGCCTTGCTCCAAAAATGAAGCACGTTGCACAAGAATAGAGGAGCGTTATTTTACAACTCACAGAACTCCTCACAAACAAAATCAAACCATATGCATACTTAGTTGGTACCACTGAACTCAGAGGCAATTACTTCTGAGACATGTGCATGTGGCTTCTCACTTTTTCCCTGACTATGCAAGCAGATCCTGTACATGCATACTCACAAGTATTTCCCACTAAGTTGAACAGGCCCTATTCTCAGCCACAAGCTAGTATAGGACAGCAGCAATGATTCACCTTATGAATCACACACCCCCTGTACCTGTATTTTGAACAGCATAACCACTTAGGTCTACTACACACTGAGCGGCCCTAAGCAATTCGAAAGTCTCTCCCACCAAATTCAATGGGGTGTGCTCCTTCATCTATTTGCACGGCCTTCAAACCGATTAGTGCCCCACAAAAATCCAAATGGGACCGCCCCCCACGGTTTTGTTTTCAAAGACCGCAACTCTGCTAGACCAGTCGCCCCAAACAGCGACGTCCTTCTTCATCGCTGAGCTCTCCAAAACATGCATATGCTGCAACTCCCCACCTCTTCGTGCCTCTGAGTGCAAGGAGGAGGAAAAGCTGAACTTACCCAGACGGAGCGAGGCGCGTCGGTGCCAGGCAGGTTTGGGCGGCCATGCCCTTGGAGGCGGCTGCAAGCTCCAGGTGTAACTCCCGCAAAGAGCGCGAGGCTAGCCAGCCCTCTAGCTAAAGGAACCGGCCTGGACCACAGGTCTCTCTCGGCGGCCACCCTCACCTGTCCCGAGCCCCTGGTGGCGGCTCAGCCGCTACTGCCTTCCCGTCAGCCTTCCGAGCGTCCCCGGAGAGAGGCGCTGCATTCTACTTCCTCGGCTCTCCGGAGAGCCGTCGGGCGCTTCTTGGCTCTGCCTGCCTGCCTCCCGTGCGCCTTGGCGCAAGCACGCCCACCCACTCTCTTCCTCCCTCCCTGGGCTCGGCGGGAGTCAGGCACGGAACGCCAGAGGGATGGGAGGCTTCTCAAACCACACCTTGGAAAACTCCGCAGCAGAAAGAGCAACTGGCACTGAGGAGGAGGAGGAGGCTTTCCCGTTCGCAAACGCCAGAGGGAATCAAAGCTTCCCTGTTACTTTCCCGGACCGCCTTCCTTCCTCCTGGCGGCCCAGGGCCCGCTGCGGCTTCTCCGCTTCTCAAGTCCGGACTTGACTGGGCTTTTGGGTGGACTAGCCGTGCTCAAATTCACCGTTTCCCTCGCTAGAGTTTGCAACCTTAAGATTGCCCTCCTCCCCTCCCCACTCCGCTTTTGCTGCAGCAGCTGTTACGGTTGTGGACTTCGGCGCTGCCGTGTCCCATTCCCGCCACTAGGGTAGGGAAGCAAAGCCCGGCAGGGAGTCTTACAGGTGGGAGGGAAAAGGAGGGCGTCTCGAGCTCTGCCACGTTCTCTGTGACGCTTTCCAAACTCACCTCAGGGAACGGCGCCTCTCCTTCCGTTTTCCCCTCCTCCTGACCTTCGTCTCCGTTTTTAAGGCTTGTCCGCTGCCGCACTCGGTTATTTCACTGGGGCAAGCCCTGAGGCGCTTTATGCTGAGCGTTGCTGTGGCCTGTTCCCATTTTCAAAGGAGCCCGTTTCCCTCGAATCCCTTCAAGGATCCCCCCCCCGCCCTGCTTTTTTTAGCCTTAATTCTCAAAAGCGAGTTCCTTTTCTTCTTTGCAGCGCTCTCGAAAAATGTTTTGCTTGCAAGCACTGTCCTCTGGGGAGGAGGGTCACACAGGAATTGGACAGAGAGCTGGTTAGTTTGGGAGTGGGAAAACCTACGGTGAAATCCCAGGTAATTCTCTGGCTAACCTACCTCACAGGAGTGGTGAACTAATGTAACCCACAAATGCTCAGTGAATTATTTCGCAATGTGAGCCGCCCTGAGCCCATTTGTGGGGAGGGTGGGCTATAAATGCAGCAAATAAATAAATAAATAAATAAATATTTCTTAACCTCCTGTTCACAAAAAAGCAGTTTACAATTGTGTAATTTTTTAAATCCTACTATGAACAGTAAAAAGAGCCAGAGTCCAGTAGCTCCTTAAAGACTAACAAAATACCTGCTGAGGGTATGAGTTTTCTTGCGTCACTGATCACTTCTTCAGATTTGTGACTCAGGAAAGGTCATACCCTGCCACATATTTTGTTAGTCTGTAAAGACCTACTGGAGTCTTGGTCTTTTCTACTGCTACAGACAGACTAATACAGACAGTTATCCATCTTGTATTATGAACAGTTAGTCAATAGTTAACAATCAATAATACAACAGCAACTTAGAAAAATTCTGGGCAACTTTAGCCAGCAGGCAAAAGAATAAATTCGCAACATAAAAAACAATATATAAGAAGTTGTTTAAAAGGTGCAGCAAAATGATCTCTGCAAGAGTAATTCAAATAAACTCAAATTATCCAATGGGAGGAAAAAAAACACTCACAAAATGCCTGGGCAAACAACCAATACAGTACATGGATAGGCCCTTGGAAGGAGTTAATTTCTTTTTTTCTTTTTCTCCAATGGCTAGGACTACTGTTTTTGAGTATGCATGCAAGGAATTAAATACTCTTTATAGCAACCATTGTGCTAACATTTACATTTTTGACTACTCCACTTCCCTCAGTTCAACTGCGCATTTTATTTATTTATTTGGAAAAAATTATGCTGCCTCTCCAGGGACCCTGCTTAAGGCAGTTTACAATATAAAACACCAGTGAGGACAACCTAGTCCATTTCCAAGGCAGGCCTGAATCAGGACTGAAATAGGTCTGGATAATCTGTCTCTTCCAAGGCTACCTGAAGCTGCATAGTCACCACCTGCCCATGCACCTTGCCCAAAAGCAGAATGCTGACCCCAGGCAGTAGTTGTTCAAGTCAACAGGGACCACTTAAGGTTACCAGCCCTTAGCTGGCAGGTGAGTTTGGAAAGCGTCACAGAGAATATGGCAGAGCTCAAAATGCCCTCCTTTTCCCTCTCACCTGTAAGACTCCCTGCTGGGTTTTGCTTTCCTACCCTAGTGGCGGGAATGGGGAGTTGAAGACTTCTCAGATATCACTTCTGGTTTCAGAACTGGAAGCAATATCATAATGTGGAAATTCCTACAGTGTCCTCAGATCACTTCCAGCTTCAGAACACAAAATAACATTATAACACTCTAGGAATTTCCAAATCTCTATGGTTTTAACAACCCACAGGCATCCAACCAATGCGCAGTAGTGTAAGCCATTCCTAAAAGATAATACTTGCTCTGCCTGTTCTGAGGTACTGCAAGGACTCCAACAGATCAGCGTTGGCAAGAATGCCAAAGACATAGGTATTCCTTGAAAAATATCTTGTGCCTCTACCATCTGTGGGACTAAGGGTGTGTTCAGACGGATCTTTTGATCTGCCATAGGAACGACTCCCTTGCGGATCAAAAATGCACGACCAGACAGAAACATCTGGGAAATATTCCGGTCCCATAGGCATCCCGTTCTGCTGCGCCTCCAATCCTGATTTAAAAAGTAGCAGTTTCAATGTAGGGTTTTCGCTTACCCGCGCAACAACTGCAGACTTTCTTCCGTCTGGTCACTCCATTAGCGCACGATGCTCCCGTCGGCTCGGTCTGACGTCAGACCAAGCCGAGGGGGCGCGATTTTTAAAAATTGAAACCCCATGTGCGCTTTAACGAGGAAACGCATTCAGCGATAAGCGCTACGAGGAATGTAATATTCATGCTTATTTCTTTTAGGGACAAGATGTTACCGCGATGGGAGATGGAGGGGGGAAGGACTGTTCTAACTTGCAAAATAGTCCCTCCATTGATCATGATGGCAATGGCAAGGGGGAGGACCGGGACTTTGCTGAAAACCCTCCGCGATCGCCTCAGTTCTCCAAGGAGGCGCAGCCTTGCCTATGCGAATGTACAAAACTTTTTTAAAAAAATCCTCGGTGGATGCCGTGTAGACAAATCACGGTGGGAACAACGCGCGGTGAGGCTATTTCATGGGGGGCGTCTGGTCGTGCTAGGCTGGATTAAAAAAATCAGGATAAAATTTTAGGAGGGCTCATGGCGCGATTGACTGGCCGTCTGAACGCAGCCTAACATCCAATTGCCATCATACGGCATGGTTTCTATTTCTTGGTCAAAAACAGATGGCCTCAAGGGGGCTTTGGATTGGTTCTATATAGCGTTGATTTTCTCCAGCAATAATATTGTAAGCTTTAATTGCTGGTCATCTAAATATTACATAATTGTTCTTTCAAAAGATCTTAACAGAAGTAATCTAACATCAAAACACAGCTTATTACAAATATAGAGAAGGAAGCCTTTGTTCATGTAACATTTACAGTACCTGAGCACAATGTGAATTATATAATAAAAGGAAATTGGCAAACAATGGCTTTTTCTTTTGTTGATTTTCTTCCAGCTAGCTCCTTCAATAACATGTGCATATGCCTGAATGCACACATAAGAATTTTCCATTGTATAGAACAACTTAATGGTATAGCCATGTAAGGAAAACCTATTTGTTGTTATGTTTCCTGAGACCGGTGCACTTTATATGGACTGCTCAGTAAAAGATAAATCAATATTGATGATCCTTTATTGTATTTTGTTGCTCATAGGTGGCTGGGTATGTACATCCTGGTCACATGCTGTTTCTGGGCACACCTAGCTAAGCTGTCCCTGTTCCCAGACCAAGACAAAAAATGCTGCCAAGTCAGGTGGTTTCTCTTCCGTGCTTTGTTACCTGATCTCCTAGGAAGAAAGCAGACCTCAGTAAAACCATGTGAGGTGGAAAAATGTCAACAAGGATGTGAGATAAACTTCTAGCTATGTTAAAAAAAATGGTACTGAATCAGACTGTTCGGTAGCAGAGGTCCCCAACCTCTGAGCAGTTCACATTTTGAAAACAGTTAGGGTTACCACAAAATGGCCACCATGGGAAGCAGGAGCCAATCCCAAAATGCTGTGTGGTTCTAAAATAGATATTGTCTTCTGATGGCAACTGTTTCTCAGTGAGTGCTCCTTAGACATAAAAGTGATGCTTCCTGGGCTCTTTTGATACACTTCCTGCTGGTGATGTAGATGAAAGACAGGACTGGTTGTTTGCTTTGGGGAAGGAATAAGTAGACACAAGAATATACATTGGTAGGCACCAGAGTGCCATGTTGGAGACTAGTATGGAAAATTGTGTTCCCTTCTCTTTGGGCTGTATTAGATATTGGTATGCCTTAAATATAGAGAAAGAGCTGGTAGAGAAATTCCTTCTATGGTAAGTGGACTTGTCCTGCCTCTTATACTGTTTTAAAATTCCCAGCAGTACAGATAACATTGGCTTTATTCTTTTTATCATATGATAATGGAGCAATGCCCAGATTCCCAGCTGGGAGGAAACTTGAAATACACATAGGGCACAGCTGTAACCATGACAGTGTCATTGTCAGCCTCAGTAAATGAAAGCTGTTTGTGTACACACAGTACATTCTTTTCACAGAGCTAGCACCGCCTGAAGCGTTCTGAATTGCAGGCACAGAGCATTTCTGTACATTGATGTTGTATAAAGTATACTTGAGCTTCTATTTGTTTACATAGGCGATCAGTTTGTTAAAAGGCGATAGGAAAGAAAAGCAGTTCAGAATCCATTCAAATGTCACAACAAACTCAAATGAAGCAGAGGTTTGTCAGCATCAAGACACCATTACAGATTTTTTTTCACTGTGCTCTTATGCTTCCTTCGCTCCTCCTCTAGCACATAGTCTAGCATTTATTGAAAACTTCCTGGTTTCATTGTTCCAGTTTGCCATGGGATCTGAATGTACATGCTTCAACAAATTGGATTTTGTGGCCTCTTCAAGCCATGATTCTATTGAAGAAGAGTTGTTTTTGATACCCCACTTTTCTCTACTGCACCTTTTCCATCCTCTCCCCACAACAGGCACCTTGTGAGGTAGGTAGGGCTGAGAGAATTCTGAGAGAACTGTGACTGGCCCAAGGTCACCCAGCAGGCTTCATGTGGAGGAGTGGGGAATCAAACCTGAATCTCCAGATTAGAGGCCGCCGTTCTTAACCACTACACCACACTGTACTGAATATACATGTAGTCAATATGAGTTTTGTGTTCAAATCACAGATACAGGAAATAAATTTAATGTGCATCATGCATGAAAGTGCTCATTGTCTGTACATGATGGAGAACTCTCATCTGTGGCAGATTTCTGGTGCAGAGTAGGAGTTATTTCCTCTGCTGCACATGAAGTCTTTTGAATTGTGTTCATGTTCAATAGTTGGTTTACCCATTAGAAAATGGTTTAAGATATTTAGTCCCCTTTGTTTTATAAGGGTTGCCTTTAGCCTGGCTTGTTGGTAACAGTAACAACTCCTTAATTTATGTTTTATTTTTTGTCTCTCCGTGTTGCATACCACTACTTAGGTCCATCAATCTTTGCAAAACTGATACTGAGCATCAAGTTGTGTGTGTATGTGTGACTTAATCACCCCTGTTGTTCTCTAGGAAAATCCCAAGGAATCATATTGTACTACTCTTTACAGTGGAGTCTCAAGCCTTCCTCTAGCCCAAGGAGTATTCCTCCAACAGATATGGTAGGAGCAGGAATTTTTTTCTGGGGGAATGTGCTGGAATAGAGTTCCAGAACCTCTTTGACAAAATTCTTTTAAAAATGTTTAAAAGTTCATAAGTTTTCAGTATACTTCATTTCCCTCTGGAGAGTTCTGGCACCTCTCCCACCCACCCACCCCAAAAGCCCCAGGTAGGAGGAAGACCCACTTTCTGTTGGAGGAGAAGGCGCTTTAGGCTGGAAGAAGGCCTAAAATGTTGCTCAGAGGAGTGGGACGATACAAGGCAGATTCACATGTTTATCATGATGAGGAGTAAATAGAGACCCTAGCAGTTTTGGAGGGTCAGGGTGGAATTCACCACTTTCACCATAGTACTTTCAGAGCATTTTTTGTGATTTTTAAAAAAAATCTTATAGTAAATGGGTACAGTGCAACCCTACACAGAGTTACGCCCCAGTGGACTTACAGGGATGTTCCTGAGTTGGAAAATGTATGTGCAGACTTAGTTTAGAGAAGAGAAGGTACTATTTTAAATACATTTTTTACCTTAAGGGGGAAAAAAACCAAGTATTTTATTTGTTTGTACAAATGTTTGTAGGGTGTCATTAACATATCTGCCATTACAGACTTTTATACTACATGATCTCTGCCATGGCAATAAGTCACAGGATTTCAAGAGAACAGAAACTCCTTTTCTTGCTCATCTTTTTAAAAAGATTGCTTACTTTCCTTAAGATCTGCATGGGTGGCTGATTCACAGGGTAAAGTGCTGCCATCTACTGAGACATCTATTAATTCTAGTTATAAATACGCAGAAATGGCAGAGGTGCTAGCATCATATAACAACAAGTATAGAATTTGTTTTCAGTTGAGTTTCACCAGCTGGAATATCAACAGTACAATCCTCTGCAGAGTTACTAGAGTCAAAACCCACTAGAGTAATCGAGCTTAGACTGAGGTAACTTGGCACAGGATTGATTTGTTACTGGGCTGATCCCAGTGTGTAGAAAGATTCTTTTTTTTGGTTTGTTTCAATTTTACCCTGCTTTTCCAGTCAGTTGATCTCACCTAATTCTGCTCCTTTGTACATCCCACGTACCTGTTGTCCATGCAATTTCCATGACCCTTAGGATAAATTGTTGCTTTTTTGGTAGTCAGCAGGAACAACCTGCTCCCTTTTTGATGAGCAGGAAAGCTGGTTGGATCCAGTTTTAATTATGTTTATGTAGTTTTATTGTTTTTGTTTTGTATGTCACCTTGAACAGGTTCTCTGGAGAGGAGCATATACATTTTTCTCAATAAATAAATGTTTTCCATCTATACAAAGAAAAGAATTAGGGTTTAAACATAAATGGAATAACTGGTAAGTGGTGAATTCCCAAATGATTATTGCATCAATGATGTCTCATGAGAGGCTCCTTAGCTTAGCACTGGATATTGGGAAAAATCGGCATCGACTGGGCTATTATTTAATAATAAGGCTATAGGTACATCTGCTCTTAAAGAAGGCATCCTTGGATCCTTCTAATCTAGCCAACTACCGCTCAGTGACAAATCTTCCATTCCTGGGTAAGGTAGTTGACAGAGCTCCTGGTTTTCCTGGATGGTACATTGGTCCTAGATCCCTTCCAATCTGGCTTCTGTCCCAGCCATTGGATGGAGACAGCACTGGTCGCCTTCACAGATGATCTCTGCAGACACCTGGATCAAGGTGGGTCAGCACTGCTGTTGCTACTTGATCTGACAGCAGTGTTCGACACGATTGATCATGACCTACTGATCCACCGCCTCATCGATGTGGGGATATAAGGGACAGCCTTGAGGTGGTTTGTCTCTTTTCTCCAAGGTCAGGGACAGGGGATGACACTCGGGGAGAGTGTCGCCACAATACCCTTGGTATGTGGAGTCCCCCAGGGGGCTATTCTCTCCCCAGTGCTATTCAACATCTATATGCACCCCCTCACCCAGCTGGCACGGAGATTCAGGCTGGGTTGTCACCAATACACTGAGGATACCCAACTATATCTGTTGATGGATGGCCAACCAGGCTCTGCTCTAGAAAATCTGGCAGAGGGTCTGAGGGCCATGGCTGGATGCTTGAAGTAGAGCCGGCTGAAACTAAATCCTACAAAGATGGAGGTCCTGTGGATGGGCTGGGGAGATCCAGGTCTGGGGTGTCAACTCCCAACGGAGTGCCGCTAACACTGGTGCCAATGGTGAAGAGTCTGGGTGTGATACTGGATACCTCCTTATCAGTGGAGGCCCAGGTCACAAATATTTCTAGACTGGCGTTTTTACATCTGCATCAAGTGAAGCAACTAGCCCCTTTCCTGTCTCGGCCTGACTTAGCCACAGTGATCCATGCAACGGTCACCTCCAGACTGGATTACTGTAACTTGCTGTACGCAGGGCTGCCTTTGAGACTGACCTAGAAGCTTCAGCTGGTCTAGAATGCAGTGGTGCGAGTTCTGACTCGAATTCCACTTAGAGCACATATTCAGCCAGCGCTCCGTCAGCTGCACTGGCTCCAGATTGAATGCCAGATCCATTTCAAGGTGTTGGTTTTAACCTTTAAAGCCCTGTATGGTCTGGGACCAGCATACCTTCTGGATTGCCCCTCCTGTTATACCCCCCCCGGGCATTATGTGCCTTGAATAAAGCTCTGTTGGTGATCCCTGGACCAAGAAGTATTCAGTTAGCCTGGTGGAATGCTCTGCCAGCTGAGTTCTGTGCCCTGTGGGATCTTTCATGATTCCACAGGGCCTGTAAAATGGAACTGTTCCACCAGGCCTACAATCGAGGCTCCTGACTGAGGGAAATGACCGCTTCCTCAATGGGCCTCCTTCCTGTTTCCAATTTTGGCCTTCCCCAGTGCTGTCGAATTATATTGTTATCTCTGATGAAACTGAAATTGTATTGTACGTGCCACCTATGTATTTGATGACCAATAATTTTTAATAATTATAATAACTATTTATGGCCCCGGTCATACGGGCCAGAAAACACGGGGAGGGGGGCGTGGCTGTTCGTCCCAGAGCAAAATAAGGCATGGTAGCCCAATCACACGGTCCGCCGAGTTGCCACGCTCCAGCTCTGAGCGCTGATCACACCGTGATGCTGCAGCAGGGCAAAAAAAGCGGCACAGCACGAGCACACAAGCCACGCTGGTGTAATGTGCACATGCGCTGTTGGGGGGGCGGGCCGCTGTTGGTGTCTTGCGTGTGTGCATGTGCCATTTGGCATTGGTGCGCATCCCATGGAAATGTACAACATCCGTTTTGCCCCGGGACATGGGCAGGCATCGGATGCTGTGGGATACTGGCGCTCCTGCGATCAGACGCCGGCCTTTACCCCGGGGTTTCCAAAAACTAGTGCTCCTTTCCTGGTAGTTTTTTATTCCGCAGCTTCAGAGGGAAGCTGCGCGTTGGCCACGGGAGTGCTACGCCTCCCAGATGTGCCTGTGTGATCCCGCCTGGAAACCCCGCAGGGCTACCATGTCTTCGGTGGGGCAAATGCTCTGTGTGACCGGGACCTATGATGGTTTTTTAAATTATGTTGTTACTCGCCCTGAGGCCTGCTACAGCAGGGGAGGATGAGTCACAATTGCAATAAATAAATTACTAGGTAACAGATCGCCAATTCCAGCAGTAACTTCTTTTAGAAAATGTTTGGGGACCTCTGCATTAAGAAAAGAAGGTTGAAATGCAAAGATTCATTACCATTTAAAAAAATTATTTAAGAGCTTGTGCATAACTTGTTCTTGAGGAAAGCAGTCAGACTTGTATATAATACTGTCTGCTACTCAATAGCCATACTGTTTTCTTTAGTTCTGAAAAATAATGTAGTCAATCATTTACCCCGAAGTGTTTATTCATGACATGTATCTTGACGCATTGAACTTAATTAATGTACTTGTCGGTGCGTTATATTTCACTGTGGTAAATCCTAGAGAATGCCAAGGGGTTATCATGTTGTAACTTTTGTTAGTATAACTCGTAAGTACCAGGGACCGCTCGCTACGATTTATTTCAGGATTAAGTATTAATTCATCCTCCCCCCACACGCCTTTTCACATTACTCTGTTTGTAGGAATACCAATAGAAAGTTCCATGGCTCCTAAAAGACTATTCATTTTGTGTGTTGCATCATTCATCTCTTTGGAATTAAAAAAACAACATTCTTTGTGTGCAAAAATTAGTACAATAGACGTTTTAATAGCACTGAGCAAGGTGGGTGTGGATCGTGAAAGAGAAGGGTGTTTTCCTTGTTAGCTCCATGTTGTGACTCACTCAGCTAATCAGACAGAAAGCTGAGGTGCCTTTTTCTATTAATAACGTATAGAGGGGGAGCATAATAAGTGGGCTATTCCATCACAGCGGTGAGACACAGAACAGTTCACAATGCTCATGTAAGCAGCAGCCTCCTCTCCCCAAAAAAACTTTGCATTCACCTTTCAAGCAGCTCAGTCACTGCTTTCTATCATGCCTGCCTATTTCAGGGAACATGTACAGGCAAGCACGCACCAGAGGAAGCATTGCTATGAGCCAATCGGCATTTTCCATTTGCAATCTTCCAACTTAATTATACCTCAAAGAACCTCATGACCGTGGGTGCTCCAGCTGATGATTTTGTGGACTCCTACTCAAAAGCTGACTTTATAAAGGTGATGAAAATGAATAAGCACCACCATGGAGTCCCCTTTAAATGGCTGCCCTTGAAGCAAACCTCCCCTAACCATGTTTCTTTGCAGTGGTGTTTTCTACATGGAGATGGGCTTAAGTGGTTTCACTCCTGTGGCTGCAGCTGCCAACACAGTCCAGCAGCGATGGGGCTTCCCTTTGGCATGTTTGCCTACATTTTCCCTGCCCCAGCCTCCCAGCAGTGACTATCCTCCCCATGTGTGCCATTGCAGGCTTTTATAGCTTTTTTAAAAATTAGCAATTGAATATCATTATAGCAGTCTGTGTATCAGGTTCTCTGAAATCCAATCTTTCTCTCTTTCTCTCTTTCTCTCTTTCCTTCCTTCCTTCCTTCCTTCCTTCTCTCTCTCCCTCCCTCCCTCCCTCCCTCCCTCCCTCTCTTTCTTTCTTTCTTTCTTTCTTTCTTTCTTTCTTTCTTTCTTTCTTTCTTTCTTTCTTTCTTTCTTTCTTTCTTTCTTTCTTTCTTTCTTTCTTTCTTTCTGTACATGTCTAGCCTCTTTCCTTATGGAGAGATGCCTTTCCCCTTATATCTCTGTAGTGAAAAGGGCTAAGGACTTTTAAAAAATGAAAGCTGGGAATTCAGATACACAAACTGAGATCCTGATACACAAGCTGTTATAATACTATAGAGATATTCAACTTTTTTAAAAAGCCCTTTAGTGTTTGTGGGGTGATGACTGCTACAGGGACTGCAGGTAGAGAAACTGGTATCACTGTAGGTGGGATGGATCAAGAAAATCAGGACTTTTCCTTCCACATAGGCGCCATCTCAGCTTTCCTTCAATCTTTCCCAAAAGATCACAGCAAAGCAGGTTTGGGAAAGAATGAAGAAAAGATAGGGAAAATCGAGGAGGTGCATAGCCATGAATCACAGTGATGCTGTGGAGAACTGGGGGGACAACACACACTTCCCAGTACCATACAAGCCAGGGCAACCAACCCATGCTTAAGTGACCAGTGTCTTATCTCACTAGGGAGTGTCCTGGATCTCATTCCAGTGGCTGAGGAGTGGCAAGCCCCCTTCACGAGGCAGACCACTGCACACAGTTCAGTCATATACCGGAGGCAGCCGTTCCCATGGGCAGCACTGCAGAGAAGTAACCTAGGCAAGAGATGGTCTTGGTTTCCTCCTCTTGCACCCTAATCCTGTCATAGCATATTTCAATACATGCTATATAGACATAATAAACAGAAGGTTTAGTATGTAGCATTTGATTATGATAAATTCATTAACGAAATGGATGCCGATTCCCTAGATAGGCAAAACAGGCTTCCTGTTCTCATTTATGCTGGGATGAGGCTCCAGAGCAATTTGCCTCCCTCGTTCCTCCTTTTTACCCCCCTGGCTACACGGAACAATTTAAACCTTTCCCAGGGCAGCAGGTCATGAGTATTGGCCCTATGTCTTGACTGTTTACAGGGCGAACTATTTATTTATTTGAGCATTTTTATGCCAGTTCTCCCCCCACCCCCGCTCCCAGACCCAAAATGGCTTTCAGAAAATTCCGAAATATGACAGACCAATTTAAAGAATACAGTTCAAGTACACACAAACACACATACATTAAATGTATATGCATGGTGTAGTGGTTAGAGTGTCAGACAATGATCTGGGAGTCGCAGGTGCAAATTCCCCCTGTGCCATGGAAGCTTGCTGGGGTGACCTTGGGCCAGCCACATGCTCTCAGGCTCACCTACCTCACAGGTTGTTTTGAGGACTAAATGGAGGAGCAGAGAAAGTGAAGCCACTCTGGGTACCCACTCGAGAAAGGCAAGGGTATACAGGAAGCAAAATAAAATAAATCCGGCAGCTAATCCACCCATGACTCAGACCAATTGAGACTCAGTAGAGTACCAGGAATTCTCCCCGCCCAGGGAGAGGGGTTCATTGACGGACGCTTTTATCATCTGTCTGAAGTGCTTCTCAGGAAGCCTAATCTGCAGCCAGCTTCAGGCACAGGAAGCGCCAAGACAAAATGAATCACATTAGCGAAGTGGCCACTGTTTCTTTCTAAACCTGAGCCCCCCCCCCCCCAAGCAAAGACAAAAGCCAGATCCTGGAACAGCAAATGCCCTAATCACCCAACAGGTGTAATTCATTCTGCAGGAAATGACAAACAAAGTTACAGAAAAGAACCTCAAGCCATTCTCCCGCCCCAACTCCCCTTCTCTGAAATAAGTAATCCAAACCATTTTCGTTAAATGACTGCGTTAGAAAGAACAGGGTAATTTGTCTGCCTGGTGATATACAGGGACTAGAAAGCTGTTACGAGTGAAAATTCTACAGGGTGTATTAAATATCCTGTCTCACCATGCAGTACAGAGTTGGGAAGAAGGTTGCATCCCCCTCCCCAAAAAAAACACCCCTGTAATATCGAGTAAAAATGGCGTATGCCACCTCAAAAATAAACTTTAGGGTATAGCACAGAATTTTGGTGAAAGCATGCCCCAATTAGAACTGGCAATCATATGCAATTAAGGTCCTTTCTTGTACAGCACAATCTATGGTATGTTCTAAAAGAAAACATCCATCCAATGGCCATGTCACGCAGATGATACACTCTGCAAGTATAACTTTTAGGAGGTTTTCCTTCTCGTCTGTCCACCATGCGTATCATGTGACATAGCCCAACAAAGACATTGTAAATGCAACTGTGGCAAATTTTTATTATTGCAATTATTGCAATTATTCCTTTAAAATGAGGTTATAAGCATATGCATTGGCTGCATTCACACTATAGTGACTGCATGAGCAGGTAAGGCACAATAGCTAAGGGATATCATTAGGACTGCCAGATCCAGGTTGGGAAATACCTGGAGATTTTGGGGGTGGACCCTGAGGAGGGTGGGGCTTGGAGAGGGGAGGGACTTCAGTGGGGGCATAATGGCCATAGAGTCCACCTTCCAAAGGAGTCATTTTCTCCAGGTGAACCGATCCCTGTCACCTGGAGATCAGCTGTAATCCCAGCAGATCTCCAGCCATTGCCTGGAGCTTGGCAACCCTAGATGTCATGAACTTCATGCTGGGCAGATTTCGCAGGTAAGTGCCCCATGCTCAACTGCCACAGCCACTTGCATCTCTGTGCCTTACTCTGATCGGACTCAATCAGCTGCTAAGCATTTGTATATAACAAACAATCACATTATTATGATAATGAAGAAAAATAATTTAAGACAATCTCTCCCGCCGCCCATAGATTTGTTTATGCACATCCTTGCTGGGATATCAGCAGGCACAGGGAAGCCTCAAATCCAAGATGTGCCTACCCATCCCTGGGTGCTCATCACACAATATTAATATTAATATGATTAATAAATAAGAATGAATAAGAATGTTTTCTACATTGTACTTGTAGCAGTAAGCAGTGGATTAATATATTCAGATGATTTATTGCTGACAACACAACATGGGCTAAAAAAGAGAGCTGGTTTGGTGAAGTGGTTAAGAGCATGGACTCTAATCTGGGAGAACTGAGTTTGATTCCCCACTCCTCCACATGCAGCTGCTGGTGTGATCTTGGGTCAGTCATAAGTTCTTTCAGAGCTGTTTTCTCAAGCAGTTCTCGAGAGAGCTCTCTCACCACCACGTACCTCACAGAGTGTCTGTTGTGGGGAGGGGGAGGGGATTGTAAACCACTCTGAGACTCCTTTGGGTAGTGAAAGGCGGGGTATAAATCCAATCTCTTCTTCTAAAAACTGACCAATGTAGAAAGATGATGTTCCTGGCCAAGAACGTGATTCAACTCAATAACCTCCACCATCATTAAGAACATTACAACAGAAAAACAGTATGAACATGGACGTTCCCATGGCTTTGCCATTGTTCTTTATTAATGTGTCTAATCCCCTTTTAATGACATTACCCTTCCCTCTTCTATGAGCACGAAAACTGTCAGGGGGGCATTCAGACAGTTGCACAGAAATTCCCAACCACCACCATCTTCCCATCTTTAGTATTAAGGATTTCTAGGCAAATATATGTGAAATGGTTTGTGCAGTCGAAATAGGCTATGTTTTGTGGTTGTTATTGGTATTATTATCAATAACAACACTGGAACACCAATTACCCTGTATTATGAATTGGACAATTCTATTGCTATGCTGTATTATTCCAGGTATTTTCAGGTAGTATTCCGGGTATTATAATTATATTATAATTATAATTTTACTTAATTATGAAGGAACTGCTAATAAAATATGCCACGTAGTCTATCATTATATCCCTGCCACTATATCAATTAGCTTCATTTTACAAAATTAGCTTCATTTTGCAAAATGAAGGCATACATATTTCTCTAAATTACATGCGAAGTATAAAATCGCTGCAGGCCTGGGTGCAGAGATCAGTCTGCAAGAAAGTTATTCAAATATCTCAGACCTTTTAGGTTAGGCATAAGATAGGCATATCTAATGAATAAACTGTGCATCTTCATTTTTGTGTTTGGGGGATAGTCCAAGAAGTCTCAGTTAATAGGAAATATACAGTCTGGATGTCACTGGGGAGAGGGAATTACCATATTCACACAAGGCACTGCCATATACTGAGTCAGACCATCAATGTATCAAACTTTGTATTGTCTACTTCAGTGGTTTCTCAGCGTTCCTGTACCAAGGACCCACCTGTAATTCCCCAGCATGGAATCCACAGAACTGCAGGTGCATGACAGGAAATCACATGACACCACATTTATGTGATTTCAGAATCAAGAGTCAGGAAGAGGAGAATCCTCTCTATCCAGGGAATCCATGTCACAAGTGTACACTGGAGGACTGACTCTCAGGATGGGTGTGTGTGTGGGGGGCAGCTGACCAGGCTCTGCTGGGCAGGTGGAACAGACAGAAGGGAAGGAAAAGGGTTTCTGAACCTGCCTGGGCTACAAATGAATTCTCAACACTTAAGATCATAAGAACATAAGAGAAGCCATGTTGGATTAGACCAGTGTCTCATCCAGTCCAACATTCTGTGCTACTCGATGGGCAAAACCCAGGTGCCATCAGGAGGTCCACCAGCAGGGCCAGAACTCCAGAAGCCCTCCTGCTGTTGCCCCTCCAAGCACCAAGACTACAGAGCATCACTGCCACAGACATCGTGTTCCATCTATATAGTAAAGGTTTCCCTTGCTCGACAGCCAGTTGAATCTGACTCTAGGCCGCGGTGCTCATCTCCGTTTCCAAGCTGAAGAGCCAGTGCTGTTCGAAGACGTTTCTGTGGTCATGTGGCCAGTATGACTAGACGCTGAGGTGCATGGAATGCTGTTACCTTCCTACCGAAGTGCTACCTATTTATCTACTTGCAATTTCTTGCTTTCGAACTGCTAGGTTGGCAGGAGCTGGGGCCAGAGATGGGAGCTCACTCTGTCATGCAGCACTCAGGTTTTGAACTGCTGAACTACCAACCTTCCGGTCTGCAGTTCAGTGTCTTAACCACTGAGCCACCGCAGCCCTTCCATCTATATACCTTGTGACTAATAGCCACTGATAGACCTCTGCTCCATATGTTTATCCAGTTTCCTCTTCTGTTTCCTGCTCCTTTGCTTAATGTGTATCAAAGGGAAGCAGGAGGTCATTTTAGAGTTTTTTCCCCCTTCCTTCTACCTTTTGTTAAATTTACATAATCATATTTTTGGAGTCACTCAGATATGACAAAACTTTGCCTGTAGTCCCTTTGGCTGCCCTAGTGCTATAGGAATGAATGGCCCCTTTTATTCCTGTCTATTGGATTCTGGTGCTTTTCTTAGTAGCAGCTCCCACTTGGAATATAGTGGTGTGAAATCCTCTTAACCTAATCTTGTTTGTAACCGTCACACCAGCCTACTTCTGACAACGGTCTAGATCACCCAGAAAGGTCTCTGCGAGTTGGTAAGCCATGCTGAGAAGTCCCTCAGTGTACTCAGGCCTTTGACTGACACCTTTGTTTCTTTTCTTTTAAAAGATGTATATAATTCAATTTCTTTTGAAACTCTTAGGGCATTAGACTTAGAAACTGTCTTCAAGAAGCAAACACACCCCAGCAATGTGCCCCAGTATTGAAACACCACTTGAAAATGGAGACTTGCCAGGTCGAGAAAATACAGAAATGCTTTAAAATGTTCCAAATAAAAGTTGGAAATTGAGGCATTTGGATATCCAGCAGCAGCAGAAGAGGCCAGGTGCATCAGAAAATGCCCCCCTCCCCCCAGGCCTGGCAACCTTTTGAAGAATTCTGATAGAGGCTGAAGGAAAACATAAAGTGGAGCTACAATATCTTAAAACATACAAAATCTAAAGAACAAACCCAAGCGCAGCAACACCAACTCCATCTCCATCGTTGGCTGATGAGATGGGCCTATTAAGCCTTTAAGCTTGACTTCAGATTCTGTGCCTGCCCTGCGCACCATTCTTTTCCCTCCGGTGTATCTATTCTGCAGCTACAACCAAAGAATGCAGTTTTTCTTAATTGGGGTGGGAACTTCACTTGTTGATGTGTGGGGATGGTGTCCAAAGGTTTTGTTGTTGTTTTTAATTCACGCAATTGCCCTATTGCAGCTGCAGAATAGCATTGTGTATGTGCCTTCCATTTCAACACTGGAAAAAGCCACCCCCTCTTTCATTGCCGGTCTTTTCTTCCCTCCCTCCCTCCCTCCCTCCCCTTTGCCCCATCCCCTCCCCCATGCAAGTACAGGATCTATTATTTAAAATAAAAATAACACATGGGCTTGAAGCGTGGAAAAGAGCCTTTCTGTCCCTGAGGAAGTCCATCTTGCTTTCTGCAGGATCCTGGGAAGAAAAATGTGGGGGGTGGGGAGAGGGAAGAAGTTCCCCTCCTAGGGTGGGCAGAGAACGCAGGATCAGACCAAGCATGTGCAAAAGCATACAGCAAAAATGCTCAGTCCAGAAGTCTGGCTTGCAAGCCCCTTGGTGTCCCACACAGGCTGAAGATGCCTGGATTCTAGATTGGCGCATTTAAAAATAAGAATAAAAAAATAAAAGACAACCAGGAATGGGGGGGGCACGTTTGCATTAAACCTTAGAAGATTCACATTTTAAACAAAAGGAACTTGTTTACATTGCAATCTGATCAAAGAAGCCCAGCTTGGAAGAATTGCAGCTTCTATCTGACAGTGGGGTTCCCCCACCAAAAAAACCCCAATTGCACAAAGCCCACCACTTGAGCTAACGGATACGCATTCACACACCTCTTGTTCCTCCTCCACCAGCAAATTAAACAGTAACTTAAACCTCCCCACCCACCCCCAGTTGACCTGTTTGTAGCTGCACCCACTGGGAACCATAGCCTTTTGAGACCTATTTTCTTCTCCTTGCTGATTTTCCAAGCAGGAAGAAAAGGCTTTCACATTTAATAACACTGAGGGGGTTGGGGGTGGGAAAGAACAGATCATAAACTCAACCAACAGGGAAAGAGAGAGACAGACCATATTGCCTTTCAAATACTTGATTTCCCCAAGGCCCCCTCTTTCTTTGTTGATCATTCCCTCCCCCCTCCCCCTTTCAGAGCTTGCAATGAGGCTTCTCGGAGAACTGCCAGAGAAACATGTGTCCCCCCCAGGTCATTTCTTTTTTCCCAGCAATCTGAGACTAGGAGTAGTCTAATAACGCTAGACTCATGCCGCTTGTTAAAAAAAATTCAAATGTAAATCAATGAGGGGGAAAGTAATCAATGGAGCTTGCACACCAAGTGACCATCACAAGGTGCAGAGTTTGTGGAACAACCTCGATGTGGGTAGGGGAGTGACCTTCAAGGGGTTGCAAAGGGGAGGGGGGAATCCAAGAGAATATGTATGCTTTTGAATTACCTTCAGCTCAGAAGTGAAACAAGGGGAAAATCTACACAAAACCACTCTCAGAAAACTCGGGGAAACAGTGACCAGAAAGTGAACTGAACACTGAAGGGGGAGAAATCAATGCAGAATGATAAAGAAAACCCAATGGAGATGCACAGCAAAAGCAAGGGAAAACACCTGTGCATAATAGGCCATGACGAAGAAGTGTGCAGATAGTCAGGTCCCAGGTGAAGAACTGAGATCTTGTGTGAGGGAAGACTGTGGGAGGGAAAGCCAGTGTATAAGGAAACAGACGGTATGAGAGAGACGGTAATGCAGGTGACCTGTGTAAAACATACATTTGTACGAGGCTTATAATTTAAGTCCAGGAACCAGTAGCTGAGCTTTCAGCCCTGTCAAGAGAAGTAGCAATATGATCTTTAGTCAGATGGGTCAGGTAGATTTTTTTAAAGATAGCAAGACTACAAAAACCAATTCCCTAAAAGAATCTTTTAATATAATTGGTTTAGCACAATTTAATTATTCAAGACTGAGACTAATATTGCCCACCAAAAAAACCCCAAAACAAACTTGAGGCAAAATGTGTATGTGCAGGGTGTGTGTGTAATATCAGCATCCTTACCCAGGTTATTGATCCCTATTGGAGTAATGTTATGAATGAGCGTGCCTATGTAAAAGTTATGTACACTTAAATGTGCCAAACTGCCTTATACTGATTCATTGTCTGCCAGGATCCATATTTTGTACTCAGATTGGCACCAGCTGACCAGGGTCTCTAGAGGAGGCTTTTCACATCCTTTTAGTTACCTGACCCTTTTTACTAGAGATGCCAGGGGTTGAAGGTGGGACTTTCTGCATGCCAAGCAGGCATTGTACCATTGAGCCACAAGTTCTACAACCTCTTACTGGTGTGGAAAGAAACACTGCATCTGGGGCTGTCCCTCTGATCCTTAGCTGCTACCTTAACCAATAAGAATGTTAAAACATAGCTCTATTGGTAAGTGTGAATAACCAAGAGGCCTCCTGAACATCAGTGGGATCTGGAAAAGAAAATCTTCAGCAATCGGCACTCAGAACATTTTATTATGCTCAGTTTTGCTTAGGAGTCCTGAACCAGCTTATGTCAGACAGTTGCCTGGAGTTCAGCAGGGAAGATGATCTGTCAAGCAATTAATGACAGCTCCCAGAGAACTGAGACTACAGAAGAACGTAACCATGGCAGGGAACTGTCAAGTATTTATTAGGCGGAATGCCGAACTGTGCCACTCCCACGATACGATGGTTCTATGCACAAAAATGTAACAGATGGCTCTGTCTTGCATTTCACCTCCCTTCCCTGATACAAACAAAAACTCAGCATACTGGAGAATTGCTGTGGACGCTTTAAATTCCAGCCAAAAGAACTGGCATAATTCAAACTGCCTGTCACACAAGTGGAAAGCAAATTCCAAGCAGTTAAGGACTTCCAGACCCTTCATTGTGGTTCAATAAAAGAAGTGGGAACCGGTGCTCTATCAGCAGTCATTTAATAACCCCATTCTACAGGAGTTAAAGGTTGTGCAGCACTAAGAGCTCAAACGGATGAAGGTTCAAGCATCTCTGTCTGTTCATAAAATGCAGATTGCATCTTGATGCAACCTCAATTTGCCTCAGGACCATGCCAGGAAGAGATGGGAGTTTTAACCCTTCATCTTGCTTTCAGTTCTGCTATTTGATACCAGCTCCCCTACTCTGCTATTAGCATCTGAAAGGAGAAAGAAGAACTTCAAATGACACAAGGCAAATAGCAGCTCCACAGAACAATTTTAGACATAGAAAATGGCACAGGATGGTAAGGTTTAAATCTCCTGCCCTTGTGCCACAGTCTTGCTTGGAATCATTTTTAAAAAACACTGAGAGCTTTGGAAGTGGAATTCCTGGCATCTCCTCTGATTTGGCCTTGAGTTCCAGGAAGGCATGGAATAAGATCCATGCCAGGATGAAACCCAGGAAATAAGATCTTGCCGTACAAAGCTCATGCAGGCAAGCAGATTACTTTTAGGATCACAGGGGCAGGTGGGCAAGATGTGAAAGCTTAGAATGTATTGCTGCATTTGTCAAGAAGGTCCTGGTGGCTGGCATACCAAGAGCTACTTTCTGGTTTCTTCAGCAGGGAATTCCCGGGATGCCTGGGCCAATCAGAACAGAGCAGAACTGGACCAGCCATGTCCATCTTTGTTGCAGGAGCAGCAGGGATGAGCTAGGAATATGCTTAGCATTTTGTTTTTATTGAATTGGGGAGAGGTTGCATTAACTGGTCATCATTGCTGCATTGACTGCCTGCAGGAGAACGATGAAGAAATTGGGTGTCTTCTCCCTGTTGGTGTGCATATGTCCTGCCTCCAAAGGAATAACCTGAGTTTGCATGTTCGTCATTCCGCATCACATCTAAGTCTCACATAATATTGTTGCAAGCCTCAGGATCACATGAGGACAGATTATTTTGGTGCTTGGGGGGGGAGGGCAACAGTGGGAGGGCTTCTAGTGTCCTGGCCCCACTGGTAGACCTCCTTATAGCACCTGGTATTTTTGGCCACTGTGTGACAGAGTGTTGGACTGAATGGGCCATTGGCCTGATCCAACATGGGCTTTTCTTATGTTCTTATTTTTAATCCAATGATGCAAGAATTTTATTTTGAGCACTAAAGGTTCTCCTGCCTGCTGTGTGTACCTTGTTACCTTTTTATGTGGAGCTAAATGGAGGAAGAGGGAAGTAACCAAACCAAAGCTTTCGCTCAGCTGGACTTTTGAACAGTTTATTGGAGGAAAAAGTCTTTTTAAACAGAAGGAAGTTGATTAAAATGCACATTTTGTTGGAAAAAACATACACTCTATCCATACAAAGAGTAATAGGTATCATTATCGAGGGCAGGGCCACATCTTTGCAGCGAGCCCTTTTACCAAACAACTTTTTTTTGCAGTTTTAAGGGGGAAACCATGTGGGTATTTAAACCTCACTCCATTTCCTTATGAAAATTGTCAGCACCACCCCCAGGCTGATCGGTACCTCAGTTTGGTGTAGTGGTTGAGAGTGTGAACTCTAATCTGGAAGAACCAGGTTTGATTCCCCACCTCTCCGCATGCAGCTGCTGGGTCAGTCACACGTTCTTTCAGAGCTGTTCTCTCAGGAGCAGTTCTCAAAAGAGCTCTCTCACCCCCACCTACCTCACAGGGTGTCTGTTGTGGGGAGGGGAAGGGAAAGGGGATTGTAAGCCGCTCTGAGACTCCGAGGAAAGGGCAGGGTATAAATCCAATCTCTTCTCTCTTCTTCTCTTAATTATCTGTATCAGAGAAGCTGGCTTGGATAGAGGAGCAAAAGGGAGCTGCAGCAGTGAAAAGGTGATTCCTGTAGAACTGCGAAGCCAGAGGGACAGAGGCGCAAGAGTCTCCAGGCTCCTTAGTATAAGCCCCAGCTCTATCACAAAGCAACAGCATTGCAGGAAGAACATCTTTCAGAAATTATACATCAAATGGGAACTCAATTCAGCTTCACTTTCATTTATTCACTGTGCAGCTCATTCCAAGCATTTATTAGTTTTGCAATAAAACGTTAAGACAGACACACGGCCAAAGTATTAATGTCACAAGCAATCAAACAAGTAAAAACAAAGTCACAAAGTCCCTGGAGAATGAAACTAAGCACACAGTATGAAAGAGGGTGATCTTGAAAAACAACTACATGTCCCTTGAAATGCCACAGCCTTGCAAACAAAGAAAAGTATTGTTAAACTTTTCCCATATTCTGAACTCACTCTGTGATTAAGTCTATGGCACCACCTGGTGGCCAGTTTCAGTGCAAGCAGCCAACAGCTTCCAAAACTGCAGTCCATTTGCAAGATTATTCAAGGTTTTCCAAGGTTATTCAAGGTTAAAGGGACATCATATTGAGCCTTCTCCATGGCTGTCTCAGACAGTCGATGCTCACCAATTTTATAAATCCAGTATCAAGCTAATAAAGAAACTAAATACACAGGCTCTCCTGGTGTAAATACATCAAAACCTGCTAATATCCTGAATCTCTAAAACATATTCCCAATAGAGCAGGGCTTCCAATGTTTTTACCATCTTGGCCTCCCCTGCCCATAGTAGGCCTACAGATGCCTACTATCCTACTAATAGCTAACAAGAAGTGTATTAGGCTGCTCTGGACTGATGTTATTCTCTGCTGCCATTCTGTTTTTTATTTAATTGATTTTTAATCGTATATTTATTGTCTCATCTCTGCTGTGAGCAGCCCTGAGCCCCTCATGGGATAGGGCGGGATATAAATGCAATAAATAAATAAAATAAATAATAAGTCCCATGACATATCAACAGAACTAAATCTCAAACAAGCAGCTTTCATCCAATATAATCCGTCAATAATTAGCAGGTTCCTATCACAAGCAAACAGTGGCTTTCGTATCTGTCCTGCACTGGCTATAATCTGTTCTGTATTCTCCAGCCCCATGAGCAATATCAGGATAACTATACTGTCTTATGTTACTGCTTAGGATGCTGTTGCTAGAGAAGGAGCTAGGCCAGCCAGGTCCCTGACTGAAGCAATTGTTGCATAATGCAATCTTCACAACAACCCTTTAAGGTAGATAGGTTATTTGTGGCTGAGGAAAGATTTCAAAACAGTTTAAAGCATTACATTAAAATATTAGTGTTTGTTTTACTGGCAAGGCTGGATTCATTTTTATGCTTATAGTAAGCACACTAATGATCTTAACAATTAAAGCTTTTGGTAGAGGCTTTCCTCTCTCACCTTTCCCCCCAAAAGCAGTTCAGTTTAGAAATTGTCCAGGAATCATGAATTCCATCATCCTGTCTTGGAATCCCCTGCAAAGTCGCTCCAGTTTAAGCCCATTGATGTCAACCAGTTTAGAATGAGGTAAGTCTGTATAGGATTGCATGCCACATTTATTTTATTTTATTTTTATTGTATTAGATTCGTATCCCACCCTCCCCGCATAGCAAGCTCAGGGTGGGCTCCATCATACATAGTATACAAAAAGAGCTAAAACAGATTAAAATACATGAAATAATTTAATTTAACTTAATTAATAAATACATTTAACAAGATCACTGTCTTGTTAAGAAATGGGTAAATGGCAAAGGCTTTGCTGTAGGAACATTTTCTCAATTGCCTCTTAAACCTTGTTGTGGCTAACATGAAACATCATTTTAATCCATTCTGTCTAAACTGAATTTGCATAGAAGTAGGAAGGAATTAGCCCCATGTCAGCCTACCTAGAGAGCAGGGTTGCCAACTCTGGGTTGGGAAATTCCTAGAGATGAGGCAGAGCCTGGGAAGGTAGGGTTTGAGGAGGGACCTCAGCAGAGTACAATGCCATAGAGTCGACCCACCAAAGCAGTCATTTTCTTCAGCAGAACTGATCTCTGTAATCTGGAAACCAACTGTAGTTCCAGGCGATGTTTAAGTCCTACATGGAGGTTGGTAATCCTGCTAGACAGCTAGTATGGTATAGTGGTTTGAGCTCTGAACTAAGATCTGGAAGACATGGGTTCAAATACCCACCTTGGCATGAAACTTGTTGGGGGCCCTCATACCATTCTCTCTCTTTCTCTCTTAGCCTAACCTACTTCTGTCACTCTCAGCCTAACCTACTTGCACTCTCTCTCTCTCTCTCTCTCTCTCTCTCTCTCTCTCTCTCTCTCTCTCTCTCTCTCTGTTAGCCTAACCTACTTCAAAGGGTTGTTGTAAAGATCCAACGTGAAAAGGACAACCAGTCACACTGCCCTGAGCACCCTGAAGGAAATGTGAAGGGAAATGCACTAGACAGGTACTAAATATACAGTACCAAATGGTCATGCCTACAGTTACAGCAAAGCAGGCAGCAGATTGTCAGAAGGCATGAGATCACAGGAGATTCAAGCCACCATTAATTAATTAATGTTGCCAAGCCTCCCGGCGCTGTGAGGTGCCACGTTTCCACTTACGGAGTGCCTGGCACAGATCAACAATTAACTTGGAAGAAAAGTTTTGAGCTAGCAAGTCAATGCATATATTTAAAAAGGACTGTTACATCACTCTGTCCCACAACATCTTTAAAAAAATATACCCTTTTGATTATGATGAGGCAATTGAACAAACACCCCAAACCTGGGACTCCTGCCAGCACTGAGATGATCTAACACAGAGATACTAACCATGTGTCTAGAACCAAAAGGATTTAAAATAGATTATAACCGAGAACACCATTGCCAGTATTTTCCAGGGCACTGAGAACTGTTATGCAGGGAATTTGGAACTGGTGCAGAGATTTGGAAACGTGCCTAAGACATCTCTCTACACACAAAATCTTCAATAGAGGGTTCGGGCATGATGAAAGTCAAAACATTCTAAGTTGTCATCCTAGTTCTAAGATTTTTAACAACATGGTGCATTCGGTTTCTGTGCTGTTTCACATATCTGCTTTAGAGAAAACTGATCTTGTTCCCCTACCCTGCACACTCTACACATAGAGTTTTACAAGCCTCCAGAAAGAAGACCAGTATGATGAATGGGATAATGAAAACAATGGCAAAAACAGAGAGCAAGCTTACAAGTTCCTAAGATCAGATCAGATACTCTCCTTCAAGATGTTTAGCAAAAACAAAACACTGGGATATGGTTGGAGGGGGGAGAGAAAAAGATGTTTCTGGGCATGATGGAAAGCCCCACTCTGCAAACTGTAATACTTCCAAGAGGAGATGTTATGCAGACTTAATGAGGTTAGACTGGCCCAGGTGCAACAAAAGAACTCGTTACACCAAAGGCCATCGGGATGAAGATGCCTTTGAAAATGTAGATGCCAGCAGTTTTTCAGATCTTTCTGTAGACTTTCGTTCAGGAGAACAACAGCCAGCAACAAGCACCAGCCACTTGTCAAAGTCACCATAGGCCTTTCTTTTCAGAAATGTGGGACATTCCACATCAAAGATCCCTTGCATTGTTTTTTAAAAAAACTGTACATACACTATGGAGGAAAAGATTAAAAGCAGTGGTAAATTTCTCAGCATGATCACGCTCAGGCAAACGTGACTGAGGTTCGGTAACTTTAAGAACAATATTTGCTGGGGGGTTTTAAAGCTCTCAGCTCATTCCTGTCAAGTCGGTTTGTGGAATTCACCAACAGTGGATGTAGTAATGGCAGGGAGCATGGGCAGCTTTAGAAAGGGGGAAAGGCAGATTAATAGAAGTCCATCAGTGACTGAGGCAGTAAACCGTTGAATAAATACCATTGCTGGGAGGCAACTTCACAGGAATGCCATGGCCTCTATGGCCTGCTCATTGGCCCTTGAGGGAAAATGTTTGGTGAGACCGGATGTGGGACTAGATGGACCACTGGTCTGCTCCAACAGGACTCTACTTATGTTCTTAGGTCTGTACCATCCTGCCCAGTGATGAAAAGAACTTCTTCACACTGCCACCTCTTATCAGAAACCTGGACCAGCAGGAGAAAGTTCTCCTTATCTCCTGGCAGGAGAGCACAGGCCACACAGGCTTAGCAAGTGGGTCATTGTGTTCAGTTAGGATTATGGTTCCCCTGGAGAAAATGGATGCTTTGGAAGGTGGACTTTGTGGCATTGTACCCCACTGAGGTCCCTGTCCTCCCCAGGCTCCATTCCCAAATCTCCAGGAGCTTCCTAACTTGGCTTTGGTGACCCTAGCCCCCCGATCCCCCACCGGTGGCCAGGGAGCACCTGGCAACCCTGTGTGACACACCTTCCTCACAAGGTTTTGAACAGACTCGGTAAAGGGAATAGTTAAACTATCTTAAAGAGTAGCCCATAACCTTGAGAAGGAGGGACTGCAAAGGTACAGGATATAGGATTGCCAGCTCTGGGTGGGGAAATACCTGAAGATTTGAGGGTGGATCCTGGGGAGACGGGATTTGGAGAAGGGACAGGCCTCAGGAGGGTACAGAGCCATAGAGTCCATCCTCCAGAGCAGCCATTTTCTCCAGGGGAACTCATCTCTGTCATCTGGAGATCAACTGTAATAGTCAGAGATCTCAAGGCCCTGCCTGAAGGTTGGCAACCAGGAAACATTTAAAGAAGAATGCCGTCATACAAAATGGCTGCAAAAACTATCATTAAGAGGCATGACAACAGGAGCCACAGTGCAGTAACACAAGAAGACAACTAGAATAAGCTAATGACAGAGCTCCTCTTTAAAATGGTGACGGGAAGTGTGATCAATGGTCTCAGCTTTACTGGGCACCTAAGAGATACATAAGTTCTGCAAAGCCTCTTCAAATATGCCTTCCTTCAGTCAGTTCAGTATAAATCTTTGATCAAAATTAAGGGTCTAAATCTTAAACCAGGCAACATCGAATCTTCGCTGTGTTAATGTATAAACCCAGAAAGATTTTCAACTCCCCGCACACACACACACACACACTGAAGCCATTTTAAATTTCCTTAATCTCATTCAGCCTATAAATTTTTGCTCATTATGACTGAAGCTTTTTGCCAGTCTGTCAAGGAAAATTACAGTTTTGTGAGTGAACTGGGGTGTGAAATGCAAGGAGGTTGGGAACCAGACAGTCATCTTTTAATCAAGCAACCTATGATCCCAAACATGCCTTTTACAATTAACTAATTAGGGCTCTCTGAAGGTCATTATAGGCATTTGAACACATTCTGTGTAGTACCTATGTATTAAATATCCTGCGGAGCAGCTGATGCATGAGGAAACCAATATCCATATGGAAAGCCTGCCTTGCCAACAGGAGGCCAATAGAAGAGGCCTCTACGCAGTACCCACAGAGGAGCAATTACCAGATGATCATCCATTGAACTCCTCGGAAGAGGAACTCCTGACCTCATTTGGGGACCTGATCCCAGTTGAACAACAGGCAGTGTGTGAAAGACTGGCCGCAACACTAAGGAAATTAAAGAATCTTTCCGGAACAGAAACCACCCTGCAAAGTAGGACGTTGGATTCCAGAGGAGGAGAAATTTTGCAGGGACCTAACCATCTCCCTTCCGGGGCTGTGTCTATTTCCCTGCAACAATCACCATCCCACAGTGGTCCGGTAGGGGGGCTGCAGAGCCACGACATGCAACCCATCGCCAATGGTTGTGTTTTTCGAGACCAGGAGGGGATGCTGGATCAAATCAGTATGGATCAATGACGTTTAAAAATTTTGACTTGGAACATAGGTGGGTGGTGGAATAAGCAATGGGACCCGGAGTTCAAAAAATTTCTAGGTTGTGCAGAGATAGTGATGCTCCAAGAGACCTGGGCATCGGCTTTAGTTCCCCCTAATATGGGAGGTTTTAAGGTTTATAACATCCCTGCCATTAAGATCCATAACAAAGGTAGAAGCTGCGGTGGTTTGGCTACAGCGGTTAAGAATTCTCTTCAGTTGGAGGTGGAGTTGATCCCCCATGAATGTGAGAACTTTGTGCTACTTCTCTTGCTCAGAGGCCCTCCTTGGGGGAGTCTTCTGTGTTTAAATGTATATTTGCCTCCCAATGGTATAAACGGAATCAGCAATGAATTGTGCTGGGGGAAACTAGTGGTTCTTATGGAATGGTTAGTGGCCCAATACCCATATGCCCAACTAGTAGTGGGGGGCGATTTTAATGCCAGGATTGGGTCCTTAATTATTGATCAGGAGGATGGGGGTGTCCATATGGGAACATCCTAGCTGGTGGACGTACCCGCCAGGATCCAGTCATCAATAGGTCTGGTAGGAGATTTTTGGAGATCCTCTCAATGTTTAATCTATCAGTGCTGAATGGCACAAGGTGGGACTCTTCAAAGGGGACTTTCACCTATTTCTCCGGCTTGCGAAGAAGTACCATTGACTTCGTGGCTGTATCGGGAGACATGTTAGAACAAATCCTTTCTTTTGAGGCGATTGAGTCCATACATAGTGATCATAAGCCATTGCTGGTAGTTTTGTGTGACTGGAAGGAAACAACGAGGGTTCCGGACATTTTTAAAGGGAATGTCCCATTACATAGGAGACCCAAATGGACTATAAATGTCCAGGAATTAATTGCGGAGGCACTCCCTAGCATGGGAATGGCCTCGGACTGCACTGATCAAACCATGGAGGAAGTAGACGTGATTCTCTTGTATGAGAGTATTGTGGAACAGCTAAAATCTTTATTTTTGAAAGAGAGCTCCGTTAATACTTCTCCCGAATCGAGAGCTAAGTGGTTTGACAGAGAGTGTGCGCAATCCAAGAGATATCTGCCGAAATGTATTAGGTCAGCTAGAAGAGATAGGGACCTGGAATCCTATAGGTTAGTAGGTACAGCTAGAAGACAATATAAAGATCTTTTAAAGGAAAAGAAGTTAGCATGCACTGCCCGCCTATGGACGGAGCTCCAAGAGGCAGTTAGGAGTAGGAATGAAGGTAGCTTTTGGCGCCTAATCTCAGCTGGCTTCAATGGTAAATCAGTGAGGAGGGGTTCTAATATCCAAGCTGAGACCTGGTTTGCCCATTTCGCTAAGGTTTTTAGCTGTGATTGTGAGAATAATCAGGTAAACCCCGCTCTTCCCGTACTACCACATTGGCCTGAGGTAACAGAGCGTGAGGTGAGATCATTGATTGAATCCACACCCAGTGGCAAATCCCCTGGCGAGGACCTAATCCCAATTGAGTGTTTTAAATCATTTATTGATCGGTGGGCCCCAATGCTAGCTAAGCTTTTTACCGTGATCGATAGAACTGGCAGACTCCCTAAGGGTTGGACCACAAGTATTATTGTCCCAATTTATAAGAAGGGTGAAGAATGTGATCCGTGTAATTATAGGCCAATCAGCTTACTGCCAGTTGCTTCTAAACTATATAGTAGTCATCTAAAAAATAAACTTGAAGATCAAGTTACAGAAAATAATTTAATTCATCCCCTTCAAATTGGCTTTAAAAAAGAGCACTCAACTATTGAACACTGCCAGACCTTATACACCCTGGCCTCCTTGGCGGTTAGGGGCCCCACAAAGACCCTTTATGCTGCCTTTATCGATCTAGCTGCAGCCTTTGATTCTCTAGACAGAGGCAGGCTATGGCAGAAACTCCGGAACATAAATATTGATCCCCGGTTAGTTAAATTAATTGGCTTGATGTATAATAACACCACTGTCAAGGTCAAGGTAGGAAGGAGGGCCAGCTTACTGAAGATATACTCGTGCAGAAGGGAGTGAAACAGGGCTGTGTGCTAGCTCCCACCCTGTTTAACTTGTATTTGAACGATTTAATTACCAGTTTGGAAGGTAGTGAATTTATGCCACCCGCTATAGGGCAATACAAAGTTCCAATTCTTTTGTATGCAGATGACATGGTCCTTCTATCTGTAACCAAGATTGGTTTGAGGAGGTTACTTAATAGATTGGGCGAGTACTGCAAGACCGAAGCCCTACAAATAAACTACGCCAAATCTAAAGTTCTAGTTTTTAGGAAAAGACCCAAGAAATCTGTTTGGAGCATTCTTGGTACACCAATTGAGCAATGTAGCACATATAGATATCTGGGTATTATTTTTTCAGAAACCCTATCTTGGCGTCCCCATATCACACAATTGAAGATCGCTGCCATGATCAATTTAGGGGCCCTATTGAAGTTTTACTTCTCGGGGTGTGGAGGTATGATTGACCCGGTTGTCAAACTATACATGAGTAAGATCCTCTCAGCAATGTTGTATGGGGTAGAGATTTGGGGTTGGGATGAATCGTTGCTGTCCCTGATTGAAACCGTGCAAAATTACTTTATGAGGCGGATTTTGGTTTTACCCAAAGGTTCCCCTTTGGCATTGATGAGGGCTGAACTGGGTATGGTATCTCTGAAAGCCAGGGCAAATGTAAGAATCCTCTCCTATTGGAGGAAATGTTTAGAACGACCTCAGGATATCCTAGGTGTTCAAAGTTTCGGGTTGCTGTTGAAATCCTCAAAAAGTCTAGATGAACATTTGAACTCTATTTTATTGAAATACTCCATCCCCGATGACTTACTGGACAGTGAAAATCAAAAGTCCAAATTGAAGGAATGGGTATTTAGTAAGGATGGGCTCTTGAACCGCCAGGCGGTGGTAAGTTGCCGTACAGCCCCCTTGTATAAGAACTTTAAGAGAGACCATTGTAGGACAGGATATCTTGAGAAGCTAACTACTCTTGAGATAAGAAGGGCTTTTACTGCCCTAAGATTCCATGCCATACCTTCAATGGTTTGCATTGGCCGCTTTTTGAGTACCCCTGCCGCCTCTAGAATATGCCAATGTGGTGTGGGTGAGGTAGACGATGTCGAGCATTATATTTTGAGATGCGTATGGCACGAATCACTTAGGCAAAGGTTTATTTATCCCATTGTACCTCGACGTAATGGAACCTCAGATCAGGATCTGGTGGTTTTTTTGCTCTCTGATACAGATGCACATGTTACCAGCAGAATGGCTTTGTTTGCTCTGGCGGCAAAAAAGATAAGAATGAGTTTAGGACTTATTGCAAGTTATTGAAGGGTCTTCCCCACTTTGATGTACAATGTTTGTTGTATTTTGTTTTATTTTGTGTTGTTATGGCCAATGGCTAAGACAATAAACTTAAACTTGGAAGGGTTGTCAACCTCCAGGCAGAGCCTGGAGCTGTCCAAGGACTTCAACTGGTCTCTGGACATCAGAGATCAGTTCCCTCGGAGAAAATGGCTGCTTCAATTGGGTAGACTCCATAGCAACACAAGCCTGCTGAGCTCCCTCCCCTCACCCCATCCTCCTGAGGCTCTCTGGGAATTTCCCAGTCCAGAGTTGGCAAATAATTTTGGGACCAGAAGCAGACCATAAAACGTTTAAAAGATAAGCTCTCTTAGTTAAAATACTAGGTTAAAAGGAATGTTTTAGCCTGGCACACAAAAGAAAGTAAGGCAGGCCTCCTGCAGGCCTCCTAGGGGAGAACATTCCAATGGGGGGGAGAAGTTTCTGGTTGCCAACCGCCTCACTTCTGAAGGTGGGTGCACAGAGAGCAGGCCTTGTGAGAAGGGTCTTAACTGGCAGGCTGGACAATACAAGTGGAAGAGATCTTCCAAGGACACCAGCTACAAGCCATTCATGGGCTTAAAGGTAGGAACCAGCACTTTGAATTGTGTCCAGATACAGAGGGGCAGAAAGATTTTTCAGCACAGGGGTGATGTGATCCCCGCATCCAGCCCCCCAACAACGGCATGACTGCCGCATTTGGGATCACCTGAAGTTTTTGAGCAGTTTGCAAAGGCATAAAGGGCATTACAGTAATTGAACTTGATCACTTTTCAAGGAAGGCCATAACTGATACAGCAGCCAAAGCTGGCAGAACGTGCTGCGTGCCACAGAGGAAGATAGAGCCTCCAGCTGAAGGCTAGGATCCAGCAGCACCTCTAGGCTTTGAACCTATGCTCCGGAATGGTCCAGTCCAACAATGGTGGCGGAGGGAACCATTTTATTCCACTGTTACTGAACCAACATTGGACCAGACCTTGGGGAAGCAGTTCCTATACAACATACTAATTGGGCCAAGCCTTTAAAACTTACAGCAAAAAAAAAAAGTTATATATCCTAGGAGAGTCTATTTACGATGAGAGGCATCTCAATTCAACCTAAAATTATCCCCAAAATTCCTCATAAAGGTTCCTAATTTGTATTTCAGGAACTGCCAAAGATCTCTAGCTCATTTACTGAGCTCTGGCTCTTCCATCTTGGCTTCTTTTCCTTGTTTCCATCAGTTAAATCCCATTAAACGCAACACAAATGTGTTCTATATTTCCTTAATGGCGTTCCGTGGCACAAGGAAACTGCCTCACGGGCTTTCATCTGATTACCTTGCCAGTGAAAGTGAGGACGGCTATTTCAATCTGAAACAAATCTAAAAATGGTGCAGAAAAGAATCATATTGCTAGAGTCACTCAGAGTGGGGGGAAATGTGAGGCTCTTGGTCTGTAGACCAATAACTCAAAACATAATTGTACACTATATTTAATGGATTGTTCTAATTTATGGTAAGAAGTTGTTTCCTGAAACTGTTAAAGCTTGGCTTGATTTTTTGAGGCCAATTTAAGTGTGTGCGTGTGTGTGTGTGTGTAGCATTTTAGGCAAGATTTCCTGTTCTGGGTTCTCTCCATGTAGCACTGCCAGCTTTTTCTTCTGTGTTAAATAAATTAGAATACAGAACCGTTCTCTATTGCAGAATCTCTTTGGTTTTCTAAGGGAGGGGGAACAAGGCAACCGTCCAATAATATTCTCTTTGAAATTATTTTTTTCATAAAATGTATGGAGCTCATTTGCAAGTTAAGTATATGCTGGGTAAGGGATGGCAGGCTTCCGGACAGCCCAAATTTAAGAACCTGACATCAGTGCGTGGCCTGTGTGATGCCAGCACCTCTAGTCAGTAAGTGTCCAGTGCCTGCTCTGCAGAAGGGAAAGAAGTGACAAATGAACCCTTCAGTAAGACTGCACTAGAATCCACATCAACCCTGCCACAAGCCACCAGTCATGGGGTGGTATGCCAACAATGCCAGGCTGATGTAGCCGGACACCCCCGTGTCACAACACTGCTGGCAACTCTAGTAGGAGAAGATCAGCAACAGTCCTGGTGTGCACACGGAGGTGTTCCAAATGTGCGCACTGGTTTTCATCAGGCTTAGGAAGTTTTTCCTCTTCCCATCAAAAGTCCCCCTTTCCACCTGCTCATGACAACACTTGTTCCGTATTTGCACTGCACGCACCCCGCCTCTGGTTTCCTGTAGCCAAAACATGTTAAAGGCCCTACCAATGGTCTTCTATGGGCTTTGTTTTCAGGCAATAATATTAAATTGATTTCCCCAGTTGTCCATAGGAATGTCCTGTATGTAGGAAGTCAACCGCTTTTCTAAGCACCCGGTTGTGGGCAGCACAGTGTAGCGTTTGGCATTTAAGTTTACGATCTGGGAGAGCCCGGTTTGAATCCCATCTCTGCCATGAAAGCTCTCGAGGTGACTTTGGGCCATCTGTTCTCTCAGCCTGACTTAACTCAACAGGGCTGTTGTTGTGAGGACACAATCAGGCGGGGGGGATGATTTGCAAGCCGCTTGTGGTTCCCACTGGGGAGAAAAATGGGGTGGCAATATGTAAATGAAACCACGTGATTGGAGGCAACAGATGATGGCTCGCCACATCATCACTGGCTCCGGGTGGTACTTTTAGACAGTTGCTATGTGGTTCCTGGTTGTCTGAATCCATCCCATGGACCATTTCACTCATTTTAGTATACAAAAGTTTCTCATTTCTGTATACAAAAAAAATCCCCAAGCTTTAATATTCATGTTTTAAAAAGGGTGATAGCACACAAACTAGAGTTTTCCACACGGACCTAACCAAAAAGTATTTTAAAAAAAATGCATGACAGGTCTCCTACAAACCACATTTACAATCAACTGTGCTTGGTTAAACTGAGGGTTGTTGAGTTGGCTGAGAAGATGGAGGTGTGTTATTGTAGAGGGACGAGTTTCCAGGGAAGCAGTATGGCATTTCTTTTCCATGGCCGCACTCCTGGGGGTGCAGGACAGTCATCACAAAGCCAACGATCATCACCAGCACGCCTACCACGAGGATCAGTGCAGAGAGAAGCCTATCGGGGTGGGTCCATCGCTCTTCAGACAGCTTCAGGTAACAGGCTGCTGGCAGGATGAAGACCAGCGGAGTAGCACTGAGGACCCCCTTCAGATAGGAAGAGAAAGGCCGAATGAAATTATGCAGCAAGTCCGATGGGTGCACACCATTTGTAGTTAAGTATACGCAAAATACACCCAAGCTGGTGGAACTGGAGGGAAAATGCAACGAGTATAACAGATGTCTGCAAGAGAAACACAAACCCATCTTTTTTTCCCACTACCAAAAAAATTCCAAAACCTGGCATTTTTATAAGTTGATATGGGTAAGAATTCTTAAAGGAAGAACCCCATGGTGTCCATTTTCAATGGGAGAAACAATGCAAGGAAAACAGTTAACACACATACACACACCTCTTCTCCAATGCTATGGCCCTGATCCAGATTGCCCCCCACCCTGCAGATGGGATTCAGGGGCAAACCACAAGGCTCCACCATCATGCATTGTTTGGCACCGGGAAACTGTCACTGGCCCATAATTACCACTAAGCTTCAGAGAAGAGTGTCTGAACCTGTCCTGTCCTGTACTCCTAAGCTGAATTTTTTAGCCCCTTTCTACACCACACTTAGTTTCCAGTTTCATGTTGTTACTTTAATAGGAATAAGGCAAGATAAGCAGGCTGCGTTTATTCATATATCTGAATATCAAAAAGCTGAATGTAAACTGCATCCTTGGCCAACAAGGAGACTACAAGACTGGAAGCACCAGCTTTGCTTCAGCCAGCATAGTGTAGTTGTCAGAGTGTCAAGACTATGATCATGGAGATCCAAGTTCAAATCCCCACCCTTCCACGGAAGCTTCTCGAGTGACCTGGGGCCAGTCACACGCACACTGAGGCTAACCTCACAGGGCTGTTGTGAGGATAAAATGGAGGCAGGGAGGGAATAATGTAAGCCACTCTGGGTCCCCACTGGAAAGAAATTCAGACAACTCGGTTCCCTGCTTCGGCATCTAGCAAGGTAGCACATGTCACCTTCCTTGGTCACATGACACACTCCATCTTTATAAGGTGATGGGTTTTTAAAAACGCAATTTAGTAGTTAGGTTAGCACTTGGGGCCACTTACATTCAGCTCCAAAACGATTCCCAGGCAGTCGTATGCTAAAGAGATGCTTGTAGCTACAACCACCACTACGATTGTCAAGGTGGCGTGCCAAGCAGTTGTGAGTTTCCCATTGAAAAACACATTGGCAATGACCTAAAACAGAAATGAAGTCTTCAGTGCTGTTGTTGACAGGCACCTTATTTTAATGAGTGGCATCTCTTAAAAATGTCACATTTGTTAAGGGCAAGAGAAAGGGAAGGTTAGAATGCAACTTGAGACTTTGGTGAAATGCCACCCCCCATCAATAACAGCTCATAGTATTTCTTTTTCAAAGATTATTCCAGGGTTGCAAATACCCAGCTTTGACTTGGCCAGGCCTGGAGTCTTTTCATACATCTGGGAAAGAGATCGATAGTTAGACTTTAAACAACACACTCCCACTCCAGCAGGGTGGTAGGAGACATATAAGCACCCTGAAATCAATCCACTCAACCATCCAAAGGAATATTAAGCCCACTGATTTCTATGGGCTTAGCTATCCAGATCCAACCTCTGAAACGATTACCAAGAGATTCCTGTGTAGCCATCATTACTGTGTGCCAAAGCAATTTTCAAATTTTCAGCCTGGTCCTTGCAATGTGTAGTGTGAAGTATCAGACAGGGGGTGTGTGTGTGTACATTCCCAAGTGAATTCCCCCGTGTTTCAGCATGGCACCTCATTGCTCACTATATTTAGTCATGTCCCAAGCAGTGTTCCCTCTAAGCTGAGATAGTGTGAGCTAGCTCACAGTTTTTTTAGCTTCCAGCTCACACATTTTTGTCATTACTCAGGGAGGATGGCTCCAGAGCAAACTAATTTATGTGGTAGCCAAATCGCTCGCTCACAACTTTAATGCCAGTAGCTCACAGAGTAGAATTTTTGCTCACAGGACTCCACAGCATTGCCCCCAAGTCTTTCAACAGGGCTCATTCACAAGGAAGCCTGCACAGGCTGTGACTTTAGTAGCCCTTTCACTATTCACATTTCAAGCCACTGACTATGGACTGCTCTATTATTTTGTATTGAAGTAACGCAGTCTAAGCTAGTTTACCTCCCCCACTTCTCAGCCGCTGCTAAAATAAGGATTTGGAGCTCTGTATAGCTGGCAATTGCAATGCCATGACTCAGTTCAAACACACAGGATACACAGCTGTAATCCACAGCAAACAGGCTAGGACATTTGGTGTAGTTCTTAGCTAGACTCTGAGAGAGGAGAATCTGGGAGATTCCAGTTGAAATCCTCAACCTGCCAGGTAAGATTGCTGGGTGACCTTGGGCACTCCAACAGCCTAACCTTCCTCACAGGGTTGCTGTGCAGAAAAAAAAAGAGGGGAGAACAGTGTTGTAAGCTGCTTTGGGGTCCTCACTGGGGTACAAGTATAAATAAATAGTAGCCCCAATTAAAAAAAAAGTTGCCAGGAACATGGGAAATTGCTTACAAGTCACTAAAAAAAAAATCATACAGCTAGAAATTTCTTTGAAATTCTCACTGAAGCATCTTTTATTCCTAAGGAGACCCTCTCCCCAAAAGTGCGTCTTTTGTAGTGAAACAACAAAGCCCCAAAACAGAACTCGAACTTTCACAGATATGTAGGCCGAGTTCAGACTGGCAGTTTGGCCCAATATAGGCATGTTTCACAAATGGATTAAAGGGTCCGGTTGGCTGGGACTGGCTGCAGAGCACGGGCTAGCAAGAGAGACGACATCTCAGAAGCGTACAGCTTGAAAGGCCAGACCCAGGACAGGCAAGAAGGGTGAAGAGAACCCTCTGGCAAAGCCTGTCTTCTGAGGCCGCTACCTGAACCGTCCGAGGTCGCCGCTACTAGCCCTCCTGGCCCCATCAGTCATACCCGGGCAAGTTAGGAGGCCGGGTCTACCTCTTAGGACCACGGCCGACTACAGCTGGCAGAGGGCGCCTTCCTGCACGCCAGGGAGGGCGTCACAAAGAGAATGATTTGTAAGCCACTTTGGACCCCGAGGAGAAAGATGAGGTATACATTTACAAATGGATTAAATGTGGCACACTGCATTCTGAGACATATAAATCGTTAATGCTCACCTCTCTGGTAACAAAGCATTCTAATGGGAAAGTCAGGATGACAGTGACCCCATAACAAAACCTTCCAAACATAGCAAGGTCATCATCTCTGCAATAATTTTCAAATATGTCTCCTGGGGAAGTGGAGGAGAAGAAGATTAGTTTCACATGCATGACAGACACAGGGCCCGTTCAGATGATCCACCCAATCGATGTGTGGTGGGGAATGTGTGAAGCAAGCTGTACTGTCCCACGTGCTTGGTGCGCCAACCCTGCCTCCAATGACAGTGGGTGTCCATGAGTACCATGTCAGGTGTGGGCTGGCTCCTAGGTTAAATGCAGAATTTCAACAGCGTGCGGGAAAGCCTAGGGGAAGTCGCCCTGAACCCTGTCTGGTGGGGAAAGGAGAAGGACAAAAGTTAAATAAATAAATTAAAAAATAAACCAAATGATGCAGTGACAGATGCAGGAGTGCTGAAACTAGAAATGGGGCCAGCACAATGGGTAGGGGAAGGGTTACCCTGCTCCCCTCCACCCATTCCCCTGGAAGCAGAGGGCTGACAGAATCATAGAATCACAGAGTTGGAAGGGGCCGTGCAGGATCTGAACTGTATTGCCTGAACTGGCCCGTGGCTAAAAAATGAATTGTATAAGTTTGTGCATGGTTACACAGAGGTAAGCCCCACTGTGTTCAATAGGGATTACTCCCAAGTAAGTGCATGCAGGACTGCAGCTGGCATTTCAAGCAGAATATGGATCCAGGCATTCATGAGCAGTGTTCCCTCTAAGCCAAGTTTGAGTGAGCTAGCTCAACAGTTTTTTAGCCTCCGGCTCACGCATTTTTGTCTTAGCTCATGAAGGATGGCTCCAAAGCAAACTGATCTATGCAGGGGCCAAAATCGCTCGCTCATCACTTTCATGCCAGTAACTCACAAGTAGAATTTTTGCTCACAAGACTCCACAGCTTAGAGGGAGCATTGTTCATGAGGACTATTTAAGCATTACGAACTCAATTTTAGTGGCTCAAAGTGTCCTGCAACAAGGTCAAACCACAAACGCTCTTCCAAAATTGCTATTGGTTATGCATGCTGGGTAAAATATATTTTGCTATTTAAAAAGAAAATCATTCCCAGAATCTGACGTTATTGACAAACTGTATTTTGCGTTCTTCACACTAGGATAGCTTTGTAGAAATATTTCTGGTGTTTGTTTTTAAGCCAGCATGTGAGCCAGCTGAACAAGAAAAACACACAGTCGAAACAAAGAGATTTCCTTTTTGGCTGTTGTTGTTAGGACAAGAACAATCGCGTAAGGCATAGTAGAGGCAGACGTCTGGGGAAACACGCTTCCTGTGCAGCCCGATCAAAGCTGGACTGGAGGACTTCAGGTATGTATTAACCACAGGAGCCTTTGTAAATATATGGCTGCAGAATGAATCATCAGGTTGGATCCTGCCAATCACTTCCATGCAGGTGTGGGCGATTTTCCCTGATTCCCGTCCCCCGTGGCAGACATCCAACTGTCCCCTCATGCTGCTCCTGGGGGTCTCTGGCATTTCAGGGGCATTTTGGGCTGCAGCAGCAAAGGCAGGGGAAGCAGAGAAGTCATGCCTCAGGGATGGAAACCCTTCCATCGGTGGATATTTTTATCAACAGGAACCAAGACATTGTCTTTACTGTAGAATACTGTCATGGGGATATTTGTAGTTGACTGAAAAATTTACTGTGTTGTCGCTATAGCAAAAGACCCGAGAGGCAGTGCCACTTAAGAGCTAGTTTTCTTAAAGCAGTCCGCACAAGCTGTTTATTTTTCAACCATCTGTAAAATTTTCCAAGAGACGGACAGCACATTCAGATCCCTCACGAGCACAAAAGCTGTTACATGTGGGAAAGGCCGGTTCTAGATTATCCTTTGTTTCATCTGAACATGAGTATTAATAGTATATTTTCCCCCTTCCAAGCCAAATTTACTACAGAGGTAAGGGGGTAATACATTTCTGAAACGTATGATTTCTGAGATAGAGGCCTGAAGCACTGGGTAGTGGCAAGAGTGTCAGACTAGGATCTGGGAGACCCAGGTTCGAATCCCCATTCTGGCATGGAAGCTTGCTGGGTGACCCTGGGCCAGTCACTCTCCCCCAACCTAACCTACTTCACAGGGTTGTTGTGAGGGTAAAAGGGAGGAGACGGAAGCCGCTTTGGGCCCCCACAGGAGAGAGAGGCCAAGTACAAATGGAGTAAAAGAAAAAGACTCTTAAGTATCCATACAGAACTAGAAACTGGCTCTTTTATATAAAAAGGTGGGAAATTGGATTCTCAGTGTCACAGAGTTTATTTTGTGTAACTTGTGTCAGCCTGAACTCAGTTACATTCTTGTAAGGACACAGACTTCAAAGGACTAACACTGCTTAGGATGGCACTGTGAATTCTGTGCCCAGTACTAAACCCTACATGCAGTCCAGGCGATTACTAGCAAGAAAATGGAATCCAAGACAAAAGGGCTAAATTGGATGTTTGGAGTGGGAACCCAAAGGGCCGAGTAAATGACAAACATCCCACTTGTCAGAGCAACTTACCTTCCGTATATCCTCTAAATGTCACATATCCACAGACAGCAAACACCAAGCTGATGAACACGGCGAAGGAAACAGACACGTGTGTGACGCGAGACCAGTTGCTTAACGAGGGTTCTTTCAGAGAGCCATAAATTAAAAAACTATTGTGGTGGCAAACGAATGCTGAAAAGAGACATGATGGTTAAATGCTAATCATGCGCCAAACACATCTTGAGAAAAATAAAAGCTAGGACAAATATATTGCAGAGCAGCAGAAATGCCAGTGCGAAAGGCTGAAAATCACAGATATAATCCAAAGCAGCACTGATTCCCACTGACTACTGTGGAAGACTTGATCCCAAGTTTAATGGGCTCCAATTATGGAAATTGGTGCTAAATGGAGTATTATTCCTAACCACATGGCTATCACTAAAAACCAGCCACACACTTCTGTCTGTCTAACCATTTTTACCTTGCCCTTCCTCCAAGGAGCTCATGGTAGTATATGTCAGTTCCTCCCCTTCCCATATCATCCACACAACAACCCTGCAAGGTAGGTCAGGCTGTGGGAAAATGACTGGCCTAAAGTCATCCAGTGAGCTTCCTGGCTGAGAACAGATTCAAACCTTGGTCCAAATCCACCACAGGCCCTCATTTAGCACCACTTTCCACATCTGTAATGTATAACAGGTCTTACCTATATCCTAATATCACTGTGATCAATGTCTCCCCACCCCAGCTCCATATCATTGGTGGCTGCTTGAAGTGGGTGGGGCCAGAATGAAATGCTGTGATGTCAGGACATGGCTATGTTCTACTAGATGTCACTAGAGGTGGGAGAAACAGCTGTGGATGCATGTTTCCTGGAATATCTAGTATCTAGCGCTTAATTACAAACCTTTCGTAAATAAAGAAGAAACCATTCAAGATGGCTATTTAATGCTAACTCTTTCATGTGACTCTCAGCCTTCACTGCACGTTCTTTTCTCCTCAAGAAGAATTTATTGCTACCCTTCACATCCATCTAGCTATGTCACCTAAGTACTCCCTTTATTGTATGGCAGAATAAAATAAGAGATGGCAATCTCTGGAAACAAGAATTGGTTTTATTTTTTTATTTACCTCATCTATACCCTACTGCTTCCCAGTGGGGGTCTAAAGCAGTTTACAACATACTCCCTGTCTCCATTTTATCCTCACAGCAACCCCGTGATGCAGATTAGGCTGAGAGTAGGTGAGTGGTCCAAGCTTCCTTGACACATGAGTCCCGCAGATCCTAGTCTGACACGCTAACCCAGGGGTGTCAAACATACAGCCTGCAGGCCAGAACCGGCCACTGCAGGGCTCCTATCCGACCCACGAGCAACTGGCTGTCCTCTGCTTCCTGCTTTGCAGCTCGCTTTTGCCCAGCTCTCTCCTCTCCTGCTTCCTGCTTTGCAGAGAAAGAAAGCCAAGCCTCCCTTCCCTCAATTGGCTGAGTGCTCCTCTCCCTCCTCCTCCTTCTGAGAGGAAGGAAAGAGACAGAGACAGAGAGAGACTGAGTGCCAACAATGTTTTATTCCAGGTATAAGCGTTCAAGTGCAAGCACGCTTCTTCAGAGGGAGGGGGGAGTGAAAGAGCGAGAGAGAGAGAAAGATCCCCCTTTTCACTTCTAACACATGGTGGGCAGAAAAAAACCTAACAGCACAGCTTGCAATCTTTATTAGTGAAAGGAAACAAGAGTCCAGTAACACCTTAACAATGAACAAAATTTGTGGCAATGCATGAGCTTTCATGAGTCACTGCTCACTTCTTCAGATGCAGCTAGAATGTGAGTCCATCTGTTCCTATATTTTGAAGAGTGAAGTGATGTCACATTCCAAATAACAATAGCAGGCATTGGCAACAAGAGAAGAAACCTAGGTTTCAATTCAGTCCAGGAAGATGCATTGTTTTGAGGTTCGTTATCAGTTGCAATTCAGTGGTCTTTCTTTCTAATCTCACTTTGAAATTCCTTTGTAAGAGAACTGCTACTCTTAGGTTAGCAACTCAATGTCCTCAAAGGTTAAAATTTTCGTCCACTCATTTTTGAACGTTGTGGTTTCTAATAGCAGTAGAAAGAGTACAGTAGCACCTTAAAGACTAACAAAATTAGTGGTAAGGTATGAGCTTTCATGAGCCACTGCTCACTTCTTTAGACTTATTTCCATTTATTCTTTGCATCCTCCTGGACTGAATCCTCCTGGACCAAATTGAGACCTAGGTTTCCTGTCCTATTACCAATGCTGATATCTCCATGCCTACTAACCCTCTGCATATCACACCTATTGCCATTCGGCATCTGAAATCATCTTTATAAAGTTTATATCTCTAGTACCTTGTACTAGTACTGCTGGACCTCCTGATGGCACCTGGTATTTTTGGCCACTGTGTGACAGTCTGTTGGACTAGATGGGCCATTGGCCTGATTTAACATTGGTTTCTCTTATATTCTTAAGTTCTTATGTGTTACATTTTATGGCACATATGGCCCAGCCCTTGTAACAAATGAGTTTGACCCCTCTGCTCTAAGCACTACACTACGCTGAACTTTCAACTAAGCCATTTCACACATTTTTATCTTGCCCATCATCCAAGGAGCTTAGGGTGGCATAAATGGTTCTCTCCTCCTCCGTCTCATCCACACAGGAACCCTGAGACGTAGTTCAGGCTGAAAGGTTGAGACTGATGCAAGGTTATCCAGTGGGGTTGCTGGGAGATGGGGAGAGGTGGGAAGTTACTGGGGGGCACAATCACTATCCCTGCACGATGACACAACATTCGGTGTGACCTTGGAGTGACATCATAGTGCTGGCAGCAATGTTCTAGCACTCATCCAAAAACTAGAGTGACAGAGTCACTTTCAGGTGGCACCAGAAGTTGCGTCATTGCACGTGGATGACAATCATGCCTCCTCCATTTGGCCAGCCAGTTTCTTCCCACTGCCCAGGTGAATGGCAGCAGGCAGTGGTGGCAGGTGGCGCAAGATCTCCTGCTATATATGGGTAAATTGGAACCCTATCACTCACTAGCCTTCGTGGCTGAATGGGAATCTGAAGACAGGCCTCCCTGGTGCCAGTCCCTGATGTTTTAAAATTATCCTTAAGAGATTATGGCAACCTATCTCCCCATGTGCTGATAAAAGGCCTTGTGCAAGATGTGGCATTTCCCCTCTCACTAGATTAATATTGTACAATCACATGCAACGGAGACCAACTGAACAAATGCCCCATTAGGACTTAGCTTCAAGAACCCTGGAAAGTAGAAAGTCAGGCCTGTGGAGAAACTACGGACTCATCCATTGCCCAATCTAAAATGTAAATGTCATCAAATATTTTGAAAACCCATCTTGAATTGTGTCAGCATATACATGAGTTAACTCCCACAACTGTGAGCCCTCAGAAGCTGAGGGATCAGAAAGGTGGGAAAAAGGAATCTTGACATATTTTCAAGCACTGCAGATTTAGGAGAAATGTTGTTGAGTATACGCTTACCAAACGACATCACCCCGATGGCTTGGATTGCGTTTGGCTTTGCAAACACCCAGGCGTCTTCTGTTTGGGGTCTGGAAAACAAAACTTTGTTGGAAGGTTTGCTTGCCACCTTTCCCTTGACTTGTCCAAGAACTTCTCAAAAGCTGACAATGAACAGCAACAAGTGTCTAGATCACTTGGAACTCAACTGTTAAAGAGGATCTAGTGATCTTCCAAATTGAAGAGCAAAAGGACTTTCCCTCCTCCCCTTGTTTTGTTGCTAGTGAAAATGACATGCCTTAACAAGCATCAGTAAAACCTTCTTCACTCACATCTCTAAACTACCTGCATATTTCTATAGCCTGTGTACGTTTGATGACTATCCCGAATGTAGACTTCCATTCTGAATTAAGAGAATGATAAAACAAATACAGTAACAGTGCAATCCTGTGCAGTTACACCCTTCTAAACTCACTGACTTCAATTGATTTAAAAAGCCATTGACTTAAAAAGCTACTATTAGGGGCAGCCAAAGTTTTACTGGCCCATTCCTGGAAATCCTAAACCACTCCTTCACTGAAATTATGGATTCAGAAAACATGGGACTACGCAGTGATGGATAAAATATCATCACAAATCACTGCTAACGAAAATCCTTTATACCAATCTACTTATATGGAGACTGGTTTCCCTTTTCTAACAATGTTGAAACACATTTGTCTGGACTTTATGCACTTCCAAAGAAATACACCTCTTTCTCATTTTATTAGGTTATAACATATACTGTTTTCTTGTCTGCAAATATTGGTGGTGAATATTTTGAATGTTTTAAAACAAACATAAAACCGTTTATTTCTATTGAAATATATGTTTAAAGATACCTTACAAATGTTAATGGGACTTATTTGTTATTCGTTAAAGTCAAAACAAAAAGTCAAAAATATAATAGAGAGCTGAACTCTGCTCAGGACTGCTCTGTAAAAGCAGTTCAAAGACTAGCAGCCATAATAGCAATTAGCCTAAAATTCACTGGCTCCAGTTAGAACTCTCTGGCACAGGGGGAGGCTGCTGCCACCTGCTGGCTCAGATGCTGTACTCCTGGGGAGCTCAAAACAGCTGGGCACAGCTGCCAAGCCGTTTCTGCCCACAGAATGCTGCACAGCAGTCCTTCTCAATTTCCACAGCCAACAAATTAGCTTTTCCAAGCACTGTTTACCTTGCATGGTACGAGAACAGGATTTACTCTTGCCTTTCTAATCCAGAGTATTTCCATATTCATCAAGTCTGAGGCGCATCAATATTCCACAGGAACAATTATTCCTAATGGTATTACAATTATTCCGTTCTGCTTGCAAATAACTAAGGGTGTCATTTAGAGGGGCAAAAAGAGAACTACATGGCCCATAGTAACAAGGCATGTAAATTTATTAGTCATCTACAAAATATGAAGTGTTTGTGGGAGGGGATACAAGACCTTCCCAGATGTTTTGACTCAGACAGGATGCCTATCATACTGTTCAGGGCAAGCACTCTGAAGCACACATCCTTTACAAGAGTTTATTTCCTCTCAAAAGACAATTGGAAAGAAAATAAAGCCAAGTCTATTAAGTAGCTGGACACAGGCAGAAATAAGCATTCACTTGAGTGTTTTTCTGAAACAGGAGTTCTATGAATACCTTATTGTGGCTCCAGCCAGATTCATGCTTTGAATCATGTATTGCAAATAATTCCGTGCAGTGATTTCAAATGGTGGCAGGCTGCACAAATATTTGTCCTGCAATCCATGTGCAGGGCCAAACTAAATTTGTTTGGAAACAAATCTACTTAAGTTCAAGGGGGCAGTGCCCTATTGCTATGTGTACCACACTTCCCTGAGTGGTTGGATCTTCCAGCAATAACATTACCACATTCTGCTTTCTTTTACATGAGAGACTCCCAGGAGACTCAAGGTCTCCTTATCAAATGTGTTTTATTTATGTAGATATTTATAGGCCCCAGTCACATTGGGGGGAAAGGTGCGGCTGAAGTGCGGCTCAGAGAAGCACGGTGGCGGGATCACACAGATCCCCCCAGCCGCTGCACAGTTGCTCCCCAGCATGATCAGATGCCAGGGGGAAGCCACAGATTGGTGAGCGAGTTCTATAGGGCCTCCCTATGCTGCAGGGAGACGGGCGTGTTGGTGATCAGATACCGGCCCGTGCTGCGTATCAACTGTTAGGTAGTACTCTTTTGGTGCTACCTTTTTGTAGCGGATTTTTGGCTGGAAGAGACGGATCAGGGATGGGTGCACGCCACTTCCCAGATGTTGTGGTATGATTGCGCCTGCTTGATGCACCCCCGATCTGTCCCTCCCGCGGGGCAAATCCTCCCGTGTGACCTGGGGCCATAGCCTACTTTCTTCTCCAATAAGGATCCAAAGCAATTTACCACACTGTTCTCCATTTTATCCTCACAACAACCACCCTGTGTGGTAAGTTAGGCTGAGAGACAGTGAATGGCCCGAGGTCACCCAAAAAGTTTCCATGGCAGAGTGGGGATTCAACCCTGGGTCCCCCAGATCCTAGTCCAACACTTTAATACACTTCACTGCTGTAGTAAAACACAGATGGAGAAAAAGAGGCTGCCCCTACAAACAGATTGGCTCCACCCCCTCAGATCCCCAGTGAGAGACCCTGAACCCCAAACTGCTACATCATCCACCAACTTACACAACCATCTCCAAATGCCTTTTTCTCTCAGCCTCATTCAAGAACACAGCTATCAACAATCTCCTAAGAACCAGAGCCCACTTAAGAAACATCAACCGCCATGAAGGAATGTTAATATAGCTTGTCTTGGGCTCCCGTGACAGACTCATTTGTACAGCTTGGACAGAAATCTCCCAGCACCGGATATATGCTTAGTATTGCAACTTATCAGACAGGGCATGCAGGCACTGTTGGGGAATTCAGCTTTAATCTATTTTATGTTTTCAGCTGATAACAGAGAAAATAGAAAAATGCTAAGGCCAGAGTTCTCTTAAGTTTTAAAGAGATCATGAGGGCGGTAAGCAGAGAGTCATGCAGCTCTGCCAGTCAGGTGTTATGACTGGGGTGCATTCCCAAATTATAAACTCTGAGGAGTTCTAGGTTCCCCCCTAGAGCAGACCACTGTCCTCAGCTCTTCACGTGTGAAGCTGCCTTACACCAAGTTGAACAGTTGGTCCACCTAGTTCAGTACTGTGTGTTCTGACAATGGCTCTCCAGGTGCTCAGGTAAAGCAGAAGCTGTTGCAGCATCAACCACCTTAAGCTGTTGTTTACTGGAGATGCCAAGATTTGAACTCGGGGTCTTCTGTACACAAGGTATGTGGCTCTAACACTCAGCCATGGACATTCCCTCTCCCAAGCTCTTCAGCCGAGGAGAAGAATGACTGATCTTCTGTAAATAATGTGGTAAGAAGTGTGAGGGGGAACAAATAACCGAATGATGAATAAAACAGATTTGAAACAAGCAGGATGCTTTTCGCTGAACGAACAACATTTATTTCAAATGCCTTCCTGAATTTTTAGGCCCATATTTTGTATAATTGTCTTGAGCAATTTTTGTGGAGAAGAGTGATGAAATATCCTGTAACCTGACATCACTGTTTTCCTGTCACGGTTACCTCTTGCTGTACTTTTTGTGGATGTTTGTGTTTTTAAAACTGCCATTTGGCTCTTTTGTCACATTCTTTTAGACATTCTGTTGGAAATGCCAATCTGAACAGTAGTTGTGCAAAACTCAGCAGGAGGAAGTTTGGTTCTTCAAATCACTGATAATCACAGATTTGGCTACTTGGGACTATTTTGTCCAACTATAGTTCAACAGTGCTGCAGCATTCCTGCAGTTCACGTATATTGCCAAAAGAAGCCTGGTTTTGTACTAGTTTTGAGGTAAAAACAAATGCGTTTTACATTGTCCCCACAGACACTGCCTAGCAGAAGATAGTTTCAGAGGGTGTACTGGATTCGAATCTAACTACCTAGCAGAAGAACAAAGTTTGAGTCCAGTGGCAACCTTAAGACCAACAAAGTTTTATTCAAAGTGTAAGCTTTTGTGTGCAAAGCATACTTCTCAAACTTTGTTCTGCTGCTTCAGACCAACATGGCGACCCACCTGAATTTACCTAGCAGAAGGCATGTTATGTGATGAACTGACATGTAAATGTGTTAAGTCAACACAGAAAGCTGCCTTAAACCTAGTCAGACAGCCTGCTCACACTGCAGTGGTTCTTCAGAGTTTTAGGCAGAGCTTGTTCACCCACTCTGTCTGATAATTTTAACTGGAGATGTTGAGGATTGACCCCAGAACTACAAAACAGAGACTCCGTCACTGAGCCATGACCTCTCCCCTTAAACAGTGAGTAAGGGCCTCAATTCACAGAGTACAATATGGGGGAGAACTACATGATCAGCTAGAACCTCAATATTTTTGTCACTGCAGTTCTCACATCCAAAAAAGCTACTCCTTTACTTTTATCATACCCTTTTAACAAAGAGGTTAAAGAATTCAAGCCACAGTGGGATTATCACATAAGTAGCAGCTTAAGTCCTAAACTTCTATAAATTCACCAGCATGGCATAGTGGTTGTTAGCATGTCAGATTAGACTCCGGGAGACCCAAGTTTGAATCTCCTCTATGCCAAAGAAATTTGCTGGATGACCTTGCTTGTATGGCCAATAGTGTGGCACCTGGCTGCATCAAATTTTTCTGACCAAGCAAGAAACGTACACAATTGAACCATTTCTATAGGAAAGTGTACCTGATCATGAGAGCAAACTATCAAGAATGAGGCCTCTGATTAATATCTTTGCCTTTGGTCACAGACAACAATCATTAAAAACTTTTCATCTTGGTCAGTTTATAAGAAATTATTGTTGCATTGTAATGTTGGAGCCATTCTGTAATATCATTTGTTTGACCACTGAGGAAGGCCAATGGGCCAAAACGCATATGGTCAGAGTCAATAATGGTAATTTTTGGTTGTCACTTTACAATTTGATTCTTAATTGAGGCTACCATCAGGGTCAATATCTGTTTTTAATCTACTTTGTAATAAATACATATATCTTTTTGTACATCTGTCAGTATTTAATGATTTTAATTTGATTAACAGAATTATTAGGCCAATACATTCAGATCTTCTTAACCTTTTGGTTCTTAATTCAATTCAATTGGGTTAAGTTTCCCCCTTTCCTTCTTTGTTTGGTTTTGTTTCCAGTTGTCTTCTTTCCCTTAAACACACAGCTCACAGGGTTAATCAGAACAAGAAACTTTTATTTGTGAGAACAAAACACTATGGAACCTAACATCTAAGAAACAATGTTTCACTTCCAACTGAACTTTTGAACTGAGGTCCTGTACCCACAACTGGTATTTCAGCCTGTTCCAAGCAGCTCTTCTATATTGTTCCCTTCATTCAGGAAAACCCTTTTCATTTCAGCCCTTAATCTATCAGCTTCTCTGCTACTAACCCTTGTCATTTTTGAACTGTTGTTTCCTTCTCTGAATATTACGTCCATTCTTATTAGTTGGTCTTAGAGAGAGGCTGAATCTAGCTTGTCTATCACACATGTCTACAAAAAAAAATTGGGGTGGGGTGAGATCTGTTAACTGTAACTGCAGGTCACCTGAACTGCTTGCAGTCTTTATACCAGTACATTAAGGATTTGGGAGGCCCATGTCCCTCCTTGCCCACTCGTGGACACCCACATACCTACACACACATTTTCACATACCCCTCCTTTCACCAAAAGCCCTCTGCTAGTGTAAGAATTTAAGAAGTGAACAAGATTGACATACTGGAGAAATCAACATTTTCATTTGCACCATTACAACCTCATTTTACATTAAAAGATAAGATCAATCTAAACCTAAAAATGTACTAAAATGTTTCAAAACCGGCATGCCTCCTGTTTTAATAGATTACAGATTACGCCTAGGCGTAACAGGCAAAAAAAAAAAGCCCCTGGCATTATCTGTTCATAAAATAATAATTGAGGTTTCTTTTTTATTACAGACATGATTACAGGCATGCCACACAGAACAGCACTCCAGTTCAAATAGGAGGTTATCATAGCAACGAAGTCATCATCAGGAGCTATTATGTACATCTTTTTTTATCGTATACTTAGCAATCATGCTTTCAAATACGCAGGCAACAACCTTCAGCAGAAACCACATCTTAACAGAATGCTGCAATGAAGCAAAAGGAAGACTCACAGGAGGAAGGGGAAGGAAAGCTGACTATCAGACCAAACCATGAAAAAGATTCTCACTGCAACACAATCTTCACGCTTTTTTTTAAAAAGACATTAAACTTTCAAAGGTTTATAAATATGTACAATTACTGACTATTCGCAGACCTAGGTCTAATTCAATGTCGGAAGAGGCAGGAGGGGCAATTCCATCTGCTTTCACCTCCTCACTCCAGCTCGCCAAATTCCTCGGGTCGGAAAGAGTGCTGGAGCGAGGGGAAAGTTCCGTGACCCTCGCACAAGCAGATCACTGGATCCAACCCAAGGAGTTGAAAGGGGTCCATAGAACCTGTTCCGGCTTGCCTTTCCATGCTCTCATGATACAAGCTGTGCTCCAGGCAGCAACACAGCATAACATGAAGCTTTCCAATCTTTTAAAATGTTTTTTTTAATGATACAAAAAATCATCTACATGACAGTAGGAAAGAGAAGGAGCGTCAATAGAAAATATGTGCCAGTGAAAAGCAACAGCTTCCTACCAGTAATCACCCACAGACTGCTGGGAGACGAACTGCTGTTTTCCATCAATTCAGTTAGCAGATAAAGTGCTTGGAAATAGCAGTGATATTGAGTGCTGGGGCAAGGATGGGACTGTAGCCCGAAGGTATTTTGTTGTGTCACGTGGTAGTTGGATCAGGACCAGGGACACTGAGCTTGCTGAGATACTTTTGCCGGTCACTGTTGCTCAGATCAGTTTATCTCATGGGGTTGTTGCTAGGATAAAATGGAGGACAGAAGACCTACATACACTGCCCCAAGTTCCTCAGATGGATAGACCACATGTTTGGCATCTGCACCTAAAGGAGATCAATTACCAAGTGTTGGGAAAGATCTCTTCCCAAGACCTTAGAAAGCCATCGGCACTTAGGGTAGGCAAGATTAAGCTCATCTGACCATCAGACTGACTTAGTATGAAGCAGCTTCATGTACTTCCTCCCGAAATTGAAGTTCCTGCTGGGAACCTCTTGGAACATCACTCAGTAAATGCTGGAATACGCTCAGTAACCTCAATGTACCACATTTCCTGAACAAAAGCTAAAGTGCTCAGAAAGGCCCATAGGAAACAATACCCCAAATATATAAGCTTATAAACAAAGCCACAAGTTTTTATGGCACACCTTTCTTTGCCATTGGTCTCATTTAGCTTAATGTAGCTATTTGCAACCTTAGTTCTTGTTAATGTATGTTATGGTCGTTGTTTTAAATAGGTTCTAAGCAGTTCTGAATATTTAGAATGGCAGGGTATTTATAAACAAAGCCTTTTCAAAACTGCTTTCAATTCTCTGAAGAATTACTCCGTGTGTTTTGGAGAACTAAAAACCAGGTTACTCACATCTGAGAACTAAACGTAATTGTTCTTATGATCCCAACAACCAGGATGATGACTGTTAAAACCAGAGAGAGAAAAGATACCTGTAAATAAAACAAAACAAAACAAAAGTTGCTAGTTTATCAGGTGATGGCCATACTTTCCACATTTCAGAGGAGAAAAGGGATTTTTTTTTAAATAATGGGGCGCAGTTTAGGGCAAAATCCTGGCTTGAATCCACATTCTGGCCCTCCTTCCCCTGCACATGTAGCACAAATAAGCGCTTCCTGGTTTCAGAAAATGTCCAGTCAAACACACAAACTAGGACTAGAGTTAAAACACTTCTGAAGAAGGATGGGAGGAAGCGGAAAATACACAAGGAAACTTATTAGCCCAGAACACACAACATAGAAAATAACAAGTCAATGCACATGGAAGGGAAGAGAGCATGCTGGCACCACTCCAGCTAGCTACTGAGTACACTCATCTTGCCCCCAGCACATGGGCACAGTGCCTATGTGTGTACCAACTGCATGCGTGCAGGCTCCATTCCCACATGTGTGGATTTTCCTGATCATGGGGAATAAACCGACATGCCTAGTATGCTCACCCATAGGCACTCTTAACACATTGTGTGGGATCCAATCAGCTTTTCTGCTAGTGATAAAGGGAGGAAGAGGTCCTCTTTGACCACCAAAAAGTCTATTCTAGAGTTCATTGGACCTACACAGACAAAGGCTACGTGGGACAAGGGCTACAGGAAGGAGAGGAACTGGACAAGACTGAGAGGGAAAGGTGGCTGGATCCAACCTCCTGGTTCCTATGCAGAAGCACCTTCCATGTAGGAATTTTGTAACATGCAAACAAGCCATGTAATAGCAGCTACTGTAACAGATCATAGAACTTCTAAGCCTGTCACATGGGCCTTAGAATTATGATCTAAGTAATGGCTTGAATTCAGCTGTAATTTCTGCAGACAGAAGGGGTCTCCATCAGCAAAGTGCAAATATCTTACCTTCCCCCTCCTTCTGCAGTGCAAAAATGATACCACAGATGCTGCTCCCGGGAGACAGGGGGACCTCCCTAGAACAGCATTGTGGGGGGGGGGAGCTGACGTTCTACACCAGGAAGGGGGAATCAATTAAAATTGCTCCTGGTTCCATTTTTGGAAATTCTTTGTTGAGTCCAGCCAAAAGCTATTCACTGACATTGAGAAGTTTACTTTACCTTCCCCAGTTTTGATATATTTCGATAAAGAGAAAGAGGAAGAGTGAAGATGAGGGTGACACACACAATGATGACATGGCGACTAATAAGTATGTTATCCTGATCAACTGTAAAGAGAGAGAGAGAGAAAATTAATAGAGGTGTTCCCCCCAAAAATGAATATTTGACTGTTGACTATTCAGATATCTGAAGTCTGTAAAATAGGAGGGTTAGGTATCTAAAAGAAATGAAACAATTCTATAAACAGAACAGAAAAGCAACGTAAAGTAATAGCCACATTACATTTGACATGTGACATGCACAGGGTCCCAATTCAGATTGGAATGACAGTAAACAGGGAGAAGGGGCTCCTGCCTTGCTCCCTATGCTGTTTAACCAACCTCAGACGCTTTTGGGGAGGGTGGTATTTGCCCCCTTGGCAGCTGCACTGATAGGCTACATGTACAGCTGCCAACAGGGCAAATATGGTGCCCCCCCTTCCTTGGGCCATTTAAATTCTGGAAGAATTGGGAGGTAGAAATCCTTTAAGCCCCCCCCCCGCCCCCATGCACTGCAGTCCTGCTCAGAATCGAGGCCCCATGTGCTTGAGAACTGAGCGCCCATGGGAAATTCAAAGTTGACGTCTGCCTGCAGGTCCCCAGGGTGATCACATGTCAAACATAACGATCAGGTCCTGGCTTCTCCAGGGTGGTTGCCTGAGGAATTGAGGTCTCCAGGATACGATTTTGTAGCCAGTAGGGGCAGAAAGGCAGGCCTCAAATATAGCTGGAGGAGGGGAGTGAGTCTCACCTGTATTCCTCCGGAGTCCAGGGTGGCAGACCCCGGACAATAACGTATGCTTCAAGCTAAGAAAAATGTATCCTAAAAAGATACATTATGCACATGTGCACACACACACACACATATGAGGGAGTGCTCAAACAATATTTTTGTAAGTCTTTCCAGTAGGAACATTATTTAGGTCTGTTTTCAAAAGCTTTATAATCATGTTTAAAACATTTCACTTACAAAGGAATGGCATCAAAGTGGAAGCTAACATCAAGCGCAGCTTTTATAAGACAGCTTCTCTTTTGTTGTCTTTTTTAAAAAGGAAATGAGACCTAGAAAATTCTCCACCAAGAATACCCACGCTATACTCAGAATAAATAACAGAAATTGAACTTATGAAGCTGCCTGACACTGTCACCAGACACAGCATCGCCTGCCTGACTGGCAGTGGCTCCCCAGAGTCCCAAGTAGAGAAAGCTCTTTCCAAACACCTGAGTGTGTGTTTTGTTGTTTTTGCTGGAGTTGTAAAGGATGCGTGCTTTTTCATTGTTTTCATAAATACTCTCAATTTTCATGCTTTAATCCGAATAAAGCATTTCTCATTTTTATAACATTTGTATATTTGTGCATCAAATAGTGATGGTAGGGGCAGAGGTGTAATTGAAGTGATGAAGTGGGGGCTATGTAAAGTTGATAGAGAGTGCCAGTTAGTAGGAGGTACGATGCATTTAGCCCGGCAGAAGCTCCGCCCCAAGAAAACTGAACATTTGGGGACACTTCCTGTGGGGGTGGTTTTACTGGCTCTGGCAGCCGCCTGAGTGCTGGGATGAGAGTACCAAGGCTGCAAAAAAGGATGGAGGGTGTTGGAGAGGGTGGTCCTTTTACATCCAGCCCCGTAACTACTGAGGTTCACTGGTGTGGTTAGTCGACATTAGTTAGCAGAGTGCTTAAATAAAGCTACAAATACAGGAGTGTCACTTTACCAGGTTACTCAGGTTAGAAAGCTGCACAGAGCCAGGTTGCAGGTATAGAAGAGAAATACTTCTTTCTTTATTTGAGAAGTACACTTTGGACAGGAAAGAGTAGAGATCTGACAGAGTACGAATTTACTAGCTAAAGGATGGAAGCGGATGGCGAGAGGCCCATCTGCCTCATGGTGCCAAGAGAGGACTGCATGTCTCTCTCTCGGTGTGTGCAGGGATAGAGCTCGTCTTCAAGACAGTGAGAGAACAGAAGGGAGGGGAAATTGTCCCTGAGAACACAATCTGCATTTCAAAGTGGCAGAAGAGTAAAGACAGGCAGAAAGGTTAGTGTGCCTCTGTAGCTATCTATCTGTCTCGCCTCTCTTGCTGCTCAGTCTGGAGGCCTGAGACAGGGGACATCGCACCTGGAACCTCCGACAGTAACCAGGTCGGTCGGCAGCTCAGGGAGGTTCACCTAACAACCAGACACACAACTGGGAGACAGCTTTGCCTATTCCCCTAGAACTTGGACAGGTACCCCATTGGGAACCAGTGCTCAGAGGGGCCATGAGTGGCATGTCAAAGAGCCACATGCAGCAGCCAAGCCACTGAATGAATGGCACTGCCATGTATGCTGCCATAAGCACTACTGAGGAAGAACACAATAAAACCAAAATAGTAATAATATCCTTGCATTAAATGAAGCCTGGGATTTTCGGGACCCTGGGCAAAGTCAGTGTGTGTGTGTGTGTGTGTGATAGAAGTATCATCAAGTCACAGCCAATTTATGGCAACTCCATAGGGTTTTTCAAGGCAAGAGACAAACAGAGGTGGTTTCCCATTGGCTTTCTCTGCATAGCCACCCTAGTCTTCCTTGGTGGTCTCCCATCCAAGTACTGGTCAAGGCTGACCCTGCTTAGCTTCCCAGATCTGAAGAGATCAGGCTATCCTGGGTCATCCAGGTCAGGGCTCAGATTTTGTACCAGGTACCAAATCAGCAAAGGATATCAGCAAAAAATAAGCCCCATACTTAAGAGTGAACAGCCAGTGCATATGGAAATATTTTTGACCAGGATTCCTGGTAGACAGCAGAAAGAAAGAAAAAATTACACTCACCTCCAGGAATTCTCTGAAAAACCTTTGTCAAAGTATCTCCTGTTATAATGTTGTAGCTAATCATTGCTTTCAAAAAGAAATAGAAGGTTCTTTATTACTAATGCTTTTTAAAAAGGTAAACAAGGCCAAACACATATTAAATCTACAAAATTATATGTATCAGACTGTGCTTTCCCCATGTTTGCAGTGTTGAGTATTATAAATTGCTATTTTGTGCTCACTTACTTTGAAGTAAGCCACAGTGAACTCTATGGAACTTTTCCAAATAAACATGCAAAGGATCAGGCTGACATTCTCAAACACCCTCCTTCATCAAGCAGTTCTTCACAAGCCCTGATGCCAGTTTCAGCCTAGTTTTTACAAATTGAATCCTTTTTAATATTTCTGCTCTTTTTTTTTTACAGTAGTCATGAAAACCTGAAAAAGTAATCAAAGCAGTTAGACGATCAATCCTGTTGAATTCTGTGGTTGCCTCAGAACATTTTTTTTAAAAAAGCTGCTTTTAAATTGTGTCGCTTTCAACCCAAATCATGAACATTCAAAGCTTTAAAATAGCTCCCAAGAGTCTAGACATGCTGAGAAACAGTAAAACATCCATAACTGAACTGTGACCTATCTACAGTCCAAGCTTATCTGCTCCCTTACAAAACAACCAGACACTTCCAAAATTGAACTAGCCAAAACCTATACTATTCTCTTTTTTTTACATGTTTTCTTAATTCTGAAGTAGGGGCTTACCGATAAAAGGGTATAAAAACTGAAGAGCTGAAAGAAGAAGGTACCCCATAAAGCCATATGTTTTATTGACCAGCGACTGATAGCTGTTTGCACCAGATAGGCTCCCTCCTTTAATCAGCAAGATAATGGAATAATCTGTAACAGAGACAGAAATGATACGACTCTATTAATAGCAACCTCTTTCTGACACTATTTTCTTAAGAATAACAAAGACGCAAACTACATGTGCCACAGATTAGATGTGCTCCTGGGGAGGGGTGGAAAGCACTGTCAAGTTGCAGCCTACTTATGGTGGCCTGTAGGGTTTTCAAGGCAAGAAATGTCCGTAGGTGGTTTGCTGTTGCTTTTCTCTGTGTACACAGGACAATGGTATTCCTTGGTGGAATACTGACCAGGGCCAACCCTGCACTATAGCTTCCGAGATCTGACAAGATCGGGCTAGGCTGGGCTATCCAGATCAGGAGATCCTGGGGCACCATGCTTCTTTTCCCAACCAGCAGGGTAGAGGAATCAGTTTTGACTGGCAAAACAGCACAGGGTCATGTGGAGGGGGGCACTATAGGGGACAAAATCCCAGGGTCATCCTGGAGACCCACAGAACCAGGAAAGTAATGTAATTGTGAGGGATGCCAAGAGGGAATATTCATATGGGGGCGAAGTTGGCCATCAGTAGCCCTGGCAGGGCCAATATAGGGGCCCCACTCCACCGCTATTTTGATTTTAAAACACAATCTCTTCTTCTTTTTCTTCTTTCTGGTGTAATTCACCCATTCCCCTCTCCTGGCTGCTGAATTTTTTTTTCTTTGGTATTTTTTTCGTGTGTGTGTGTGTGTGTGTGTGTGTGAGTGCACCTGGAAGTCATGGCAACCTCTGGTGACTGAACCTTACTGGGGGCCTGGAGGATATTCAGCGAGGTGGCTAAATAAAGCCTGCCCCCACCTCCCAACTGACTTCTGATTCAAGTCAGTTATCTCCCATTTAAATTTTTAGGTACGTAGATATTTATACATCTCATTTTTCTCCATACTGGGGACCCAAAGCAGCTTACATCATTCATCTCTCCTCCGTTTTATCCTCACACCACCCTATGAGGTGCATTAGGCTCAGAGTGTGTGACCAGGCCAAGGTCAGCCAACAAATTTCCATGGCAGACTGGGGGCCCAAATTCCCAAATCCTAGTCCGATATTTTAACCACTGTACCCTGCTAATATTGTCATGACATCCACACCTGCAAACAATGGTCTATGCCTGTCCTCCAATAGTAAACCAGCTTCGAACCAGCCCCTTTATCCCAAGGAAACCAACCCCAGTAGTGCTGGCCCTGGAATTTCTTACTGAGATCCAACAAGATTGTGGATGTTCAGGGTGTTACAGCTCTAGGCATATAGCTCACAGGATTCCCAAGTGGTTTCCCATCCACATGTGAGTCAGGTCTGACCAGTGTTCCCTCTAAGCTGAGTTAGTGTGAGCTAGCTCATATTTTTTTAGCCTCTGGCACACAAATTTCTGTCTTAGCTCAGGAAGGATGGCTCCAGAGCAAACTAATTTATTCAGTAGCCAAATCACTCACTCACAACTTTAATGCCAGTAGCTCACAAAGTAGAATTTTTGCTCACAAGATTCCACAGCTTAGAGGGAGCATTGGGTTCAACCCCATTTAGTTTCCAAGATCAGACAAGACTAGACATGTTCAGGATGGTATGGCCAGGAACATCTTGCTACATTTGCAATGCATGAAGCACATAATAATATCTTCCATTAGCAATGGAAAAGCCACGGTTCTTTCCAGGGGGTTTTTATTTTATAGGTCAGAAATAAGGTAGCTCTATTTGATCAACACATTGCTGGAGCAGAGAGTCGTTCTCTCAGGCCTTGTCCATCCTGCAGGTTGAATCAGTTCTTTGATATGTCATCGATCTACATTTCATATACCTGTACCTAGTCACCTCTTCTTTCCATCACTTCTTCGCCAGGAATGCAATGCATAATGCAACTGTGCTGTCCTGTGGGAGGATGTCACATTGCAGTGTCAGAATGGCCACTTGGGCCTTCATTCAGACACAAAGACAGACAGTATTTTGCAGTTCTGTGTGCTTGCAATTCTGTGTGCTTGCAATCTATCATGGCACTAGAATCTAAGATGTGCATGCAAATCTGAACAGTTTCACTATGGCTTTTAAGTTCTGCTCACGGTGGGATGCCTTACAAAAATCCCTGAAGCACAAGGAATTCATACATGGTAAATAAGGCATTCCTGTCATAATTGGCAGCATAGAGCAGCTTTTCAGAAATGATGTCATGTCCTTAACTGACACTTGGTACAATATGTACAGTCTGAAGCACTCGGGAACTGCAGAGCTGAGGGTAATATATTCTGGAAGTATACAATTGCCATCCCACACTGCTCTGATACTGTTTGGATCGCAGAATGACATCCATTGGACAAAGGATGTGGAAAGTTCATATGCTTTAAGCTTTGGCTCCCAGGATGATGTGGTGCTGATGTGGAAACTTCCAGTACCATTGAAAGACTTCATATCATTACTGAAATGTTACCAGAACGGTGCTAAGTCTGATCACAGGGAAGTGACAAGCATCCCTCTCTAATAACGTATGGATTTGGAACTTGGGAATATGTATATTTCCAGTATATTACTTCTACTGTGCAGGACTAAAAAAAAAAAGAAAGATGGTTAGTTTAAAAATATATCAGGTTTGTTAATTCTTTTTAGTTTACCCTAACCTAGATGGCCCAGGCTAACCTGATCTCATCAGAACTCAGAAGTCAAGCAGAGTCATCCCACGTTATTATTTGTATTGGAGACCACTAAAGAAGTCCAGGATTGCTATACAGAGGAAGGCAATGACAAGCCACCTCTGTTTGTCCCTTGTTTTGAAACTCCTACAGGGTTGCCATAAGTTGGCCACCAGTTTAGGACTCAAAACAAAAGATGGGTATTCTGAAAATATATTAGGATTGCCAAATCTTTGTAGTTTCAGGATCGAAAGACAGCTCTTTCTGTAATATTCGAATCTGAGGGTCATCCAATGACCCTGGCTCATAGATTAAGGACAGACCCCCCAAAATTACTTCCTTGCAAAATGTATCAGCCATGCATGGAATTCAGTTCTCCACAGTCTGGTGATAACCACTAGCTCTGCTGGCCTTTAAAGGGGACTAGGCAAATTCATGGAGGAGAGAGGTCCATCAATAGCTATTAGCCATGCTGGCTAAGTGATGCCATATCTTTGGAGGCAGTAAATAAGCAAATACCACTGGCTAGATAGCAAGACCAGGGGATGCGTGATGCCTTCATGTCCTGCTTCTGCATCTCTGGAACAATTTGGTTAGCTACTGTGGGAAACAGAGTTGATGATTTAGAGGCAACCTTGAAGACGTATCTTAATGTCTTGTGTTCTATACAACCTAGCTAACACTGAAGGATTTTGAGAGAATAAGGGATGGATGCTACTAATCTGGACGTGAGGGCAATCTGGCTGCAACATCTGTCACCCCATTGATCACCAGGCATTTTGATGTGAGGGCTGATCTGGTTGGCTAGGCGGGTGTCCCTCACCGCTCCATGTGTGTCCCTCCCGAAGCTGGGCACTTGGTCGAAGAGAGGACGACCGTCCCAGATAGAAGGAGTGTACCGTTCTTCAGTCAAGGGTATACGATGTTTCTAATCTTTCCAGTTGATTTCACCTGATCCCCCTCCTCACTGCAGGCCCTGTCTCAGGGAGCTTTTATCCATGCAAGTCCCATGGTCACCAGCATAACTTTTTTGAAGGTCTAAAGTGACCCCTCCTTCCTCTTTCATCAGTGGAAAAGCTGACAGGATCCAACTCAATGCCTGCTGAAACTGAAAGCTGCACCTATCAACAATTATACAGAAAACACCTTCCTTGCTCAGAATCCTCACAGCGATGAATCCTAGGGCATGTGCAAACACACACATACACCCCCATATGTTGACCACCTTTTTCTAAAAGAGTGGATGCAGCACCATTTACTTCAGTGGTATATGTCCAAATGAAGCCAGAGGGCCTATAGCAGCAAGCTACTGCTGCATTTGCTGCTGTGCCAGCTCAGGCGCTTTGTCCAATATCGGAAGCACTCTGCCTCCTTGTAATGGAAGAAGCTAGTGGAGTCATGCTGTTGCTAGGGAGTTCGCTTTGTTGAGAGCAATTTGGTTGGCAGCGAGGGCAAAACTTCGCTGTTACAGAAGGGAAAGCAATAGAAAGCCTGGAATGAACTAAGAAGAAGGAAAAAAAGATTGACAAGAGACAGATTGTTGCTTCTAGGTTTGCGGGTAGCCTTGCTGGTTTGTATAACATTTAAAAGAGCTTCGTGATTCCTGTGTGCTTCACTAGGGTCCATGACATGTTTGAGGAGGGGCTACAGCTCAGTGGTAGAGGATCTGCTTTGCATATGCAGAAGGTACCATATTCAGTCCTTGGTATTTAAAAGCATCAGGCAGCTGGTGATATGAGAGGCCTTAATCTGAGACCCTGGAGAGCTCCTGTCAGTCAGAGTAGACAATACAGAGCAGACAAAATTCAAAAAAATATTAATAAAAACAATCCAAAACATCAGCATTAATAAAGACTTATCACTGATGTCGCTGATCTGAATTCCTAGCAGTGTTCTCTCTAAGCTGAGTTAGTGTGAGCTAGCTCACAGTTTGTTAGCTTCCAGCTCGCATGTTTTTGTCTAAGCTCAGGAAGGATGGCTCCAGAGCGAACTAATTCATGCAGCAGCCAAATCGCTCGCTCACAACTTTAATGTCAGCAGCTCACAAGGTAGAATTTCTGCTCACAGGACTCCACAGCTTAGAGGGAGCATTGATTCCTAGATGTAGTTCTTTCGTCTGTTGCTACTGATTTTTTAAAATCTTTACCATACATTTTCACCTTATGACAGCAACAGTTTTTGAAAGGTACCTGTGATGTAGGCCACACCCAACAGCAGCAATATTCCTAAGGGAAAGCCAGCTTCCCTCAAAGAATAAGGAAGGCCTGTGAAGACAAAATTATATTAGAAGGGTCTTTTTTCAAAATTCTTGCTGCTCATTAATGTGAATCATTTCTTTATTTACTGGGTTTGTATCCCACTCTCCCTTTGTCCGGGCTCAGAGTGGATAACATCATGATTTAAAAAAACCATTCTAATACATAAATACAATAAATATAATAAAATACCTAGTAATATATGATAAAATACATTATACTATAAACTATCAGTATGGTAAAAGATGGCATAAAACTCAAGGAGGGAGGGGTGTATAGTCTGTCTAGTCTAAAAAGGGGAAAGAAAGGGGAGAGAGAAGAAAAGGGGACGCCAATCAAAGATGGAACCCATCGCTGGCCTCATTCAAAGGCCCGGCAGAACAGCTCTGTCTTACAGGCCCTGTGGAAATGCATTAGGTCCCACAGGGCCCAGATCTCAGCTGGAAGAGTATTCCACTAAGCTGGAGCCACGGCCAAAAAGGCTCTGGTTGAGGACAGCCGGATGCTCTTTGGGCCAGAATCACAGAAAGTGTTATTCTCTGTACCTAAAAACTATAAAGAGCACATCTCATAATCCTCCACTGGGGAGAAAGGTACAGTGTAAAATGAAGTACAATGAAAATAAATAAAATACATGATACTCACCATTTCAGAGCTCCTCCATACCCAACAATTCCCCTCCCCCGCAGTAAGCATGCCTTCCACCCAACTCAGTGCAGAAACAAATCAGAAGCCATAGTCATTGATGTTATATAGCTGCAGTATGGTTCATCTGGCTATGTCTCATCAGGCACAACAGCATCCTACTCATAATAGAACATTTTACAAAATGTTTCATAAGGCATTCCATAAAATGTATCCAACATTGATCTAATAACAGTTTCCAGACATATTGTACAAGGCTGATTTAAAACACACACACACGTAGACAGGGGTCTTTTAGTAGAAAAAGAGCTGCAGGAGCTCATTAGCATATGGTATGCTAATGAGCTATTAGGCTATTAGCATATGCCATGCCCCCTGACATCACCGGAAGTGATGTCAGAAGGGGAAGCAAAAAGGGGGGAGGCATCTTCAAAAGCCTCCCCTTCCCTTCCCCAGCTGGTCTGGGTGGGGGAGCTAAGAGAGAAGGAGTTTAAAGTTCTCATGAGAGTTGGGCCACAGAAGGAGGAAAGAGGGAAAGAAAGAGAGAGAGTAGAGAGAAGGAAAGAGGAAGGAAAGAGGGAAAGAAAGAGAAGGAAAGGGGAGGGAAAGAAAGAGGGAAGAAGGAGGGAAACAGGGAAAGGAGGAAAAAAGAGAAGAGAAGAAGGTGGGAAAGAAAGAAAGAGAGAAGAGAAGAAGGAGGGAAAGAGGAAAAAGAGAGAAGGAAAGGAGGGAATGAAAGAAATTTGGCGGCAATTCGGCCCCATTATATCCTATAGGCCATTGAAGTCAATGGTGAAAACATAGGGTATATTCTGGGGGCTGGAGGGGAGGGGGTTTGAGGGAGAGGCTCCAAACTCACAGGGTAGCTGTTGGAGCCTCTCCCTCAAACCCCTCCCTCCAGCCCCCAGAATATACCCTATGTTTTCATCATTGACTTCAATGGCCCATAGGATATAATGGAGCTGAAATTGACATTTGGCTGCCTGAAAGACTACCCAGGACGCCGGCTGGGGGTGGGGCTTGGCTCCTGAGTTCCCGGAGCTGTGCTCCGGTGCGCTCCCCCCAAAAAAGACCCCTGCAGGTAGAGTCCCCCTTCCTGTGAAAGTTGGAAAGTAGGTTAGATTACCTGGCCTGGGGGGACGAGCAAATTCTACCACAGGAAATATGAAATAATTTTAATGTTCACTGCTTTGAGGACCTCATTTTCTCCTATTTGTATTTACGAGCCCAAATGGTATATCATGTGCCATCTGTTTCAACATCCTTTCTAAGGCATATATAAGCAAATGAAAATCTAAATTAATGCCAGGTTCAATTATTATCTCACTATGTGCCGGTCAGCTTTAATTTTATGATTTTTAAACAAATTAAGTGGATCTGTATTGGAACCCACCTTGGGTTCCATTTGCTTGGGAGAAAAGTAGGCTTTTAAATATTTTAAATAAAGTAAAATTTGTAAGTCTTGATAACCTGAGGGTCTGTACCACTGTAATAAAATTAGTATAAATCACTACTCTCATAAAGCCAGCAAAATATTAAACTTATGGGGATACGTTTACCTATGATGCCAGATCCTATGATAGAGTTGATAATATTAAAAACAGCTGATGAGAGGTTACTAGTTCCTTCTTTATTCCTCCGTTTATAAACCAGGGCTGTCCTTTCATCTGTTTCCTCCTGTTTCAATAAAGTAAAATTGAGGTCAGGAAAAAAGTGTTAACACACTTGCACATGCATGTGCGCACACACACTTACACACGTCCCCTACTAACCATAGAGCCAACCTGACTTTCATGGAGAACCCAAAAACTGGCACTTGTGGGTTTAAAATCTGAAGACAAACCAGGGAAAAAAAACCCATGGGAAATTCAGCAAGTATTGTAATACCATTATACAGCAGCACAGTCCCATTTAGAACGTCAAGGCTGAAATTCTATGCACTTGCACGCACGCACACTCTTACCTCCGGGTAAACAGGGGCAGGCAGGTTCAGTAAGCCTCCTACCCTGGGGGCTGGGGTTCAGTCTTTCAAACTCATTAATTTCAAAAAGGATGCAACTTTTCGTAGGACTGCTTCGTTACGGTCCAACGCTAGGCATGCATGCTTACTCGGAAGTCAGCCTCACTTTATCCAACGGGGGATGACACCCAAGTAACTGTGCATTGGATGGCTACTCTATCTTGCAAACGGAGCCTGGGAGTTCAGTGATAACCCCTCCGGCCGACGCGCGCGCGAGCGCACACACACGCTCCATTCACAGTTCCCAGGACTTCCATTACGGTCCCTCGGTGGTGCTCCTAACGGTGCAATTCTGAACGTTTTCTGGAGGTTCAAGACTGCGACGTTCCAGTTCTCATAACAACGTCGAAGCACGGATGAGCCCCGCCCTTGCGACTGTGGAGACGCCTCGCAGCCGGCAGCTTATATTTTTTTTTAAAAAAGCGTCTGCGGCCACAAGCGGCGCGTGCTTTCTAGGCAGTACATAATGAATGAAAGAAAAGTAAAGTTTCAATGAGCCGGCTCAGGACGCTGCAAACAAAAGTTTGCCTTTGGAAAAGAGAACTGCCAGTCGCTTACCTGGTGCGCAGGGCTGGGCAAAGGCAACGGGTCAGGCTGCCTCAGCTCCTCCATGGCGGGTCTTGCTCCAGTTCCGACAGCGGGCCACTTCAGGATTGATGGTGCCCTCAGCAAGCCGCTGCCTTTTCTCGGGCAAAGCCGGCAACTGGCTTAAACTCCTGAACCCGCGAAGAGGCACCCAGACTCTCCGGATAAAGAGGCAGCAACAAAAACCCCGCCACGGGCCATCAGGGGTTAACCTGCCCCCGGGCTTCTCAGAAGAAGCACGTGCGTGTGAGCGCGCGGTGGGGAAGGCCAAAGGTTCATGTAGACCGAGAAGCTGTCCAGGGTCCAGTGAATCCCAGATCCCTTCGGCAAAAGTGCTGGGAGGGTTAGAGCCGCGAAGACAGAACAGAGATCCAAAAGCAAGCAAGAAGAACCAGCAATAGCAGCAAGCCGTTAGGAAAGCACTCGTTTATTTATTGATTTTCCTGCCCTGGCATATTCTGGCAGTCTTATCGCCATCTTATTGGTTATAGGTTCACTGCTGCCCTGTTAATCGAAACTGTGAATTTTATTTTAATTGTGAATGTATTGTGTGTCAGTGTTTTTATTGATGTATACCGCCCTGAGCCCTGTTCCACAGGGGAGGGCGATTTAAAAAATCTAATTAAATAAGTAAAAAATAACTTTATCCAGGTGGGGGTAGCCCTGTTGGTCTGAAGCAGTAGAACAAAGTTTGTGTCCGGGGGCACCTTTAAGGCCAACAAAGTTTTATTCAAGGTATGAGCTTTCTGACAGGAATCCTCAGACAAGACAAGTGGCCAAATTTTGTGCCCAGGTTTACAAGGAACATAAAATGCATGGCAATTAGATTAAGTTCAAATCTTTTATCTAAATTATGCACAAGTTTTATGGCTGTTTTATTCTATTGCTATGTTGTAGTCACAGATTTTTAATTTAAGAATGCCACTGTTGGTTTTATCCCATATTTCTTATTCATTTTTTTTTAATGTAAAATGACTGAGTGTGCTGGTCGTGGACTGTAACAAAAGAATCTGACTGACTGTTATACTCTTTTACTGTATCTGAAGAAGTGAGCTTGCACATGAAAGCTCCTACCTTGAATAAAACTTTGTTGGTCTTAAAGGTGCCACTGGACTCGGACTTTATTTACTTTATGTATACCCCACATTTCTCCCCAGTCGGGACCCACAGCAGCTTACATCGTTCTCCTCACCTCCATTTTATCCTCACAACAACAACCCTGTAAGGGCAAGTTAAGCTGAGAAACAGCAACTGGCCCCAGGTTACCCAGTGGGCTTCCGTGGCAGAGTGGGGATTCAAACCTGGAGCTCCCAGATCTTAGTCTGATCCTTGAACCACTATATCACACTGCCTCTCTTGGACTGCTGGGCATAGACTGAACACAAGAAGCTGCCTTATAGAGAGTACCAATCAGTGGTCTGGAGATTCACATGTTATGGAGGACAAAGGTTGGAGTCCCCTCCCATCATGTGTTCCCTTTAATCCAAGTTTAGGGGAATTTTATTTACCCCATATCATGAAAAGCTCTCCCCCTTTAAGCCCCTATTAAAGGGGTAGGACATCTTTCTGCTGGCAACCCTACCTGGACCCTTTCTTTAAATAGAGGGTAGTTTTCAAAGTGAAATCTGGCTGATGGCACCTAGCAGGAGGCCAATAATTTACAGACATGCATATTTAATTTATTTACAGACTCTGTATCCCACCTTCCCAACCTTACAAGGGCCACCAAGACAGCTGATACGATGTATGATATGGTATCATCCAGAACAGGTGCTAAATTCTTAACCAGTTTACGGCACTGATAGAAGCAAATCCTGCTGTGGTCAGTGGGGCTTACTCCCAAGTAAGCATGCACAGGACTGTAGGGGAGCGCAGCTATTGTATACCCTTGACCGAAGAACGGTACACTCCTATCTGGGATGGTCGTCCTCTTCGACTGAGCGCACAGCTTCGGGAGGGACGCACATGGAGCGGTGAGGGAGGTAGGGGACACCCGCCTAGCCAGCCAGATCAGCCGAATCAACCCTGGCGATCAATGGGGTGACAGATGTCGCATCCAGATCACCCTCACATCCCACAGGACTGTAGCCCTGAGCTGGAGGTTTGTGAAATGGAAGTTCAAAACACTACTGTATTTCCATACATGCAATGAATTTTCGAGGCTTATACAAGAGGTGTCTTCATTTTCCAGGGGGCGATTGGGTTGCTATGACAGTTTTTCAGCAGACACTAGTTAACGTCAGGAACCAGTGGCTGGATTTCTACCCAGTGCTATTTCAACATCTGAGTCAACACAGAGTGGGGACAAAAAGCATCCAGAAGGAAGATGAGTAAGCTTAGCAAACAAACTGGCTTGGTTATCCACACAACAGACTTATTACCTTGGGCAGTGGCTATTTGACTATTGACGAATGTGCAAAGAAGAAATGCAGAGATAATGCATTAATAACAATCCAACGATTATAATTTGGGGGCAACCCTATGTGGAGTTACTCCAGTGTAAATGTGGAATCATTGGGCTTAGGCCAGAGTAACTCAGCCTAAGATCATTTGGCCCTCTTGTTTTGTGTCAGGATCACTCTTGTCTTTTGCTGCTGTTGCTGTTATTGTGGTTGTAATTTTGGAACAAGTGTTAAATTTGTGCTTCTTAAAAATGCAAGTGATTATATCTAAAGGTGTTTTCTGATCACAGCAAAGCTCCTGTACACCTCATACTGGAACAGTGGGTTTTGCCCCCAGGGGAGCAATCTACAAATCTTGCGAGATGGTTGAGAGCATTAGGGGTTAAATGGATGGTATTTGGGATTTTAGGATTACGGGCAGCTCTTTTCCCACACTTGCAATGGCTTTGGACACTCAGGAGTGGAGCATAGTTTTATACTGCCCTGCCCTAACCCTAAAATCCAAATTCTCCCCCCTCCTAGGCCTTAAAGAATTGGCACACGGCAAACGGGAATCAAGCCTAACGTTAAGGAGTTGGCAAACAGTCATCAGGCCCAAGGGGTGTCATAGAACATATGTCTAAAATCTGTATACTTACAAGCTTACAAATAAAATTACCTGTTCTGGAGTGCAGTCACAATATCCTAATTTGTCTTGGGGAAGGGGGATTTGATCTTGGTGGGCTGCAGTGGATTAATGGTTAAGGATGTTCCTGTTTCGAACATCTTTTCCAGCAGAGTTGTTTATCGTTCATATGTGTTAGGTGAAGGATATTGGGGATTATGAATTATCATCTTAGTACTAATACACTGATGCATCAGATCACCAGGATTCTAGCTAGCAGAGACTTCTATACAACAAAATCGCTATATTTTCTGGAAGTTCACTATAATCAAATAATGAAATCATTAACTCCTCCCAGAAAAAGAGTCAACGTTTAAATTCACCTTCATCCATAGATAAGCTCATTGATCTTTTCCATATCCTTCAACAAATAGATGCTTATTGGCAGGCAGAAAAATATTCCTGGTCTGAGATCCCTCTTTTGACGAGGGCAGGGAATTCCCTGCATTGGATCGCTTTACATAGCTTTCTGGTAACAAAGGGTTTTTGTGGCCCTTGCAGGAGATTTGTATCTATGGATTGGATTAGAGCCTGTGAGTATGTTGCATTTTTTCTCCCTTGCCACTAATGGGTCAGTAGTTCAGAAAATCCCCAATTGGTGATACTCAAAAGCATACACCTTAAGAAGTACAGTGTGCATGACCCATCAGCTGACATGAATCAGGCTCAGAAAAGAAGGGAAACTTTTAGCTTGGCGGCAGTTTATGTTTTTTTCCCCTCCAATTGAATAAAGATTCCCACTGTAATTATACACGGATGGCTTATGGTAAACCACAGAGGTCAAAGTGGAATCCTTCAAGGCAAAAAAGATGGCTTTAAAGCAGCATGCACAGTTCTTTCCCCTTTTATACTCACAATAACCCCGTTAGGTAGGTTAGGCTGAGAGAAAATGACTGGACAGAGGCCACTGAATCAGAGATCAGTCCTCCTGGAGGAAATGGCTGTTTTGGAGGGTGGACTATGGCACATTATATCCCACTAGGGTCCCTCCCCTCTCCCCGCTCAAGGCTCCAACCAGAGTGGGCAACCCTTGTTGTGACATCTGAACTGGGCTATGTTATCAGGGGTGGGAACTACAGGTTGGCTTCATTGACACTGTTTTGCTAGTGGTGAAGCCGATGCAGGAAGCGAAATGGAGATCCAACCCCATAGTTTGTTGCTGACAAAAACATTCAGGGCAGAATCTTGTCAAGGTATGAGCACTTTGCAGCCCTGTTTCTTCGATTGGAGGCGCACATGCTTAACAGTGCAATCTGAAACCCAGTAATGCCCTTCGAAATTCATAGAAGTCACTGTGTGCTTAAAAGGATGTAACCTTGCTAAGAACAGTACTGCAAATCTTTCCCACGGACACTTAAAAATGCTTCATTTTGGCTGGGCCATGCCCTCAAGTTGCTTAGCTGATTATTTACACAATAATTATTGTGCACCTACAGACACCACTTACATCAGGGATTCCCAGTGTAGTGCCTGTGGGGGCTGTGGTGCACATGGGGCACAGTGGAGCTCACTGACACCTTTTCTGCCACCCACCAAGTATTTTTAGAAAGTACGCAATGAAAGTGATCGGCTGTGCACATTTTTAAAAATGCTGCTTTGGCAGCAGCTGCCACCACAGCATGAGGAACTTTACTATGTGACTAAAGTTAAGGTGCAGCAGCCATTTTGTGCTGCCTCCGCCTCCTTCAGCAGATATTACTTGGTGGCCATTTTGTGACTGTACCCGCCTTGACATGGCACAATTCTATATGTGCCTGCGAGCTCAAAAAGGTTGAGGACCCCTGATTTACATGGTTCCATGGATTGGGAACATAACACAATCTGCACAAAGTTGCAATACCGCTTTTCACGCTTGTTATTTGCTGTACACTGATAAGCTTTAGGGCCATTTCTGTTCAATAGCAATACACTCGAACAGCTTTGCAGCTGTTGGACTTTCCATAATCAAGACAATTATTTTTAAGGACATAGTTGCTTGGTGGTCGGTGCCCTGAAGTCGTCTACAATCCAGAAAAGAGGAGGTCTTAATGCTAACAATTCAAGTAATCTTCTGGCAGAAGTAATTGCTAATTTTAAAAGAGATGTGCCCTAAAGGACAGCCGTTTCAAATAACATGTGACCCAAGAGCTCAGAGGATTTCCTTGTCAGATTTTCCAGGATAAACACATTTTCTCAGGCCGGTTGTACTGTGGACAGCAATAAGTCCTCTCTGGGTGGTTTTTATAGCCCAAGTTAATACATTCATAAAAACCAATTGTTAAGGCTTTTCCTGGACTTTATCACTCCTGGCTGAAGGTGGGAGTTGCCTATTTGAATTGTTCCCCTCATAACAAAAATTGTGCTCCAAAATCTAAAATCTAAAATATATTTGATTTGATTTATTGAATTTTTACCCCACCTTCCCAGCCAAGGCTGGCTCAGGGCAGCTTACACAAAAACAGAATAAAACTGCAATACAGCATAAAATCATCAACATCACTTAATATAAATACTAATGTTAAAAACCAGAAACATAATAAATGTAATTTCCTCATTCAGTCAGCTCTTCCTCAGCTCTTCGGTCTTCTTCCATTGTCTTGGGTGATATATCAAGAAAAAGACTTGTTCATAGCAAGCTATTTTATTTCTGTATCTAAGGAGTTTTGCATGTGAGTGAAAGAACATTTAAATATATTGCACTATCTTCTTTATTGCTGCCAGAAATGGTACTGTCCAGAAAAAGCTGTATTACTGATGCTGTTGTCCTGGCCTGGCATTGTAGTAAAATGGAAAATGTGCATAATGTCTGGTGTGCGGAGTGCCTATTTACAGTAGCCCATGTTTATGTGCATTTCCCATTCAGACTGCAGGGCTTAGTTCTCCTAGAGGAAACAGCTCCTTTCAATGGTAGACTCTATGGTATTATACCCTGCTGAGGTCCCTCCCCTTCCCAAATCCCACCCTCCAAAGGTTCCACCCCCAGATCTCCAGGAATGTCTTGACCTGGAGTCAGCAGCTATATGCACTGAAGCCAGAAAGTGCAGCAAATAGCAGGGGGAAAACCATCAAAGAGTTCTGGGTTGGGTTTCTTCACACACACACACACACACACACAAGTTGAGAAGATGTGTTGGCAATAAATCTTATTTGTTGAAAGAATTATCTGGAATTAATTAGAGTCAGTCATAAGTCTAAGCACTATCACACATGTATACTGCTAGTTCTCAAAACTGAGTCTCACAGATCCTAATCTGAGACCAAGACTCTTTGCAGAACATCTGCAATAGCACCTCTCTATAGTGCTCTGAACTGTCATGTATTAGCTACCTCCTTGACTTCCTTAGCATTCCCTAATAATTTTCACTGCCACCAAAGTTCTCATCTTAGACCTCTTCATTTAACCCAAAGAACAGGATGGTTTGGTTATATTTGGTAGAATGATATAATGGTCAGTGCGTGGGGGTGGCTCTGAGGTAAAAGGGGGTCCTTTATTCTAAATAGAACAGCTGTTTTTATTTAAGCAGAAATATAGTTTACTAGGAATAAGGCCTGTTGTGGAAATAAATACAACAAGCTCTAGAAAGAGGCTCTGGGAGAGTGCCAAGGCCTTGGGCACTCAGCGTCAATGTACACACCGGCCTCTGGCTCTCTGGTCTAACCTCTCTCTCTCTCTGACCCAAGAGAGTAGGGAAACTTCCATTCATTCCCCAGTACAGCCGACTGTGGAGTGGCTGAACTTCTGCTGCCAGGGTTCACCCACGTCTCTGGTTTGTGGCCTGAACGGCCTGGTCCGCATAGGCAGCAGGAGCCTTTCCTAACCTCCTGTAGGATGAAGACGGCCTCCTCCCTGGATGGGCTACAGTCTATATTGATGCTGCCCCACGCGTTGGGACAGTCCCTGTTCTCCCGCCCTTTTCTGCCTTGGGGGACCTGGTAACTGTGGTCCAGCAGATGAGGAAACCCCATTCAACCCAGGGAGTGATACCCCTACAGGCCCCTCTCTGGAACTACAGCTCAATTAAACCTTATGATGAAACATTTTAAACAAACAACCACAGACAGCAGCCATCTTACAAACACAGGTACCTGCCATTTTGTTACACCTACCAACAGGCACTGAGGGAAAATTTACTCCCACACAGGATGCAAGCAGTAGAAGTGCCTGCATCAAGAGCCATTTGCCAGGAATTCTGACAGGGCAGAATGGCTGAAGGGAGAGTGGGCAGGGAAGAGGAGCAGATCCAGCACCCAGCCAATGGCATCTGAGTACTCTTGAATGGCGGCTGATGGGCCAATGGCTGAAGGAGGGCATTGCACAGCCAATGGGATGCTGCCACTTTAAAACAGCATTATTATATAGACAGATTAAGAAGTATAAAAGCTTAATAGTTTCCACCCTTCCCTCCTAAGTTCCAAAGCACCTTAACAAACATAGTCTTCAAGGTACGCTGGCTTGCTTCGTCCCTCTGAGAATGCCGGGGCTCCTGTGGGGGTGGACCCTGGAGCCAGGCTTGGTGAGGTAGGGACCGCTCTGGGGTCCTGTGAAGCCGAAGATCCATAGCGGCCTGTGCCAGGCTCTCCTCTTCCTGGTAATCTGGCTGCATGCTGTTGTGGGGGAGAGGTTGCTCTTGGGCAACGGTGATGGTTCCAGGGTGCAATCCTCCTCCTCGGCAGAGGACAATTCAGGCTCCTCAGGCAGCAGGCGATGACACAGTTGGTCTATGTGCCTGCATAGAAACTGGCTCCCATCCGTCAATACCTCGTACAATAGAGGTCCGGTGACTTGGGTAACCCTTGCCGGGATCCACACAGGGCCACTGGAATAGTTCCGCATGAAGACAGGGTCACCCGGAGAGAACCCGCGGGGGGCCTCCTGGCTCACTTGGCGCAACTCAGGGGCTTGGTCCAGGTGCAGATGATTCAGCAGCATCAAGAGGTGGCGGCCCATTAAGAGTTCCATGGGGCTGCGTCTGGTGGACACATTTGGGGTCACTCGATGACCAAACAAGAAGACAGCAAGCCGGTGGTCCCAGTCCCCTTGGGTGAGCCACTTTAGCGTGTCCTTAGTAGTCCTCACCATCCTCTCAGCTTGTCCATTGGTAGCCGGGTGGAAAGGAGTGGACTGCACGTGCCTGATGAGGTTCTGGTTCAAGAACTCCTGGAACTCTCCCAAGGTGAAGGCGGTGCCATTATCAGTCACAACCATGTCATTATCGTCACAGCCATGGGTGCTAAAAATCTGTCTCGAGGTGAAGGCGGTGCCGTTATCGGTCACAACCATGGGTGCTAAAAATCTGTCTCAGGGTCCGGATGGCTGCACGGGAGGAGGTAGATGCAAGTGGCATGACCTGCAGCCATTTGATGTAGGAGTCCACCAGGAGGAAGACTTTACTTTGATGTTATTGATTCACTTGTAATTATGGGCTATTGTTGATTGAAGTGGTGTTCCTTTGGAGGTTTAACACAATTTGTTGGAGATGTTTCAATGTGTTATGATTTTTGATATATATTTATATGTTTAAAGTGTGTCTTCTATTCTATTACACAGTTTTGTGTCCACTGTATCTCTGGCAGATTGCTAATAAAACTCTTTAAAAATAAGAGTTGCTGAAGGTGCCATTCTTCAGGTTTGGGGGCCCATCCCTGGAAGCTCTGAGAAGAAAAGAGGTAAACACATCTTGCAGCTGGATGAAGAAATATGCACACAAAATGCCTGAGTTACATTTACTTTCCTCCACCACCACCCCACCTACTTACATAGCACACTTAACTAAAAGTTTATGGGTATCAGGACTGTCTCCTCCATCTCTGAGGCTAAAAAACTGTTGTCATCTCCATTATGAGACCCTAGCTGTAGAGCATGGGAGAAAAATAGGGATACCAACCTCTAGGTGGGGCCTGGGGTTGTGCTGGAATTGCAGCTCATCTCCATACTACAGAGATCGGTTTACCCAGAGAAAACAGATCCTTTGGAGGGTGGACTCTATAGGACATTGTGCCCCACTGAGGTCCCTGTTCTCCCCAGGCTACATCCCCAAATCTCCTGGATATGGCAACCCTATTCCCGCACCCCCATACCCCACGGGGGAACCTGGCAACCCTAAGGTCCAAAAGAAGATGCAGATGATGCCCTCTTTCTGCCTGCCACTCCTTCCTCTACCCTCCCCCTTTCCCTGACATCTTTTTGGCTACAGATGGGAGCCCTCTCTTCCGTAGAAGCCCCAGAAGTCATTTAGTCCTCAAACACCCAATTTCAGTCTGTGAAGTGTTTCAGAATATGAAATCAGGCCCTTGCTGAATCGACAAGAGCAGTGGGCCAACAGCAGTGTGAAGGCAAGGCTGGGATTCTGGGCAACCACCTGTCCAACCCCAGAGCTACAGCCAGGCTGTTCACAGTCTTTCCCAGTCGGTCACTGAAGCCATCCCTTGAGCCAGTGGCCTGCAGTATGGAAGTCACCGGACAAGAGCAGGCAGGCAGGCAGATCCAGTTCGGATTCATATGAGACCAGACAGGGACAGACTGGGGGGGGGGATTTCTGTTCAAACCTGTAGCAGTCCCAAGTTTGCAGGAAAAAATTCTGAGGGAAACAATACATCATGGACTCAAAACTCTGTGAAAGAAGAGAAATAACATCTGTCACTTTAAGAATGCCCACTGGACTCTGGCTGTCAGGGTCACTTGGCAACCACAGCGCAGCTGCCAAACATTCCAAGACTTGGTTTCTGGAAAGGAAAGCTGTGGGAGGGGGAACAGGAGGAGACAGGGGGTGAAAAAGCCCCGGGAAGGCCCCTTCCCCCAGTTCATCGTGTCCTGATGGAGGAGGATTTGCCAAGGACAGGCCCAGTATCAACTTCTGGAAACTCACTGCCAATACAATGGAGCCTGGCTTGGCAGCGGTGACTATGGTGCCGAGTCCTGGCCCAATGGTGGCAGCAGCCACCGTGGCATGAATGGGAGCTGGCCTGAGCTGGCAACCACCACACAATGGAGCCAGACTTTTCACAGGGAGACCATGATGGGGAGGAAAGGAGGGGGAAAAGATGGAGAGGTGAACAAATAAAGGTAGGCTGACTGGTGAGTGGGTGGGAGGAAGAAAGCATGAGGGCTTGCAGCTTTTAATTGGTGACATTATAGGTTTTATCATGGTTCTTTTTATTCTGTTTCTTTCATGATCTGCTTCTATTTTAAGCTGCCTTGAGTTCCACACAGCAGAAGAGTGGCTGACTTATGTTTTAAATAAAATCAACAAATTAAATAGGGGCAGCCAGGGAAGGGGTGATATGTCCCCACATGAAAATGGAAGCATAGAAATGAAGCAAGACATGTGAGTCCCAAAACTATTTCCAAAAACTGGCTAATTAATAGGAAACAAAGAATGAGTAGAAATGGGCAATTTTCTCAGTGGAGGGTGGTAAGCAGTGGGGTACCACAGGGATCAGTACTCGGTCCAATGCTTTTTAACTTGTTCATTAATGATTTGGAGTTGGGAGTAAGCGGTGAAGTGGCTAAATTTGCAGATGACACAAAGTTGTTCAGGGTGGTGAAAACCAGGGAGGATTGTGAGGCACTCCAAAGGGATCGGTCGAGGATGGGCGAGTGGGCATCAACATGGCAAATGGGTTTCAGTGTGGCCAAGTGCAAGGAGATGCACATTGGAGCCAAAAGTTCTAACTATAAATACATGTTGATGGGATCTGAACTGGCAGAGACTGACCAAGAGAGAGATCTTGGAGATATAAATCAATGGTGTGACCTCATTTGGAATACTGTGTACAGTTCTGGTCACCACACCTCAAAAAGGATATTATAGCTTTGGAAAAAGTGCAGAAAAGGGCAACTAGAATGATAAAAGGGTTGGAACACTTTCCCTATGAAGAAAGGTTAAAGCGCTTGGGGCTCTTTAGCTTGGAGAAACGACAGCTGAGGGGTGACATGATGGAGGTTTGTAAGATAATGCATGGGATAGAGCAGGTAGAGAAAGAGGTAATTTTCTCCCTTTCTCACAATACAAGAACTCATGGGCACTCAATGAAGTTGCTGAGTGGTCAGGTTAGAATAGATAAAAGGAAGTACTTCTTCACCCAAAGAGTGATTAACACATGGAATTCACTGCCACAGGAGGTGGTGGAGGCTACAAGCATGGACGGCTTCAAGAGGGAATTAGATAAGTATATGGAGCAAAGGTCCATTGGTGGTTATTAGCTACAAGGTATAGATAGGGACTCTGGGGCAAGTGATGCTCTGTATTCTTGGTGCTTGGGAGGGTCAACAGTGGAAGGGCTTCTAGTGTCCTTGCCCCACTGGTGGACCTCCTGATGGCCTGATGGCACCTGATATTTTTGGCCACTCTGTGACACAGAGTGTTGGACTGGATGGGCCATTGGCCTGATCCAACATTGGCTTCTCTTATGTTCTTATGCGGGATTAATTTCCTTAACACGTTGCAGCAGGGACCTCAGGTCCTGTGACATCAAAGAGGACTGGTTGCCTCAGGGACACCGCTTCCTTGTGAGGATGCTAACCTCAGGCACACTCAGGCAACTAGGAAGAGTAGGACAAGGGGGAAGGAAGTTCAGTTGTTCCTTGTGCCTTGTGATTATGAGATAGCAGTTGGAAGAGCACACTCGGGAGACCAGGGTTCACATCCACACTAAGCCCCTGGCTCTGGGCAGTCTCTGTCCCCTGGCCTGCCTTCATCACTTTTTGTCCACAACACAGACTATCATGCATAAGCCACTCTGGAATTAACAGCCCACCAGTCTGGAATTACTGGCTCCCAGACTAAGGAATGGTATTACAACAGAGGGCAATTTTTCAAAATAAGCTACGGTACTTAAGTAGGGTTGCGGACCATCAGGTGGTGGCTGGAGACCACCTGGAATTACAACTGAGCTCCAGGTGACAGAGATCAATTCACATGGAGACAATGGCTGCTTTGGAGGGTGGAGTCTATGGCATTTTGCCCTGCCAAGGTCCCTCCCCTCCCTAAACCCCTGCTCCTCAGGCCCCACCCCCAGAATCTCTAGGTATTTCCCAACCCGGATCTGGCAATTGTATAATTATAAGGGGAAACAGCTTAGGAAAATGGCACTTCCCCCACACACACCCCGTTTTATATAAATAATGAAGATCTGTCTCAGCTAGTTGGGCTCTCGGTTGTCGTGAACTCCAGCTGCAACACACACACACACACACACCATTCTGTATAAATAATGAAGATCTGTCTCAGCTAGTTAGGCTCTCAGTTGTCCTGAACTCCAACTGCAATTGAATCTTGAGTCACAGAAACTGGGAAGCGCTTCAACGAGGAAAAGTGCAAAAAATTATTCTAGCCCCTCCCCAAAATCAGAAAGCCAAGTGTTTCCCCAGGAAACAACGGGAGAAAAGTAATCGAAAAGAGGAGGAATGAAGGTTTGGGGAATGGGGTGTTCTCCTGCCTGTCACACATCCTGTGACCCACAAATACAAACGGCACCTCTTGGATGAGGGTAACGTTAAAGCAAATCCAACCAGACCGTGGACTCATTTTTAATTTCTAAAGAGATCTGGAAAGTCAATCTGAATGTGACTCCCCCCTCCACAACAATTATAAAGGTCTGGTGAGCAATACTCCCTCTAAGCTGTGGAGTCTTGTGAGCAAAAATTCTACTTTTTGAGCTACTGGCATTAAAGTTGTGAGCAAATTATTTGGCTGCTGCACAAATTAGTTTGGTCTGGAGCCATCCTTCCTGAGCTAAGATAAAAATGTGTGAGCTGGAGGCTAAAAAACTGTGAGCTAGCTCACACTAACTCAGCTTAGAGGGAACATTGCTCGTGAGTTCAGCTGATGATCTTCTGTGGGCAGATTTCAAGAAGGAAGAGGTATATGGATGGAGAGTGGAAGTGTGAGTGAATGAAATCCCGGAGTGCCTGTCCCTTCAGATGGCCGGAGCATGGGTGCTGGTCCACTTAGGTTCATGGATCATGGGTGCACGTTCCTTCAGATGGATGCAGCATGGGTGCCTATCCCTTCAGATAGACAGGGCTTGGATGCCCATCCCTTGAGAGGGACAGGGTGGAGCTGCCCATCGCTTCAGATGGACGGAGCTGGGTTGCCCATTCCTGCCGAGGGACTGAGTGTGTTTGTGGATGGATGGAGAGTGAATGCGATGGGAAGGGATGGGCACAAACTGCTTCATTCACTAAAGTTCAGGACTCATCACCACAAAACTTTCCTTGCTTATCTATAAAAGAGAGAACTCTCTCTCTCTTTTGGTTTCCTCTTAAGTAAATTTCTTCTTCAAAAAACCACCAATCCTCAAGCCATCTTTTTCTCTGGCACAAAGCGAATCTCTAATAAGTAAAAATAATTATCTTTTCCCCTTCCCATACTATAAATTTAACCATAACTACAAGGTCCAACATCTTCTCTAACCAATCTTCTACCGTAGGTATTGTCGGACATTTCCATTTCTAGGCATGTAACTTTTTCACTGCTATAGTTGAATATAAGCACCAAAGTCTTTGTTTCATAGTTTAGCCACAAATCGAACCATTTGGTTCATAGTTCAACCAAAAACTGAACCACATTTCCCTGGTTCATGCCCGTCCTTGGGGGGTGGGGGGCTGAATGGGTGTGTGTGAATGTGATGGGCTGACTGGTTGAGGATACTGAAGCCAGGAGATGTGGGCTGACAGCTGCTGGTGGATGTTGGCCAGCCGAAGGCAGTGGAAGAGCCTTGGGGATGCTGCCTATGGTGGAGGGAAGACCAGGATCCGGCCTGCTTACCTTGTGTTTGTCTTGCAGGGGTGTCCCAGGGTGGAGTTTTGGTGAGGTGTGCCCACAAGCCATCAAGAGAGTGGTGGCATTTCAGGCAGGTGACCAAAGTTCCCTCACTCCTTTCCTTCCCTTCTTTCCCTCCAGATCCCCATTCTGCTGCTTAGCCAAGGAAGCCTTGTGACCTGCCAGCTTGAGAGGATGGCAGCCTCATGGGCCATCTGGCGAGCTGTACTGGCAAGATGAAGAGAAAAAGGAGGAAGGAACAAGTCCTTGTGTTTTGACTTGCTCAGTATTGCAGAGCTATTATGAAAGAGTGGGCAGAGTATCACATTGGGAGCCCTGGGTTCACAACCACACTAAGCCATGTGGTGTGGCCCCTGGCTCTGGGCAGTCTCTGCCACTCAGCCTGCCCTAATTGCCATTTTGTTAGTTTGAGGTCCTCATGGCCAATGAACTTTCAGCATAGTTTCTCATCTTGGATGCCTATCATGAACTGGTTGAGGAGGGTGTCATCGAGATTTGGGAACTCGCATATGAGGGCTTGTTGGTGAAGATCTGACACAAAGTCAGCAGCCATCTTGTTGGACTTTTGCTGGCGCATGTAGAAGTTCACACGGCACGCCATCTTCATGGGCTGAGGTGCAAAATTGCCAGTGAGCGCCACAATGAGGGCGTCGTAAGTGACCACCTCGAGTGTGGTGGGCATGATGAGGCCCTAGACTAGCCTCAGGGTTGCGATCCCACAGGAACTAAGCAGGAGAGCCTTCTTCTTCTTCTCTTCGCCCTCAATGTCCTGGAACAGTACAAAGTACTTGAGCCGCTCCACCCAGGTTTCCCAAAGCTCTGAGTGAGCAGGGTCAAATTCCGGCAAATGTCCTGGAGCGGCAGTCATGGTCCTGGTTGCGATGCAATGTGTGTAGCACTGGAGCTGATGCGTAGTACAGCGCAGATGGGCACTGGACTGGCTCAACAGGATCCCACCTTTATCGCCACTGTTAAATAGTGGGTTTCATGGATGAGCAGACTCCCAAGTCTAGTGATCAGCTCTATTTTATTAGTGATTTCAGCAAGAACAAGACAGAACGACAGGGCTGCAGCCTTGTTTAAATAACATGCAATTGCCACACCCAAACACACTCCACTCCCAACAATATGCTATTTACATAACATTACTTCTTGACTGGTTACTTCCAGAGTCCTGGTAGGCTATTGTTCTAAGGCTCCAAGCTCGGTCCGTCTCTGATAGAACAGTCCAGGATTGTTTCAGTCCCAATACATAATAGTTTCAGTGTGGTTCAAAAATATAATAATTTCCTTTATTTTACTAGTTGCTTGGTTGTCAGATAGATGCAGGTCTTTTTATTTCTTTTAACTGGCAAACTGAGAAAGGGAGGGGGGTAGAGAGGGTTTGCTGGGGCCAGCTGAGTGATGGGCTTGGCTGCATGGCCCAGTAAGAGGGAGGAGCAGACCAGAAGGCAGACTCCCTTCTTCAGATCTACTCCTGGCTCCACCCCCTCTAGGCTAACTCCCACTGCCAGTAGACTGGCTGGCTGGGAACACAGCTGGCCCCGCCCAGGAGATTCCTTGCTGCAGTGATGATGCTTCCAACCACAGCTTGGGCTGGGGAACACGAGGACCTTTTCCTGGAGCCACTCTCTGCCCTGTGGCTGCAAAATATCCACAGGTAAGTCTGGGGGTGTTGTTTCTTTCGTAAAGTTTCCTAAATAGACTGATTTTCACAAAGACTTACTCTAACCATTTACTACTTAGGCTAATACCTTCCCCACAAAGAACACAGACTTCTCTTAGTCCAAAGCCATTGCTCAGCCTCTTCACCCCCTTAACTCCTTTTTCTCTCTCTCACCCCAACCCTCAGAAGAAACCAGTCAACTCTCGGCCCCATGGCGCAGCTCCCATCCAATCATAACACACTTTACTCACCCATCCAGTCCTCCCTTCCTTACTCTCCAGGCCTACACTTTAAATCACAGCACACAGCACACACACGTGTGTGTGTGTCCCCCATATTAAATCAAAGAAATAAAACACATAAAATATTTATATAGCAAAACACCACAGACATTCTAACAACTAGGGCTCTTTTTGCAGCAGGAACTCCTTTGCATATTAGGCAACACACCCCTAATGTAGCCAATCCTCCAAGAGCTTACAGTAGCCCCTGTAAGAAGAGCTCTGTAAGCTTTTGGAAGATTGGTTACATTAGGGGTGTGTCGCCTAATATGCAAAGGAGTTCCTGCTACAAAAAGAGCCCTGCTAACAACTACACCACATTTTTGTAAGTTTGTACATTCAGCTTTAGCAGCTTAGACTTGACCAGCTTTTCTACTGGTACATGAGGAAGAAGGAGTGATGTCACTTGACCCCCTTCTCACTCCGGCCCTGCCACATCTGACTTTTTCTTCGCATAGATCCCAACAATCCACAGCACAGCCTTTTTGGGAATCATAAGACACCCTTCCTCTTTCTTGCACCAATGGAAAAGCAAGCAGGATCCAAGCCAGGTAGGTCACCCATATCCACAGTTCACTTGCTTTACAGCATTTTGAAAGGGCTGATTCGTAGGTAGTGTCGGAGATAATGCAATCAGACGCAGGTAATTTTCATAGTCGTTTGAGGTTTAAATGGGCTCCAATGCAAATGTAAAACCTGCATTGGCTGAGATTCAGGGATTCCCCCCCCCCCAAATTTACTCCCACATTAAACAGCATTCATATAAAAAAGGGTAAAATGCTCAAATGCCTTCTTAGGATCATGTATGAAAACTCCCTAAGAGACCTGACTTACAGATTTGCAAAGGAAAATCCACCTCTTCAGAGGGAAATTTGGCACTCGCATTAATGCGTCACCTCTTTTAACTACTGCATACTCCAAAACTCTTGCTTCTATTTGTTTTCAGCTCCAACTCACTGTGTTAGTTCTGTCAGATTCCCACTGTAAGAATATTTTTATTTCTGGTATATTCCCGTTCCCATTTTTATTGCTCTCATTTGGCTCAATTTCTGAGCTTGCAAAGGGAATACAGTACTCCAAGCACCGCAGCCAAAACAACGATTATACCTTTTCTATCGGTGTGTGTATGTGTGTTTTGACCACGCATATGGTACTTGGTATTATTTTGAGCTCCCGGTAAAATGAGGTGGTTTGTTATAGCTGAAGAATGACAAAAAGGTTAAGAAATGCAAAGTTTATGTTCAGTTTGCACAGAACACAGCAAATTAAGCACCAGTATTCTAAAATGTGCTGGAACAGAAGTGGATGAGGGATGGCAAGCACCTGTGGCCTGCAAGCAGTGGGAGATGGGGGGGGAATGGGGGCAGCCATCAGCCATGGTGTAACTTCACACCTTTCTTGGAACTGCATAGAATTTGTGACCATTCTTAAAGAGGTGACACTGCCAAGTTTCCCCTGGAAGTGACATCATGTCATTGGACCAATGGCTATTAAAAAAAAAAAAGATCTCCCACTGTTGCTGGGAGTGGTGGCAGCAGAAGATCTCCTGCCCTGGCAGGAGCCTGGCAACCCTGCTGGCACCACTATTATTAAGGAGCAATTGGGCGGGGCCAGGGGCAACCTGATTAACCATGCAAGTTGTCCTGGATACCAAGCCACAAGGTTACTTGTGCCCTACCTCCCCTGGTCTACTCAAAAGCATCTTGTGCTACAGTCCACAAAGCATGTAATTCTCAAAGAATACAGTTTGGTTCACTTCCAATGCTTCTCCAGAGTGTATGGGTCAGGAAGGGGCTGATAGTTTAATCCTAGGCATGTATATTTGTACGTAAATCTCACTGAATTCAATGGGACTTACTCCCTTGTAAGGTTGCTTAGGACTTTAGCTGAAGAACACACCAAGGAAGACCTAAGGGCCACTGACTGCCTTGCATATTACAAGGGGAACATGCTTGTCATTGCTGCTGAATTGCTCAACAGGGAGCCAACGTCCATACCAGCTCTCTGATAACTGTACTGGCATGACCCAAGGGTTTTCAAATCCTTTACATTTACATTTTTAATGTATTTATTTAGATATGTCTACTCTGCCTTTCTTCCCAATGGGAGCCCAAAGCAGCTTACAGCATTGTTTTCCCCTCCTCTGTTTTATTCCCACAACACCTCTATGAGGTTGGTGAGGCTCAGAGAACGTGACTGGCCTAAGATCACCCAGGTAGCTTCTGTGGTGATTCAAACTCACATCTCCCAAATCCTAGACAGACACTCGCTGGCGCTCAGAGTGTGCCTCCGCAGCCTAATATGGGCAGAGGCCCTAAATGAGTTTTAACTTTGGCCACAGTCAGATGTCATGAACCAACACAAGCTCTCACAGGCCCTTCAGGTTCTGAATCCTAAGCTGTTGAGGAGAAGCAAACTCAAATTAGCTCAGGCTACTCAGCATACAGGCATCGCTGCCGGCTGGAATGCACTGAGAGCAGTGAGGACGGAAGGGGCAAGCAAGCGTAGCAGTACACCAGTTTATTGCCAGACAGGAACAAACCTCTGTCTCCTGCATTACACTTCCTTATCTGACAGGAACCCACAGCAAGTTCAAGGTTATACCTGGACAGAGGAGTCTGCTTGTTTCCAATGGATTCCCACCATTCTTGTTGAAGGTTATATACATTCCACAGCTGACACCATAGAAAGCTGCCAACAGCCTGTGGAACTCCTCAGCACAAGAAAATGCAGTAGCTGCTTGGTACTCTGAAATATCACAGAGCTTTGTGACAGCATGATCATCACCCAGAGGCTGGTGAGGACTTATATCTGGGCTCATGAGAAGAAGCACACTAAAAACAAGATAGGAATGAATCTTTCTGAAATCCCATATAATGGTATATAAGAGAACACCCGTGGCATTCTAAGCTGTGCTGGCGGTGGTGGAAAGTGGCGCCAAGTCACAGCTGACTTGTGGTGACCCCTTGTGGGGTTTTCAAGGCAAGAGACATTCAGAGGTGGTTTGCCATTGCCTGCCCCCAGGTCACAGCCCTGGTATTCCCTGGAGAACTCCCTTTCAAACACTTGCCAGGGCCAACCCTGCTTAGTTTCCAAGATCTGATGAGATCAGGCTAGCCTGGGCTATCCAGGTCAGGATATACCAGATCAGCAGAGTTATTATGCCCTTCTAAATCAATTGAAGTCAATGAGATTACAAGGTAGGCTTGCTAGCTCATGGCGAGAAACTCCTGGAGATTTAGGGGTGGAGCCTGAGGAGGGAAAGTTTGGGGAGGGAAGGGACCTCGGAGGGGTATAATAGTCCACCTCTCCAAATTAGCCATTTTTCCCCCAGGGGAACTGGTCTCTTTTATCTGGAGACCAGTTGTAATTCCAGGAAATTTCCAGGCCCCACCTGGAAGATTGCAACCCTATTACAAGGATGTAACTCTGCTAACTGTTTATCTGCTCAGCAGTGAGTGAAGTTTCGCTTGAGCAGAAAGAGGAGGCGACACTTTCTCACTTAAGCACTATCTCTTTCACACAAACTCACACATTCCTTTTGTAGTTTTTAAAAATCATCACCATAATATTGCACGTTTTAGAATTACATGCAGCACCATCAGGTGTATAGCAGGCAATACCAACCTAGTTAAGTGACTATTGTTTTACTCACATACCCTCCAACAGCGCCAATTTAATGCATACCGTATATTGTCCTTCCTTTGCTGCTCGTGAGTGCTGAATTGATCCCCAGTATTGAAGTGTATTTGTTCCTGCTTGACTAAGTCTTGTGAATTTGTTCTTATTGCTTCACTGGTTTGTTCTGAATGAAAACAGGTGTTTGAACCTTTATTTTGGATTTTTTTAAAACAAATGTGTAACATTTAAATTCAGCAGAAATTGCATGCTGTAGTATAAGGAAACATAAAATGTTTTGAAGCATTCTGTGGAGGTGGTTTATTCACTGAGGTTCTATGGCCCCGGTCACAGAGGAGGATTTGCCACGCAAGAGGGACGGATCGGGGGCACATCAAGCGGGCGCGATCATACCGCAACATCTGGGAAGTGGAGTGCACCCATCCTTGATCTGTCCCGTCCCGGCAAAACCGCACATTGGTCTGATCGCTGCCGCGCGCCTCTCCGCACAGCTTCCGAGGCCCTGTTGAACTGCGCATGCCTGGGCATGCGCAGCAGGCTCACCTCATTCCCCTGTCCGTGGCTTCCCCCCGGCATCTGATCATGCCAGGGAGCAACTGTGTGGCGGCTCAGGGGATCCGGCTGATCCCGCCGCCGTGCATCTCTTTTGATGCAGCTCTAAAAAGCCGCACTTCAGCCGCACCTTTTCCCCCAGTGTGACTGGGGCCTATGTCACCATATTATATAGAACCCCCCCCCCAAGAACGTATTACTAATTAGAGCATTTTTATTCCTCTAGGGACCTCAGGGTGCTGTACATGGTGCTTCCCTTCTCTGTTATTCCTCACACAACCTTTTGAGGTAGGTTAGGCCCAAGGTCACTCAGTACGTTTCATGGCATGCGAGTATTTGAAAATGGTTTTCCCCAGTCCTAGTCCAACTCTAACCATTCCGCCACACTGGCTCTCACAAGGTATTGTTGGTAGAAATGTTTTAAGATACACACATTAAAAACCCAAATAGTCTTAGAAAAATAGGTCTCTTGTTATAAGGCTGCCAAATCTTTCTTTCTGCCATGGTTCCTGTGCAGAAATTCAGCTGTTCTGTTCACTGCCTTTCCAACCTGGGAAAAGATTAACGTGTTGAATTTCTTCTAGCCACAGGGGTCTTAAAGTCACACCCCGTAACAGCAAAAAAGAAAGAAAAAAGTTACTTTTTTATTAGGCTCAACAAAATGACACAAAATATTGTACAAGATTTCGAGTTCACCAGAACTCTTCACCAGACCAGATGTTATAATTAAAATAAATAAATAAATGAGGGAACGGAAAAAGAATTTTTCAGGACATGATCTGGTCATGCTAGCATTTGGTATAGATGCTATGCTGGCTTGTTGTTGCAAAGATGTCATATGATAACGGCACACGCTGTATAGAAATGCTAATTATTCCTATGTTGTTCATTCACTTCAAAAAGCGGGTCAGAGAGAAAAGGAGGTCTCTGTCCTTTTTATGTGAGTTCCATCACATGGCTGGGTTTCTCATGACTTATATCCTGATGTGGCTTGTTGCCTCTTATCTATGTGCCTCCACCTCTTTTATGTCACATGTGTCTTCAGATTTTCAGATCTTCAGAGTGATGTTGTACAAACAACTCTATTATTGATATTTTTAACCTTCTTTTAGGTTTCTCTCCTCTTACAAATTCCTTGCTTGTGACTTCCGCTGATCTCCCTAAAAAAAAAAAAAAGTACCATGGCAAATCTTACAGTAAAGCTACAGCCCACCCCCCCCTGCCCAAATTGAAATTGCCTCAGGGGAATGCTATTTGTCCTGATGAAGAAACTTGTACTAATGGACTACATGTGTATTGTTGGGCTACATATAAATTTCCCCAGCTGGACAAACAGTGGCTCCCAGGGGCCTTTTCAGGTTGGGGAAAAAGCACAGGGGAGGAAGGCTTAAGAACCTCTCCCAAATGCTATGGCCCCAGTCTGAATCAGGCTCCCACACACCCAAGAATCTAAACTTGATCAGGGAACTCCTAGCACATATCTGTTTGACAGGACATGGCCCACAGAGCAGACTCATAAATAATATGACATCACATTTTATCCCAACATTCCTCTAGATCTCAAGGTACTTTATGCAGCTCTTAGAGTTGCCAGCTCTAGATTGGGAAGTTTCCAGAGATTTTAGAGTACATCCTGGGGAGGGCAGGGTTTGAGTAGGGGAGAGACCTCGGCAAGTTATAATGCTGTAGAGTCCCCTCTTCAAAGCAGCCATTTTCTCCTAGGGAACTGACATCTGTAGTCTGGAAATCTGTTGTAATTCTGGGAGACCTTCAGGCCTCACCTTGAAACTGGCAACCAGACTGGTTCTTCCCTCCTCTGTTCTGTCCTCACGGCAGCCTTGTGGGGTAGGTTAGGCTTAGAAAGGGAGTAATTGGGCCAAGGTCACCCTATACGCTTTGATAGCTGAGTAGAGATTTGAACTCAGATCTCCTTGGGTATAATCACTCCCACTGGCTCTCTTGAAGCTCAAAAATTATATCTCCAGGTTGCACCCAGACAATCTCACCAAAGCTGAATCCACTGAATCATAGCTGTGTAGAAGCTACTTCACAATACCATAAACTGTATGAGGATAGTTGGGGGATAGACTGTGAAAGTGTGGTAGCATTTGCCAGAGCCCATGTGGAATCCCAATATATGTAGGGCTGCCAGGGCCCACCAGCTGGATGGTGGTGTCATGGGCATGGATGAGGATGAGCTGACAGAGGCTGCAGAAACCACAGCTGGCTCCTCTGAAGCAGCAGAGGAGGAGAGCTGGCAAGTGCCTGTAACAGCAGTCTTCACACCTGGCTCAGATAAGACGCTGCAAACTGAAAGTCCTCCTGATTCACCCCCACATGCGACTCATTTAAGGGAGTGACTCCAGCAAAACTTAGCAACCAAGCGAAAAGAGGCCAGGGTACAAGAGAGGCACTCAGCTAGCCCAGAGTTTTAACAGGAGCCTGGGCGATCGTGCAGCTAGCTAATTGGTAACAGCATTTAACTCCACCCTCTGGGCATTTAACTCCACTCTTTGTGGAAGCAACGAGTCAGCTTCATACTGCTTACATCCACTTCAGCTTGGCTCTTGCACCTAGACCTTTGGACATCCTGACTTTGGACTTGGCTCTGTGTTCCTGGCTCCTGACCCCGGCTTGGCTTTGGACTATGCTTCTGGTTAGTGATTTTGGACTTGGCTCTGTGTTTCTGGCTTCTGGCCCTGGCTTGGCTTTGGGCTCTGCACTGTCTTCATGGCTCCTTATCTTGGCTTGTTCTGGATTCCCTTTGACTGGCACCTCAGCCTGTGACAGATGGGGAGACTTACTGGGGGAGGTTTAGCTAGAATCATAGCAATGTCACAGGCAATGTGGTGATGTCACTTCTAGCAAGTTCAATAAGTGACATCATCATGTCACCTGTGATGTGAGATGCTGTAGTATTTGGGCAAAAACTCTACGTAAAAATGGCCCCTAACATAGAGTTTTTGTGCAAATAACAGAGCATCCAGCGTTGTCAGTGACATGATGATGTCACTTCTAGTGACACTGAATTTACTGCAATGTTGCTGCAACACCAGTCTAGACATCTTCCTGCTGTCTGTAAGTTGCCCCCCCCCCCGGTCACCTGGCAGCCCTAAGTACATGGTGCAAGCTACACTGGATTGTGTTTGTGTTTCAAAAAACAAAATTGACTCAAAACAGAAGGTACCATGTAAACATGGTTCACATTGCAGCCATGCTTCAAGCAAATTATAAGTGTTCCTTATGATAAAAAATAATAAAATGTGGGAAAGGAGTTGTGCAGGCAAGAAGAAAACACAAGATAGGATTCTTAACACAAGGTTTTATGGTTCTATGCTTCTTACTGTCGGCAGAGTAATTAATACAGCTCCAGTGTACAACCTGATTAAGGAATAGATAAAGGTTTATTTAATAACTAACGTACTTGATAGGAAAGAGGAGAGATTGGATAGGTTCCTAACTACATCTCTAGCTGAGAGAAAGAGAGAGAGAGAGACTGAGGTATCAAACTTCCAAGAAGATGGAGGAAATAGCCCTAAGAGTAGCAATCTGGAGACAGACAAGGAATGACACTTAACAGAGGAGAGAAGGTGCTATCCTAGGGCTGCCAGGTCCCCTTGCCATCACAGTGGGAGGATTTGGGGGGTGTTCTATGTGGGGACATTGCATGTGACATCCCTGATGCAATGATATCCCCAAGAAGTGGTGTCATTGCACCAGCAACATCATGCACAATGCTCTGGTTTTGGGGTAAAACTCTATGGTTTTTGGCTTCAAAACCATAGAATTTGCCCAAAACCAAGAGCATCACCATGTGACGTCCCCAGCGTGATGACATCACCTGGAAATGATGTCATTGTGTCAGCAACATCACACAATGATATTCCTGTTTAGGAGTGGGGTTTCCCCCACCAGCCAGTTGGCTGGCAGCAAATCAAAGCCCCCAAAAGCTGGGGGTTCCCACCTGGGGTCTGGTAACCCTATGCTATCCTCACTATCCTATCTTACTGTCTTCTTGCTGCCCCCTTTAGGGTCTTATTTTCTTCTTTGTGCACTAGACATTCCCTTTTGTTCTACTTTTTCTCTGTCTTCCTTTTCCTCCTCTTATTTGGCCCTTTCCCTTTCAGTATGCAGGGGTTTAGTCTGCCCAGCAACAGACTATGGTCTCCCTAATGGGACAAACATCTACAATAAAACAAGCTACAGCTATTAAAACACAACATGAATGCATTGTAAAAATAAACCAGGAAGCCAGTGCATACCTCTGTCCCACCTTCATCTTTGTTCGCAGCATATTACCTTAATCCAGATGAGTTTCTACTGGAAATCAGAGCTGAGATACTAGCAATACTTGTGGTTTTCTCCTATGGCATAATGATAATGTTAGCCATGTTGGAGATCAAGTAACTGATTTGTCCTTCTTTCTCTCTGAGTCACTAGGGGGCAACCTTTGCTTTCGTATTCATCAGCAGAACTAAAGCTTCCGACATTCACTTTCTTTTATTCAGTATCATTTTAAAGGCAGTCAAAGGATTCATATATGCAAAAGTGAATACTGAAAAGAATCTTCCTTGTGCAGACAAGTACAGAAGAAAATAAAACTAGGTGCTTGATAAATGAATGTCATGTTGTTCCACATACTGTTGCTGAACAATATTGAATAACTATTCTAATATTTTTGCACTGCAGTTGGAATAGCATTGCCAGCATATTCTTCCAGCCTGCCTTCTGTGCCTTTAACAGTAGCCTAAGATGCAGGCTTTGGATCAGCGTGGTGTACCGGTGGGGGCACTTACCGGTGACAGGGGGCCTCGCCAGTAACGGAATGATGTGGCCAGTGACATAATAATGGCAATGGCACTCCTCCTGGACATGGAAGTGATGTCAATGCATTGCCAGATGACACCAGGGTGCTAGGCTCAGTTGCCAGTGTCCCCTGCATCAGCCATCGAAATGCTGAGGTCGCTTCTGGATGTTTGGGAAGTGCCATCAGTGCACTGGGACACTGCTGGCAGTCATCTGTTTGCTGCAGTCCGTCCCCCCCACACACACACACACCAATCAGCTGAGCAGAGGCAGGGAAGTGACTGCCAGGGACAAGGGATTCTCTGCATCGGGTGCGGGTATAATAAGCCTAGTGGTGTAGTGGTTACAGTGTCGGATTAGAAGCTGGGTAGGGCTAACCAGGCCTCCCGCTAGGTAGGAGGTCTTGTGTGGTAAGGCACAGAGTTTCCAGCGATTTGTAGAACTTCCCAGCATCATCCCAGCCTGGAAGTGACATCATGGTGCACAGGACCCCACAGTCCCCCCCATGTCCCCAACCTGGAGGACCCATCAGGTCCTGGCAACCCTAAATCTGTGAGACAAAGGTTCCAATCCTCACTTTGCCATGGAAGCTTGCTGGGTCAGCCACACCCACTCAGCCTAACCTAGCTCACAGGGTTATGAGAATAAAATGGAGGCGAGAGAGTGATGCAAGAAGCTGCTTTGGGCCTCCATTGGAGAGGAAGTCGGGGTATAGAAGTAAGTAAGTAAATAAATAAATCTGCCACCACTCTTCTGTACCAGAAAAAGCTTCATTTGCTAAATTGCTGCCTGTCGGGTACTGTGAACATCATAGAAAACTTCCCAGGAAAAAAAAGTTGACAACCTCAGTGTGGGAGGCATATAATTCTTGAAATGGAACAGTGTGCCTAATTCAAAGCACCGCACCTGAAATAAGCTTTGAAGCAGCGCAGAGGCTTTCAAAATTACATAAAATAAAAGCACTATAATAGTTTTGAAATACTGCAATTAAAACCAGAATGTTAAGGACATAAGCTCCATTTTTATTGCACTGTGAATAATTGTTCATGAGAATTATACATACAAATACATCTTCCAAATGTCTATATAAAGGCCAGGGAAGACTGGCTTGTTTTAATTTTAAAATGTTTATATATTATATAATGTTTATATATTATTATTATATATTGGTTTGGCCTGGAATGATTTTGTTTTTATAAGTTCCTCTGGCATTCCCAAAACGATAACATTACACTTATGGGATTGTTCTTAAAGCAGCTCTCGTATTGCTTGGATAATTTAAACCATACCAACAAATCAACTACGTGGTGAGGGGGAATAAATTTATTAGGTTAAAATCAGCCAGACCTAGTGGGGAGTTTCACATAAATGGCTTCCTGTGCCTTGGAGACCCTGGTCTATTTTCTTGGCAGATTCCAGTACAACAAAAGGATCAATTAACTTCATGTTACTTCATTCCCATGGTTGGTGTGGAAATGGCCTTCTCCATATTAGTAATGCACTTGGTCCACCACTTCTATCACATATGCAATAATGCAGATTTGTTCTAGTTGTGGTTTTCTTGGAAGCTGCTAGGAGTATAAATAGCTGTGTCAACCTACTTTCCAGTGCTTGTGCATATACAAAACCTTACATGCTCCCACATACCATCAGCAGGAGCAGGATTTTGCACATAATGAACATGTTTAATATGTGCCTTTTCAGTGCCTCTTAACATGGAGATTGCCCACAGTTACCATGGCCAGTAGCTACAGATAGACCTAATCTCCATGAATCTGTCTAACCCCCCTATAAAACTATTTATTCCTGTGGCCATCTTGATATCCTCTGGCAGCGAATTCCACATTCTAATAGCTCTTTGTGTAAAGAAGTATTTCCTTTTGTCTGTCTTGAATCTACTGCCCATCAGCTTCATTTGATGCCTTTGAGTTCTAGTATTTTGGGAGAGGGAGAAAAAAAATCCTCTGAACTCTCTCCACCCAGTGCATAATTTTATAAACCTCTATCATGTCCCTCCTTACTCGTCTAAACTTTCCTACAAGTAAGAAACGTGCACAAGAAGAAGAAAGCCTGTACTTCCTCCTCCTGCTTGGTTTTTCGATTTGTGAAGAATTCTTTTAACATAGGGATCCTTTCTACCTGCATTCTGAACTGAGTCCGAGTTCAGACTGGCAGTTTGCCCCAAGATAGGCACGTTTCAGAAACCTTTCACAAATGGATTAAAGGGGGTGGTTCACACAGGCACAGCTGTCAGGCGTTCCTCAGCCATACTCAACCCGTCTTGTAACGCTTCCCTCCCGAGTTTAAAAAAATACCAAGTGAAAGTGGTAGCAAACCCTGGAGAGCACATTCATCCCGCATTCATCCCACTTCCCAGAAGTGTGAATGTGAACAAGCTGATCTGGTAGGGATGCTCTTTTGCACATAATCACTTATGTGCATGAGTGCATAAGCGCATATCATCAGATTACATTACAAAAAGCCACTTACAGCCGTGGCTGCGCCAGGGTTGGGCCAACAGTGTTAACGCTCCTTTGCACCTCCTCCCCGGAATGCTCTTGGATCAATTGGTGCAGTGTGATCGAGAAAACCCAGAACACGTTGTTCCAGGTCTTTTTTGTCATGACTCCCTCACACTTCAAACTGCCCGTCTGAACTCGGCCTGAGGAAGTCAGTTCTACAACTTCCTGTCTCCTCATTCTCCTCAGTCCCCTCAAGGTCACCTCCTTGTCCTTCAGAAAACCCCCAAGATCTGTAAAAAAGGTCATCTATTTTTCTCTTTTTAAAAAGATACAGTTTGGCTATAAAAAACATTCCTTGTGATTATAAAAAGAACTTTAAAAAATTATGAAGTCAATCATAATTTGATCATTTTAGATGACTTGTTCTTCAAAAACTTCACTTCCTTCCTTTTTATTGTGCAGCCCTCTTGAAATGATGAAAGCACTCACAGAACTGTCTAGGGATGGCTTTGATTAGTTAATCATTTTACGTCGGCTGACAGCCCTGTATACTCCATTAGCAGTTATTGCACAGCTGCTGTGCTAACATTGTGCTTATACTGTAAGGAGGCAACTTATATTCAGACTGAAGCAAATAAAACAAAGAGGCAAGAATTACTGTTGTGTTGTCAATTATTCCCAAATGTCTGCGTAATTTCATTCTCCTTTTGTGTGGTTTCAGAATCTATGAGTGCACTAAATGCAATATTGCTAGGGAGCTATTAATTACTGGGAATCCCAACAGCAATAGTTGGTCTAACATTATTTGAAGAAAGAAATTGTCTCAGAGAAGGTTCAATATGTTCAATGGTGGAAATTATTGAGACTATTTTGCCTAGGCACTGGTATGATTAATGCTTTAATGACCTCTGACATGTCTGTGTGCTTTTTATAATTGCAAGAATTTACTGTCAGTTGTCTTAGCTGTATTTTGCTCACAGAACTCTGCTTTATGACCTATTGCAAAAGTCGGAATATCAGAAGTCACTAAACAGTCTATTGGAATGTACCTGCCTTCTCTTGATGCTTACTCAGTATCTCCAGAATATGTGGACTAAGGCACCATTAAGACCATATACAGACTTTCTTTCTTTATTATGATAGCCTGCTTTTCTGCCAGTGTGGTGTAGTGCTTAGAATGTCAGACTAGGATCTGGGAATCCCAGGTTCGAAACTTCAAATCCCCACTCTACCATGGAAGCCTGCTGGGTGACTTCGTCATTCTCTTTCAGCCTCTTCCTCTTCACAGGGCCGTTGTAAGAATAAAATAGAGGGGGAAATAACATTGTACACTGATTCATATTCTGACTGTGGGGAAAAGAAGGGTGTAAATATCTAAGTAAATTCAAGGAGGCGTGCATAAGATTGCCAGAAGACATCCCATTCAGGCACTGACCTACTTAAGTTCAACAAGGCTGCATGTACCTTCCTTCCTTCCAACTACACCTTACGATGAGCTGTGAGGAGACCTGGATTGTATGGGACTAGAAGATGTGGGTTCAAATCCCCACCCAGACTTGCAGTTCATTAAGGCTGCAATCCTAAAGACATTTTCCTGGGAGTAAGCTCTTTGAATAACATGAGACCATGTCTGAGAAGAAGTGCTTGGGATTGCTCCCAGTGTGATCCGGGGAAGATCTCTGTTTCAAACTTTTCTTCACAAGATTTCATAGTTTTCTTCACAGGATAATATGGAGGGGACATATATGTTTCTTGGAGAAAGTTGGGATAATTTTTTAAAAAGAAGACTTCATGCAAAGACAGCCTGTCTGGATGTGAAGGTACATTGATGGATGGAAACACTAGACCAGTATATACATCCTTCCAGACAGGGCAAAGGATAAGCCCTCAACATGGCCAGCATTTGAAGAAATTTAGACGGGGACAGTGAGGGCGCTGAAGCCGGAATGCTAATCAACCAGCCAAAGATCTATCTGTTAATGCTTTTCTCTGCATGTCTCCTTAGACTTGTTTTATTCATTCAATTGACATCCAGCCCCTGTGGCTCTTATTATGCTTTGCAAAGATAAAACCAAAACAATATCAAAAATAATCAATACTGGTCCCGGTCACATGAGCGGGATACTGTGCCGCTGAAGGGAGGCAAATTAGAGCTGGAGCAAAAAGCTGTGCGGTAGTGCAATCAGATGGATCCCCAAGATGCTGCGCAGATGCCGATAGCTGGCGATCACACAGTGGTGTTGAAACGCATCAAAGGGTTTCGCTTTCACGTTCTTGTGCATGCGCAATCTTACATTTCTTTGCATACTGTGGAGGCTTGGAAAAAACACATCCGGTGTGACGGGACGCATGCGCGTGCCAGATGCGCCGGATTAACTCCGCTTCCACGATCCGACGCTCACCTGCGACCTGCATTTTTCGGATGCTACTACCCTTTTGCTGGTACTTTTAAAATCTGCTTCTTCGGGCCAACGGTACGCATTGGTGACGGGTGCGCTATGCTTCCCAGATGTTGCCGTATGATCGCACCTGTTTGATGCGCCCTCAACCCATCTGTTTCACAGGGCAAATCCTCCCATGTGACTGGGGCCACTGTTAACTACTATGGCCTGATTACTATGGTCATGTTATCAGAGATGGCCCATAACTCAGTGGAACAGGATCTTTTTATGATTATTATTTAAAATATGTTGGTGCTTTACCTGAGACTTCCAGGTTCAGTTCCTGGTATCTCCAGCTGAAAAAGAATCTCAGGTAGCCGGTCTAGAGTAAAAGCTTGGATAGCTATGAACTTAGAATTCAAACTACAGGAATTTTAGAATGAGGCTTTTTACTTTCAGAGCAGCCTTTTGGGAGTATTTGGGGCTGCAGCAGGAGAGGGAGAAATTTTGGATATCTATCCCCCTGAATCAACACTTTGTGGATCCAAGTCTTAGAATCCAAGAGATTTGGATCCAGTACAAGGACTTTGGTGGGTACAAGGACTTCGGCCCAGAAAGTGCAATTTTTGCTGCTCCCCGGTCCTGCAGCAGCCCAAACTGTGCCCAGTACTGGGATGGAGTACATTTTGGGAGGCAGAAACCACATCAGTCATGCTCTATGTGTGAAAGTTCTTGTACCCATGGAAACGCTGTGCTGGATCCAATGTGCAAGTGATGCTCTACTTTTTGCTAAAATTTGTCCTCATTTGGTAAAGGTAAAGGTAAAGGTTCCCTTGCTCGAAAGCCAGTCGAATCCGACTCTAGGGTTGCGGTGCTCATCGTTTCAAAGCCGAAGAGCCAGCGCTATCCGAAGACGTTTCCGTGGTCATGTGGCCGGCATGACTAAACACCAAGGCGCACGGAACGCTGTTACCTTCCCACCAAAGTGGTACCTATTTATCTACTTGCAATTTCTTGCTTTCGAACTGCTAGGTTGGCAGGAGATGGAACTAGAGACAGGAGCTCACCCTGTCATGCGGCACCCGGGTCTCGAACTGCTGAACTACTGACCTTCCAGAGCCTGCAGTTCAGCGTCTTAACCACTTGAGCCACCGCAGCTCCTCATTTGGTAGCAAAGGCAAAAATACAAGCTTTTTGCCTGTTGGAAAAGGCAAGAGGGAAGGTTTCATATGTGCTCTTAATTCAGTACAGGAACCCTGCCTTCAATGCTCCCTCTAAGCTGTGGAGTCTTGTGAGCAAAAATTCTACTTTGTGAGCTACTGGCATTAAAGTTGTGAGCGAGCGATTTGGCTACTGCATAAATTAGTTTACTCTGGAGCCATCCTTCCTGAGCTAAGACAAAAATGTGTGAGCTGGAAGCTAAAAAAAACTGTGAGCTAGCTCTCACTAACTCATCTTAGAGGGAACACTCAGTTTTATTGTGTATTGTGAACTTTTCCTGATTTTTACCAGAATGACCAAGGGAAAGAGTGAATGCAGTCTCCCATTACCACAAATTATGATCCAGATTTCCTTCATTTGATTAAATCAATAGTTGCCAGCATATCCAGAGAGCAATGAACAAGTCACAGTCTAGGAATACCTCTTCTGTGATCAGGGGACTTTATGCCACTGTTCTTGAAGTTTCTTTATTGGCTGCCTGTTTGTTTCTGGATCAAATGTAAGGTGCTGGTGATTAATTTTAAAGCCCACCATGACCTGGGACCCACATACTTGAAGGACCGTTCCTCCCAGTATGAACCTGTGTGACAATTGCAACCCTTACATCTATTTGCAATGGCAGTCCTTACAACAGGGTCACCTAGTAGTCCCTGCACTCTCAAGGATATAGTCTGTTATGGCATTTGCCTTTTTCTGTTGCTGCCCCACTGCTGTAGATCAGCCTTCTGGAAAGGGTGAGGCAGGTACCTAGGCTTGGGATCTTCTGGCAAAGCTGTAGAACAGAGTTGTTGAAAGAGAGCTTATGGGGTACCTTGGAAGGGAATGCAGCATGGTATAGCCCAGTTTCATCAGATCTCAGAAAATAAGCTGGGTTGGTACTTGGATGGGAGGCCACCAAGGAAGGATCTGCAGAGGAAGGCAACGGTAAACCAACCTGCTTCTCATTTACCTTGAAATCCCCTTGCTGGGGTCACCATAAGTTGGTTGTAAGTGACTTGATAGCACTTATGTACGTATGGGCTCTCGCTTATCTGTTTTAACGATGTGTCTTTAACAGATGACAGTTTTTATATTGTATTTATGCTTGTTACCCACCTTGGATTCTGATTGTGTTGAGAGAAAGGTGGGATATAAAGATACCCTAAGTAAATAAATGGTATCTCCCCTATAAGTAATATCTATGTTATGGACTATACTACAAGTACATTTCAGCATTGTTGCTTGATCTGGGGTGGTTGCTTGCAACATGATCCAGCGCGAGTCAAACACTTTTAAGCCCCGTTGATTGCAGTGGAAGAATGAAAGACCCCTGAAGCATCAGGTGACCAGCCCAACACTGGAGGAGGGGTTGATCTCAGATTATTACCCTCCTCACTTGCAAAAACGAAACACCCCTGGTCATATAAACACAGTTTATTTCCAACTGGGGATTATGTAAATAAATTCTCAATTAGTTTATAATAGCATCAGCTTAGATTTCATTTCAGTCCTAATCCATTGGGAGAAAGCCTTGCGTGGGAAACAATCTGAGCAAAGTTAGAACTTGTTAATGCAGAGCTTAGATATAGTTGGTAAAACAGAATGCTCTGTAGGAAGAGCCTGTAATTTTCAGCGCTATCTTTGGAGAGATGCCCAGGATAGTGACAAGCGGAATGTCACGGAGAAATTGAAAATCAGCTTCATTAGCAGTAATGATAATATGGGTATAACTTTTGATAGCTACATTACAACCCATTTAGAGTCTTGTATCTAGTTTAAAAAATACATTGATAATGACTTTCCAGTCTTTTTTCTCACTATCTTATGCAAAACCATGAACCTTTTCTGAGAAGACAATAAATACTGGCTGTTATAAAGACTAGGAAAGAGGCTCTGCCTGAGTTCTTTGAGACCTGCAGCCAATCACAGCGGACAATACTAGGGTAGAGTGACCAATGGTATGATTTGGAATAACGCAGCACCATATGTTCATAAATAATATAGAGGATGAGTAATGTTTCTCTTTGTTATTTGATAATTGTAGTTATTAAACTGTGTTAGAATTTAAACAGGGTAAACGTAATACAGAATTGTTTATCATTTATTTTAAGAATATATATTTTGTTGCTGATGGAGAATACATGGCTTGTTCACTGATATCGCACTGACTTAGGCTTCCTCCTGTAGATCCTAAAATTTATGTGTTAGTGACTGAAAGCTATCTAGAACATATGTTGTGTTGTTTCATAGGCCTTTGCATGTATTTTAGGTTCTTGTAGAATGATCATGTTAATTTAGCATCAGTTGTCTCTCTCAACTAGTATTCTTCTCATTGCATTTCGGATTGTTGATGTTAGACTTTCAATATCATCTACATTATGGTGATCTTTGTGCTTTTCTTTCCTTGCTGTTCCTTGAGCTCTAGCTCTGTGATTCCTAGGGCCAGCTCCAGATGTTTCTGTGCCCTAGGTGAGGTGCAGATGCCAACATCTGGGTGGGGCCTGGAGACCACCGCCTCCTCCTCCTCCCCCCACCACTGCCACCGAAGGGGGGAGGGAGGCATGCCCAGAGCCAGCCCTGATGATTCCAGATCTGAATACAGGTAACTGGAAGACATCATCTCCTCCTCAGAAGATGGGAATACTGTTACACCAGCCAGTGTTACCAGGGAGGGGCAGTGGAAGAAGTTTCCTCTTCAGGGGACCTAAGTGTTACAGTTCATGTATTGTATGCTAGTTCACCCACACTGGAGCTGTTGGAATGTTTGATTAAATGTGACAACAGTGCATTGGGTGACACTCTGACTGTCCCTGAAGAATCCATTGGTGTCAGTTAATGCACTGGTCATCCCCTAAAACTCTGGATGTGACACCATTTGTCACCTGACAGCATTTCCAGCCCCAGGACTTTCTCCTGCTGCTCTGAGGGGCAACAGTGTGAGACCTCCTGCCCCCCTATCTTTGCCTGGCACCATTCTGCTGGGCAGTGGGAGGAAATTGCTGGGTGAAATATGTGGAGACAATCACCCAGCAAAATGACATTATCACAGATGGCATATGCCTAAAACTCGATGGTTAAACCATGGAGTTTGGGACAAATGCTAGAGCATCACACCTATCACACTGACATCAGTTCTGGGGTCTCATTGGAAGTGACATCATTGCACCAGGGACCAGACCATGCCAGGCAACCCTAGAGGGAGGGCCTGACTAGTAAGAGGCCTCTTGCTACAAGCAGGCAACTGGCATCCCTTTTTGAAGATCTCTATTAAACCAAACGGTGATTTGTCATAGAACATGGTCCATTCCATATTTCCATAATTCTGCAGTTCTTTCCAGTTTTTAGATCAGAAGTAATGTTCTATAGTCTGACACACATTCTACTGCACAGATTTCTAGATGCTTCAGGCATTCAGTAAGGTCAGTTAATGAATAATTAAAGCCAGAACAGTTGTGTTTTCTAAGAAATTTGTTCCCAGCCCTTCTTTCTTTGATCAGCTTTCAGCTCACATGGGAGACTGCACTCCTAGAAACTTGGCTAAGTATTTCCTGTAATCCATGGTAAATTGTAATGTATTGTATGGCTCTCATTATTTGAAGTATATATCCCTGTGATGAGCCTGAAATATAGCTAGCTGTGAATCTATTATTAGTAATATCTGGCCTGATTGATAAGATTCCCTGCCATTTTAAAAGTACCAAACTCTGTTTTGAGAGGCGGCAGTGAAGTTGCTAAATAAACCATCCCTCAGTTGGTGTACACACACACTTTGTTATACAGAAAGCAACAACTGGTTCACCCCATTTCTAATCCAGTTTACACCAAATGACTCAATGTCACCCAGGCCCATTCTGCATCTAGCATTTGCTCCATTGTTTTACCAAACCCACACTGGAACAGAAAAAGATGCAGCTCAAAAACACATTCAAATACTTTGGGCCAAGTCTGTACTGACTGCAAGTCACCCCTGAATGGCCATAAAACAGCCATAAATCCATGCAGACAGTACCATAAAACTGAGAGATCAAACGAAGTGAAAGTGGCAAGCAGTCTGGACACTGCCATAAAATCTGACAATCAAAGTGAAAGTGGCATGCAATGTAGAGGGGAATTTCTGTTCCAACATGGGTTTGGTAAAACAGCAGTGCAAATGCTAGAAGCAGAATTGGCAATGAGCCATTTGGTATAAAGGAAATTAGAAATGGGGTGAACCAGTTGTTGCTTTGTATATAACAAAGTGTATTTTTAAAAGTAAATAGATCAGGGGTACCCAACCTTTTTGAACCTTCGGGAAAATCTGACACGGCATGGTGGTGCACCCACAAAATGGCTGCTGCAGGAGGCTAAGCCAGACAGAAAATGGCTGCCACAGCTGATCTACACTGTAAAGATCTTTGTGCTGTGGTAGCAGCAGCTTCCAAAGCCATCTCCATTGGTCAATTAGAGGTCTTGCTGGGCAGAAGCCCCAGCTGGCTCCTTCCACTTTCTAAAAACATTTGGCAGGCACCAAGAAAGGTGTTATCAGGCGCCATGGCAACTCCCAGGCACTACGTTGGGGACCCCTGAACTAGAAAAAAAAGAGGAAGAAGAGATTGGATTTATACCCCGCCCTTCACTACCTGAAGGAGTGGCTTACAATCTCCATTCCCTTCCCCTCCCCACAACAGACACCCTGTGAGGTAGGTGGGGCTGAGAGAGCTCTTTTGAGAACTGCCCTTGAGAGAACAACTCTGAGACAACTGTGACTGACCCAAGATCACACCAGCAGCTTCATGTGGAATAGTGGGGAATCCAACCCAGTTCTCCCAGGTTAGAGCCCGTGCTCCTAACCACAACACCAAACTGGCTCAAAATCATGGAAGGATCATGAGAATTTGCTTCACTGGAAAATGTGCGCAGAAAGAGCTTTCCATCCAGCCAAAAGGATGTGTCATTAAATATGAACAATTTAAAATGCAACCTGAACATTCACTTTTTTTGTGTTCATTACAATGCAATTACTAATTCTGGGCTTTTTTGCCTAGTGGTAAGTATGTATAATGCATCAGTTTTCTGCAACAGTAGCTAGAAATTTTCTGCCCATATAATCTACTGCCAGTGGTGGAGCCACTGGCGGTGGATAATGGTTTAAGCATCTGCATCAGTGAGCACATTTCGCAGGCTCTCTGAACTATCCTGCCATACATTCGTTCATTCATTCTAGGGAAATGTTCTATCTGTCTGGCCACACATTGAATGTACTTGCAAAGCTTTCTTTTTATAAAACATCAAAAGGCATCTATTGGTTGGCAAATGTTGTTCCGAAAAGCAGGAGCTTTTTTTTTTTTTTTTTAAAGCATCTCTCCTCTCAACACAAACCTTTTAAGCTGCAGAAAATTCGCTTTCAAGTGGAGCATTTGTGCTATATGACATGCTTCAGCCCCAGGTTGATTTAGCACCGAACTTTCAGTCTTGGGGTGAGAGGATATATATATCTGCAGTGAAAATGGCAATTGTTGAGTCATAATGTTACCAAGACAGCAATATATGATGCATTTCAGAAGATTAGGTTGCAATGTGCATACATATCTAAGAAGGCAGCAGAGTAGATTGATTAATCTTCACATTATCTTCATTAGGGTTGCTCATCAGCCAGAAATGGGGGTGGGTGGGTATCATATAACTCGTGTAGATGCTTGGAAAATAATAAAACTCTAGTTTCTGGCAGATTCTGCCAATAACCTGCTAGATTTTGCCTTGCCTGCACCTCTGTTATTTCTTCAAATAGTTAGATACCACCACTTCTATCACACATGGTGAACTCAAGGTGAATTCCTGATTTAACAATTTGCTCCAGACCCTTCCTCTCTCATTTGATAGATTCTACCAAGCTCTGTCTCTTGTCCAGTCACATACTTCCAGGCTTCTGCCCTGATTTGACAGATTTCCCAGGTTTTTTGGTGGCCAGTCATATCCCTACACATTTCTACACTTAATGAAAAGTTCCTTTAAACTCTACCGCTCCAACCAATCATGTCAGGCTTCAGGACACTGAGAACTCACACAAGATAGAGGGTTGGATCCAGCCAGCTTTTTTTGCTCAATTTTGGGCCATTTCCCCTCTTTTCTGTAGCCCTTGTCCTACATAAGAGACCTTTCAAACCCCAGAACTTAGTTCATGCCATCCCAAGATATAGCCAACTGCTCTCCTTTTATTTACCTGTGGAAAAATTGGTTGGAGTCATCCCAGATCTAGACATGTTGTTTCTTCTCCCCCCTACCTCACTCTCTTTTTATACACACAGAGTTGTTGGCCTGGAATCTTCATACACAGTGGCAAAGGACACTGTTTCTTCAACTGATATATACAAGTAGTGCACAGATTAAATATCTGAAAATGAAATGAATGCACAGGAATATTAAATACAAGAAGAATAGGTTTTTTATACCCCATTTTTCTCTATCTTGAGTCTCAAAATGACTTACAATTGCCTTCCCTGCCTCTCCCCACAACTGGCACCTTGTGAGGTAGGTGAGGCTGAGAGAGTTCTGGGAGACCTGTGACTAGCCCAAGGGCACCCACAGCAGGCTTCATGTGGAGGAGTGGGAATCAAACCCAGTTCTCCAGATCAGAGTCCACCACTCATAACCATTAACCAAGCATGTACAGAGTCTATAAAATACCTCCAAACTTCTGCAAAGCCACATATAATGTTTATTACCCATTTCCGTATTAATGTTGTTTGAAAAGCATTTAAAACAAAGGCTGGAAAATGTCTGATCACGTATATGATTGTAGTTAGACCTGGCTGAGAAATAGTTCTGAAAAACCTTAGGTTCTTGCGGATGGCTCCCTAAGATATAATAAACCCTGCAGCCAATTGCTGCCCATGCAGTTGGACAACTTCAAATACCTATAGGTTTGATTCAGATGTCACATGAAACCATGGTTAAATCAGACTAACTATGGTTAGTGTGATCATCTGAATGTGGGTGACTTCACTTTGTGGATACTTAGGGTCCATTAAATCAGGATCTGAAACTATGGTGAACTGAACTGAAGCTTGCAGCAGTTTCTCAAATCTTTGTGAGAACAACCTAATGGCCATCCAAACCAACCAAGTGTGGGAACATCTGCATTGCTCCTCCCCTCTTCCTTGCAAGCAGCCATGCTACTTAGCCAATCCATGTCTGAAATTCATTTATGTGAATTGCTGGGAAAGCCTATTGCTGCAGGATTTAGGACGAGCAAATCAAGATAAGCTGCAGATAGAAACAGAGGAAAACAATAAAAGAAGAAAAATGGGGAACAGTGTTAAGTATGAGACTCAACAAGGTAGTGATTTCAACAAAGTGATTTCAGCTTTATTGTAATGGCAAACTAGACGATCAGACAACACACACAAAATAGTGGAGCACAGCTCCCTTTTTAAATAATCTGGGCTGTCAAAGCCACGCCCATACTTCAGTTAACAACCAATCATAAACTGAGGATAAAGACCAATGAGGTCTGTTCCCTCCATAAAAGTATATACAGTTCTTATTGGCTATTTACAAAGGTTTCACAGAGACAACCAATGGGAATGTTGACTCTTACAATCCACTTCACTGACTCAAGCTTAACATAACAAAAGACAGGACTGATTCATGAGTCAGAACATAACAGAGTGACGGGGAAAGAGCAATACTTTAGCCTGTCTCCTCACCTCCACCTATTTTTTACTTTGTATTTTATACTGCAGCTGATTTGTAACCATTAATTCACAAGCGCCTGTGGTGATCTTAAATATAGCAGTGACTATAAACAACAAAGCCTGCTGGGAGATGGAGTACTACAGGACAGGAAACAGGAAGTAGAAGGGTGGAGTTCTGGTTGGGGCATGGGCTGCCTTACTGAAGGATGCAGCAGTTGTTGAGCCTGGAATTTAAAGCAAAACCTTTTATTGATAATCTGCTTCTGGTTTACCATTCCACAGGTAGGTGGCCTGTGAAAGTAACCTTTTAGTTATTGAACCAGGCAGCGAAATGAATACCAATTTATTTCAACTAATACAATAAACTTGAAAGTTTTGGTGTATACAACATGCTCATTGAGTCTGCGCTGCCAAGGACTGTGCATCTGCCAAGTTTATGAAGTGCCCCCTCGGGAACTATATATACCAGTTAGCCTCCGATTTTAAAGAGTGAGGTTTGCTCTGGGGTTTTATCATTGGCTGCCTGCCTGCTCTGAAGAAAGACCTTTTAAAAACCAGTGATGACGAGTTTCCATTAAAAATGTGGGAAGTGACAAAGCCCACAAAAGGCTCATGAGGTGAGGCTTAAGGATCTCAGTATAGTGTGAGGATATAATTGGGCCAAACCCCACTGCCAGCACAGCAGAAGTAGTCACCGCTGTTGTGCTGATGCCTGTGTCCCTCTCCTGCTGCGGCACAGCCATGTTTCAGGAGTGCACATTAGACTCTGCTGGTGAGTAGTGTCTCTTCCCCCTCAGCTTTGCCAGGTAAGTTGCACACTTTGTCCTGCATCCCGGGTATCCTATGTCACCCAAAGCTATTGGTTTAAATAAGATTGTGTGGGTTGTCAGTGTTTAACAGTACATGTATGTTATTTTGGGTTTTTGAAGAAATATATGTGTTATGTATTGAACTGTGAATCAAGCATCTTCTTTCTCATGTTAAGCTTGCTTCAGAATGTGGCTCTTCAGATGTCGCATTGCTATTGGTCGGTTTCTGCGAAACCTGTGTAATTACCCAATCACTGAGTGATATTTGCAAAGAGGGAATGGTCCTGATTGGCCTTTATCCCTGTATTCTGATTGGACTTTATCCCTGCAATATTATTGGTCGTTAACTTGTTATGGGTGTGGCTTTGACAGCCCGGGAGAGTTAAAAAGAAGGAGCTGTGCTCCCCTTGTTTTGTGTTCCTGACGTACAGTTTGCTGTTCAAATAAAGCTGAAATCACTCTTGAAGCTGAAATCGTTGTTGAGTCTCATACTTAACAATATGTAATTTTGAGAGGACCCTCTTACAACCATGCCCAAATTGGTTCTCCGTTCAAGGTGTTCACTGGGGTGCATCTCATAGCTTGTGCTTTGTGAATCATAAAGTTAAAAGCTTTTATTATTTATGTAGGAATTTAGATGCCTCCTCTCCAAAGTCCTGCTTGAGGCAGCTTACAGGCAAAAACAATACCATAAAAACATATTAGTTTGTGGGTATGGGGTGGGGGACAGCAGGGGCATAAAAACAGCATAAAATGATTGTTGGGCACCTAGTGTTGCCAACAGCCTGGAGAAAAACTGTCCTAGAGGCTGAAAGAGATGTTATTTTATGCATGCACAGCTTACTGCAGATTTTCCAAGCAGTCAGCCTTTAAGCTTGACTTTGAATTCCACTCCCATTTTATGCACCATTCTTTTCCCTCTGGTATATTCATTCTGCAGCTACAAAAAACGAAACCAAAACAAAAAAAAACCATGCAGTTTTTCTAAATCAGGGTGGAACGTCACTTGTGATGTGTGGGGGGTGGCGTACAAAGGTTTTTTTTAAAAAAAAATTATATAATTGCCCTATCACAGCTGCACAGTAGCATCCAGCAAGCACCTTCCATTTGAATAGGCCAGAGTTCTGGTTCTGCACCTTTGTTATGTTCAGTTTATAATTCTCATACTAGGAGCAATACTGAACTAATAAAAATATGATAATCTTTACAGCCTTTGTGCTCACCCCTTCCTCTGCAACAAGATATGTATTATATCAAGCTCCATGCAGAAGCAGCCATAGAAAGCATTGTCAAGAAAAACAAACCAGAGCTCAGCCCAGCTTTTCTTTCTTTTTTGATATTTTTGCATTTTGTGTGTGTGCCCAGGCCCTGGAGGTCATGGTGATCTCTGTCAGCTCCTACTGGGGCACGGAGGACATTCAGAGAAGCAGCTTGATAGCCTGCCCTCTGGACTTTCAGCCCTGGTAGTCTCTGGAGGTCTCCCATCCAAATACTTACCAGGGTTGGCTCTCCTTAGGTTCTGAGATCTGATGAGATCAGCCTTGGCTGGGCCATCCAGGTCAGGGTGAGTTTGCTTTTCTCGACAATGCTTTCTATGGTTGCTTCTGCATGGAGCTTGGTGTAATATATATCTTGTTGCAGAGAAAGGGGTAAATACAAAGGCTGTATAGTCATTTATTTTTACAAGTGGCATGTGGCTAGCAATAGCCTCATATTGCTAGACACATGTCGCTTGAAAAAAAAATTAGATGTAGGTGGAGGAGTGGCCTACAAGGGGCAGGGGGCAGGGTGGGAGGAGGAAATCTAAGGGAATTATGTGCTTTTGACTTACCTTTGGCTTGGAAGCAAAGCAATGGAAAAACCGGCACAAAAGCACCCTCCAGAAAACCCAGGGAAACAACGAATGGGAAGCAAATGGAGCACTGAAGGGAGAAAAACGATGCAGAACAAAAAAGAAAACCTGATGGCCATGCACAGTGAAAGCGAGGCAAAACACCCATGCATAAAAGGCCTTATTTGCATGCTTCAAAAAGCTTCACTTATCCTTTTCCACGCCTCTATTCAAGAGACAGGACTTTTTTCTCCAGGCCTGCTAGCAAACCAAGGAACCTATGCTATCCATAAAACATATATCAGATCAAAAGTAGATCATAAAACACTTTAAAAGATAAAACCTCTTAGCTAAAAGCCTGGGTTAAAAAACTACATGCTTTGGCCTGACACCTAAAATGTATGGTAGTTGCCAGATGAACCAGAAGGGGGAAGTCATTCCAAAAATCGAGTGCCCCCATTAGAATTGCCCCATTCCTACCTGCCACCTGCCGTACTTCCTGCAGGGGACACAGGACCAGGGCCAGGAAGGTAGAGGTTATCTGGCAGGCTGAACTAGCACATATTCTAAAATAGGTTTGCCAGCCTCCAAGGTGGGGCCTGGAGCTCTCCCACCATTACAGTTGATCTCCAGACAATAAAGGTCAGTTCCCCTGGAAAAAATGGCTGCTTTGGTGGAATATATGGCATTGTGCCCTGCTGAAGTCCCTCCCCTCCCCAAACCCCATCCTTCCCAGACTCCACCCCCAAAATCTCCAGGAATCAGAGCTGGCCACTCTATTTAAATACAAACTTATTGTGCTAAATATTTTTGTTGTAGCACCTCTCAGTGTATGGCTTGTTATCTCTTGTGTAGTTCACAGGACTGGCAGTCAATAAGAATGCTATCCATTATCTCCTGCTAACAGAAAACCTTGATACGACTTTGGTTTTAATGTTAGCGAACACCTAACTACTTCCTGCCGATATTCAAAGAAACTAAAGCAAGATTATTCTCCTGCACATGTTTAAATTTTAATTGCCTTTTCTAGTAACAAAACAAGCTTTGAGCAAAGACTTGCAGATGCCGAAAACTAGGTCATCTCATTTATGCACAAACTGTTTTCGGTACTGCACAAATGATGGTTTGAAATAAAGGAAGATTCCCCCCTTAAAATTTAACAAGTGCAAAAATGTTAGCCGGCCTTCATTGCACACAAGTGGAGCTTTGTCGATGGGTTTTCCTGGGTTATGTAAGCAATTTATTGTCATCCCTTTCATCACATGTAAATGGGACTGATGTTAACTAACTACTGATTGTCTACCTTATGGTCACGTGTGGCATAAAAGTCAAACCTCTTGTTCTGTATAATTAAGGAAGATACACTGCCATCCCTAAAATGCAAGCCTAAGTAAGAGTTCTGAGCTCTGCATTATTTTCCAGACTTCGTTTGGTATCCATTCCAGTCAGGGGTCTTTTTGTAGAAAAACAGCTATTAGGCTATTAGCATATGCCACCGGAAGTGATGTCAGAAGGGGAAGCAAAAGGGTGGGAGGCATCTTCAAAAGCCTCCCCTTCCCTTCCCCAGCTGGCCTGGGTGGGCGAGCTAAGAGAGAAGGGGTTTAAAGTTTAAACTCCTTCTCATGAGAGTTGGGCCACAGAAGGAGGAAAGAGGGAAGGAAAGAGAGAGAGTAGAGAGAAGGAAAGAAGGAAGGAAAGAGGGAAAGAAAGAGAAGGAAAGAGGAGGGAAAGAAAGAGAGGGAAGAAGGAGGGAAACAGGGAAAGGAGGAAAAAAGAGAAGAGAAGAAGGTGGGAAAGAAAGAAGGAGAGAAGAGAAGAAGGAGGGAAAGAGGGAAAAGAGAGAAGGAAAGGAGGGAATGAAAGAAATTTGGCCCATTATATCCTATAGGCCATTGAAGTCAATGGTGAAAACATAGGGTATATTCTGGGGGCTGGAGGGGAGAGGGTTTGAGGGAGAGGCTCCAAACTCACAGGGTAGCTGGTGGAGCCTCTCCCCAAGATACCCACCAACTTTCAAGAACATTGGACCAGGGGGTTCCAATTCTACGGGCCCCAAATAGGTTGCCCCTATTCCTTCCATTGTTCTCAATGGCCCATAGGATATAATGGAGCTGAAATTGACATTCGGCTGCCTGAAAGACTCCCCGGGACGCCGGCTTGGGGGCGGGGCTTGGCTCCTGAGCTCCCGGAGCTGCGCTCCGGTGCGCTCCCCCCCCCAAAAGACCCCTGATTCCAGTACTGATTTATTTATCTAGATGGAAGAGAAATGGCATAAGAAGAATTAAGCAGCAATATAAGTTGTTTGATTTTTTAAAAAGTTCTTGGGAGCTTTGAACAAGATGTATGAATCCTTAAGAAGGCTCTGTTTGTTTTAGAGGTATCTGATGGCTTCCACCAAGGGTTCCCACCCCCCAGGTCCCAGCAGGGATTCCCCCACTTTGGGGGGCTGAAATCCGCTGCCGACCAGGTGGCTGGAGGGGGAAACCCCACCCCCAAATAGGGATGTCATTGGGCAATGTCCCCAATGTGATGATGTCACCTGGAAGTGATGTCATCATGTCAGCAACGTCATGCACAATGCTCTGATTTTTGGGCAAACTCTATGGTTTTGAAGCCTGATTACATCCCACCTACCCCCAGAATGCCCCTTAAATCCCCTTGCTGTCACGGCAAGGGGACCTGGCAACCCTACTTTCCACCTGTCTCTCCAATTCTTTTATTTTAAGGAATGAACAACTTATGGTGGAGTCTGGGATAGCTTTCCAAATTCTGGGGTGGGAGATCCCTGAAGATCTGGGGGTGGAGCCTGTGGAGGGCAGGGTCTGGGGAGGAACCTGAGCAGGGCAGAATGCCACAGAAGTCTCCTTCTAAAGGAGCTATTTTCTTAGGGAAAACTGCCCTCTATGGGTCAGTTGTAATTCTGGGAGATCTCCAGGCCCTACCTGGAGGTTGGCTCCCTCAGTCTGGCAGGATTGTGTGTTCAGTGGTTTGCAGATGCCAGAACCAGTTGTTTAACATACTACAAATCAGATTACTACAGTGTGTGGTTGGTAGCTTTACAAATAGTTGATAGGAAGTGAATAATGAACTGTCATATCTCTGTTAATTAGTACCAAAGACAATATAATTTTTAACGGCAGAGTCTTTAATGTGCAATGAATATAATCTAAACATTTGGTCTTTGGTTCTAAACCCAATTCATTTATTGACTCCCTTTGGGGGCCTTCAGCCTATTATTTTCTCTCTTTTCCCCTTACATAAACCTAATTCATGTGGTTGTTAATTTGACCATCATAATGATTGTAAAGTGTTAAATGTATTAATATATGATAAATGCATCCTATATACTACAAGATTCACTCAGGAATCATGTACATAAAATGAAGCAGTATCTTCAGTGTTATAATCAAGTTGGTAACTAGGAATATATGGAAGACCAGAAGCAATCAATCCACAGTAGGCCTGCCCCAGGAAGATCAAAGACAGGGCATAAAGGTATAAATTAAATACAACTACTTTTCTGTTGCCTCTCAGCAACTGGTACTCAGTAAAGCGCTACCTCTGATTCTACTGATCTTGTCATGGCTTTGAAAAGATGCAGTCTTGGGAAGAATGTGAGGGATGGGTGGGATAAACATAAAATTATCTACCCTCCTAATAGTGTGGTACCGCTGAACTCCCTAGGTAGACCATTAGCTTCTGGCTCACCCTCCAGCTGAACCTCAGGACCCGACAGTACTGGCAGATGAAGTTCAGGCCCAGTGAAGCAGTGTGTGGAATATGGCCATACTTCCCCTCCCTGTGTTAGCCCCGATGCCATTATGGGGCCTTGCTATGGACTGTTTGCTGTTGCCACATGGTTTGTGTACTTGCTAGACTGTAAAATGGATGCCAAGGTAGAAGCCCATAGAAAAGGGAAAAAGCTGTCTTTTTACTCTGAGGGACTCCATTGCATACCTGCCGCATGTCACATACACAGATTAAGGGCCATACAGCAGACAAAGGACTTTTCCTCTGCCAGTCATTTGCATGAAGGGATTAAGTGCCTTCCCCACCCGAGCCATACACATGAATAGAAGAGCCATCAGCTACCTGGCCAGATCATCTGCCTGCCAGCCAGCTTCCTCTGTCCAGCCCCCAGGCCAGGACCATTAGTGAGTCAGATAATCCATTCAACTAGCCACCCAACACCTGGCTTCTATTGTTAAATTCAGACCCTGCCTCTACTGACATCACACACCCCTGGGACTCATCAGTGGTCCAGGAAATCTTTCATTCTCACCTGAGACCAGCCCCCAGGGCCACCCATTGGGCTGCTTTGTCTTACAGTGGGTATATCCCAGCAGACGCATGGCCTCAGACCGTGTGTCTCTGCCATGAGCCAAAATGGCAGTCCACCCCTGAACCCTCTGGGTTTAGGCCACAATCCTTCTTCATGGACTTCTGCACATCTGACAGGTAGTATCACCTCTCCATAAGCCATCAATCCCCTCTGCTTTCTTAGTTCTATTTTATGTGTGTGAATGTTTGAATACTGTTTGTGTGTTTGTGAATGGATAAATAAGGATTATATTCAGTAAAATAATATTTTATTAATTATACCTGGTCTCTGTGTCTTTTACTAGGAACCATTACAGACTAGCAGCATTCTCTGTATATACAGGCGAGAACCCAATAATAATAATAAACCAATTGCTATATTTAAAATAGAGCAATTTGGCTAACACCCTGTGCATCTCCTCCAACCCAGGTTTCACCCCCATCCATACCAGGATGCTTCAGGCTCTTAGGGACTTTGAGCCTGTCTACACTTAGGGTTGCCAGTCTCCAGGTGGTGGCTGGAGATCTAGAATTACAAACTGATCTCCAGGTTACAGAGATCAGTTCCCCCGGAGAAAATGGCTATTTTGGAAGGTCAACTCTATGACGTTATACCCCACTGAGATCCCTTCCCTCCCCAACTCCCACCCTCATCAGGCTTCACCCCAAAATCTCCAGGAATATCCCAAACCGGAGCTGGCAACCCTGTCTTCACTACATATTGTAGTAACATGTTCAATACAGTCTCCATTTTGAGACAGGTTTTATTTTGTATGTCCTGAATCTTCTGCCTGTGAATATCACTGGATAGCCCTGAATTCTAGTGTTATGGGATGAGGGGAGGGGGACATGTTGACTATCTCTATCTGATCTCTGTAGTCTGGAGATGAGCTGTAATTCCAGAGGTTCCCCAGGTCCCACCTGGAGGCCAGCATCCCTATGTAGCCTCTCCCTTTCTCCCAACTCCCAAACCAGCACAACAGGAGAACTGACCCACCCCCCTGCATGTGCAAGAGGCAGGGAGTGGGGGAGAGGAGGACTTGTGGGCTCATTACCAATACCGTTCAAAATTTATGGACCTTTGAGTAAGGGATAGTAGTAGTGGTCGTGGATAGATCTTTCTCATTTATCACTTTGGCTGCAGTGGTGGCAAAAACCTCCTTGAACGTTGCCCTGATCATTTAAGTGGCTATTAAGTACTGGGCTGTATAAGAGATTCCACCAGATTCTCACTCAGGCAGCAACGATTAGATGCTGCTGCGTTGAACAGTGGCAGAACTGAGCACATACAGACTGTGCAGAGCTGCTGGGGTGTTAAAAACACTCTTGGGCATGTATAAAACCCAGATATTCTACCTGTTTGCCATAGCAACTGTATCTTGAGGAAATTGTTGTCTTATCTTTGTGAGTCACTCCTGACAGTTTCCAGAATCTTTTCATTCCATCTCTACCATTTGCTAGGGGGAAAGTAGCGATGCCAGGATGGTATGAACAGGAGACAGAATTACAAGAAGTTCTAGCCTAAAATACACCGGAAAGTTACAGTTTGTATTCTGACCATGAAGACACCTGAGAAAACAATCGTAAGAGAGAAGCAAACAACCCAGGCATTACCGTTTGTCTTTTCCAAGAATTTAAAAGAGATTGTTACAAAAATAATATTATAATTCTATAATATTGTTGGCTTTTTAAATAATTAATCTCTAGTATCTAAATAGTGCTTTTTCTTCACGTTTAAGTCCCCAGTTTATTATTTATTATCTACTAGGAATAAGCCCCTTTCTGAAAATAGATACAATGAGCTCTAGAAATAGGCTGTGGGCGAGTGGCCCAGGCTTGAGGAGTCTTTTTAGCATCAGTTTGCCAGGCGCACCCCAAGGATGGGCGGCTGGGTGCTCCAAGCGAAGAACTGGTGCTTTCCAGGACAGGATGGGCCAGGAGGAGATTCACGTTGGCTGCAGAGGAGCTTCGGCGGCGTCCCACTCATGTTCCTCCCCCCTGTAGAAGTGGCCCCACTGCTGGACCTCCTGATGGCACCTGGTATATTTTGGCCGCTGTGTGACAGAGTGTTGGACTAGATGGGCCATTGGCCTGATTCAACATTGGCTTCTCTTATGTTCTTATGTTCTTAAGTGGTGCTATTCAAAGTGGGAGTGCAGGCGGCCGAGGAAAGGGGAGCAGCAGCTGGGGTGGGGCAGGGGCCAGAGCTCTCTGCAGCCTCTGCTCTGTGCGGGGGGTGGTGGTGGTGGCTGCGAGACTGCGCTCCAGCAGGGGGTGAGGGACAGGCTGGCAGCTTGGCCGACGAAAAGGGCCTCCCGGCTTGGCTTGGCTTCCTCTCCCCCCTGTAAGCAGCTCATTGAAGGCTGTAGTGAGGTTTTGCCTCAAGTGTTGTGGCTTTGCTTCCATCGCAGCCGAAATCTCATCTTCCTCCATCACGGCATGAGATGAAAGGGAAGGGTGGTGCTCAGGCAATGCAGCCACCTAGAGACCCCTGGTGAGGGACACATCAGGGAACCAAAGGCTGTGGTGGCGTGTGGAACATTCAGGCAAGAGGGACATGAAAACTCAAATATGTATAAGGAGAGATTGGCTATAACAACTGAGGATAAGATTATTACACTCCCCTCCCCACTGAGCTGAATCCTGTCACTCTTTTGCTGTATTTTTATTTCTGACTCCTTCCAACAGAAAAATGCCTCCTTTGCCAGAGGAAGTCTTTCCTTGAACACCTGAAGCCGCCTTAGTCAAACCCTCGGTCCATTAAAGTCAGTACTGTCTATTCAAACTAGCAGTGGCTCTCCAGGTCTCAGGCAGAGGCCTTTCACATCGCTTACTGCCAGATCTTTTAACTGGAGATACCAGGGACTGAACCCGGGACTTTCTGCATGCCAAGCAGATGTTCTCCCACTGAGCCACAACCCTTCCTCATGTGAATTTACTGGAACAAGACGTGGTGGAAGGGAATCAAGTTGATCCAGTCGGTTATTTTCTCTTGGGTTGAATACATACAAACAAACCTATGTTATACACAGTGTTTTGGTTTTTTTAAAAAAGTGCTGGTACTCATATATAACCTGACCTGGATAGCCCATGCTAACTCAACCTTGTCAGGTCTTGGAAGCTGACAGCAGGGTCAACCCTGTCTAGTATTTGGATGGGAGACCTACAAGAAATACCAGGGTCGTGATACAGAGGCAGGCAATGGCAAACCACCTCTGACCATCTCTTGCCTTGAATTCCCGGGGGGTCACCATAAGTCAACTGTGACTTGACAGTACTTTCCACAATTACCACCACCACTCATATATAAGGTTGTACCAATTTCCACCAGTTTTTTTCCTCAGGACTTGGGAGAGCACCCCCCCCATGCCAGTATTCAGTATTGGTAACTACCACCACCACCACCCCCAAAAGCCAGATCTGTATTGTTTGACTTGTCCTATACAGATCTCTCATGTCATCTACTACCTGATCCTTTTAACTGGAGATGCCAGAGTCTGAATCGGGGAGTTCCTGCATGCAAAGCAGAGGCTGTACTTCTGGGCCATGGTCCCTCCCTAAACATTTTACCCAAGTGTGTTATTTATTAAATGACATTAAGTCAGCTCTCTTAAATTCTCTGTAAAGATGTGGACATAGATTAATCTTATGTTGCAGATCATTTATACATTTTCATTTTGCCAGACCATTTTACTTTGGCTTGATCAAAAAGTAAACCCCCAAAGCATAGTTTCATATGGATCTCTGATGTCACAGTTGCCAGGATGTAGTATTTACCTGGAAGAGAAAACTAGAGGGCATGTTGAGTTAGCTACTTGGGCAACTTAGACAAAAAGCAACAGACTGCGTCGCTTTAGCACAGCAACCATTTTGACAAGTTATTATACCAGAGGTCTTATTCAAGAGAACAATCTTTGCTTCCCAGAATTTATATGTTGTGTTTTATTTTTCTTTTACATGGCCCATGGACATCTTAATTAGAAAATGTTCTTCTTGGGCTCCTTTTCATAGCATGGAATGCGCTTCTGGTCATTGGGATTGCTGCTTTACTTTCAGATTTTGGGAGTCCTATTTAGGGATACATGTTCAAATAAGGCCTGTGTACATGTCTCCCCTCTATGCAAAATCAACACAGCAAGGAAAGAGAAGAGCTAGAAGCTTTCTCCCTATTATGGCAGTTTTCTGTTTGCACAGATTTCTTTTTTAATAAAAAGGAAGATTTAAAGCTGGAATCTACCACCCCCATGGTCTGAAGTTGTGCAGTCCATTCTGCCATCTCAGGGTTCCACCACCTCATTCTCTTTCATGTGTGAACTGGGCCTATGTCTGCTGCAGCCAAAATAAAACAGTTTTGTGGCACTTTTTTGCCATCAAGTTGCAGCCAATTTATAGTGACCCTGAAGGATTTTTAAGGCAGGAGACATTCAGAGGTAGCTTGTCATGCCAGCTTCTGTGTAATGATCCTGGACTTCCTTGGTGGTCTCCCATCTGAGTACTAACCAGGGCTGATCCTGCTTAGCTTCTTAGATGAGATTAGGTTATCCTGGGCTATCCAGGTCAGGGCCATGACACTTTCAGTGCTGATGAATTTGATGCAAAATATAGGTAGACATTTCAATGGTTAATGTCTCACTGCCACATGCAGTGGTATAAAAGGTTTGTTCACATCAAACAGTAATATGACATGGAAAAAGGATGTATGAGGTTGCATTCTTCTTGGCATTAATTCATGTTTTATCTTGAAGGACACTGGAAGGTATGCATGATTACTGTTACATAACAGAACCTGAAATAAAGGACCAGAGAGTGACAGATGCGTTTTAGTGGACTAGAATTTCCAGAATCACAATCATTTTGGAAAGAAGGAATAATCTCGCTTCATCAAGGTGTTCAGAATTCTCTGGATTTCTCTCACATTCTGTATGGCTAAGGTATTGTTCCAACTTTCAGAATGAACCCAGGTGGACTTCCACACAGATATGTCCACTGGATGAAGGAGATTAGTGGTAAAGTCCCTCCTTAGGCTTGCTTTATTATTTCAACCTAATTATCTGGTAAAAGTCTCTGTCTGGTCCTGGAGTTCTAACCTTGCCTTTATTGTTCCTCTGACTGCAAGGTCACTTGAGTGGTGGATTTTGGCACAGTGCTCCACCTGAGGGAGAAGCAGACAGAACCCTTCTGTTTCCCAAAGAAGAAAAAGACCCTTCCAGTGTACTCATGGTCCGTCTCTCTGACGTTATTGGTCCATTCTGCATCTGGCATTCGTTCCACAAATTTGTCAGCACTGAACCTGGTTCCCCCTTGCCTCGGAATATCTGTTTTCATTGTGTTGCCTCAGATCCTGGTTTCTGCATTGGCTAGTGTCACCTTGCCATCTATTTTGTTTTCAATGCTTGGTCCTGCATTGGTATGCGGATTTTCCTGTGTCAGTACTTGCCTCAGCGGTTATTAGCTGCTTGAGCCAAGTAGCTCATGGCAAGCTGATAAATACAGAGAAGGAACTGATGGAGATCAATGAAGCCATGTCAAGTTGTCCGCTTATTGTATTGGAAGTGGAGGAAGGAAAAGGTGCCACTCAAAACCACATTCAGATACCCCAGGGCAACACTGTACTGACTGTGAAGTCACCCCTGAATTGCCATAAATCTATTCAGAAGGTACCATAAAACCTGATGAACAAAGAAATGAAAGTGGCATGCAATGTTGAGGGAGATTAACCTCCCGACGTGGCTGTAGAAAAACTGCAAGGGAACAGATGGGTGCAGAATCAGCCATTCTCTCCTCTGCCTAGGCTGGCCCTGTTCAGGAATGTGGATGGCGATCAGTCATGGATCTCGTTCCAGAAGACCCTGTCTATCACAGTCTGCTGTATTCTGGATAAATAATGGTAGTTTTGCTGGACTGGATCCAAGACAAAATGGCTTTCCAAGTATTGAATGGTTCCCTGTGAGCACCATTCTTCAGGAGTGAAAGCTGGTTGTATGGTGTTATGTATCAAGATGGCCGCGACCGCATGCGCCTGGCCATGCAGTCAAACAGACCTACAGACATTTGGTCCTAGAACAATAGCCTCCGCGGATCCTAGCATGGACCAGTGGGAGTGCCAGGATCCTGAAGGGAACCTATAGTTACCTGGGCCATGTATATAGAACCTATCATGGGAATTGGGTGTGTGTTGGGTGTGTGTACACGCATATAAGCTGGCCTCACACCAGTTATTTTATCTTCCATTCTGATGTAACCTAATAAAATGTGAGCTGATTTCATCATGCTGAGTCTCAGACCTCAGTACTTTTCACAATGAAAGGTTCCCTGTGAGCACTATTCTTCAGACGTGAAAGCTGGTTGCATTGAAAGGTTCCCTCTGAGCACTATTCTTCAGGAGTGAAAGCATTGATCCTAACGTCCTGTAATAAGTGAGCCAATGTAGTGTAGTGCAGTGGCCTTTACCTTTTCTAGAACTGGGACCTGTTTGTAAGCCCAAGGTGGCAACCTGGGACCTATGGAACTGTGACAGAAAGCAATATGTCATGACAAGCATTTGACATTAAAAATCACACGATGAGAAGAGTAGCCAGATTTGTGACCTTACAAGTGGAGTACTCCCTGCCACAAGTTGGAGGACTGACTGGTGGGGGAGGGGTGACCAGGCTGTGCCATGTGGGTGGAAGAGAGAGAGAGAGAGAGAGAGAGAGAGAGAGAGAGAGAGAGAGAGAGAGAGAGAGAGCATTGTGAATGGGGGAGGGTGTCTGTGACTCCCCCTGTGCCAAAAAAGAAAGAATCCTTACGACTCAGTGATCTTGCCCCTCTATCCGACTGCTCATTTGATGCATCAAATGCATCAAAGAGAAGCAAGAGATGCGGGATCCTTGCTTTCTGTGCGCTAGCACCGGGTCTTCCAAAAAAAGAGCAAAACAAAATGCCAGCTCAGCAGGGGCTTATGCTCTAGCAGCTGGAACTACAACCCACCAAGGCTCCTGACTCGTGCGATAAAGGCAAATGGCATAGTGGTTATCATGGCAAATTGAATTACCTAAGTTCACTGGCTGAAGTTGTGCCTGTCACCTTCTCTCAACCTAGCCGTGTTGTTGCAAGAACGACGTTTATGTGGAGGGAAGAACCATGCACATACCCCCCTGTGCTGCTTGGAGGAAAAGCAGGATTTAAAAAAATATATATGTATAGATTTAGTCTACCAGTTTCTTGTATATAGATTTAGTCTATCAGTTTCTGATTTGGATGATGTTCCTAGGGTAGCATAAGCAAGGTGGTACATGAGACTATAGAAGATTGTGTGTGAACTGCTGCTGACACCTATGAGAAGCAATTACTGTAGCAATACTGAGATTATCCCTAGTTGGACTGTTTTGTAGCAGGAGTACTCCACGAGGTGGCAGAGTTAAGCTGAACATGCAGGACCTTGCGGGTTACAAAAGAAATTGTGTAGCTGGACAAGCAGGGATCCCCACTTGCAGATGCAGCATTTAATTATAACAGTTAGTTATAATACAGAATGAGGGGACTCTTAAGGCTTTCCTTGGACTGTAAACCTGGAGACTGCTCCCCACAGCTATCCCAGCTCCCTGAGTAACTTATACTGGGGTGGGGAACTAATAACACAATATTGGTGAAGGTAGTGCCAACAGGAGTTCCAGTAGCCTTGTGAACATTCTTTAAGCTTGCTCTTACGGTCCTCTCAGTACTAAACATGCACCTAGACGTACTCTCTTGTCCTCCCTGCCAGGGTATGATTCCGTGATGGAAAAACTCCTTGTATGGACTGTCTTAGAATGCCACTCATTTGTTCTGGCCCTGTAATTGTACCAAGGGGTGCCACAAATTTTGCTATTAATGTGTTCAACAGTTGAAGTTATTGTGCTGGACTGTGACATTCAGAAGTGAGCCAGCTAGTCCATCTGTTTGGTTCATCACCAAATGACTTAAATGCCCGCCAAATAAGTTTTGCATTGGGCATTTTTAAAAATGTGCATGCGCAAAAACATGCCAGTACAAACAATCAGTAGCCATTAGTGTAGCTAAGGGCAACTTACAAACACTGAAGTCCCCCCCCCCAGTGTTTATTTGTGACTGAGTTATCTGTCTGTCTAATCAATTTCTTGCCAACTGGAGCAACAGCAGAGCAAGGAGGGGGAGCAGAATTCAATTGGTGTTGTGTGAGAACACGCATGTGCAAAAAGCTGACTGCACTGTAGCACAGTGGAAGGAAGAATCCCGGTAAAGCATCCTGCCAAACAGCCATGAATGGGACAACAAGCAGACAGTCTATTGAAAAATTGTTTCCCCGTTCATGACTGGTGAACAGCATGAGCAAATGGGTTGGTGTTTAAGTATCCCAAACAATATAAAAACTATGTTTGTGGCAAGCCTCTTTTTTTAAGCCTAGGAAATGGCAAAAGAATCGTAGTTCTGTAAGGAACTAATGCTGGCTGGCTGGCTGGATGGATGGATGGATAAAGCTTTTTTGTAGAAAAAGCCCAGCAAGGATTCATTAGCATAATAGGCCACACCTAACAGCAGAAATCATTAGCATATTAGGCCACATCCCTGACAGCACAGCTCATTAACATATTAGGCCACACCTCCATGTTACCAGACGTGTGGTCATCCAGCCACACTTAACTTTTGCTTCTTATTCAGTTTACCTTGTTTGTTGTCAAAACCCAAGGCTTTTTTTCTAGCAGGAACTCCTTTGCATGTTAGACTATACACCCCTAATGTAGCCAATCCTAATGAGTTTCTGCTGTTGAGTGTGGCCTATTATGCTAATGAGTTCCTGCTGTTGGGTGTGGCCAACTTGGGAGCCAGCTGGAACTCCGTTCCTGTGCATTCCTGCCCCAAAATAGCTATACACACACACACACATATATATGTAAATAAATGGAAGGGCTTGTTTTACTGTTAAGTGTTATAGAGCTTGGGGTTTATTGAAGCATGGATGGTCCACTTTGTTTAGAGTGGCTTTGTTTCAAAGAACCTGCACTGTTTCCCAGTAAAAAGCCCAGAACTTTATATTGTTAAAGGGTTGGGGGGAGGGTATAATTTGAAACTAGACGGGACAGGGAAGGTGGCTTTATCACTGACACAGCAACCAGCCAGTCAGCCCTGTGAATGTCTCTCCTCTGAGAATGTGGAAAGTTTCTTTGTCTGTGGCTGTTGTGGGTAGAAAGCTGTACCTGCTTGAAGACAGCCACCTTTTTAAAAAGAAAAACCCTCAACTTCCATTCTAAATAATGGGTGGATAGAGTTATTCCAAATTAAAATTCTTGAATCTTGGGGTCAAACAGGATGAGGCAGAGACCATGGATTCTCTGTCTTTTTCCCACCTCGAGGCAGCATATATGTCTTCCCCCACCTTCCATTTAATCTTCATAAGAACCCTGCAAGATACATTAGACTGAAAGAGAATAACTGGTGCGAAGTCACCGGTTATGATGGACGGCGTAACTACATATTATGTTTTCTCTGGGAACATCCCCAGGTTGGATGGAGAGCTGTCTTCTGAAGGTCTGACACTTTCCAGGTGCATACAGGCCCACTTCTGATCAGGACCACAGTGTGTGGGAAAGAGGGCAGAGTTCTTCTCCCGTGAAATTTTTATTCAACTTGAAATGGCCTGAAAGGGGCCATTTACTCTCTTGGGGGGCAGAACATTATATTGTATTTCCAGAACACAACAAATAGCACTTTCCTATTACAGGACAGGAAAATGGTCTGAGTGCAAATGTCTAATTCCCTTTTCTCTATGTGCCAGTCTGCATCTGAACTGGGCCCATGTGGACCTAGGCAAGACAAAATTTCAGAACACATTTCTCTACTCAACCTGGAGATGTTACCAGAGGAAACATAACATGTAATTCACCCCTCTAATCTGACACTATCACTACAACATCTCGCCATACAGAACTGAGGAAGTTTGCATTGCATTAGTGGTGTTGTGTGCTTCTTTTTTTCCTTCTGTATTGAATTTAGCCATTTCCATGACTGTTTCCTGTACCCTTCTGCTCTCACACACTGGAACAATGCTCCAACATTGGTGCTTTCCCTGTTACAGTTATTCTGTCTGTGACAGTGCATCTGTTCGGTTTAATAAATCATTGTGCCCTGAAGGTCTGCTGTGCATTGGCTTGATTACCGGATATGCCATCCCTTTACAATTTTCTTTGCATATGTCCCAAAGGGAATTCATGCCGATTTACTTTAATTTGCTTACTTGTAATTCTTCCTCCCTCCTAAGATATGCTTACCCTCTTTTGCTCCACTCTGCTTTATATATTCCTTCCCCCACCCGCCTCAGGTCACATGCTGGATGCGACGTTTCAAAATCCAAGGCATGGTCTGAGAAGCAGCAAAACAAAGCATTCTATTCCAGCTCACCGCCTCCATTGCAGGGACGTGCAGGTGGTGATGCCCCATCACCATGGCAACAGCATCCCACAGGGAGGTCTTGCCTAGGATGATACAGAGATCCTGAAAGCTGGGGGAGAGGCACTGGTGGATAAAGAACTCCTCACATTGACTGCAGTCTGTGGTAATGCTTAGACCAATGGTTTGTTTTCTGTTTACATCTTTACATGGTAACAGTCAGATGGAAGCATCTGAGTTGAAAGCAAACTGCATTCTTATTGGTCTAAATTGTTGTATTACTTTGTATTGGATATAATTGCATAATAAACTGCTCACATTTTGTTGTTCTTTCTTCTCACTTTCTGCTACTTATGTTTTATGTTTATGAATTTCAATGGCTTCCCTGTGTAATATGACATTGTAATTGGATGTGTTGTCCAGCCTTTTTTTCCCAGAGCACACATTTTTTTGTTCCTATAGGACTCGGGAATGGAGCTTCTGAGGTTGTGTTTATTGTGGACTATACTATATTGAGTGTGTGTGTACCTCCCCTAAAAATGGTTGACAGGGTCAGCACTGATTGTGCTGATCCTCTGACTGGGACAAAGGAGACTGAATCCAATATTTCCATCCCTTGCAAACTGGTAAATGGCAATGGATGCAACCACAGGTTTGGTGGACTGTAAATGCAAATTTTCAAATGCAGCAGCAACTGTACAGACCACTGGAGTGCATTTTAGTTCATAGATCAGAACTGTAGTGAGGGACAGACCTTGATAACTATTTCTGATCTTGAAAACGTATGTTGAACACAAATATCACAGAATCAGAAAAAGGATGCATATGTATATATGCTGTTGCCTTGTTCTGGCTATGATCAAGAAAAAACAAAAAATAACAGCCGTGCCCTGCAAAAACCCGCACAAAAGCTTACAAAAAGAGACTTTAACACAATAAGTGATTCAATACATGTAATCCATCATAGGAAAATATAAAAGTCCACAATATCCCAAAGGGAAAGAACAAAGTCCAGAATAGAAATCTCTCAGAAGGAAGCAATGAAGTCTGGAATAGATGTCCAACACTTTTCCTAGGTATTGATCAGTGTTTCAGACTTCAGGTCCTTCCTCAGGAACTAGAAGCCATTATAGGAAGTCTCATTGCAATTTCTTAACAGGTAAACATTATTTTTTGTTCTTTCTTGATCATTGTTTACTGTGGACTGTATTATTGCTGTTGTTCTGGCTATATACTTGTGTAACAGCTATGAAGCTTAAATGGGAATTGGAGGTCTGTCTTAAAACAAATGGACTACTTTATGTCAAATCCATCATGACATTTTTTTGTGTGCCAGAACCCACTCTGCAAAATGCATCTTTGCTATCTGAGTCTGGAGAGGAAATATTGTACCCTTCAACTAAATTCTGGAACCATTCTGCCAAACTTTTCAGTGTGGCACTGGAGTTCCATGACCGGAACACAAGATTTCGTCTCAAAAACCGGCACATAGATGGGAACTGTGACATTGAGGAAGGAAGGAAATTTTTTGCTGACTTTTTTTTTTAATGTTCCTCATCTTGGAGTGAACGTGTGTGTGAAAAACTTACACCAGTAATGATTAAACTAAGACATGGCTTAAGTGTAGACTGTCTGGCATGCCTCCCTGCCTGCCTGCTATAAATTGTTCATGACATGTCTTCCCATATACACATCAAATCTCCTTTCTGCTGTTAAGATGCATGTGATTGCCTTCTCTCCTGAGAGATCGTAATGCAGTTCAATGTTCACTTCTTGGATTACTGCAACACTTTATCTTACTTCTCCTACTGAGATTCAGGATATTTCTTATCTTCTTATATTCTTATACAAAGAATGAAATGTTTACTTTTATGTGAGCAGGGATGCCAATTTGTAGTGCAGTGGCAATGTATTTATATGCTGCATTTTGCCAATGTATATCAACACATCAGGATGTACTCACTGGATCTTTAATGCAAAATGACATTGTCAAAAGCAAGGGTACAGAAGCAAAACAAAGAAAATCCCAGTAGTTGTAACTCAACTAAGCATACTTCTAAGTGCAGGATTTTCTCCATCCTAGCTCTCAAAATGGAGTGAAGATTTTTTGAGCATCCATGTATTATCATCCAACCATGTTGCTTCTGTTGTCTTCCATAGTTTCTCTTGCTTTGCTCTGATGTTTCAGGGACAGACTCTGCTCAAGATCTTTTTGGAAACACTAGCATCAAAGTGAGTTTCCCTACAGTGTAGACAGGAAGTTATGAATTTCTGAAATCCCCTTCCCAAATCTGGCACATACTCTCAGCACAGCACCAAATTGAACAAGAGATCCAAAAGAAAACTGTAAATACACAATTCCTCTATCCCTCACTCTCTACATGCCCTAGCTGATGTTATTTTAAGGCAAGTTCCTTAATTTAGCAGTTACAGAGGTTCTACGAGGTTCCCATTACCTTAGAGTTTTTGTTCAGGCATGCAATCCTCCACATGGCAATGGCTGCCTCCAGCAAAGGCCCCAGGTGAGAGCTCTATCTGCCAAGATGGAATAAGCAAAAAAGAGAACTTTCCCTCTGTGCCAAGCAATTTTTTTATCTCTCACTGCCCACCCACTTTGTGGGTCAAAGCAGTTTTCCCTGAAGTCTCCAGTAAGTTTTTCCTGAAATCTTTCTAGCACCATAAGTCATCTAAATCTCTGTTTACTGCTAGACATCCTTTCTAGCTGTAGAGGTAAGCTGGCCATTTCATTGTATCTGGCTAGGCCTGCCACTAACATTTCTAAATCCTGGTTGGGTGAGGCTGGACAGCAGTTGACTTCTCCCCCTTCTGCTTGTTCTCTGCCAAGAGAGACAAAAACTTCTTAAAATTCAAGGTGAAAGTGTTGTGCTGTCCAAATCTACAAAGTAAAACACATTTCCCCACACACACACAATCCGAAAAATGTAGCAAAGACCCATAATGGTACTTCTACCACATATTATACTGACATATACTCAAGTTTGATATTAGACTAACATTCGTGAGTGGTAGCAGTAAATTTCCCATTCTTTAACGATAAAACAGACAGCAAAGTGTCGGCATATACAATACAAATCTTCATTCTTTGTTTGCCATGATCATGTCACTTATAACAGATGACATGGGCTCCATCAATGAAAGCTTATCCCCCCAATACATGTTATTCTTTCAAAAGCCATACAAGACTTTTTTGTGATATTTTTAAAATTGTAGTTCATTATTGTGTGTTGATAGAAAACTTCCTTATGCAGGTAACAGTGAGAAGCAAAAAACAGGCTACATTTAATTTTGGCTTGTATATGGAACCCATGTATTCTTCATCAAGTTACACTCCATTTGCTGTTTTATTCTGAGAGAAACGCTGTGAGTTTTGTAATGTATTTGGAATGAGTTAGTACAATATGCATCAAGGAATAAGAGCAGTTTATGGGAACAAACATGATGCTTTAACAGTCTCATGTCATAAGCAGTGATTGCACATCCGATGAGCAACTAATACGTACTAAATTGAAATTATTATGGATTTAGTAGCTCAAGTCTATTAAAGCCAAATGGTAACTTCCTAACCCTGTCAGTCTTCTCCTTCCACTTTCCTAGTTCTAGCTCTACTACGTAGTAATTTATAAACTGGAGCTGGCATCGAGAAAAGGCTGTGTGCAAACATATAATCAGCATGGTGGCAGCCCATTTTCCCTTCTGGTGGTAAACACTTGTGCAACTTGTGTTTATTGATTGTTTGAATGGTTTGATTTTTACCCTGCCTTCCCCACCGAGGTGGACTCAGGGTGTCTCCCATAAAACTAATAAAACAATATACGTCTTATAAAATTAATTAAAAACATTAGAATCAATGGTGCTATAAAACAATAAAGTGCAATTAATATTGATGGCGATACAAACAGTAAAGTGCAATTTGTGACGCATTCAGCGGTGCCACCGTGCTAGGTCACCCTGCGCTGGGTCTGAGTCCACACAGGGCGCAGCTGTAAGGTACCGCTTCTACTGGAATGCCTGTCTAAAAAGCTCTGTTTTCATGGCTCTGTGAAACTGTGCAGGTCCCGCAGGGCCCTGATCTCGTTAGGGAACTGATTCCAATAGGACGGAGCTGCCAGAGAGAATGCCCTGGTCCTTGTTGATGTCAACCTTGCTGCCTTCGGGCCAAGGAGGGCCAGGTGGTTTTTGAGATCCTGATCGCAGTGCTCTCTGGGGAACATATGGGGAAAGGCGGTCCCTCAGGTAGGCTGGTCCCTGACCATAAAGGGCTTTAAAGGTCAAAAACAGCACCTTGAAGCAGATCCGGTATGCTATTGACAGCCAGTGCAATGTCTTTAGCACAGGCTGGATGTGCTCCCACCTAGGGAAACCCATCAATAGCCTGGCCACCGCATTTTGCACCAGAGTTGCACTAAGGGTAGCCCCATGTAGAGAGCATTACAGTAGTCCAACTTTGAGGTGACCGTTGCATGGATCACTGCAGCCAGATCATTGCATTCAAGGAAAGGAACCAACTGCCTAATCAACCGAAGGTGGTAGAAGGCTGCCTTGGCAGCAGCTGCTATCTGAGCCTCCATTGTTAGGGAAGCATCCAGGAACACTCCCAAGCTCCTGACTCTTGGCGCTGGCACCAACGGAGCCCCATCAAAGGCTGGGAGTGGGATCTCTACCCCCATACCACTCTGACTCAGGCACAGGACCTCCGTCTTCATCGGATTCAATTTCAGTCAACTCAGTTTAAGCCATCCAGCCACATCCTGTAACACCTGCTCCAGATCTTCTGGGGTACAGTCAGACTGACCACCCAACATCAGATAGAGCTGGGTATCATCCGCATATTGGTGACATCCCAGCCCATGACTCTGGGCAATCTGGGCAAGGGGGCACATACATACTAGTGGGTGCCTTTGGGACTGCTGCTCCCCAATAGCCACCCTTTGTCCCCAACCTTGAAGAAAGGAGACAAGCCGATGCATGGCAAGCCCCTGAATTCCCATGTTGGCGAGGCGGTGGGTGAGCAGCTGGTGGTCAACTGTGTCAAATGCCACCAACAGGTCTTAACAACAGCAACACCGCCGTCCCGCCCCGATCCAGATGCCTCCGGAGGTCATCTGTGAGGGAGACCAGTGCTGTCTCTGTCCCATGGCCTGGGCAAAAACCGGACTGGAAAGGATCTAGCATGGAAGTGTCATCCAGGGATGGTTTTTTAAGGAGAGGAAGGACCATCACTTCCTTGAGAGCCCCCAGAAACATCAGAGAGGGGACTTGTTGATAATATCCCTGAGAGCACCTCAAAATCCTTCGCAGCTAGCTTTAATTAGCCAGGAAGGGCATGGGTCAAGGTTGCATGTAGTTGGGCATACAGTTGAGATCAATCTCTCAACTTCCTCTAGGCTGAGTGGATTGAAATAATCCAGAATGGGACCAGAAGATGTGCTTGGAGCCTTGAGTTCATTCACTGTCTCAACTGTGGCAGGGAGGTCGCGGCAGAGCGACAAGACTTTATCTGCAAAATAGCTCGCAAAAGCCTCACAGCCAATATCCAATTCCCTAGTGTTTTGTCTGCCCTGTGGCAGAACCGTTAAAAACTGAATCATTCTATACAATTGTACCGGGCGCAAGCTTGCAGATGCAATCGTGACTGCGTAGAACTCCCTCTTCGCAGCTTTGACTGCCATCTCATAGGATCTCATAAACCTCCTATAAGATGCTCTTGTTGCCTCATCACGAGCATGCCACCACTGTCTCTCTAGCTGTCTAAGCCTTCGCTTTATCAGGGAGCCAGCCTAGTGTGTGGGCACAGAGGTTGTCTGGGAATGATCTTGTCGATCTCGACTAGCTCATCTAATGAGCCACCAGGGGGCATAGGATCCCGAAGAGCCATCTGAAGCCGCATTGGGTCCATTTGGCTCCACAGGTGAGCTAAAATACGCTTGCCGCCCAAACAGGGTTGAGGTGACACATTCACTCGGGCCCTCAGGGCATGGTTGTCCGACCATGGAACTGCCTTAACAGTGATCCTGTCCACTGTAACCCCTGCCGCGAAGATCAAATCAAGCATGTGACTGGCTCAGTGAGTGGGGGCCATTACATATTGGGAAAGTCCCAGCGCTGCCATGGACAACACCAGGTCCACCGCCTGTGAGGAAGCCGCATCATCGGCATGGACATTAAAGTCACCCAGGACTATCAGTCTAGGGTGCTCCAACGCCCAGCCCGACACAGCCTCCACCAGGGATGACAGGCTGTTGGGCGGTGCGTTGGGCAGTCAGTACACCAACCAAACAGCCAAAGTCTTGTTCTTCAGAGTCCCTCTGATTTGGCGGGGAAAGGGAGAATTGCTGGGGCTGCCACTAGGAGAGGGAAGCTTAAAAAAGGCTTTGTATGCATCACTGCAGTATATTCCTAAAGAAAGTAATCAACCAATATTCATTCATGTCTTTATTCTTCTGTATTGTGGAGGTCTCAGTTGAAGTTACAATGAATGTAAAGTAAACAAAGTGGAAAATAAAATTACATGAATCTGAACTTAAAATTTATGTACATAAATGCTTCCTTTAATTTTTTACATTATTTATATATGCTAGCCACATTGCCAACAGGTTAAACAGTTTGCAGTATTCCCTATGCAATCTTGGTCTATGTCATATAGTAGGCATTTGAAAATTTTAAAAAAGGCAAAAACGAAATAAAAGAATAATGTTCATAAATAACTGCAAAATATTGCTTGGTGCTGTGAAGAAATGTGGCAATTTCATTCATCATTTCCTATAGAAAAGAAATGTGGGCAGTGGGAGGAGCAAGGTATAGTAGTAGCGAAAGGCAATATTCACATGCATTGACACCCTCCGAATTATCTATAATGGTACAGAATACAAGATATTACCTGTCAAGAGCTTGTAAACTAGACCTGCTGTGGCACATGTTTGCAGGATTACATTATGGCCAGACCACCCGTTGGTATGCTGAAATATGTACAACTGTGAGAAATGAGTATTTATATAATCTCGTAAAACTGTTATATATATATATATATATTTAATTTAGTCATGAACTGCACTGAAAGCAGATAAGTAAGCAGCACTTTATGACAAAGTAGAAATGTTAAGACCCTACCTTTTGGCCCCTTTTCTTCAGGGCATATATATGTACTATTTTAGTGCCCCACACCATTTGACCAATGTCTCAGTTTGGCCTTCACTTCTGGAATGTTGGTCACCTTCTCTGTACTTCTCTTCTACTTCATGGCTCACTAGAACTGTGCTGCTGTGAATTTAATCTGTTTTGGGAATCAACCTGTGGCATAAGGGATATCCAGTGCAGAAAAAGTCCCACCTTTGGTAAGGGGTTGGATCTAGATGAATCCCTAGGACAAAGGGTTGTTGTTTTTTACATGCTTGAATTTAGTGATCGGCATAAGAAAAATAACATGTTTTGGAATTTTTATAAATTGCAGGCACAAGAATATTTGCCCAATCACAATGGTGTAAAATCTTTTCTTTTTTTTAAGAAAAAGAGCCAACGATGTACAGAAGTACTGAAAACTCCTGCTGCTTGGCCTGATGATGTCACGCTGATTCCATGCAGGGTGTACAAGTGCCGCATGCCATCATGCAAATTGCTTCCCTGCCTGTACATTATAGAGAATCAGAGAGTAGAATGCCTGGTCCTAGTAAACCGCCCCCCCCTCCCTTTCATTGCAACATAAAACCCGTTTACAAAAATAGTCACATATAATAATAAACACCCTGCGAATTTAAAAAATGATAAATTCACCAACACTTTTTTTTTGTAAAAATATGGCAAATGTGGCAGTTGAAATACACACAGTGGATACACTTACTGAACTAAGTGTCTTGCAATATATTAAAACACACCAGTTATAGCCTCACACGATTTACTCCCTATGATTCAGGCACCTGTACCGTCTCTCTCCTACAACATCAGCTGCAGCGAGAGCAGTAATTCACTGCCGAGGCTGTTACCCTGTTTCATAGAGTTACAGTCCGATGCCAAGCAGGGAACACTGTCGTGTTATAGGCACTGACCTTTAGAGATTTTTTAAAATATATATTAGTTAAAAGTGACAGTTTGGCATAAAACTCCCATCAGAGTCCAGCACATGAATATATCCTTTGCAAAGGCTGTAAACTTTTTCCTCCCACACCAACGGAGTTCAAAAAAGTTTGTTTCACTTTTTGCTAGCCTTGGCATCTTTACCTTTGTAGTCTCTCTCGGCTTTGCTTTTTTCATAGCTGTCTGGCTTTGTGACGCTGTCATAGGAAGGTGGGGAGGTGGTGGAGGAGCTCTCATCCGTTTTCTCTGGAGTGGTGTTCCCGTTAAGCTTATCAGCAATCATGTCTTTGATGGGCAGTAGATCACCATCTTTGCACTTACCTTTATTATACATAGAAGTCACTTTTTTAACTTTTTGTTTGAAGAGGAACCGCCTGAAGGCTCGCTGAATGATAGTAGCAGATACTTCCTCCTGCTTTCGTTTCAACGTGGTTGTAATTGGTTCGTATGAAACTTTTGAAGGATTTGCTTGCATAAACCGATCCTCCATTTGTACTCTAAGTAAATCCATTTCTTCACTTTCTCCCAAAACACGCTTTGTAAAGGCAAACAAGATGTCAAGGCAGTGAATTCTGTCACCACTTACCATGGGCAGATCCATTGCAATAAGCTGAACATGATTTGGTTTTGGAATTAGAAGAGGAGGATCCAGTGAAGCAGCAAAGTCAGAGAGTTTGCTGTACTCTATAAACTGGGATGCATCTGGATCAAACTTTTCCCAGACCTCATAGAACATTTCAAAGTCATCCTCGCTCAAAGGCTCAGCACTTTCTTCTGTTGCAACACTGAAGTTCTCCAGAATAACAGCAATATACATGTTTACGACAACTAGAAACGATATGATAATGTAGCTGACAAAGAAGAAAATCCCAACAGAAGGGTTGCCGCAGTCTCCTTTGACTGAGCTTCCTGGATGATCTATCTCAGGGTCACAGTCTGGAGGCCCGCTGTTCAGAATGGGTGCCAGCAAACCATCCCAGCCGGCAGAGGTGGTAATTTGAAAGAGGCAGATCATGCTGTTGCCAAAAGTTTCAAAGTTGAACATGTCATCAATCCCAACTTCTCTCTTGACGTAGGCAAAATTGGACATTCCAAATATAGCGTAGATGAACATGACGAGGAAAAGCAGGAGACCAATGTTAAACAAGGCAGGCAGAGACATCATCAAGGCGAAAAGGAGAGTGCGGATCCCTTTGGCACCCTTGATAAGCCGCAAGATTCGACCTATCCTGGCGAGTCGGATGACTCGGAACAAGGTGGGGGACACAAAGTATTTCTCAATAATCTCTGCCAGAAACATACCTGTAAAAGAAAAATACATTGAAATGCAGCATTAGTTTTACAGCACAGTTGTTTGTTATTATTTTAGGAACATGATTTGGCCATTAAACTCAGGATTCCATGTACAAGGGTCAGGTAGCTCAAGCTAAATTAAGTCCACGCTTCAGTGTCAGTGCAGTATTCTTGTTTCTGCTGATTACTATGATGATACACGAGTAATCATTTAAAAAATCATTTCAAGTGCAGGAAACTTAGCAATTAACAAAAACAAGAATGTGCTTGGTCAGTCTTCAATTATCCTAAAGGCATTTTAAAGCTTTTGATTGATAGTACAGCAGAATCAGTAAAACGCTCTGGTTCTCTGAACTTTAATGGGGTTTGTACACTAGAAAGTACTATGGAAAGTAATAAAAGAACATTAAAATAAATTGGTTTGGGTGATATATGAGTGAGTCAGGCTACAGCTAGTACATGTGTAGACTGAAAACCATGCTCTCTTTAGGGCCACTTTATGCCTGATAATTTTCCTACACAAATAATTACTTGCATGTAGGAATAAAGAGGCCATCTGGTCATATGCAATGATACATCCATATATTTTGTAGCTGTAAACACAATGGGACATTTGCCAGTTCTGACTTTTCACTGAATGTACCACACAGTAAAATAGACAAGCACACATTAAATATACACAGTTGTGTGAATATGATACAAGCATTGGGCTAGATCCTATGACTTCCTTTCACCAAGTCTTCCTCCAATGGAGAAAAACTGCCTAAAACAAAGAAAGGCATTGTCCGGCTCCATCAGCAAAAAAAGTAATTCCTCATTGGAGGATGTCTGGGATGCATCTGGATCAGGCTTTTCCCAGACTTCATAGAACATTTCAAAGCCAAAGACTTAGTGGAAGACAGTTGTAGAATCCAACATAGCAGAAGGAAAGGGATCACTGGCATCACAGAACTGCAGTTTGGATCATGCAACAGGATTCTTCTGCTCCTTATTACATGCCGCAGCTCCCTACCTTATGAAAGCCACTTTGGAGGGTCAAGGGACCCTCCAGAATACCAAGTGATATGGAATGGATGGGGGAGGGCTGCAGCCAGGAGGAGACATTTCTGGAAATCAGATACCCTCCTCCTCCCCTTGCATAAACAGAAGGACCACCCTGGAATCCCATTTGAGCATTAAAATAGTCATGGTGTTCTCAGTGTGGATGTGTGACAAGAACTAGACCAAATATCCTAGATCGAATATCCAGCCCATTTGTTTTGCAAAGGAAGATCACTGCACACGCAGCTTGGCCCATGCAGCCTGCATGTCTCCAAATACAGTACTGAAGACAGACCCCCATTCCACACCAGGATTACTTTTGCTTAGAATGCTTCCCAAGCTCTGGGTTTAGCACTTCAACATCAAACCAGTTAAATGGGAACCTCCTGAGAAGATGCCCCCTTCTGTGGATGTCCCTCCTCTGATGACTAGATATATTTCAAAGGAGTAATTTCATTTTATAAAAAGTCTGAAGAAGGAGTTTATGAAATCAGATACTTGCTTCTCAAGAGACCACTTCCTCATACCTTTGTCAACAGAATTTTATATTGTGTGAAGCTTGCTTGAATTCATAAGTTTACTAATCTTTTTCATTGGGTTGCACTGCTAGAAAAACAACCCTTAGAACTAAAGGTATGGCATGCCTCTACAAAAGCTTTAAGTGACTGTATGGCCACACAAAAAGGAAAAATAATGTGTCATGCTAGATGTGGGCAAATTAATATAAATTAGTGCCCCAATCCACCAAGGCAGATGCATACTTGGATTCTCTTGGGTGGAAAGTATGTGCAGACAGATATGGGCATGCTTCTGTATGTGAAGCCTTTAACGTACTTCTCAGTTGCACCAGACAGTCCGGATAAGAATGTACATGGCCAACTGCATTATAATGCAGAAGGAAACATGTGGCTACATCCTGTCTTGGGCTGCACATGTATTTATTTAAAATATTTATATACCATCTTATGTCCTCAGACCCAAGGCAGCTAACAATGCAACATTACAAGCCTGCAAGGACACAAAAATTTTATCTTGATTGTACAAGGACTATACAAACTTTCTCTTCTGTGTAAATCCTTGCAAATGTTTCTTTTAAAAAATCATTCTCAGAAACAAATGTTCTTACCTACAATTGACAGAATGACGACCACAAAATCAAAAATGTTCCAGCCAATGGTGAAGTAATAATGACGGAGGGAAATCAATTTGAGGACACATTCTCCAGTAAAAAGGATAATGAACACGAGGTTAATCCTATACAAAATAGTTTCCATTTCTTTACTTTGGTCATCTGTTTCCACCATCATGGTGACCATGTTAAGGCAGATAAGAATCATGATGCTGATGTCAAAGGCTTGTTTTGTTACACAATCAAAAACCATGCCTTGGAATTTATTCTGCAAAATCCAAAACAAAATGTTAAGATAATTAAAACTTTACAAATGTGCTAATGATCCCACTTTTCTGTTAACAAAGTTTCATCCTTTCCCTCAGATGCCCTAGGATCACATCCTTTAAAGATGGTGCAGTTAAAAATCTGATGATTATTATAGTTATTATTTCATTACAAAACAATCAGAAAGGAAATCAACGGTTCCAATTTTGCCTAAGCGGCACTAGGAGTCAAGCAAATCATAAGCTAAAATATGAACACTATTATCTGTTATTTCATATAGCTAATTGCCCTGTTATGAACTACATTAATTATTTGAATTATAATGTTAGGAAATATATGATTTGGGCACATTTAAGTATAATGCAGAGAAAAGGAAACAAGCAGAGAAAGCAATACATTAAAGATACCAAGTAGAAGGGAATTCATTCTTACCCCTGGTCTGGGGATAGGTTTCTGGGGCTTTTTGGATCCTAACTTCTTCATTGCATTATAATATTTCTTCTGTTCCTCTGTCATAAAGATGTCTTGCCCTCCAAAGTAAAGGGACAAAACCAAAACCAGTTACAACCACGTGTATGGATCCTCTCACATCACTATGTTATTATCTGGAAATGTATCAATACTTGTAACACAAACAATTTCAGGCCTGTATTCAAGGAAATCAATTGCACAATTAAGCAATGTTGCACAAAGGCATGGTTCAGATAATCCCCAGACTATGGTTTGGGGGATTAAAGGAAATTGCAGGCTCTTCACCCAAAGAGTGATTAACACATGGAATTCACTGCCACAGGAGGTGGTGGTGGCTACAAGCATGAATGGCTTCAAGATGGAATTAGATAAACATATGGAGCAGAGGTCCATCAGTGGCTATTAGCCACAAGGTATAGATAGGTACTCTCAGTCTGGGCCAAGTGATGCTCTGTATTTTTGGTGCTTTGGGGTGGCAACAGTGGGAGGGCTTCTAGCATCCTGGCCCCACTGCTGGACCTCCTGATGGCACCTGGTATTTTTGGCCACTGCGTGACAGAGAGTTAGACTGGATGGGCCATTGGCCTGATCCAACACTGGCTTCTCTTATTTTCTTATGTTTTTACGTTATGTGCTCCTCCACACCTCTTGCACATAGTTTTGTTTTCAGTTTGCACTGTTCTGTAAACCACAGCTTTTCATTATGTCTAAACTGGCCAACTGTGGATTGGCTTCCTCCAAAATTTACATTGATGGAAGGATTTCTGCAATGTTGATTTGTATATGAAAAGTAGGGTTTAGGGTTGCCCAGGTCTGGGCAGGCAGGGGTTCCCCCAGTTTTCAGGGCTTCTGCCCACCCCCCAAAAGCCATACATGATGTCACCAACACAACGATGTCACCTGGAAGTGACATCATCACAACCTTTTGTTTAACTATTTGAAATAAATGGGAAATGCATCGAAATTGAACATTTCTATGGTGATGACTATGCTGGGCAGAACCTAAATTTAGCAGTTTTAAGATATACGTCATTTTACTTCTAAAAGCACAGAAGGGGGAAATTCCCAATACTTATCTTCTTTTTTTGCTGATTGAAGTTATCTATGATGACACCAATAAATAGGTTTAAGGTAAAAAATGATCCAAAGATTATGAAGATAACAAAATAAAGGTACATGTACAGATTCTCTTCATACATGGGCTGATCTTCCACCTACAAATCATTTAAAATGTATAATATTTTAGAGTAGACACTAAACATGAAACAATTTCCTTCACAAAAGAGCAATTTAATTCGGGGGAGGGGCAACCTGGAATGTTTACTCATCTTTATGCAAGCATTTTGTCCTGTTGTAAATTATGAACCAATTGTTTTTCATTCATTAGCTTAACAACACTAGGGGTGGTTTCAGAAGGCAGTTTTGTTGGTCTGCAGTAGAACAGTTAGATTCAAGTCCAGTTAGCACCTTAGAGACCAACAAGATTTTCAGGGTGTGAGCTTTCTCAGTGCTCCCTTTGTCAGATACAAGTAGGAATGGAGATCTGCGCCTTTTTATCCCAGGCAGGAGGTGGGAGGGGTGTTGTGAAGAATGCTTGCAAAGGATGCAGAAGTACAATGCATATTGTAATCAGCTTGATTAGAGCAGAGGTGAAATGTTTAGGGGCAGAAAATTAACATCTGTAGTGAGATAAGAATCCTATGTCCCTATTCAGCCCTGGGGACCCACTGTTCTGAACTTGTGAATGAAATCACAATCAGCAGTCTCACATTGTAATCTCCCCTTTGTCTGAGGACTGCTACTCTTAGGTCACCAATGTTCACCTATATACTAAAGGAAAACTGATAACACCTTGACTACTGGTATGGTTTAGTGGCTTCCCATGTCTTGTGTAAAGCAATCTATAAAAATAAATGCAGGCTGTATTGTTCACATCCACAGTGTATAAAATGGTACTTACATCCCGTGAATCAACAGCTGCATACATAATATCCATCCATCCTTTAAAAGTGGCCTATGTAGAATAGAAATATTGATTATAATTGTAGAAGTCATGGGCTTAGTTAATAGACACAAAGCATTCAGTGTACCAAACTTATCTTTATTGCATACATGAAGGAGATTTCCATGCTAAATTCTGGATAGAAAGTTGTTTCCAGTGCTTTATAACCCAACAGCCTATGTTTCACTGCATTTTTATACTGTTTGTACTACATCAACTTCAATTTTTCATTACCCAGTTACTGCACTATGGTATGTCTTATAATGCTTTCGTTATTCCATTGTATATTCTAATTTTCGAATCCACTTTGAGACTTTACATAAAAGGCAGACTATAAATACTGTAAATAAATGAATCGGTGGGGAAAAATGTGAATGCAAATGCATCTGGGACAAAATTTCTATTCTAGTGATGCAGGTCAATTATATTCCTTCCACAAGGGTCAAAGCAGCCACCAGGACCACTGTAGTAGGTTATTAGTTCTTCTGGCATGTCGCAATGTTTTCAAAGAAAAGGAGAGAAGACAACAGTGAGTGGAAACGAGCAACTAATGGGTGCATCTTAAAAGTTTTGAGAGTAGGCCCAACTCCCTTCTAGTATGGGACCAAATCCTTTCCAGCAGCAAATTGCATTAAGCAGCTTCTGGGCTTTTAAAAACTGCAACAGTTGGTCAGCTCCAGCCCAATTACAAAGGGACTGCATGTCTCATCTAAATAGCCATCGCCCTCAAGGCAATAGCACTGGGTTAAGCTCCCATTGTCTTCACAAGTTGCCACAAGCATTCCATTACTAGGTTTTGCACAATCAGAATCAGGGGTGATTTACATGTTGGGCTCCCATGGGAAGGCCACCCAAACCA